>CM022301.1:444893238-446093238 GCA_011799875.1 Thinopyrum elongatum | reverse complement strand
CAGTGCTTCCCAATTCGAGCAACCAAAATGGGATACACTCTCTGAATTGTATAGCTTGACAGCAAAATCATAACCATGATGGGTCGTGAGATGAACTATATTTTTCTCCATATTTTCATGACCTTCGAAATTGAGATACTCCAAGACATAGCGCCTTCCATGAAATGGGATAAGCTAGTCGAATTGTAAAAGACGGAAATTACACGTTGAAGAAGCAGAAGTCATGCTTAATTACGAAAAAAGACTTGTCGTTGCGTACCATTTCAACATCAAAGGTCTCGTTGAGCTTAATACTGAAGCGCCGACCGTCTACAAGGTGAGGCCTGTCGCACAGACCCCGGTCGTCGCCACAGTAGTCGCACTCCGGGATCCAATCGTCGTCGTCAGACATTTCCTATGTTCATAATTCAAAGATTAAACTTCTAAAATTCAATATATGTACTACAAAAACTAAATTAGATCATTATTACTCATCACGGGATGACTATCGGTCTGTCGAGTCTTTTCTTGAAAACTATCAGCTCACGTTGTGTATATATTCGACCGCCGGTGATGGTAGCTCCTCCCTTCATTCCTGAGTGCATTACACCAAATTGTCTAGCACACGGGAACGAAGGAGAAGCTACCCCCATGACAACAGTCGGGATTCTTCATCTCTGACATTTGTGACCGTCGGTGAAGGTAGCTGATGAGCCTTGAAGCTACGTCGGTATTTCCCCAAAGAGGAAGGGATGATGCAGCACAGTGGTGGTAGGTATTTCCCTCAGTGATGAAACCAAGGTTATCGAACCAGTAGGAGAACCAAGCAACACTACGTAACAGCACCTGCACACATATAACAAATACTCGCAACCCGACGTGTAAAAGGGGTTGTCAATCCCTTTCGGGCAACGGCGCCAAAATTGGCAAACGGACATGAGAGAGTAGTAAATATTGATAGATCGAACACGAAATAAAATAAACTGCAGCAAGGTATTTTTGTATTTTTGGTTTAATAGATCTGAAAATAAAAGCAAAGGAAAATAGATCGCAAAGGCAAATATATTAAAGGAGAGACCCGGGGCTGTACGTTTCACTAGTGGCTTCTCTCGAGAAAAATAGCAAACGGTGGGTGAACAAATTACTATTGGGCAATTGATAGAACTTCAAATAATCATGACGATATCCAGGCAATGATCATTATATAGGCATCACGTCCAAGATTAGTAGACCGACTCCTGTCTACATCTACTACTATTACTCCACACATCGACCACTATCCAGCATGCATCTAGTGTATTAAGTTCATGGAGAAACGGAGTAATGCAATAAGAACGATGACATGATGTAGACAAGATCTATTTATGTAGAAATAGACCCCATCGTTTTATCCTTAGTAGCAACGATACATACGTGTCGGTTCCCCTTCTGTCACTGGGATCAAGCACCGTAAGATCGAACCCACTACAAAGCACCTCTTCCCATTGCAAGATAAATAGATCAAGTTGGCCAAACAAAACCCAAATATCGGAGAAGAAATACGAGGCTATAAGCAATCATGCATATAAGAGATCAAAGAAGACTCAAATAACTTTCATGGATAAAAAGATAGATCTGATCATAAACTCAAAGTTCATCGGATCCCAACAAACACACCGCAAAAAGAGTTACATCATATGGATCTCCAAGAGACCATTGTATTGAAGATCGAGAGAGAGAGAGAGGAAGCCATCTAGCTACTAACTATGGACCCGTAGGTCTACAAAGAACTACTAACGCATCATCGGAGAGGCACCAATGCAAGTTGTGAACCCTCTGTGATGGTGTCTAGATTGGATCTGGTGGTTCTGGACTCTGCGGCGGCTGGAATTGATTTTCGTCGACTCCCCTAGGGTTTCTGGAATATTGGGGTATTTATAGAGCAAAGGGGCGGTTCGGGGGGCACCCGAGGTGGGCACAACCCACCAGGGCGCGCCTGGGCCTCCAGGCACGCCCTGGTGGGTTGTGCTCCCCTCGGAGCACCCCCCCAGGCGCTTCTCCAGCCCACTGGATGTCTTCTGGTCCAAAAAAATCCACAAAAAGTTTCGCTGCATTTGGACTCCGTTTGGTATTGATTTCCTGCGATGTAAAAAACATGCAAAAAATAGCAACTGGCACTTGGCACTATGTCAATAGGTTAGTACCAAAAAATGATATAAAATGACTATAAAATGATTGTAAAACATCCAAGAATGATAATATAACAGCATGGAACAATAAAAAATTATAGATACGTTGGAGACGTATCAGCATCCCCAAGCTTAATTCCTGCTCGTCCTCAAGTAGGTAAATGATAAAAATAGTATTTTTGATGTGAAATGCTGCCTAACATGTCATCTCATATTCTTTCCTTTATAGCATGGACATTTGGACTTTTATATGATTCAAAGCAATAGTCTAGTTTTGACATGATGACTTAAATACTCAAGCATATCAACAAGCAACTATGTCTTTCAAAATATCAACGCTAAAATAAGTTATCACTAGCCCATCATGCTCAACCATTGATCCATTCATGAAACACACTCGCATATTAACTACAACTAATGCTCAAGTACGATCATAGTGCCCCTTAGTTGGTGCTTTATAAGAGAAGATGGAGACTCAAAATAAAAATACAAATTGCATAAAGTAAAGAAAGGCCCTTCGCGGAGGGAAGTAGGGATTTGTAGAGGTGCCAGAGCTCAAAGCTTAAATTGAGAGATAAAAACATTTTGAGAGGCATACTTTTCTGACCAACGAAAATGACTTAGAGTTCCCCACACTTTCCATGCTAGATATATCATAGGCGGTTCCCAAATATAAAATAAAGTTTATTCCTTTTTCCACCATTTCTTTCAGTTTCCATGGCTAGCCGTATCCACAGGTGCCCTCCATACCAACACTTTCCAAGGAATTTATTATTTGACGACATAAAGTAAATTCATTTATTCATTTTGGGACTGGGCATCCCTAATACCTTTGCCATACTCTCGTGCAATGACAAGTGAATAAACACTCATCGTGAGAATAACACATCTAGCATGGAAAATATCGGCCACCCCTCACCGCCTCGCGAGCGGTACGAGCACACAAAAGAGAAATTTATTTTGAAAATTAGAGATGGCACATGCAAATTTGCTTAGAACGGCAAAAGAATACCGCATATAGGTAGATATAGTGGACTCATATGGCAAAACTGGTTTAAGTGGTTTTGGATGCACAAGTAGTGATCATACTTAGTGCAAAATGAAGGCTAGCAAAACATTGAGAAGCTTTCAACCAAAAAACGAATAATCTCATAAGCGAGCATTAAGCATAATTAACACCGAATAATGCACCACAAGTACGATATAATTTCATTGCATGACTATTGACTTTCGTGCTTGCATAGGGAATCACAAACCTTAACACCAATATTCTTACTAAAGCACAATTACTCATCAACATAACTCACATATCACATCATCATATCTCAAAACTATTACAAGGAATCAAGTTTATTTTTTCCAATGATCTTCATGGAAGTTTTTATTATATCCTTCTTGGATATCTATCACTTTGGAACTAATTTTCATGTGTTGCTTTTGATAAGCTCAAACAAATATAAGTGAAGATCATGAGCATAATACTTCTTTCTCTCAAATTAATTTAAGTGAAGCAAGAGAGAATTTCTTAAAAAATTTACTAACTCCCAAATAAATCTAAGTGAAGCATGAGAGCATTTCTTCAAAAATAACAAAGCACACCGTGCTCAAAAAGATATAAGTGAAGCACTAGAGCAAATTCATAGCTCATAAAAATTTAAGTGAAGCATAGAGAGCAATTCTAACAAGACATGGCATAATTTTGGCTCTCTCAAATAGGTGTGTCCAGCAAGGATTCATGACTTAGAACACAAAGCAAAACAAGCAAAGACTCATATCATACAAGACGCTCCAAGCAAAACTCATAGTATGTGACGAATAAAAATATAGCTTCGAGTAAAATACCGATGGTCGTTAGAAGAAAGAGGGGATGCCACTCAGGGCATCCCCAAGCTTAGTTGCTTGCTTCTCTTTGGATAATAGCTTGGGATGCCATGGGCATCCCCAAGATTAGGCTCTTCTTACTCCTTATTCCTTCATCCATCGTAAGATAACCCAAAACTTGAAAACTTCAATCACACAAAACTCAACAAAACCTTCGTGAGATCCGTTAGTATAAGAAAGCAAATCACTATTATAAGTACTGTAGCAACCAATTCATATTTTATTTTTGCATTATATCTACTGTATTCCTACTTTTCTTTGGCAAAAACTCTTCAAAGAAAACCATAGAATCATGAAAACAAGCACACAACGCAAAGAAAACAGAATCTGTCAAAAAAAGAACAGTCTGTAGCAATCTGAATATTTAGAATACTTCTTTAACTCCAAAAATTCTTAAAAATTAGGAAAACAGAGGAAATTTGTATATAAATCTTGTGTAAAAAATTAAGAATTTTTGGCAACATCTGTAATTCTAAACAAATATTTTTCTAGACGCAAAAGTTTCTGCTTTCCAACAAGATCAAATCAACTATCACCAAAGCTATCCCAAAGGCTTTGCTTGGCACAAACACTAATTAAAACATAAAGAACACAATCATCACAGTAGCATAATTGTGCAAACACTCAAGAATAGAAAGATAAAGACTAAAATAAATTTTATTCATTCGGTTGCCTCCCAACAAGCGCTATCGCCCCTAGCTAGGCATAAAGCAAGGATCTAAGTTTTGTCATCTTTGTTTCGTGAGCCATAAGATGCCCTCATGATTGATTCATATGGAGGCCTAATTCTTGTTCTAGGGAAGTGTTCCATACCCTTCCTTAGTGGAAATTGCAATTTAATATTGCCTTCTTTCATATCAATCATGGCACCAATAGTGCGTAAAAACGGTCTACCAAGAATAATTGGACAAGACGGATTACAATCAATATCAAGAACAATAAAATCTATGGGCACATAATTCCTATTTGCAAGAATAAGAACATCATTAATCCTTCCCATAGGCTTTTTAATAGTAGAATCCACCAAGTGCAAATTTAAAGAGCATTCTTCAATATCGGTAAGACCAAGCACATCACATAAAGATTTCGGAATTGTAGAAACACTAGCACCCAAGTCACATAAAGCAAAACACTCATAATTTTTAATCTTGACTTTGATAGTAGGTTCCCACTCATCATGTAACTTTCTAGGAATTGAAACTTCTAATTCCAACTTTTCTTCCAAAGCTTTCATCATAGCATCAACAATATGTTTAGTAAAAGCTTTATTTTGTTCATAAGCATGGGGTGAATTTATCATGGATTGCAACAAAGAAATACAATCAATCAAAGAGCAGCTATCATAATTAAATTCTTTGTAATCCAAAATAGTGGGCACATAACATGTTAAAGTCTTGACCTCTTCAAACCCACTTTTATCAAATTTTTCAACAAGATTTTCACCCTCCAAATTATCGGGACGCCTTGTAACTAAAGTTGACTCTTCTCCAGTCCCTTTTTCATCAATCTTAATTTTACTAAACAAGGAATCAATAGAAGAAACACAAATCTTTTTAAGATCTTCATCACTTTTATCTTCTAACGAGATTGGTTTAGTGGCCATTTGATTTACTAGGGTAGCTTGTGCATTGGATATTTTTCCTAGCAAACTTTCAGCAAAAGCATATTTAGATTGGAGATTGCAAACTTCCCTGCTAATATCATCAAGTTGTTTTGTTATAGCATCTAGCACAACGGAGTGCTCCTTAAGTTCTTCGGTAAAATACTTATTATGCTCAAATTGTGTAGTCATATATTCCTAAGTACTTTTCTCAATTTCAAGCAGAATATTGGGGTAAGGAACATCATAATATTTTCTTTGAGGCATCTTGACTAAGTAAACAAGAACGCACGCAAAAACAGATCCGGCAAGAAAACGGCGAACGAAAAAGAGGGCGAATAAAACGGCAAATTTTTGTGAAGTGGGGAAGAGGAAAACGAGAGGCAAATGGAAAATAATGTAAATTGCGAGGAGATGAGATTTGTGATTAGGAACCTGGTATATGTTGAAGATCCTTCCCGGCAACGGCGCCAGAAATTCCTTTTGATGCGGCTTGAAGCTACGTCGGTATTTCCCCAAAGAAGAAGGGATGATGCAGCACAGCGGCGGTAGGTATTTCCCTCAGTGATGAAACCAAGGTTATCGAACCAGTAGGAGAACCAAGCAACACTACGTAACAGCACCTGCACACAAATAACAAATACTCGCAACTCGACGTGTAAAAGGGGTTGTCAATCCCTTTCGGGCAACGGCGCCAGAAATTGGCAAACGGACATGAGAGAGTATTAAATATTGATAGATCAAACGCCAAATAAAATAAAGTGCAGCAAGGTATTTTTTGTATTTTTGGTTTAATAGATCTGGAAATAAAAGCAAAGGAAAATAGATCGCAAAGGCAAATATATTAAAGGAGAGACCCGGGGCCGTAGGTTTCACTAGTGGCTTCTCTCGAGAAAAATAGCAAACGGTGGGTGAACAAATTACTGTTGGGCAATTGATAGAACTTCAAATAATCATGACGATAACCAGGCAATGATCATTATATAGGCATCACGTCCAAGATTAGTAGACCGACTCCTGCCTCCATCTACTACTATTACTCCACACATCGACCGCTATCCAGCATGCATCTAGTGTATTAAGTTCATGGAGAAACGGAGTAATGCAATAAGAACGATGACATGATGTAGACAAGATCTATTTATGTAGAAATAGACCCCATTGTTTTATCCTTAGTAGCAACGATACATACGTGTCGGTTCCCCTTCTGTCACTGGGATCAAGCACCGTAAGATCGAACCCACTACAAAGCACCTCTTCCCATTGCAAGATAAATAGATCAAGTTGGCCAAACAAAACCCAAATATCGAAGAAGAAATATGAGGCTATAAGCAATCATGCATATAAGAGATCAAAGAAGACTCAAATAACTTTCATGGATAAAAAGATAGATCTGATCATAAACTCAAAGTTCATCGGATCCCAACAAACACACCGCAAAAAGAGTTACATCATATGGATCTCCAAGAGACCATTGTATTTAAGATCAAGAGAGAGAGAGAGAGGAAGCCATCTAGCTACTAACTACGGACCCGTAGGTCTACAAAGAACTAGTCACGCATCATCGGAGAGGCACCAATGGAAGTGGTGAACCCCTCCGTTACGGTGTCTAGATTGGATCTGGTGGTTCTGGACTCTGCGGCGGCTGGAATTGATTTTCGTCGACTCCCCTAGGGTTTCTGGAATATTGGGGTATTTATAGAGCAAAGAAGCGGTTCGGGGGGCACCCGAGGTGGGCACAACCCACCAGGGCGCGCCTGGGCCTCCAGGCGCGCCCTGGTGGGTTGTGCTCCCCTCGGAGCACCCCCCAGGCGCTTCTCCGGCCCACTGGATGTCTTTTGGTCCAAAAAAATCCACAAAAAGTTTCGCTGCATTTGGACTCCATTTGGTATTGATTTCCTGTGATGTAAAAAACATGCAAAAAACAGCAACTGGCACTTGGCACTATGTCAATAGGTTAGTACCAAAAATGATATAAAATGACTATAAAATGATTGTAAAACATCCAAGAATGATAATATAACAGCATGGAACTATCAAAAATTATAGATACGTTGGAGACGTATCAATAGCTACTCCTGTCATTCCAAAGTGCATTACACCAAAATGTCAAGCACCTTGGAATGAAGAAGAAGCTACCCCCACGACAACAGTCAGGATTCTTCGTCCTCTCATATATGGTGACCACTCCCTCACTGTTTTTTGACTGTCATATATGGAGCCCCAACAGACTTAAAGTCAACCCAAAATGTCGTTTAATGCTCTTTCCGGCAAATCCAACGCACTCGATATTTCCTATATTGTAGCACAAGCCATGCCAAAATTCATGAAAAAATAGGGCATGACCTTTGCTAAAAAAGGACATATCGAGCGCCTGAAATTTGCCGGAATGGAAATTAATCAATACTCTGGCAAAACATAGGCCACTCGGAGGTGTTCCCTGCAAACATAGGCCACTTGGGCAAGCACTATACTAGTACACAACACTACATCACATGTCTAAATCTCCATCATATTTGAAAGACCTACATTGAAAATTTTCTATTCCATGGAAATTGTCACAGCTACTCATCTACTACTATACTACATCTGTCGGATTCAGGGCTCCGCAGACCCAAGAAGGTTCGAACTCTAGGGCGTGTGCGAAGAACTAAACCTCTCAAGCCTACCAACTCGTCGCCCCACGGCCTAGCCTAGCCGGACTCGCGTGAGCGGGGAAGAAGATGAACACGGAAGTTTACCCAGGTTCGGGCCACCGCATGGTGTAAAAACCTACTCCTGCTTTGTGGTGAATATGACTCAAGAGGGGCCGGGGATGAACTAGTACAGTGGATGAACAGCCTCGCGAGGGCTATGTTGGTCAGGGTGGAATGGATCCGATACCTTTCTACGGTGGTGGCTAACCTATATTTATAGTGGCCTTGGTCCTCTTCCCCCAAAATATAGGTGGGAAGGGATCCCACAGTGGCCAACTTGAAAGGGGACAAGCAGTACATCTTATCCTGACGAAAGGTGGTCTTCGCCTGCAAAGCTTCTGGTCGTGACGCAACGGTGGGCTCGGCGATGACATCCGTCCTGCCAAGCGTGGTCTTGGTCTTGTAGCACTGGAATGGAAACCTTTGGTAGATTCCTCGGGAACCCACGCCTGTCCTTGCCTCCTTAGCACCAAAGAGGAAACTGCCTCCTCTGCGCCCGCTGGCGCCCACCTGCCTTGGCCGTCATGGCTTGTGTCATCGCAGCCTCATGAGGCTGGTACCTGCATAGAAATCTCCGCTCCTTGGGAGGCAGCCTGGGGAGGTCGCCCCCTCTAGAGGTCTTGGTGTCATCCGCCTCGCGAGGCAAGGGGGCCCTCGCGTGGGTCTTGTCTCGGCGGTCTTGTAGATGGGCTGTACCAGCCCACCGAAGGAGCCACGCCGTGGGCCGCAGGCAGGCAAGTCTAGGTACCTTGGGCCTAAGGCACACTCGGTCTTGGCTTCGAGGCAAAGCCAAAGGGCAAGGGTGAAGTGCCGCGGGCCCCAATCACCTGCGGGCCAGGCCGACGCGTGGCGCTCGATGGGACGTGGGTGTCTCCGCTTCCCCACGTCGCCTCGGCAACTGCCCATGCTGACAAAAGGATGGCGCCCGCTATCGTGCCATCATTGCTCCCCTTTGCCTTGCTCCAGATCCCCTTTCTCCCAGCCGACAGCATCTCCAGATCCGGTCGCATTCCTCCTACCTCCTACACCTCTTCCTTCAAGAATTCTTAATGGCGTCCGGGAAGGTGAAACCTGCCGCGCAGGCCGCAAGCTCCTCCCCCTCTCCTGCGCAGGCCCTTGGCGTGTCCTCCATCACTGAGGAGAAGCACCTTGCCGTTGTGCCCCCGTAGACGGCGAGCGACGACAATGAATGGAACGAGACCATTCTACTGGCCGGCTCCGCCGAGCAAAGGACCTTGGCGCAGGCGGTTTATCCCTTCTTCCTGCACAACGTCTACGCGGGGCTCGTCCCGCCTTTCTCCGAGATCTTCACCGCCGTCCTTGACCACTACCAGGTCCAGGCCCTGCACTTTCAACCCAACTTTATCCTCCTCCTGTCCATCTTTGCCTTCTACTGCGAGGCATTCATGGGCGTGAGACCCTCCATGCCGCTCCTCCGGCACTTTTTCTCGCTACGGCTGCACGATCCGACCCAGCGCTCCGGCTGCGTGTCCTTCGTCGTGGTCCATAAGAACAACGTGCTCATGAGGGCCGGAAAGAAGGTGGAGAGCTTCCGATGCCGCTGGGTCTTCATGGACGCCAAGGGCCTCAACGCGCCGCTGGAACTGCCCACCGTGCTGCCCGAGCGGCTCGAGAGGTGGAGCCACAAGAAGTTCTCCGACCCCCGGGCGGCGCCTGTCCTGAGGAAGATGACTGCAGACACGGATGCCAAGGCGCTGACGGGGGGCATGCTCATGAAGGAGTTCCTGATGCAGCGCCTGGCTCCGCTCCAGTCACACACGCGCCCCATGTGGGAGTTCCAGGGCACGCCGGATGACATCAGGCTGCGCTCGGAGAGCTTGACAGGTGAGAAGCTGGAACAAGGGCATGAACACCCTGCTCGAGGTTGAGCTGGGGGACCTCCCGGAGGCCTACGCCCCGCTGTACTGCCATGACGACAGGGAAATGCTGATGCTGCCATGCCAGTCTTCAACGAGCTGGGATTCGCGTCGCCTGAGCACCCCAACTCCCCGGTGCCGGTGTCCTCCGACTACAGTGCCAGTGAGGAGGGCGAAGGGGACTCAGAGGCGACCGAGGACGATGTGGCGGAGATTCCCCCCCCCCCCCCGTCACAAATGGAGCTCCTCCGTGGCCTCGCAGACAAGGACGATGCCGACGAGCCCCCGGCCGCGGAATCCCCGCACTCCGCCGGGGTCCACACGAGGTCCGAGGCCACTCCCCGAGCCCTGCGAAGGTCAAGCCAGGCGTCCCCGAAGAAGAGAGGGGTGGCACCCCCTCCTCAGGGCGACGCCTCCGCCTCGCCAAGCGTCGGCGCCGCACCGAGGCTAGCCAAAGAGCTCCCTGCGAACCCCCCAAGCGCGACAAAGGCCGCGCCTAGGAAGATCGGAGGTGCCCCAGCCCCGGCCAGGAAGAGGTCGTACATCGACCCCGATGAGTAAGTACCTTAACTTGCTTTTTGTTTGGCGCTCATTAGCATTGTGCCCACAGCACTCCACTCCTGATGACCAGGATGGGCGTCGCGGTGAAGAAGAGGAAGGAAAGAGCCGGGAATCTAAAAGCGCCACCTCTCGCCGCAGCCGTAGCGACTCCGGCTCAGGCGGAAGAGGCCGCCTCTCGTCCTCTCGCTGCGGAGCAGGCCCTGCAGGGCGTGGCGGTGCAACCTCAGGAGGAGCCTGCTCCCGCAGGCCAGCAGGCCGCGGCACCGTCTGATACGTCTCCATCGTATCTACTTTTCCAAACTCTTTTGCCCTTGTTTTGAACTCTAATTTGCAGGATTTGAATGGAACTAACCCGGACTGATGCTGTTTTCAGCAGAATTGCCATGGTGTTATTTTTGTGCAGAAATAAAAGTTCTCGGAATGACCTCAAACTTCACGGAGAATATTTTTGGAATAAATAAAAAATATTGGCGAAAGAATCAACCGATGGGGACCCACCGCCTGTCCACAAGGGTGGGGGGCGCGCCCCCTCGCTTGTGGGTCCCATGAAGCTCCACTGACCTCAACTCCAAATCCATATATTCATGTTCGGGGAGAAAAAAATCAGAGAGAAGGAATCATCGCGTTTTACGATACGGAGCCGCCGCCACCTCCTGTTCTTCCTCGGGAGGGCAGATCTGGAGTCCGTTCGGGGCTCCGGGGAGGGGAAATTGTCGCCATCATCATCATCAACCATCCTCCATCACCAATTTCATGATGCTCACCGCTGTGCATGAGTAATTCCATCATAGGCTTGCTGGACGGCGATGGGTTGGATGAGATTTATCATGTAATCGAGTTAGTTTTGTTAGGGTTTGATCCCTAGTATCCACTATGTTCTAAGATTGATGTTGCTATGACTTTGCTATGCCTAATGCTTGTCACTAGGGCCCGAGTGCCATGATTTCAGATCTGAACCTATTATGTTTTCATGAATATATATGTGTTCTTGATCCTATCTTGCAAGTTATAGACACCTATTACGTGTTATGATCCGCATACCCCAAGGTGACAATAATTGGGATGCTTTCCGGTGATGACCGTAGTTTGAGGAGTTCATGTATTCACTAAGTGCTAATGCTTTGGTTCGGTTCTCTATTAAAAGGAGGCCTTAATATCCCTTAGTTTCCATTAGGACCCCACTGCCACGGGAGGGTAGGACAAAAGATGTCATGCAAGTTCTTTTCCATAAGCACGCCTGACTATATATGGAATACATGCCTACATTATATTGATGAATTGGAGCTAGTTCTGTGTCACCCTAGGTTATAACTGTTGCATGATGAATGCCATCTGACATAATTATCCATCATTGATCCATTGCCTACGAGTTTTTCACATATCGATCTTTGATTCGTTACTTTTCCGTTGCCACTGTTATGATTGCTACAAAACTGTTACTGTTACTTTTGCCACCGTTACCGTTACTTCCATACTACTTTGCTACTAAATACTTTGCTGCAGATATTAAGTCTTTCAGGTGTGGTTGAATTGACAACTCAGCTGCTAATACTTGAGAATATTATTTGGCTCCCCTTGTGTCGAATCAATAAATTTGGGTTGAATACTCTACCCTCGAAAACAGTTGCGATCCCCTATACTTGTGGGTTATCAAGACCTTTTTCTGGCACCGTTGCCGGGGAGCATAGCTCTATTGTCTGAGTCACTTGGGATTTATATTTGCTGATCACTATGAAGAATTTGAAAGATACCAAAACTAAGATCTCTTCCTCTACTACGTGGGGAGGTAAGGAGCTGCCATCTAGCTCTGCACTTGATTCACCTTCTATTTTGAGTAAGCTTGCGATACCTACACCTGCTAGTAATTCCGATATGTCGCATGTTATTGATGATGCCACTTCTGCTATGCATGATGCTTATAATGATACTACTGCTTTGCTTGATGATACTGTGCCACTAGGTGAATTTCTTGATGAACAACTTGCTAGGGTTAGAGAAAATGAAATTACTGAAACTGATGATATCATTGAAACTGAATATTATGATTCTCCCCCTAGATATGAATTACCTGTTGTACCTGAGGGTTATATTATGGATGAAGAAACTGCTAGAGACTTTCTTGCTTGCAATGATAGAGAGGATCTTAAGAAACTGTTAGCTAAGCTGAAATAAAAATCTTTGAATGCTAGAATGCAATATGATCCTAAGTTTGCTACTTCACCTATCTTTGTTACTGATAAGGATTATGAATTCTCTGTCGATCCTGAGTTAATTACTTTGGTTGAATCTGATCCTTTCTATGGTTATGAATCAGAAACTGTTGTGGCACACCTTACTAAATTGAATGATATAGCCACCCTATTTGCTCATGAGGAAAAAATTCGCTACTATTATTTTCTTAAATTGTTTCCTTTCTCGTTAAAGGGTGATGCTAAGTTATGGTTTAATTCTCTTGCTCCTGGTTGTGTGCGTAGTCCCCAGGATATGATTTATTACTTCTCTCAAAAATATTTCCCTGCTCATAAGAAACAAGCTACCCTACAGGAAATATTTAACTTTGTGCAATCTAAAGAAGATAGTCTCCCACAAGCTTGGGGGAGGCTTCTCCAATTACTTAATGCTTTGCCTGATCATCCTCTCAAGAAAAATGAAATACTTGATATCTTTTATAATGGACTAACCGATGCTTCTAGGGACCACCTAGATAGTTATGCTGGTTGTATTTTCAAGAAACTAACTGTTGAACAAGCTGAATTGCAATTGAATAATATATTGAGTAATGATAATGATTGGACTCTTCCCGAACCAACTCCTAAGCCAACTCCGAAGAAAAGAGGTATTCTATTTCTCAGTCTTGAAGATATGCAAGAGGCAAAGAAATCTATGAAAGAAAAAGGTATTAAAGCTGAAGATGTTAAGAATTTACTACCTATTGAAGAAATACATGGTCTTGATATCTCGACACAGGTAGTAGAGGTAAATTCTCTTTATAGATTTGATGAAGGTGATATTCCTCATAATAAGTCTGCTTGTCAATGCTTGGATGAGTTTGATAATTTTATTGTTAAACAAGAAAATTTCAATGCTTATGTTAGTAGGCAATTGAAACGTAATGCTCACATGCTTGATTACTTGGGTGATTATATGAGTAGAACTGTTAATGATCTTAAGCTTATTAGTAAACATGCTTCCATGGTTACAACTCAAGTAGAACAAGTACTTAAGGCACAGGATGATTTGCTTAATGAATTGAATAGTAAGAACAAGGATAATGCTCTTTGGGTTATGACTAGAGGTGGTAAGATGACTCAGGAACCTTTGTATCCTGAGGGCGATCCTAGGAGAGTTGAGCAAGATTCTCAGAGAATTAATACTGATGCATCTAGTCCTAGTAATAAAAAGAAAAAGAAAACTGATAGGACTTTGCATGCTTCTAGTGAACCTGTTATAGATACACTTAAGAATCCACATGATATTTCTATTTCGGATGCTGAGACACAATCTCGTGATGAACATGAACTTAGTGATAATGTTAATGATGATATTCATGTTGATGCTCAACCTAGTAATGATAATGATGTAGAGATTGAACCTGCTGTTGATCTTGATAACCCACAATCAAAGAATCAACGTTATGATAAGAGAGACTTTGTTGCTAGAAAACATGGTAAAGAAAGAGAACCATGGGTTCAAAAACCCATGCCCTTTCCTCCTAAGCCATCCAAGAAAAAGGATGATGAGGATTTTGAGCGCTTTGCTGAAATGATTAGACCTATGTTTTTGCATATGCATTTAACTGATATGCTTAAAATGCCTCCTTATGCTAAGTATATGAAAGATATTGTTACAAATAAAAGAAAGATACCTAAAGCTGAAATTTCCACCATGCTTGCTAATTACACTTTTAAGGGTGGAATACCAAAGAAACTTGGGGATCCAGGAGTACCAACTATACCATGCTACATTAAAAGAAAATATGTTAAAACTGCTTTATGTGATCTTGGAGCCGGTGTTAGTGTTATGCCTTTCTCTTTATATCGTAGACTTGAATTGAATAAGTTCACACCTACTGAAATCTCTTTGCAAATGGCTGATAAATCAACTGCTATACCCATCGGTATTTGTGAGGATGTGCCTGTTGTGGTTGCAAACGTTACTATCTTAATGGACTTTGTTATTCTTGATATTCCCGAGGACGACAGTATGTCGATCATCCTTGGTAGACCCTTTTTGAATACTGTAGGGGCTGTTATTGATTGTAATAAAGGCAATGTCACTTTTCACATTAATGGTAATGAGCATACGGTACACTTTCCGAAGAAACAACCTCAAGTTCATAGTATCAATTCTATTGGAAAATTTTCAACTATTACTATTGGAGGTTTTGAATTCCCTCTCCCTACTGTCAAAAAGATATATGATATTCTTATTGTTGGGGACATGCATATCCCTGTTGAGGTAAGTTAGTGTTATTCAAAAAAATTCCGGTTTCATGTTATTCGAAAGAGGTTTGTTAATAAGACTTGATCAACCTTGTTAACGGATTCCTTTTGATGAGCATGAGATGGATGAATTTAGAAGGCACAACTTTCTGTACTTACTTCTTACTTTCTGTTATTTAGATTAAATAAAGCAAAAATAGTATTTTCTGTCTGTTTTCTGAATTATCCGTGCAATAAAAAAATGTCCCAAAAATAAAAGTTCTCCAAATGACCTAGAAATTTAGTATGATTTTTTATAGAATATGTTAGAATTTCTGGCACTGAGCATGTACCAGGGGGATGCACCAGTGGGCCACAAGGGTGGAGGGCGCGCCCTACCCCCCTGGGCGCGCCCTCCTACCTTTTGGGTCCCACGTGGGTCCCCTCCACTTATTCCAGTACCTATCCACTTCGTCTTCCTCCAGAAAAAATCATCCCGTAGCTCAAACCCGTGTTCTTGCTCATTTTGCTGCCATTTTTTATCTCCTTGTGTAAAGCTCTATTTGCAAAACTACTTTGGGGGATTGTTCTTCGGTATGTGACTCCTCCAATGGTCCAATTAGTTTTGTTCTAGTGCTTTATTTATTGCAAATTTTTGCTGCTGTGGTGACCCTGTTCTTGAGCTTACATGTCAAATTTATATGGTCCAAAGTAGTTTTGATGCATGATATAGCCTCCAGACACTTGTAGGAGTAGTTGCTATCAATTTTGTTGAGTTTGGTTCACTTTTATTTTGAGTCACTAAAAATTCCAGACAATTTTAGAGAAAATGATGAGGAGATTGTTAAGAGGCTCTTCAAGTCGGGGTTCTAAAGAAAAGGAAAGTGGAGAGAAGAAGAAACCCAAGTACAACCTTCCTCGCACCGCGGAAGTTCGGCCGTGTGAATGGCCATGTGATGCATTCTTGGACGCGGCCGGAATTAATGAGGATTTCTATTATTTGGATGGGAATGCAGGCATCACCGACTTTCTCCATGATAAGTGTGATCAGTACCTCTTACTCAGTAATACTTTCGTGCAAAATTTTCACTTTCAGCTAGGAGATCACCACACACGGTAGAATTTTATTTATATGATGAGCATAAGGAGATGACGCTTTATGACTTTTGTGAGGTTTGTAAATTACTTTATGAGGGAAGCGTCGATGAGCCACGTCCTAGAGATGTGGAAAGTTTTATTGATGAAGTTACCATTGCGGAAGGAAGAGGAGTGTCGGGAGCGAGAGTGTCTAGTTTACATTTTCCTGTTTTACGCTATTACTCATTATTTGCTGGGAGATGTTTAATTGGTCGTGGGGAGAGAGGAGGCCTTAGTGCTCCTGGCCTTCCTATTTTGCGCCATGCTTTACTTCGCGATAGAACTTTTAGTTTGGGTGCTATGGTTGCTCGATGGTTGAGTTTAAACCGTACGAAGTGTCCTATATTTGGAGGTATCTATGCCTCCCGCCTCGCTAAACGCTTCGAGATACCCATTAGGCACGATGAGGTAGAGGAGAAGCTGCTGCCCACTATATACTTAGATTATGACAGTATGGTAGCACACGATTTTATTAAGAAAGACGATGACAAGAGACTCATTTATAACCTGGTATTTAGCGAGAAGACTTGTCAGATTATTACCTTGCCTGCAACTTCTTTGTTCGATATTCATTCAGGCAGGTACTTCATCTTGCCAGCAGACATTTACGCATACTGGGAGGGGACGCGATCCCCAGTTCCTGAGCCAGAGCCATCACCTGATCCGTATCAGGAGTCTATTTATCAGTGGGAGCCGCAGGAGCTCGTCAACAGTGGGACCCCCAGGATCCTCCTCAGTACACCGGAGAGAACTACTTTGATCCATGGGCGTAGACCAACTTAGGCCAAAAGCCTAAGCTTGGGGTAGTACGTATTTCTCACCGACATTACATTCATGATCACACATTTATTCCCGCTGTCGGTGTTCATACTTTTTCATTGTATTATTCATGTTTGTTTACTTTCTTTTTCCGGCTTTCTTCTTGTGTGTTTGAAAAACTTTGAGAAAAACAAAAAATTTAGTTGTAGTTTATTTCCATACCATGCTTAGTTGTAGTATTAAATAAAAGATTTCTCGCTCTTCTTTTGCTTGTTGGGAGCTTTCCCGTGTAAATAGTTTTTCTCGTTCCTGTTTTACTTTCTTCAGAAAAACAAAAACTCCAAAACCATTTCAGTGTGTTTCTTTGAAATTCTTTTCTTTTCTTTGGGGGTCGAGAGGAGAAGACCACGATGAAAATGTTGAGTGGCTCTCATATGCATTGTTGTTGATCTAACAAAGAGCCCATATTACCTTGTCTTCTCCTTTGAATAAATGTTTGCAGATTCCAGCTTAGTCCAATGCACGTGCACTATTATTATTATTCACATCATTTGGTCGTGCAAGTGAAAGGCAATAATGATGATATATGATGAAATGATTGAGATGGAGAAAAGCTGGTATGAACTCGACCTATCTTGTTTTTGTAAATATGATTAGTTCATCGTTCCTGATTCAGCCTATTATGAATGAAACATGTTTATAATGACAATTAGAGTTTATAGTTACTCATGCCATGCTTAATTAGCTAGGATTTTATAATGGTTTACCTTGCGTGCCAACATGCTTTTAAAATGGTTGTGATGTAGTATGATAGGATGGTATCCTCCTTTGAATGATTCGAGTGGCTTGACTTGGCACATGTTCACACATGTAGTTGAAACAAAATCAACATAGCCTCCACGATATTTATGTTCATGGTGATTTATATCCTACTCATGCTTGCACTCAATGTTGGTTACTCCCAATGCATGCTTATGACTGTTGTCGCTCTCTAGCTGGTCGCTCCCCAATCTTTTGCTAGCCTTCACTTGTACTAAGCGGGAATACTGCTTGTGCATCCACTTCCATAAACCCAAAGTTATTCCATATGAGTCCACCATACCTTCCTATATGCGGTATTTACCTGCCGTTCCAAGTAAATTTGCATGTGCCAAACTCTAAACCTTCAAATGATAATCTGTTTTTATGCCCGAATCGCTCATGTAGCGACTGGGGGCTGTCAGTATCTTCCATGCTATGTGGGTTATTCTCATGATGAGTGGACTCCACTCATCATTCATGAGAAAATGGCTGGTAATTGGGATGCCCAGTCCCATGCTCAAATCAAATCAAAATAAATTAAAACAAAACTCCCCCAGGATTGTTACTTGTATGGACGGTACCCATTGTTTCAGACCAGCCGTGCAGTGTGCTTGTTGGTTGAGGGGGAGTAAAAAACTTTACCATTCTGTTGGGGAACCACCTATAATGTATGTAGCATGGAAGATATCGAGATCTCTTGGTCGTTATGTTGACAATGAAAGCATACCGCTCAAAATTATATTCATCTCTGTTTCAAAAAGCTCGAGCTCTGGCACCTTTGCAAATCCCTGCTTCCCTCTGCGAAGGGCCTATCTATTTACTTTTATGCTGAGTCATCATCCTCTCATAAAAAGCACCAGTTAGAGAGCACCACTGTCATTTGTATGCTTTGCTATTAATTGATATTGAGTATGACTGTGACTGGATCTCTTTTACCATGAATTACAATGTCTAGTCAGTCCTTGATCTTCAGGGGTGCTCTGCATTTATGTTTTGCGGTCTCAGAAAGGGCTAGCAAGATACCATCTTGTTATATCATATCATGATTGTTTTGGAAAATTGTTGTCATCCGAGATTTATTATTATTACTCGCTAGTTGATTGTGCCATTGATATGAGTAAACGTGAGACCTAAGTGTTATTGTGAATGTGGTTAGTTCATAATCTTTGCTGAAAACCTGAATGCTGGCTATACATATTTGCAACAACAAGATCAAACAGAGTTTGTAAAAGTTTTTCTTTATCACTTTCAGTTTGTCAACTAAATTGCTTGAGGACAAGCAATGAGTTAAGCTTGGGGGAGTTGATATGTCTCCATCGTATCTACTTTTCCAAACTCTTTTGCCCTTGTTTTGGACTCTAATTTGCATGATTTGAATGGAACTAACCCGGACTGACACTGTTTTCAGCAGAATTGCCATGGTGTTATTTTTGTGTAGCAATAAAAGTTCTCAGAATGACCTGAAACTTCACGGAGAATACTTTTGGAATAAATAAAAAATATTGGCGAAAGAATTAACCGAGGGGGACCCACCGCCTATCCACAAGGGTGGGGGCGCGCCCTACCCCCCTGGGCGCGCCCCCCTGGCTTGTGGGTCCCACGAAGCTCCACCGACCACAACTCCAACTCCATATATTCACGTTCGGGGAGAAAAAAATCAGAGAGAAGGAATCATCACGTTTTACGATACGGAGCCGCCACCACCTCCTGTTCTTCCTCGGGAGGGCAGATATGGAGTCCATTCGGGGCTCCGGATAGGGGAAATCGTCGCCATCATCGTCATCAAACATCCTCCATCACCAATTTCATGATGCTCATCGCCGTGCGTGAGTAATTCCATCATAGGCTTGCTGGACGGTGATGGGTTGGATGAGATTTATCTTGTAATCAAGTTAGTTTTGTTAGGGTTTGATCCTTAGTATCCACTATGTTCTAAGATTGATGTTGCTATGACTTTGCTATGCCTAATGCTTGTCACTAGGGCCCGAGTGCCATGATTTCAGATCTGAACCTATTATGTTTTCATGAATATATGTGTGTTCTTGATCCTATCTTGCAAGTTATAGACACCTATTACGTGTTATGATCCGCATACCCCAAGGTGACAATAATTGGCA
Organism: Thinopyrum elongatum; assembly: GCA_011799875.1. Lineage (NCBI taxonomy): Eukaryota > Viridiplantae > Streptophyta > Magnoliopsida > Poales > Poaceae > Thinopyrum > Thinopyrum elongatum. The sequence continues at coordinate 446,073,241 of CM022301.1, read as the reverse complement.
TTCTTTCCGGTGATGACCGTCGTTTGAGGAGTTCATGTATTCACTAAGTGCTAATGCTTTGGTTCGGTTCTCTATTAAAAGGAGGCCTTAATATCCCTTAGTTTCCATTAGGACCCTGCTGCCACGGGAGGGTAGGACAAAAGATGTCATGCAAGTTCTTTTCCATAGGCACGTATGACTATATATGGAATACATGCCTACATTATATTGATGAATTGGAGCTAGTTCTGTGTCACCCTAGGTTATAACTGTTGCATGATGAATGCCATCTGACATAATTATCCATCATTGATCCATTGCCTATGAGTTTTTCACATATCGATCTTTGCTTCGTTACTTTTCCGTTGCCACTGTTACGATTGCTACAAAACTGTTACTGTTACTTTTGCCACTGTTACCGTTACTTCCATACTACTTTGCTACTAAATACTTTGCTGCAGATATTAAGTCTTTCAGGTGTGGTTGAATTGACAACTCAGCTGCTAATACTTGAGAATATTCTTTGGCTCTCCTTGTGTCGAATCAATAAATTTGGGTTGAATACTCTACCCTCGAAACATGTTGCGATCCCCTATACTTGTGGGTTATCAAGACCTTTTTCTGGGGCCGTTGCCGGTGAGCACAGCTCTATTCTCTGAGTCACTTGGGATTTATATCTGTTGATCACTATGAAGAATTTGAAAGATACCAAAACTAATATTTATCCCTCTACTACGAGGGGAGGTAAGGAACTGCCATCTAGCTCTGCACTTGATTCACCTTCTGTTTTGAGTAAGCTTGCGACACCTACACCTGCTAGTAATTCCGATATGTCACATGTTATTGATGATGCCACTTCTTCTATGCATGATGCTTATAATGATACTACTGCTTTGCTTGATGATACTGTGCCACTAGGTGAATTTCTTGATGAACAACTTGCTAGGGTTAGAGAAAATGAAATTACTGAAACTGATGATATCATTGAAACTGAATATTATGATTCTCCCCCTAGATATGAATTGCCTGTTGTACCTGAGGGTTATATTATGGATGAATACACTGCTAGAGACTTTCTTGCTTGCAATGATAGAGAGGATCTTAAGAAACTGTTAGCTAAGCTGAAATAAAAATCTTTGAATGCTAGAATGCAATATGATCCTAAGTTTGCTAATTCACCTATCTTTGTTACTGATAAGGATTATGAATTCTCTGTCGATCCTGAGTTAATTACTTTGGTTGAATCTGATCCTTTCTATGGTTATGAATCAGAAACTGTTGTGGCACACCTTACTAAATTGAATGATATAGCCACCCTATTTGCTCATGAAGAAAAAAATCGCTACTATTATATTCTTAAATTGTTTCCTTTCTCGTTAAAGGGTGATGCTAAGTTATGGTTTAATTATCTTGCTCCTGGTTATGTGCGTAGTCCCCAGGATATGATTTATTACTTCTCTCAAAAATATTTCCCTGCTCATAAGAAACAAGCTGCCCTACAGGAAATATTTAACTTTGTGCAATCTAAAGAAGAGAGTCTCCCACAAGCTTGGGGGAGGCTTCTCCAATTACTTAATGCTTTGCCTGATCATCCTCTCAAGAAAAATGAAATACTTGATATCTTTTATAATGCACTAACCGATGCTTCTAGGGACCACCTAGATAGTTGTGCTGGTTGTATTTTCAGGGAACAAACTGTTGAACAAGCTGAATTGCTATTGAATAATATATTGAGTAATGATAATGATTGGACTCTTCCCGAACCAACTCCGAAGAAAAGAGGTATTCTATTTCTCAGTCCTGAAGATATGCAAGAGGCAAAGAAATCTATGAAAGAAAAAGGTATTAAAGCTAAAGATGTTAAGAATTTACCGCCTATTGAAGAAATACATGGTCTTGATATCCCGACACAGGTAGTAGAGGTAAATTCTCTTTATAGATTTGATGAAGGTGATATTCCTCATAATAAGTCTGCTAGTCAATGCTTGGATGAGTTTGATAATTTTATTGTTAAACAAGAAAATTTCAATGCTTATGTTAGTAGGCAATTGAAACGTAATGCTCACATGCTTGATTACTTGGGTGATTATATGAGTAGAACTGTTAATGATCTTAAGCTTATTTGTAAACATGCTTCCATGGTTACAACTCAAGTAGAAAAAGTACTTAAGGCACAGGATGATTTGCTTAATGAATTGAATAGTGGGACTGCCTGGCCAAGCTGAAGGAGGAGGTGGACAAGGCCCAAGCGTCCCACGCTCAGCACATCTCCGAGGCAACAGCCCGGCTGGAGGCCTGGGAGAAGGTGCTTGCTGCCGCCGAGAAGAAAGCGGCCGTAGGACATGAGGCCTTCCTCTCCCTTGAGCTCGGATCTCGCGAGGCGCTGCGCTCCATCCACGGGGGAGGGTACGAAGAGCCGCTGGCGACCCCCAAAGATGGCCTTGCAGGGCTCTTCCCCAAGCTTGCCGAAGCACTTAAGGGTGCCGCCGCTGAAGTGGACTCCTTCTTGGAGGAGGAGTGCCGCTCGCTCTTCACCGCGGATGCGACGCTCTTCTTCAGCCATCTCTACCTCCAGGACCCAGGCTTCAACCTCGGTGCGCTGATCCACCCGGTGGCTCCTGAGTCCCGCGCCGCCGCCGCGGAGGCCGTGAAGGATCAGGTAGACGCCCTGCTGAAGAAGTTCCTCTGCGTCCCCGATCCCAGGGCCCCGGCGATGGAGGCTGGCGGCGGCGAGAATGGCGGCAGCGACGTCGACGACGGGCTCCCGACAACCAGGACAAGCGGTGGTGATGGCCAAGGTGGTGGTGGTGCTTCTTCCTAGTTTTATTCCTGCAATATTTACCGTGCCTCGTGGAGGCGTAAGACTTCTGTTTGAATTTGCGAAACACTTGTGCTTGTAATAACTGTTAGGGCTCTGCAATTTCCTTTTCGTGCTTGGTTTCCTCCTTGTTTGCTTTTGTGCTCTGCGTCAGTAGGGCCCAGCCCCGCGCATACCTCGACCGCCGTTGGGGCGTCCGGATCGCCAGGATGACACCAAGGGGTGAGGGGCTACGTGACTAGTGAGGCCCCTGAGTCGCGGTGCTCAGGAGGTCCCCCTTGACGTGCGAGCAGCCCTCATGAAGGAAACATAGGCAACGGCGAGGTTAATCCAGAGCCCCCATACCTTTCCTCCTCAGCTTTCACCTGGGGGGGACGCGAGAAGACCAGGTACCCGGACCTAGTAGGGTGGCGTGTGCCAAGCCTGGCCTGAGCACAGCCCCCGTGTCCAGCCCCTCGCGCGTGCCTCCTGTGGGGGAAGCTGCGCGATAGGATCGCACGAAGAGCCGACAGGCTACCCTGAGGTTAGTGCGGCCACTAGGGCGCCCTCAGTTGTTTATTCACCAACACGGAGCAAGGTGCTTTGATGTCTATTACGCAACTATATTCTTGTAGACTTGTGTTGGGCCTCCAAGCGCAGAGTTTTGTAGGACAGTAGCAATTTTCCCTCAAGTGGATGACCTAAGGTTTATCAATCCGTGGGAGGCGTAGGATGAAGATGGTCTCTCTCAAACAACCCTGCAACCAAATACAAGAAATCTCTTGTGTCCCCAACACACCCAATACAATGGCAAATTGTATAGGTGCACTAGTTCGGCGAAGAGATGGTAATAAAAGTGTAATATGGATGGTAGAAATATATTTTTATAATCTGAAAAATTAAAACAGCAAGGTAGCAAGTGACAAAAGTGAGCAAAAACGGTATTGCAATGCTTGAAAACAAGGCCTAGGGTCCGTACTTTCACTAGTGCAATCTCTCAACAATGCTAATATAATTGGATCATATAACCATCCCTCAACGTGCGATGAAGAATCACTCCAAAGTTCCTATCTAGCGGAGAACATAAGAATAAATTGTTTGTACGGTAGAAAACCACCTCAAAGCTATTCTTTCCGGTCAATCTATCCAAGAGTTCGTACTAAAATAACACCAAAGCAAATTCAGATTCGTAATGCTCAATCCAATACAAAGAACCTCAAAGAGTGCCCCAAGATTTCTACGAGAGAAACAAAGACAAGAACGTGCATCAGCCCCTATGCATAGATTACCGCAATGTCTCCTCGGGAATCCGCGAGTTGAGTGCCAAAACATATATCAAGTGAATCAATATAATACCCCATTGTCACCATGGGTATTCGTATGCAAGACATATATCAAGTGCTCTCAAATCCATAAAAGTATTCAATCCGATAAAACGAAATCTCAAAGGGAAAACACAACTCATCACAACAAGATAGAGAGGGGAAAACACCATATGATCCTACTATATTAACAAAGCCCGCGATACATCAAGATTGTGCATCTAAAAAACATGAGAGAGAGAGAGAGATTAAACACATAGCTACTGGTACAAACCCTCAGCCCCGAGGTTGGACTACTCCCTCCTCATCATGGTGGCCGCCGGGATGATGAAGATGGCCACCGGTGATGATTTCCCCCTCCGGCAGGGTGCCGGAACGGGGTCGAGATTGGTTTTTCATGGCTACAGAGGCTTGCGGCGGTGGAACTTCTGATCTAGGGTCTCCCCGAGGGTTTTTGGAATATTTGACAATTTATAGGGCGAAGAGGCGGTGCGGGAGGCCACCGAGGTGGGCACAACCCACCAGGGCGCGCCTGGGGGCCCAGGCTCGCCCTGGTGGGTTGTGCCCCCCTCGGGGCAACCCCCCCAGGTGCTGCTCTAGCCCATTGGATGTCTTCTGGTCCATAAAAAATCCACAAAAAGTTTCGCTGCATTTGGACTCCGTTTGATATTGATTTTCTGCGATGTAAAAAACAAGCAAAAACAACAACTGGCACTGGGCACTATGTCAATAGGTTAGTCCCAAAAAATGATATAAAGTTGCTATAAAATGATTGTAAAACATCCAAGAATGATAATATAGCAGCATGAATACTTCATAAATTATAGATACGTTGGAGACGTATCAGCATCCCCAAGCTTAATTCCTACTCGTCCTCGAGTAGGTAAATGATAAAAGAAATAATTTATGAAGTGTGAATACTAGCAAAGTGCATAAGTTTGATCAATGTTAATTTCAATCACTTTCCCTAGCATCATAACAGCAACTCTTTCTCATAAAACTCATCATGACAAAGTAGCAACAATTCACATGCAAAGGTTCAAACAATGAATTCTCTTGAAACTCAACAACCTATATTCTTAGTCACCAAACAATTGCAATTCAACTTATTCAACAGAGTCTAAGTAAGAGCTCCACGTACTTAACCATCATATAGTCTTCTATGATTGCTAACACTCACCGCATACACATGAGCAAAACGTTTCAACCGGACACATAGAAAGATAGGGGCTTATAATTTCGCCTCCCAACGTATTCACCTCAAGGGTGATGTCAACAATAATAACTCATGCTACCCATATCCAACTGGATATATGTGCCTAGATCTTTCCTCACCACATGATGCTTGCCGAAAGAAGAAAAATAAAAAGGAATAGAGAGAAAAACTTTGACTCTTGCATGAAAGTAAATACATAAAAGTAAAAGGTAGGCCCTTCGCAGAGGGAAGCAGAGGTTGCCATGCACTTTTTGTTTGTATGCTCAATCCCGTAGTGCAAAAGAATGTCACATTATATTGCCCCTTATGATAGCAACCTTTATTATGCAGTCTGTCACTTTTATTCTTTGCCATCACAAGTTCGTACAATGCTCAATTTTCTCTTACACTAAATGATCTAACACTTTTAGAAGCAATTTTTATTGCCTTATTGCACCGATGACAACTTACTTGAAGGATCTTACTCAATCCTTAGGTAGGTATGGTGGACTCTTGAAAATAAGATTTGGGTTTAAGGGTTTTTGGATGCACAAGTAGTATCTCTACTTGGTGCGGAATTTTTGGCTAGCAAAGATGGGGGGCAAGCACCATATGTTGAAGGATCTATGACAATATAACTTCTATGTGAATATGAACAAACATAAATCATTACGTTGTCTTCCTTGTCCAACGTCAACAATTTTGGCATATAATATTTTGATGGGGGCTCACAATCACCAAAGATTTCCAAGATAGTGTATTTGCATGTGAAAATTCTCTTCCTTATAGTAATAATTCATGAATTGCTTGTATGACCAATATTGTGATTGTCAAGCTTCAAAAGATTTCACTTTCTAAACCCAATGTGAAGCTACCACTAGGCATGATATGAACATATAATTTCAACTTCATGATATTCAATTCATTCAACAATTTACTCATAGGATATAAGTGAAGCACGAGAGTAAATGACAAACTACTCCAAAAAGATATAAGTGAAGATCAAGCAAGTAGTTAAGTAAAGGGGTAGCTAATTGAGGACTCTCTCTTATTTAAAAACTTTCAGATCTAAGTATTTTATTAAAACAGCAAGTGAAACAAAACAAAATGACATTCCAAGAATAGCACAACTCAAGTGAAGAAGCAAAAACTTAGGCTCAACCGATACTAACCGATAATTGTTGATGAAGAAAGGTGGGATGCCTACCGGGGCATCCCCAAGCTTAGATGCTTGAGACTTGTTGAAATATTCTCTTGGGATGCCTTGGGAATCCCCAAGCTTGAGCTTTTGTGTCTCCTTAATTCCTTTTATATCACGGTTTCCCTAAATCTTAAAAACTGCATCCACACAAAACTCAACCAAACTCGTGAGATAAGTTAGTATAAATCAATGCAATAACCTTATCATTCTCTACTGTAGCAAATCACTAAAATTATTATTCAACATTGCATACTAAATGCCTCTGCATATTTAATACTCCTATCCTCAAATAGAATCATTAAACAAGCAAACATATGCAAACAATGCAAACATAACAGCAATCTGTCTAAACAGGACAGTCTGTAAAGAATGCAATATTCTTCATACTTCCCTAACTCAATAATTCTGAAAAATTACAGCACTGTAGAAAATTTATCATAGCTTATTTTTTAATAAAAATTCAACATTTTATCACATTCTGACTTTTCTGGAGAATTATTGCAACAGCGATAAACTTTCTGTTTTTGAAACAGCGACTCATATATTTGCAAAAATAAGCATGGTGAAGGCTATCCTTGCCACTTTTATTGAAGTAAGAGATGCAAAAAATTATTATAAATAACAGCAAGAAAATACTAATAAAAGAAAATGACTCTCCAGGCAAAACTCATATCATGTGACGAATAAAAATATAGCCCCAAGTAAGGTTACCGATAATGTTGGAGACGAAAGAGGGGATGCCTTCCGGGGCATCCCCAAGCTTAGTTGCTTGTATATTCCTTGAATATTACCTTGGTCATCCCCAAGCTTAGGGTCTTGTCACTCCTTATTCTCCTCATATCGATATCTCACCGAAAACTTGCAAACTTCAATCACAGGAAACTTAACGGAACTTCGTGAGATGGGTTAGTATGATAAAGACAAATCATTCACTTTGGTACTGTCAAGATAAGATTCATAATTGTTTCCACATAATGCCTACTGTACTCTACAATTTCCACAATTTATATTAATCAATATAAGCCATAGAAACCATAAAACAAGCAAACTATGCATTGAAAACAGAATCTGTCAAAAACAGAACAGTATGAAAGATCTGAATTTTAGTCATACTTCTGTAACTACAAAACTCCTGAAAAATAAGGAAAACGTAGAAAACTTGTATGCCCAACAACTGTAAAAAATTAAGAGTTTTTAGATGCTCTAGTGAATTTAAATAATTATGTTACTGGGCGCAAAAGTTTCTGTTTTTGCACAGAATCAAGTCAGCTATCATCCACACAATCCCAAAGGCTTTACTTGGCACTTTATTGAAATAAAAGTTATAAAACATGATTAATACAGTAGCCTAATCATGTGAACACACAAAAACAGTAGGTAAAAGTGTTGGGTTGCCTCCCAACAAGCGCTTTTCTTTAATGCCTTTTTAGCTAGGCATGATGATTTCAATGATGCTCACATAAAAGATAAGAATTGAAACATAAAGAGAGCATCATGAAGCATATAAATAGCACATTTAAGTCTAACCCACTTCCTATGCATAGGGATTTTGTGAGCAAACAATTTATGGGAACAAGAATCAACTAGCATAGGAAGGCAAAACAAGCAAAACTTCATGATTTTCAACACATAAAGAGGAAACATGATATTATTGAGATGTGTAAAAGCATATGTTCCCCTCTCATAATAATTTTCAGTAGCATCATGAATGAATTCAACAATATAACTATCACATAAAAAACTATTTTCATGATGCATAAGCATAGAAATTTTGTTACTCTCCACATAAGCAAATTTATTCTCATCAATAGTAGTGGGAGCAAACACAACAAAATAACTATCATGAGATTGAAAATTAAAATCATGATGACAAGTTTCATGCTTATCATTATTCAATATAGCATACATATCATCACCATAATCATCATAAATAGGAGGCATGCTTTCATCATAGTAAATTTTCTCATCAAAACTTGGGGGACTAAAAATATCATTTTCATCAAACATAGCATCCCCAAGCTTGTAGCTTTGCATATCATTAGCATCATGGATATTCCAAGAATTTATACTAACAACATTGCAATCATGCTCATCATTTATGCCAAACATTTTGTTGAATTCTTCTTCTATCAATTGAGCACAATTTTCCTTTCCATCATTTTCACGAAAGACATGATAAAGATGAATAATATGAGACCACCTCAATTCCTTTTTTTGTAGTTTTCTTTTATAAACCAAACTAGTGATAAACAAGAAACTAAAAGATTCAATTGCAAGATCTAAAGATTTACCTTCAAGCACTCACCTCCTCGGCAACGGCGCCATAAAAGAGCTTCGTTGACGGGGTGTGAGTGCCGCTTACCTAACCTCCCCGGCAACGGCGCCAGAAAAGAGCTTGATGTCTACTACGCGACTTTATTCTTGTAGACTCGTGTTGGGCCTCCAAGCGCAGAGTTTTGTAGGCAGTAGCAATTTTCCCTCAAGTGGATGACCTAAGGTTTATCAATCCGTGGGAGGCATAGGATGAAGATGGTCTCTCTCAAACAACCCTGCAACCAAATACAAGAAATCTCTTGTGTCCCCAACACACCCAATACAATGGCAAATTGTATAGGTGCACTAGTTCGGCGAAGAGATGGTGATAAAAGTGTAATATGGATGGTAGAAATATATTTTTATAATCTGAATAAATAAAAACAGCAAGATAGCAAGCGACAAAAGTGAGCACAAACATTATTGCAATGCTTGAAAACAAGGCCTAGGGTCCGTACTTTCGCTAGTGCAATCTCTCAACAATGCTAATATAATTGGATCATATAACCATCCCTCAACGTGCGATGAAGAATCACTCCAAAGTTCCTATCTAGCAGAGAACATAAGAATAAATTGTTTGTAGGGTACGAAACCACCTCAAAGCTATTATTTCTGATCGATCTATCCAAGAGTTCATACTAAAATAACACCAAAGCAAATTCAGATTCGTAATGCTCAATCCAACACAAAGAACCTCAAAGAGTGCCCCAAGATTTCTACCAGAGAAACAAAGACTAGAACGTGCATCAACCCCTATGCATAGATTACCCCAATGTCACCTCGGGAATCTGCGAGTTGAGTGCCAAAACATATATCAAGTGAATCAATATAATACCCCATTGTCACCACGGGTATTCGTATGCAAGACATATACCAAGTGCTCTCAAATCCATAAAAGTATTCAATCCGATAAAACGAAATCTCAAAGGGAAAACTCAATTCATCACAACAAGATAGAGAGGGGAAAACACCATATGATCCGACTATATTAACAAAGTCCGTGATACATCAAGATTGTGCATCTCAAAAACACGAGAGAGAGAGAGAGAGAGAGAGAGAGAGAGATTAAACACATAGCTACTGGTACAAACCCTCAGCCCCGAGTGTGGACTACTTCCTCCTCATCATGGTGGCCGCCGGGATGATGAAGATGGCCACCGGTGATGATTTCCCCCTCCGGCAGGGTGCCGGAACGGGGTCTAGATTGGTTTTTCATGGCTACAGAGGCTTGCGGCAGTGGAACTTCTGATCTAGGGTCTCCCCAAGGGTTTTTGGATTATATTTGACGATTTATAGGGCGAAGAGGCGGTGCGGGAGGCCACCGAGGTGGGCACAACCCACCGGGGCGTGCCTGGGTGTCCAGGCGCGCCCCGGTGGGTTGTGCCCCCCTCGGGGCACCCCCCCCAGGTACTGCTCTGGCCCATTGGATGTCTTTTGGTCCATAAAAAATCCACAAAAAGTTTCGCTGCATTTGGACTCCGTTTGATATTGATTTTCTACGATGTAAAAAACAAGGAAAAACAGCAACTGGCACTGGGCACTATGTCAATAGGTTAGTCCCAAAAAATGATATAAAGTTGCTATAAAATGATTGTAAAACATCCAAGAATGATAATATAGCAGCATGAATACTTCATAAATTATAGATATGTTGGAGACGTATCATGCTTCCACTTTGGCGTGGGCGTAGCCGCTCCTCGGCCGTGTCATCCGCCAGCGCGGAGCATGGGGCTTCCACTGGTGCGTGGGCATAGCCGTTCCTCGGCCGTGTCGTCCGCCAGCGTGGAGCATGGGGCTTCCACTGGTGCGTGGGTGGGAGTTCCCTCTGGAGGAGACTCCGGGGCGTGTACAGCCCCGTTCGTGCGTGTGGCTAGCACGACAGAACTGGAGGTGGTGTATCTGGGCACTCGTGAACCAGCGCGGGACTCATGAGGCCCTACCTCAAGGCGGGTTGCGCCTGATTTATGCGGCGCGGGGCGCGCTTAAGACACCTGTCGGGCGATGGGGGGTCCTGCGCCGAATGCCCCTTCGGAGGTTATCGCATGAGAAGGCCGGACACCAATGACTCCAGGAGGTGACGTGAACGGGGCCGGCCCACCAGACAGAGGTCAGCCATTGGTTTTATCGACGTTGCAGGGACGGACCCGAGCACAGACGCCGTGCCAAGTCTTCTCATGCAACGATCCCACGGAAAAACACCCGGCGCACGGCTCCTGCTACGGCAAAGCGCCGAACTGCGGTTGTACGAACCGGGCCGCGCGCCCTTACTCGCCCACACGCGATTAGCTCATGCGAGAACAAGGCACCAAGGACCCCGGGAGGTGACGCGCACGAGAGCTGGCCCGCGGGACAGAGCTTGGTCGCTTGGATTTGACAACGCTGCAGGGACGGACCCGAGCACAGACGTCGTGCCAGTCCTTAATCATGAGGCGGTCGCAGGCGGGTTTGCGAGGACGCAGCGACATCATAGTGACGAAGCACCGAACATGTAGTTGAAATACTAGGGAAATTCATAAAGGCAAGGCCAGTTCTGATACATGCGCAAAAACGATACAGCTGCGGGGCTGGGCCCTAGCAGCCTGAGGATGATGCAGCCCGAGGGGCGCCCTCAGTTGAACAAACCAAAAAGTCACCTGGCACCATCGTTGTAGAAGCGTTTGGGTAGCTGAAGATGCGTGCTGCAGAGATCGCTCTTCATGAGCCGACCCGCTCCTGAGGCCCGGGAGGCTCAGGAGGTCTAGGGGGCTCACGAGGGTCCAGCGCCTCCTCCGTCAGGACCGCCTGGCGCCAGGCCTCGTGGGCCGCCATGGCACCCTGCGCGAAGCGCTGGTATGAGGCGGCCATGTTCAGCAGGCCAAACGGCATGCGGACGTAGCTGCTGGGGCAGCCCCCACTCCGGCCGATGCGGGACGGCCAGAAGAGGTCCTGCGAAGCAGCCCTGTTGAGGCCTGGGATGTTGACGCAGACGTGCAGCCCGCCACCCACGTCGGGGGGGTGGAGCTGCACCCAGTGATGCGGGCGAGTCGCCCCACCGCACATGGCTCGCGCCTCCTGAAGCTCTTCGATTGCCTTGGTGATGAACTCCTGCGCGCTTGGCACCTGGCGCCTTACGCCTTGCTCACAGAGGCGCGCGTCGAAGCACGCCTTCATGTGGTGCCCCAACGCCTCCCGCGTCATGCTGGTCAGGTCAGAGGCCCTCCAGACAAGAGCCCCCGAGCCCGTCCTAAGGGAGGCGTCGGGCGCGCCTTCCTATGTGAGAGGGAAAGGCGCCCCAGTAGTGGGCGCAGGGCCTGAGGCACAACCGGCAGGCACCCCAGCCTCCTGATGGCCTTTGGGGAGGAGTTGCTTCTTCTTCTTGGGGATGGCCTCAGGAGGCAGGATGGCGCCCTCGTCGTCAGAGTTCTCGACCGCCGCAGCCTGGTAGGCGCGCTCGAGGGAACACACCGCATCCTTTTCGTCGCAGGCGACCGTGATGATGTCGCCGCATCCTAGCATCTTGAGGACGTAGTAACCATGGTGAGTTGCTGCCATGAACTTGGCGAGGGCTGGATATCCAAGGATGGCATTGTACGGGAGGCCGATGTGGGCGACGTCGAAGTCAATGAGCTCGGTGTGGTAGTTGTCGCGCTTGCCGAAGGTGACTGGGAGGCGTACCTACTCCAGGGGGACGGTGGAGCCATCTGTCACCCCTGAGAAAGGCTTGGTGGGCAGGAGCTGGTCGTAGGGCACTTGGAGCGTCTCAAATGTCTCGACGGAGAGAACATTGAGCCCCGTGCCACCATCGATGCAGGTTTTGGTGACGAGGACATTGCTGATGGTGGGCATGCAGAGCATAGGGAGTGCGCCAGTGGTGACGGAGCACTTAAGTTGGTCCTTCGAATCGAAGGTGATGGCGTGCTGTGACCACCTGAGGGGACGCGTCGCCTCAAGCTTTGGGAGGGCCGCGTTCACCTCACAAGAGAACTGCTTGAAGATGCGGTGTGAGGCGGGGGCCTGAGCACCACCCAGAATGCAGGCGATCGCTCGAGGCTCCTGGAAGCCCCCAGCCACATCGTCCTGCCGATTGTCGTTGTTTCTCCTTGGTGTCAGCGGCAGCGGAGGGAGGCCGGCGTTGCCCTGAGGACGGTCCTCACAAGGCTGATCCCGCCAAGGGCCGTCACGAGGCTGGCCTTGCCAGCGGTCCGTGCGGGGTTGGTCGCGCCAGTCCTGGCGGGGGTCGCGGTTGTCCCAGTGGCCTCCACCGCTGGCTCCTCCACAGCCGTAGCTGCGGTCGCCGCGCTCGTGGCGATGACCGAGGCGCCCGTCACAGAGTGCCCTGAGCTCCTGGCAGTCGTTGGTGTTGTGGCTGTGAACGTTGTGGAAGATGCAGAACGGGCGGTTGCCCCTCGGAGGCTCATCGTGGTCGCAGTCGCGTTTCATCTCAGGCTCGGCCGCGAGCACAGCGGGGCCCTTGCACTTTGCCTCCTTGGCCTTGGCCTTCTTGTCTTCAGGGTCGGCCTCCGGAAGCTCAAGGAGGGAGAGGCAGCCTTCCTCGGCCCTTGCGCACTTGGTTGCCAGGTTGAACATCTCCAGGGCTGAACACAGGTCCTCGTGGATGGCGAGCTCCTCCTTCATCTTGATATCCCGGACACCATCAGTGAACGCCGAGATGATGGCCTCGTCTGACGCCTTCGGGATCTTGAGGGGAACGCTCATGAAGCGCTGGATGTATGTGTGCAAAGATTCGCCCGGCTGCTGCTTCACGCGCCGCAGGTCGGCCACTGTGGGAGTGCAATTGCGGGTGCCCTGGAAGTTGGCGATGAAGCGCTCGTGAAGCTCGTACAAGGAGGAAATCGACACCTCCGGGAGGTTGAGGAGCAAGGAGCGCGCGCCGTCCTTAAGGGCCATGGGGAACCAGTTGGCCATAACCTTCTCGTCGCCGCTCGCCGCCTCGATGCTCAGCACGTAGAGTTGGAGGAACTCCGCGGGGTCAGGGGTGCCGCCATAGCACGGAGGCAGATCTGGCTTGAACTTGCCGGGCCAGACGACGCACCGCAGCTCCGGGGTGAAAGAACGGCAACCGGCCGCGCTCACAGGCGCAGCGCGCACGGGGGGAGCTCGGTCTTGTCACCCATGCGCCACAGGCTCCGACGGCGCGAGGTCTTGGTGCTGGCGCTGAGGCGCCGGGAGCGCGCGCGCATCGGCCTGCGGCCGCTGCACCACCTGGCAACATGCTTCATCTCTTGCCGGCGCCCCGCACTGTGGGTCGCGTGGGGGCGCATCGCGCTTGGGCTCCTGGTCAGCGTCACGCCGAGGAGGAGGAGAAGGAGGCGCACCGTGAGCCATGTTGCCCGCCTGGGATGGCGCGGGAGGCAGTGAGCGGGACGGTGCAGGGGCCTCACCGGCAGCGTTGACGAGCTCAGCGATGCGGCCGAACCAGTCGTCGTAGAGGTCATTGGCGGGGCGGTAGCGCAGGAGCTCGCGCGCCATGAGCAGTGCAGCCTGCGCGTTCGCCGGCCCACGGCGAGCATGGGAGGATGACGCCGTGGTAGGAGTAGGCGACGGAGTGGCGGTGCGGCCATCACGCCGCACAGAAGGCGGCAGCGATGAGTCCTGCTGCTTGCTAGCAGCAGGGTCAGTGGCGGCATTGGCCGCGGGGGAGGCAGAGTGGCGAGGAGCGCCGTTGCCCACGGGCGCCGTCTGGGCGACACGAGCGGCCCGGCGCTCGGCCCGGACACGACGAGCGTCGGCCATGGGAGCGACAGAACGGAGGCGATGCGAATGGTGGAAGAAGGACTTCGACACGCCCCTACCTGGCATGGCAAATGTCGGATTCAGGGCTCCGCAGACCCAAGAAGGTTCAAACTCTGGGGCGTGTGCGAAGAACTCAACCTCTCAAGCCTACCAACTCGTCGCCCCACAGCCTAGCCTAGCCGGACTCGCGTGAGCCGGGAAGAAGATGAACACGGCAGTTTAACCAGGTTCAGGCCACCTTGCGGTGTAAAACCCTACTCCTGCTTTGTGGTGGATTGGCCTCACGAGGGGCCGAGAATGAACTAGTACAGTGGATGAACAACCTCGCGAGGGCTATGTTGGTCAGGGTGGAAAGGATTTGATCCCTCTCTACGGTGGTGGCTAACCTATATTTATAGTGGCCTTGGTCCTCTTCCCCCAAAATGTAGGCAGGAAGGGATCCCACAGTGGCCAATTTGAAAGGGGACAAGCAGTACATCTTATCCTAACAAAAGGTGGTCTTCGCTTGCAATGCTTCTGGTCGTGACGCAACGGTGGGCTCGGCGATGACATCCGTCCTGCCGAGCGTGGTCTTGGTCTTGTAGCACCGGAATGGAAACCTTTGGTAGATTCCTCGGGAACCCACGCCTGTCCTTGCCTCCTTAGCACCAAAGAGGAAACTGCCTCATCTGCGCCAGCTGGCGCCCGCCTGCCTTGGTCGTCATGGCTTGCGTCATCGCAGCCTCATGAGGCTGGTACCTGCATAGAAATCTCCGCTCCTCGGGAAGCAGCCTAGGGAGGCCGCCCCCTCCAGAGGTCTTGGTGTTGTCCGCCTCGTGAGGCTAGGGGGCCCTCACGAGGGTCTTGTCTCGGCGGTCTTGCACATGGGCCATAGTAGGCCGTCAAAGGAGACACGTCGTGGGCCGCAGACAGGCAAGTCTGGGTACCCTGGTTCCCAGAACGCCGACAACATCTATCAAAACATCTACATCATCATCGACATGGGACATGGGGATTTGGCTAGTCTCACCTCGAGGTCGGAGGGGTCGGTGATGGGGACGACGGCGGGGATGATGCAGGGCTCCTTGATTTCTGCAAAAACAAGATATAAACAAAAACATTATTATCCTCATTTTCGGACTTAGTGAAACCCTATAAGCTATCAACTAAACATTATTATGCTGATTCAAAAGACCTACATTTACTAAAAATTTGTAAAACTAGTTTTTTTTACTAAAAAATTGTATTACTAAACCTAACAGCTATCCATCCATCCATCTATCTATCCAAAGCATTACTAAAAAAACCTAGTTTTATCCATCTATCTATCCAAGCATTACAAAAAAACCTAATTTCATCCACCATTTATCTATAAGCTTTCTACTAGTAGTGTGTTCATATATATGAACACCTAGGGTTACATATATCTACATTTTATTGTAATCAAAAACCTATTTAGTGCTCTAATGATGAAATGGGCTCATACATATGAACACCTAGGGTTCATATATATGAACAAAATTAGTAAAAAAAATTGAACATATTGCATTTGCTAATTCATCCAACACATCCAGATATACCTAGCTTTTGGTTGAATTGAGAGGAGAAGGAGGTACTCACGGTAGCTAGGCAGCCTGGTGCCGAGAAGGGGATGGAGATGGCAGGCAAGTGGGAGGGCGGCCGCGCGTTGGGGAGGGCCGGCGTAGGGGGAGGGCAGCTGCGCATGAGGAGGGCGGCCGCGGGGGAGGGCGGCAGGAGTAGTGTGGGGACGGGCCGACGAGGGTCGAAGAGAGTGTGGAAATGGAAAGTGAGAAGGGGAGAGTGAGAGGTCAGGCGGGGGAGGACGATGATAAGGTGGGCTTGGTAGTAGCACGCCTAGAGGCCCAACGCTACTGCTAATATCGTTAGCTGTAGCGCTGGTCCAGGACCGGCGCTACTGCTAAGTGGGGACGGGCAGCTCGGCCCGGGATGGCCATAACGGCAGCACGGTTCAGCAGAACGCGCTACTGCTAAGCAACTACTTGTAGCGCTTTCCTCTAGAACACGCTACTGCTAAGTATCAGTAGCGCCTCATTTGAACAAGCGTTACTGATAAGACTCTATGTATAAGCTTTTCCCTAGTAGTGTTGCAATCTCTTTTCAAACATGTAGGGGACCGGTGGCTCGCTCCTGCTTCAAAGAGCCCAGTCACTCCGATCTGACAAAGTGGTGCTGGTCTTGGTGGTGCTCACGGCGATGGTCCTAGTCTTGGCTGATGATGAGTTCCATGTCTTGCAATACTTTCCATGTTCCGTACTTCTTAGCGTTCTTTAGATGACGATGATGATGTTCGTATCTCATACTTATGTACATGAAGTTTCAACAATGATGATGTTGATCTTTAGATGATGATGATGTTGATGATCTTTAGATGATGATGATGTTCATGATCTTTAGATGATGATCTGTCATATTTGTGTCTATATATTGTTTCTGTCATATTTCTGTCTTTAAATGCTGTCAATTTGAATGAAAATTGCAAAAACAGAGCATATAAAAAAACAGAACAGAACTATGCCGACGGCATAGTCATGTCCAGGAGAAACCAGGGGCCTCCACACGGCAGTGTTAAGCCGACGGCCAGGCCGTCGGCATACTCCTCTGCCAGGAAGAACTAGGGAATGCCATGTGGCAGGGGTAAGCCGACGGCCTCGGCTTACCCCTGCCACGTGGCCTCCTGTGGTTGGGTTGTCGTGGTGACGGCGCCGTCAGTTGCCATCTCCTAATTTTCTGTTCCGATGGTGTGTCTATGCCGACGGCCGTACAGAAGCCGTCGGCATAGATGCCTATGCCGACGTCTTTTCTATGCCGACGGTCTGACAAGACTACGCTGACGATATCGATGCCGACGGCCCTATGCCGACGGCAGCCGTCGGCATAGACCTATACCGACGGTATAAGGCCGATGGCCGTCGGCATAGAGTTTTATTGCGGTAGTGTGCACAACCGTCACATTTAAAAGGAACCCCAACGCCTCTCCGTATATTCATCAGTAGGAAAAACATGCACACAGATGTATATGCACTAGCTGGCCCGAAACAATAAACATTTGTTTATACCATTAGGAATTGGATTAATCAGGATGTTCATATATGTTATGTTTCCGGTGGAATTCGATTAATCATGGATCATTTGCACGATCGAAATATTAACATTCACTATGCTAGAGGTATCGACTACATAGATCCATTGGAACTGATGATGGGTATCTAAATTATATTCTTGGAGAAAGACGCACTGATTATAAAATATAATATATTGCTCGATCAGTTCAGCTTCATCTAACTAGCTTGCTCGGTCATTGTGGGGTGCTGAGTTGCTCAGAGTTGGTGTGAAATAGGAGATAATGAAGAGTCGGAAGGCCTCCCACCAAAAAATGGAAAACAAAAACGAAAACAAGTTTCAAGGAGCTTATGTGCTTATTTGTCCTTTAGGGAAGTGGCTAATGTGGACAAAGGTGGCCTTCTTCAACAGTAGTAATTCATAGTTGGGAAAGGAAACAGTATTAGATTTTCGGAAGATACCTAGCTGGGAGACACACCACTAGCCTATATAACATTATACAATGGAAATAGGTCTTCGTTAGTATAATGTTAGGTTTTGTTCCTCTTAATATTCGGTTCAGGCGAATGCTGGCGGGGGAGCGATAGGATAGATGGTTGCATCTTGTGCGTAGGTTAATGGAGGTTTACCTCTCTGGTGCGCCATATATCTTACACTGGAAGTTGTCCATATCAGGTGTATTCTCAGTTAAGTCCATCACTAGTAGAAAAACGACCTTATGTTCACCTCATTAGTCCCGGTTCAATTACGGACCGGCACTAATGTGACCATTAGTGCTGGTTCCAACGGCTAGGGGGGCGGCACTCATTAGTCCCGGTTCGTGTTGAACCTCTAGTACCGGTTCATGACACGAACCGGGACTAAAGAGGTGGTGGTAGGCTGGTGTCAGGCTGGGGCCCCACCAACACCTTTAGTCCCGGTTTGTGGCACGAACCGGGACTAGAGGCTAACCTTTAGTCCCGGTTTGTATCACCAACCGGGACTATAGATCATCCTATATAAACCCTTCGTCGAGCCCGAGCTCTCTGTTCTTCCCCTTTCCTCTCCTCTTTGTTCTTCCCCTTTGCTCGAGCTCATCCTTCATTTTGCCCAAAAATTGTAAAGATTTGAAGGCCCCCCATCCATCCAAGTGATCACAAAGGTTAGCAACTTTGTCCTTTCATCTCTCATTGCTAGATTAGCTCTTGCAATGCTCTATAAGTATAGTGATTTGTGGGTTTTAGTTTGGGAGTAATTATATGTGGTAGTTTATTTGATTTATATGCAATTTGAGCTCAAATTAACTCTTAGTTTGCATATGTAGGTGTGGTTTACTTAGTGCCTTCCCGTCCCCATCCTAACCACCATCGATCGCCCGCACCGTCCCGTCGCCAGCACCACCTTGGTGAGCCTCATGTTCTTATGTTTTTTATATATAAAAAATCATGTTTGTGTGATTTAGATATATAGTTACTTGTATAATTTTCTTACCCGTACATTGTTTGTTATACATAGTGGCATGGTTTTGATATCCGTCCCCGTCGGCCCTCGTCCGGTTTATGATTCGGATGTGGTATATTCTCTTTTATAACTATTTGTTGCATTTCGTGTTTATGACAAATTATGCCTATCAAGTTGACATAGACATTTTTATCTAGGAGGTATGTGAACCGAAAATTCTAACCGACCCTCTTGTTGAGAGGTTAAATTTAGTTGAAAAAGAAAATAAGTATTTGAAAGAAAAATTGAAAAGAATTGAAGAAGAGAAGATGAAACTGGAGTTGTATGTTGCCGATGTCGTCGATGATCACAAGATCAAGATGGAGAAAATGCGCTTGAAGATTAGAAAGATTAGAAAATATGCCATTGATAGTGAGGCTTGGTATCATTATGCTGTTGGATCAATTGTTACCTTAGTTGCGATCTTGATCGCATTTGTTGTTGCATTTAAATGCTTTAGCTAGAGAGTTTGTATGTTGTTTTATGAGAATAAGTGTGTATGAACTTGTATTAACTTGGTCTTTTCGGTGCTGTGTAATGAAGATGAGCCGGCAATGGATGTATGATGACCGATGCTCTCCCCAGTTAGTTAATGGCGTGCAAACTTTTCTGCTTGCGGCTGAGGCAAACAAGCGGGCGGATGGTTTTATGTGTTGTCCATGTGCTGGCTGTAAGAATGATCAGAATTACTCTAAGTCAAGAACCATTCACGTCCACCTGTTTGAGTCCAGTTTCATGCCCCACTATAATGTTTGGACCAAGCATGGAGAAAGAGGGGTTATGATGGAAGACAATGAAGAAGAAGAGGACGACGACAGCTATCCTGGCCATGGGTTCCCTGAATACGATGGTACAACAATGGGGGAAGAAGCTAAGCCAGCAATGCGGGAAGAAGCTGAAGAAGAGGCATCAGATGAGCCCGCTGATGATCTTGGTCGGGCCATTGCCGATGCAAAGAGAAACTGCGCAAGTGAAAAGGAGAGGCGGAAGTTGCAGCGCATGTTAGAGGATCACAAGAAATCGTTGTACCCAAATTGCAAAGCTGGCAAGAAAAAGCTGGGCACCACACTGGAATTGCTACAATGGAAGGCAGAGAATGGTGTATCTGACAAGGGATTTGGAAAGTTGCTGATAATGTTAAAGAAGATGCTTCCAAAGGACAACGAATTGCCCGACAGTACGTACGAAGCAAAGAAGGCTGTCTGCCCTCTAGGATTAGAGGTGCAGAAGATACATGCATGACATAATGACTGCATCCTCTATCATGGTGAGTACGAGGATTTGATTGCATGCCCGGCATGCGGTGCATTGCTCTATAAGATCTGCCGCGATGACCCTGGTGATGTCGAGGGCGAGCGCCCCAGGAAGAAGATTCCTGCCAAGGTGATGTGGTATGCTCCTATAATACCATAGTTGAAACGTTTGTTCCAAAAAGAGCATGCCAAGTTGATGCGATGGCACAAAGAAGACCGTAAGAAAGACGGGAAGTTGAGAGTACCCGCTGACGGGTCACAGTGGAGAAAAATCGAAAGGAAGTGGAGGGACTTTGCAGATGACGCAAGGAACGTATGGTTTGGTCTAAGCGCAGATGGCATTAATCCTTTTGGGGAGCAGAGCAGCAATCATAGCACCTGGCATGTGACTCTATGTATGTATAACCTTCCTCCTTGGTTGTGCATGAAGCGGAAGTACATTATGATGCCAGTGCTCATCCAAGGCCCTAAGCAACCCGGCAACGACATTGATGTGTACCTAAGGCCATTAGTTGAAGAACTCTTACAGCTGTGGAATGAAAAAGGTGTACGTGCATGGGATGAGGACAATCAGGAAGAATTTGACCTACATGCGTTGCTGTTTGTGACCATCAATGATTGGCCTGCTCTTAGTAACCTTTCAGGACAAACAAACAAGGGATACCGCGCATGCATGCACTGTTTGGATGATACCGACAGTATATATTTGGATAATTGTAAGAAGAATGTGTACCTGGGACATCGTCGATTTCTTCCGAGCAGGCATCCCGTAAGAAAGAAAGGCAAGCATTTCAAAGGTGAGGCAGATCACCGGACGAAGCCTTGCCACCGTACTGGTGATGATGTACATGATATGCTCAAGGATTTAAAGGTAATCTTTGGAAAGGGTCCTGGCGGACAATCTGTTCCAAATGACGCTGACGGACGCGCACCCATGTGGAAGAAGAAATCTATATTTTGGGACCTACCCTATTGGAAAGACCTAGAGGTCCGCTCTGCAATCGACGTGATGCACGTGACGAAGAATATTTGCGTGACCCTACTTGGCTTCTTGGGTGTGTATGGGAAGACAAAAGATACACCGGAGGCATGGGAGGACCAGCAACGTATGCACGGAAAAGATGGCATACATCAGGGTCATGCCAGCTATGCTCTTACCAAAGAAGAGAAGGAAATCTTCTTTGAATGCCTGCTTAGTATGAAGGTCCCGTCTGGCTTCTCGTCGAATATAAATGGAATAATAAATATGGCAGAGAAAAAGTTCCAGAACCTAAAGTCTCATGACTGCGACGTGATTATGACGCAACTGCTTCCGGTTGCATTGAGGGGGCTTCTACCAGAAAACGTTCGATTAGCCATTGTGAAGCTATGTGCATTCCTCAATGCAATCTCTCAGAAGGTAATCGATCCAGAAATCATACCAAGGTTAGAGAATGATTTGGTGCAATGTCTTGTCAGTTTCGAGTTGGTGTTCCCACCATCCTTCTTCAATATCATGACGCACGTCCTAGTTCACCTATGCGAAGAGATTGCCATTCTGGGTCCTGTATTTCTACACAATATGTTCCCCTTTGAGAGGTTCATGGGAGTCTTAAAGAAATATGTTCATAACCGTGATAGGCCAGAAGGAAGCATCTCCAAGGGCCATGAAAATGAGGAGGTCATTGAGTTTTGTGTTGACTTTATTCCTGACCTTAAGCCGATTGGTGTTCCTGAATCGCGGCATAAGGGCAGACTGGGTGGAAATGGCACGCTAGGACCGAAAGCAATAATATGTATGGACGGGCATTCTCTCACTCAAGCACACTACACAGTTCTACAAAATTCCGCCTTGGTGGCTCCGTATATCGAGGAACACAAGAATATTCTACGCTCCAAACACCCGGAGCAGTCTGACAACTGGATTACACGTGAACAAATAGGGACTTTCGCCGGTTGGTTGCAGACACGTGCCATGCATGACAACTCTGTTGAAGATGACCTGTACTTGCTGTCCCAGTTACCATCTTCGAATATAATGACTTTCAAAGGGTACGAGATAAATGGGAATACATTTTACACGATCGCCCAAGATAAAAAGAGCACCAACCGAAACAGTGGTGTCCGCTTTGATGCAGCAACCAAGAGGGGAAAGGACACATATTATGGTTATATAGAGGAGATATGGGAACTTAACTATGGACGTGGTTTGAAGGTCCCTTTGTTTCGGTGCAAATGGGTCAATCTGACACGAGGCAGGGTAATGGAAGACCCGCAGTACGGAATGACAATAGTGGATCTCAACAATCTTGCGTACGCAGACGAACCATTCGTCCTAGCCAATGATGTGGCGCAGGTTTTCTATGTGAAGGACATGTCTACCAAGCCGAGAAAAGAAAAGATAAGGAAGCGAATACATCATACGATGAGCCAAAGTGCCACATAGTTCTTTCAGGGAAAAGAAAAATCGTGGGAGTGGATGACAAGACAGACATGTCAGAAGATTATGAAAAGTTTCATGAAATTGCTCCCTTCACAGTGAATATTGACCCGAGCATCCAGTTAAATGATGAAGATTGTCCATGGTTATGGCGCAAAGGGACACACGCGAAGAAAAAGTTTTACACCCAAAGATCCCACTCTGGGATGTGACCGGCTTCACTGTCATCACTTTCTTCTCTAGTGAGTTTCCGGACTTATATATCTGGAAAGTCCCACTTTGGACAAACCGAAGGGAATCTTTGTAATAGTTAGGGTGCTTATGTGTTTTGGCATTTGAAACATGTACTTATGTGCTTCGGACAAACGTCATCAATTTTCAACCCTTTCTGACTTCATTTGCTATTTTTCATGCATTTACTGATTTTTTTGAGCTAAATAACCCTGAAATTGAAAAGCACTACAAATGAACTCTGAAAAGTTTGAAAGTTGGCATGGTACCATCATTTCACCCACATAGCTTGTGATAAAAAGTTGAGAGGGTTACGGCAAAAACTGGATGCACTTCGTGTACAAAATGCACAATCTCTTCCGAAGTATCAGGGTTTCGGACGAAAACTCATCTGTTACAAAAGGCATTTCATTTTTTTTAAACTTATTTCAACTCCAGACTTTTTGTGCGTTCAGTATGCACCATTCAAAGCCACGTCATCAATTTTCAACCCTTTCTGACTTTATTTGCTATTTTTCATACATTTACTGATTTTTTTAGCTAAATGACCCTGAAATTGAAAAGCACTACAAAATGAACTCTGAAAAGGCTGAAAGTTGGCATGGTATCATCATTTCACCCACATAGCATGTGCTAAAAAGTTGAGAGGGTCACGGCAGAAACTGGATGCACTTCGTGTACAAAATGGACAATCACTTTCGAAGTATCAGGGTTTCGGACGAAAACTCATCTGTTACAAAGGTATTTCTTTTTAAAAAATAACCTAAGAATTACCAAATTGAATATAATGGTAAAACACACTAATATTAAACAACGGAAAAAGAATCACTGAAAAATCTATTTTTAAAGTAAAGTTATTCACAAACTAGTGATTCGCACAAAATTCAAATAATTCAAATTTAAACTATCCAAATTTGAAAACTACAAGCACTAAAAGAAAGTTTATAATTTTTTTACCTAAAGAAAAAAGATTCACAAAGAAACTCTAAATAAAGCAAAAAATAACTCAGAAACAAAAAAATAAAGCAGAAAACAAAAAAGAAAGAAAATAAAATAAAAAAAAGCCCGCCTACTGGGCTGCCACGGCCTCCATACGACTAGAAACCCAACCTCTAGTTGGGCCAGGATGCAGGCCCGTAGACCCAGTAGGCCCCACAGGGCAGCACAGTTTCAATAGGACCACAAAGGCCTGCTTAGAGAGAAGCTCGACACGGTAGCCGCGGCGGGACTTATAAACCGGTGCAAGCTCCTCACAACTAGCGAGGTAGGACTAAACATTGGACACGGGAAGCGCAGGCCTTTAGTCGCGGTTGGTGGCTCCAACCGCGACTAAAGACCCCCACCATGGCCGCCCCTCCCATCGAGCCCGCTCACACACACACAGACATGCACACACACACACACACATATATATTCTTATTTTCTGTTTTTCTATTTTTTAGTTTTTTATACTTTTAGTTATAGAAATGTTAGATGAATGTTAGATGAATGTTTTTTAGTTTCTTATACTTTTAGTTATATAGAAATGTTAGATATTTAAATGTTAGATGAATGTTTTTTAGTTTTTTATACATTTAGTTATATAAAAATGTTAGATGAATGTTTTTTAGTTTTTTATACTTTTAGTTATGTATTTGCAAAATCAAGTGAAAAAGAATTACAAAAATCAAGTGTGGATTAATTTGCATATAGGTTTTTTATGTCATAGGTAGAATGGTCTTTTGAATAGAATAGTAAACTAGTAATCGTATAGGTTTTTTGAATATAGGTTTACAATATAAATTTTTATGTCATTATCACTTTGTCATCAAAGAATGCTATACCTTTTAGGAGGATTGTTGATTCATTTCCATTCCGACAAATTTTAGGCGCTCGATATGTCCTATTTTAGCAAAGGTCATGCCGTAATTTTTAATCTTTGAATTATGAACATATATAGGAAATGTTTGACAACGGTAAGTTCCCCGAGTGCGATGACTGTACCGACGATGGGGGTATGTGCGACAGACCGCACCTAGATAACGGTACATGCTTCTCCCTCACGCTTAAGGAGGGCTTCGAAGGTTTTAGGGTATGTAACTTCAGTGGCATGTGTTTCTTCTGAATTAAGCATGGCTTAAGATTTTTGCTTTAACATGTAATTTCCATTTTTTATAATTTGACTAGTGCATACCCTGCTATGCAAGACCATATGTCCTTGAGAAGCTATCTTTCGAAGAGATGTCCAAGGTGGACACGAAGATAGCTCACCTTAAAATGAAACATGGTTTCAATTTTGAGGTTAAGATCATAAATGAAGTAGGTCACACTCATTTTGGATGGGAAGGATTATGCAGGGCCTATGGATTCGAGGAGGATATGAAAATAACATTCGATCTTGGTAATCCGGAAGATGAAAACATTTGGCTGGATCCTAACATGATTCCGATTCTGCCTCCGTGTGAGTTTGTTAAACACATTTGTTAAATGATCTATATTCCTTATCTAAAAATACTTGTTATTCATACCTGCTGAACTTGTTTTTTATAATTGACAGCTTATTTTCTCTCTTCCCAAGAAATACAAAAGATAATAGACGACACCAACTACAGTCATGGCGCAGAGCTAACTTGGGAGGAGAAGAATTATCTTATCTCCTTTGTTAAAGACGTTCTGCAATTGAAGATCATCTATGGAGTTGGGAAAAATTATGGTAAATACGTGCCACTAGTCCATGAGTTGTGCGATGCTAACATTCGTGCTAGTATCATGGTAAGATTTTTACTATTGTGTCACTAGTTAGTCCATCTTTTTCATACATTCTTCTGAAGTAAACTTCATTGCTAACTATATATGTTACTATTATGCTCTTCAACAGAAGCTCCCGGATGTCATTGTGCCTCCATTTATGTTTGTCGAAGGTGAGATGACAGTTGTTTGCGTACGACCATGGTCGGAGGGTCTCAAATATGCATACTCGACCTCTAAAACACATGGAGGCCTCAAAATCAAGGCTTGGAGAAAAATAGTGGCTGAGCGAAGGCCACAAAATGGAGACAGTTGGATCTCTATGCTGCATAACGGAGAAGGAGGGGTTTTTCTGTTTTATGCTATGCTACCCGAGAGAGAGTAGTAGGTCCTGCTACCTTACCTAGTGTAGTTGGTTAACTTATGATGATCATAATGGTGAGATTGTTATATCACTAGCACCTTATCTAGTAGTGGTTAACTTATGATGATTATAATGGTGAGATTGTTATATCACTACGATCAAGATGAGTTGTATATATGACTACGATGATGATGAGTTGTTATATATATCATTATGATGATGATATGAGTTGTATATCATTAGGGTGGAAGAAACACATATTAGATTAAAGTGGATGTATCCAAGTGACTAAGTTGAATATGTAGGAATATATGTAGCGTAAAATATGTTTGAAATGAAAAAGAATTAAATGAAAAACATAAAATTAAAAGGAAAAATAAACCATAAACCCATAAACCCCTAAACCTTTTAGTCCCGGTTGGTGTAACCAACCCCAGCCCCCTGGCGCGGGCTCGTGCCACGTGGTGGGCCTTTGGTGCCGGTTCGTGACGAACCGGCACTAAAGAGGGGGAGCCTTTAGTCCCCACCCTCTAGTGCCGGTTGCAGAACCGGCACTAAAGGTCCTTACGAACCGGGACAATAGCCCGATTCTGCACTAGTGCATGTACACAGACTTGATAAACACCGGTCCTATCCCAAGGCTGCTTCACATCTGAAAAGTCAAGGTGCCTTTAAATATGAAGGTATTTATGTGGTTTGTGCATAAGGGAGTAATTTTGACTAATTATAAAGATAACTTGGCGAAGCGTAATTGGAAGGGTAGTAAACGGTGTTGTTTTTGTGATCTAGACGAATGTATACAACATCTTTTTCTCCAATGCCCTCTTGCCAAGTTATTGTGAAGTACCATTCATGTGTGCTTTAATGTTTCTTCTCCCAGAACTTTATTGAATTTATTTGGGACATGGTTAACTGGGGTAGAGCCTAAGACAGCGGAACATATTCGAGTAGGACCGTGTGCATTACTTTAGGCCATATGAAATCGAAATGATGTCGCCTTTAACAGACAAACTGTCACAAACTTTTTGCAGATGATCTTCAGGGCGTCTGCTTGGATCTGTACGTTGTCGTTACTCAGGCATGCGAACCAAACACTGCTTACGGATATTGGATGCAACCGCTGGAAGACGGTTGCACGGAATACTAACAACCAGTTTGGATGGCGGCCCAACAATAAAATAAGTGTCTAGTCATCTTACCCAATTTTCGCCGGCTGTGGCAACTTTTTTTAAGCTTATTTTCGGGTTGTGTGAGACTTTGTTTTGAACCTGGTACTTTGTATAATAAAATGATGTGTGCATCATGTGCTGCAGAGGCTGGTACTTTGTATAATAAAATAAGTGTCTAGTCATCCTCCTTTTCGAAAAAATGTGTTTATTTATGTTACAATAGAGTTGTGCTAAGAAACACATTTTAACATCATACCAAGAACACAACGTCAAATTAGTATTTGAAATATAATATTAAGAGGTAAGAAAGAAGATAAAAAGCAATATTATCAGTTGAGTCAAAATCCTATAGAAGTAAGATACTTAGATATCCTAACCTGTGTGCTCTCTTTATTCTGAAGAATGTACAAGGTGCGTCTAACATTTCACAAAAAACGAGGAAATGCCCAAACGCACAAGTTAAACTGGACAATGTGGATTTCCAGATTTCTTCCCCCGCGTCGTCTCCTCCGAGGCGACTCGGGGGCCAACCCTAGCCGCCACCACCTAGTCCCCCCGCCCCCTCCCTCCCTCCGCCGCCGCCAGAGGTGGCCATCGGCGCGGCCGCTCGACACACATGAAGGTGGTGGCGGGGACCTTGGCGGCTCCACCCTGCGTGGAGAGCCTCGGCTTCCGGGGCGGCGGCCAACGGCGTGGCCTGTGTGGCGGGCGGCGCCGCAAGGTGCAGGTGGGTCGTCTTCCCGGTCACGCGGGCGGCGCGGAGGCGGCGGGCGTCGGCGGCTGCAGCGGCCTCCCGCAGGTTGGCTGTACCTTGGATAATCGTCGTTCTCAGCCTCAATCTGCTCCGATCCGCGCCGTCCCCTGTGCCTGGTCGCTCTGGTCCTGTTTCCGTATGGCAGGTGTGCGGATCTAGTGGTTGGGTGCGGATCCGGGGGAAACCCCTGGCCGGCGCGGCGGCCACACTGAAGACGTTGCCTTTGGGCACCGTTTCCCTTGCTGAAGGCTTCTGTGGGCTTCCTGTACCTTCCAACCCACCAAGCAGCTCAGGTGAAAGCCTCAATTCCTCGGTTCATGGCGACGACGGCACCTTGGTGGCATGACCCTTCCTGAAGGCGTCGTCCGGGAAGTGCTCAAGTGGTGGTGGAGTTGGTGGTGGTTCGACGGCGGATTGTATTGGTCTGATCTCATCTTCGGCAGCCTGCTCGGGTCCAGGTGTGGAGGGTTCCAGCCTCCGGTGCGAGGGGATCGGGGTCCCTTTCTCGGTGCCAGTGATATGCCTTGGGCTATGGAGACTCATATCCTTGATCGATGCGTGGTGCTGCATCCTTTTGGCCTTCTCCGGGGTTTTCAGCGCCTTCGTTTCGACAACTCTCATCCGGTGCTCTGCCTTGCTGCTGCCGGCGACGGTTATTGGGTGATCGGCTCTCTGTTTCATATAGGTTTGTCCCTGGTGCCTCTCCTTTGTCAGCTTGGGTACTTTGATCTGGGTTCTAGGGTGAACCACTCAGCCGGCCGCCGGTGCGGCACCCGTCGAACCCGAGTGAAAGGGTAGGGGCCCTTTGCGGCGGCGGAGTCAGATCAGGTGTTGCCCCTGTTTTTCCTCTGGTGGCAGTCAGTGACACAAAACATGCACAGTGGCGCCTTCCTCCCGTAACCTTTGTAGGTTAGCTGGTTTTGGCGTAGCGGCGTTTGATGGCATTTCATTGCCTTCGAGTTGTTCTACTGAGCATATTGTATCTGTATTTTCCGCTCTCGGTTTTATTCTTGTAGGTGGCAGTCCTGTAATCCTGGCCGGTTGATGGCTCTGTTAATTCAAAGCCGGGCTCTTCTTAAGCCTTCATTCTAAAAAGAAAAAACAGGACAGTGTAATGGAACACTTTGTGAAAGGTGGGTTCATTTATGTCTGACACATTAGTGTTGCAAAATTGAAAATTCTCAATTTGATCCCCATTAATCATAGCACGGTAACATAACGCTGCACGTCACCGTCAAGAATATAGGTTGAGATGTATGTACATTCGAGCTTAGCATATATATGGGTGGAAGAAAAGAAAAGAACATTCACCTCTTAATATTATTGACCTACCAACCCATGCTATACATGATACGTAGCCAATAGAAGGTGTGCATCAAGATTGCCACCTTGTGCACAACACTCAGCGCGCTCCTTCATTGTCGCCGCCTTTAAAGGCGACCTCTTTCAGAGCCTGTATGTTCACCGCACTGACACAAATATAGCAGCCAAAACCTCTGAAAACTACGGTCTTATTTGGCTTGATCTAGCAAGGATTCCACATGGTCGGAGACAATATATAATTGGTTGGAACTAGAGACCAAACACACTTAAGAGTAGGAGGCATCCAGGACTACTTGCTCGTCTCATGGCGTTTATCAAGAAGTAGAAGCTAGAGGACGAGTACATTGTCGGAATGTTTAAGCTCATCATCTCCAAATTGCTCAACTACAGTTTCATGTTCTCCACGAGGCCCACCGATGAGCTCATGCTCGGAGCACCGTCCTCGCCTCCTCGCACTGCCACAACAGAACGCAGGTTGTCCACACCTGTTTTCTGATAAGCCACGGCCCAACCAAACACAATCTAAGCTTTGTACATGACTACCTATGTTGCCACCAGACTTGGGTTGGACGTGAAAGTGTCTTGGGTTGGACGTTCTGCAAATTCGGCCATGCATAAGATTGCTAGGGTAGGAGTTGTAGAGGAATTATGTAAGGTTTGGCTTATGGTGCCACCAGACTTTGTTCTTAGCGTGGTCTCTGATAAGATCCCAGGCCTTTTTTTTAGCTAAATAAAGCGGCATTTACCCTAAAAAAAAAAACACAATCTAAGCTTTCTACATGACCACCTATATTGCCTTTCCTTCTTCTATAGGCTACAACCATGCCTCCCGTAAGCTACGGTTATGATAAGATTTGCCCGGTTTTATTTGCAAAGGTGGAATTAACTTGCATTTTTCTAACTGTATTCGATCTAGTTTGAATGTGTTCTTCGTAAGAGGAGGAATCAGCTACTCAACTTTACATCTTGTATATATTGTGGTATATGCATGAAACTACATATCCTTGTATCACCAAACTAAACAGGGGTAATGTAAACTGGGATACTCCTGCACGAAAAGCAGAGCAAGCACATAAAAGTTGCAACCAACTAATTTTTTTTATATTTTTTTTAAAGGAGGATGTACCCCCCTCCTCTGCATCTGAACGATGCATGCAGTCATTTTATTAATTATTCTCAGAGACCTTACAAAGCATTACATCGGTAAGCCTGAAGCCACCATCTTGGCGACACATGTCGTTACACCTCTATCCCCTTGATGCAGGGGTGCCGAATGTCCGAGCCTAATACCAAACAGACATCGCATCAAAACCTAACATCTAATGCCGGATGCCCCATCCCAGCCACATACCGGGAATGGGTCACACACTGGTCCGGCGCACTCACCGAGGCTACCGCCGCCATCATCCACCCAACCATCTTCAGAGCAGGTACCGACGCAAAGACCTTGCCAGGTCAGCTGTCGACGCCACCATGACGCCAGACAGCGCCACCGCCCTGCGCTCGTCCATCTAGCCGCATCTGTCGTCGATATCCAGCTGCACCATGCCGCTGATACTCGTCGTCCTCGACGCGGTAGAAACAACGCCGCACTTCCTCACAACCTCCACACCATCGCCGCTGCTGGAGCTACGCGGAGTCTATCACCCAGAGCATCTCTCTGCCGAACAACAGAAGCTCCCAAGACGGCGCCTCCATGGAGGGTACGACGCGAAGGACGCCGCCGCCGCCCAATCCAGACTGAATTTTGGACTTTCGTCCGGGAGGGGTTCGGAGGTGGATAGGAGAGACCTCGACATCGCCTCCACGAAGGGTAACAACGTCGAGAGACGTCGCCGATGCCGGACCGAACAAGCCGATCAAAGTTTCCTCTGGTCCCCATCCTATACCACCAAACCTCCGTCGGCTCCGAATCCGGCAACGGACCACGAACCGAAACCTGCAGAGATGAGAGCGCCATGGGGCTCAACCCACCATGAAGGAGGATCGAGAAGAATCCATCGTAGATCTCCAGCCGCCGAATCCAGCAATCCGGCGAGGTCAGCGACGACCACCACCACCCCGCGGCGGTCGACGGCGTTAAAGCCCAAGACCCAGAATTTGATCCAATCTGAACCCGGCAGCGCCCGCGACCACCGATCTTGCCCATCACGCAGCCGTCACCACGCCGCGAGCAGGCCGCCGCCGCCGTCGCACCGCGCACGACGTCACCAAGAAACCCGCCCGCCACGCCGCCCAATCCCACGCTAGCCCGGCGCCCCGCCCGATCGGGCTGCCCCGCGCCAGCCGCGACGGACAAGGGGGAGAGACGCCCCGCCGCCGCCCAGCCGGCCAAGCTTTGCCCGGCGGCGCTGCGGACGGCGACGAGGAGAGGTGGAGGTGGATGAGGGCCGAGAGGACGGCGGCTAGGGTTCCCCCCGGGTCGCCCGCGGGGGCAACCAACTAAATGAGCAGAAGAGTTTGACCCCTCTTTCTGAAAAGGCCTAGCCCACTGAATGAAGAGAGATTGACCCCTAACTTGGTACAGATTAAGATGTCCATGTCCGGCGACCTTGAGGCCGAGATCTTTCATTTCATGGTTTGAGGACCCAAGTGAGCCTCAAGGACAATTAAAAAAAACTATCGAAAGAAAGCATTGCAAGCAGCCACGGATCTTAAATAAATGGAACATTTAGCGCCATGTGCAGTCCCTCGCCACTTGCGTTACAGTCACACCATCGATCATGAGAGTGCAACATAAATGGCCTATATGATCCGTGTGATCATAGTCGTACATATAAGAGAGGAAGGTGTTGGAAAATTCTCGGACAATGTTTACTATACTTACAGTACTAGTCCGGTGCCAGGAAAACAAAATGGTGTTCCAGTCGGCTAGCACGGTGGCGACGAAGACGGAGGAGACGGGGGAGGACCTGACGGCGAAGGCGTGCAATGGGGCCGCGTGGCTAGCTGCTTGCCGAGGAGACCCTCTCTTGAACGCGAGGCTGGGCACCAAAGGGTCGGCGTTCTTGCCGATGCATAGGATGTGTTTGACATAATTGGTAGCATCGGAGGCAATGGGTGTTGGATTGGATATCTGAAGCATCGGAGGTCCACTCGATGATATTTGTAGTAGCTTTGTGGCACATTTGGGACAATAGAAATTCTTGCCGAAATGGTGAGGCCTTACCTCATCCCCTGCGTGTTTCTGGAAAGATTAAAGCTTACATTAATTTTATCTTGTTGAACAATGTCAGATCCCAAGGCGTCAGTAGGCGTGAGGCCTTGAAGTCAGTCAAGAAATGGGCTTGGCCACCGGAGGGACAAATGTTTGATTAACGTAGACGCTGCGATCTTCTCCAGTACTACAAAAGCTGGGTATGGTTTTGTCATGCGTAATCATCTAGGGGTTATGCAGGCTGCTTGTCGAGGCTTTGTTGATCATGTGCAATGTCCTGAAGTCCTCGAGGCGCTCAAGCTTGCCGAAAGCATAGGAGTTCAGTCATTTCAAATTGCGTCTGATTGTCTTTCACTTGTCAATAAGCTGCAGCAGCAGGGGCGGGATAGGACTTCGACAGGTGCCATTGTTCATGATACTAAACTGAGAGCCAAAAAGTTTGTATCCGTACTTTTAAGTATGTTAGTCGAGTATGTAATGAGGCAGCCCATGTTCTGGACAGGTCGGCAAAACAGGACCATGGATCCTCTTAGTTAAATGAGCCCCCTGGGATCATCAGGGCAATTATGTGTACTGAACAATTAAGGAATGAATGAGAGGCTGCTGCCCATTGTCTCAAAAAAAAAGAGAGAGAAGGAAGAAGTGAGGGTCAACCGAGTCAACCTGCTTGCGTGGCGTGCTTTTTCCGGGTCAGCCCTGACAGGTGGGCCGGCCCTGTTATAATCCGACTTAAAATTAACCAAACGGTCATCTGGGTTTTCTGGAAGAATATGCTAATTGTGTGGCAGGTTTTGGGAGCTGAGAATAGACTGCTAGTTTATGCTATTTATTCCATGGCAGTGCATTGGATGCATAAAAATAACATGCGTGCTCACTAGAATATGCTGAAGAGAAAATAAGGATGAGATAGAGTGGGCTCCATGAACGTGGCACTAGAGGGATTTGTGACTGTGAGTTACAGTAATCACTGCATTCTTGCGATCGTGGCGATTCCTTCCATGATCTTCACCTTTCCCGCTGATGGCGGCTGTTATTCAAGACGTTCCAGCTTTGGTGTCTGGGATGAGTTTCAGTAACTTCTTTTCTTTCACTTGTTTCTCTTTTTACCTGTAAGCTGTCTCAACACTCGGTATGGCTGTAACTTTGTTGTTTAGTTGCTTTTCTATGTAAGTGCTCTTTGTTTTAATCCCGGTAGGTTGATGACTCTGTTCCTTCAAAATCGGGCTCTGCCACAAGAATTTTCTCCAATAAAAAGTATGAAAACTCCATGTGGACATCTCTGCTTCTGGGAGGTGCTACCGAGCAATACAACCAGGGTGCCCGTGGACGTGTCACGTGATCGAACCCAAATAGTTGTAAAATATGATGGCCAAATGGGAAAATTTGGGAAGGGTTAACTCAGTATATGTCAACTGCATGTATTCGAAAAATAAACTTAAACTCCACCTCAACCAAAAGATAAAATTGTGCCTCCTCGGTACTCGCCACCACTATCAAGTGGGCCGGAAAGTTCCATGGGTTATGAATTCTTCCCAAATGGAAATACTGACCTTCACCTATGGCATGCTAGTCTATGACACGTGGGTCCAGAAGGCTGGCATTGCCGAGTCACCTAGATTTGCAGAACTGCCAAGTCACCAGTGTGCACAAAGACTTGAAGCGGTAGTGAGAGGGACCACGTGAAGGAACAAGTAAGCATATTGTAAAAAAACATGAATCCTCGTGAACAAATGTAAGGACATGTGCAAACTCACTTCCCAGCGACCTATAAAATTCACCACACTTCTCTCCCCACTCACACTACACAATCACCTAGCCATGTTGAATCACTCATTGGTCAGGGCTAGACAACCAGTAGACTCACAATTTAGCTTTCACTTGGATATGGTTTATTTTATTCTTTTGTGGTAATGAAGGCTATCGAGGAAGACAATATATGGCAACGGCATAAGCAATTAATGTGATAAAGATGCGAGTTGGAGGCATTGGAAAATTCTTGGATCCATCTTTTTAACACGGCGATCCGGTGCCATTGGAAATCAACTTGTCGAAGTACTTGTCGCTAGAGACCTGCAGCAATGGTGGCAACGGTGGAGCATGCACGCAACACACTGGGAGAACTCAACACTCGTGGTTTGTATCAGGAACTCGGGATGCAGATGGCGCTGCAACCACTGGGATGGTGCTCCATTACCACCACCACGATATCATCCCTGCGTGCAACAGTCCGTCTGGAAAATGAATTAGCGTCGTGTAGAGCATGTCCCTAGCTCTCTGGTGGACGCAACAACCAATTCATTGTGTAGACGGATGGTACTGAAGTTGCTGGTCCTGTCGAAGAATGGCAGGGCTGTAGTTGTACAAGGTACATGTCGCTGGTGAATGATACTAAATGTATTCTCCAAGAAGAGACATAATATGTTATTATTCATATTAGTAGAGTGATAAATAAGGCTTCCCCTGCTTTAGGTGCCTATGGGCGCACTACGCCACGCACATCGGTCTGGTTTCATCGCCTAACCAAGATATATATTTTTTGTGCGGGAAGACCATAACAATGATTGAGTAACTCAATTAATGTGATAAAGATGCGAGTTGGAGGCATTGGAAAATTCTTGGATCCATCTTTTTAACACGGCGATCCGGTGCCATTGGAAATCAACTTGTCGAAGTACTTGTCGCTAGAGACCTGCAGCAATGGTGGCAACGGTGGAGCATGCACGCAACACACTGGGAGAACTCAACACTCGTGGTTTGTATCAGGAACTCGGGATGCAGATGGCGCTGCAACCACTGGGATGGTGCTCCGTTACCACCACCACGATATCATCCCTGCGTGCAACAGTCCGTCTGGAAAATGAATTAGCGTCGTGTAGAGCATGTCCCTAGCTCTCTGGTGGACGCAACAACCAATTCATTGTGTAGACGGATGGTACTGAAGTTGCTGGTCCTGTCGAAGAATGGCAGGGCTGTAGTTGTACAAGGTACATGTCGCTGGTGAATGATACTAAATGTATTCTCCAAGAAGAGACATAATATGTTATTATTCATATTAGTAGAGTGATAAATAAGGCTTCCCCTGCTTTAGGTGCCTGTGGGCGCACTACGCCACGCACATCGGTCTGGTTTCATCGCCTAACCAAGATATATTTTTTTTTTGCGGGAAGACCATAACAATGATTGAGTAACTCAAATCTTCTTTTCGGGCAAAAGACAACACATAGGTAAAAAAACTGAAGCAAACACAAAGATAATTGAAGAAGTATGTTGTACTTGTATGTACATCGGTTGCGCATGCCTTTAGGAAAGGGTGTAGCTTTGGTTCACACTCTTCATATTGGTTTGCGCAGAAGTAATTGATATATATGTGAACAATAAAACTAAAACAATTGTTTCAAAATAAAAATATGGATATTTAATTAGACTTTGCTCTGAGTCTATTTAACAAATAAATTTACAAAAACCGGGTGTGTTCTATCTTTTACTATACAGATCTCTTCTCAATGATTATGGCTGGGTTCATCAACGAGAAGCCAATAAAAGTGACCTGTTGATATTGTCAGTGCGTGCTACAAAGATTTTTTATTTGCTCTCTCCATCTGCCAATCAAGGATTATAGAGTTTTGGTTTACCAAATTTCGTTTATACCTACCTGGTACTGATGCTCTCGTGGGTGAGTATTGATATTCATCAGTCACCGATGACGTACACGAGAATATATGATTGATTCAGGTGTCATTGTGCAACAAAGGGATCGTGACGGACAACCTGTAGAATACCAAGGGGACATGACATATGATTAACCTAGGTTCATCTCTTATATATCCTCTACTCTTAAATAGTTGCAACCCACTACTTATTTTTCCTCTTCATGCAACTCTGCCGCATCATCAAGTCATACATTTAGTCATAAGTTACAATTTATGCACTAATCTATCCATGCAATCATGCAACCTAGTCTGTCCACCCAGCAAAGAGCACATGCAGATTCACCGGAGCGGCCCATGACGACGATGACTTGTGGGTCATCATTACAGGATTGCCGTGGGACACCCACTTCCACTCGCCACGGTTTAAGAGCATCTATATCCGCGGACATCAAATCCAGCCTCTCAAACGTGTCCGGGCACATCCAAGGAGAGTGATCGGGCAATCCTCAAATTGCCGCGTGCACAGTCGTGTATCCTGTATCCAGTACCCTATATCCATACTAAAACATGTAACGTGAATTGAAAGTATATAAATAATCAAACGGACATCGAAATGCACATATAATCAACATTCTGATCACGAAAAGATCTCTATAGTTCACATAATCCACACAAACGATGGACAAGTTTAAACAATATTATTAAATCCCTGAAATAAAAGACGGAGACGGCAGAGCTTCACCTCTGCCCTTTGCCCTTCGGTTCGTCAGTGTTGCTTTATGTGGTTGGGTAGGCATCCGCGACAGGAGGTTGATCGGCGGAGCTGTTAGAGGAAGAGGAGAGGATGATGTAGCCCTTCATGCTCCGGACGATGCGTTCCTGCTACCGCTTGAGCTTGGCCACCTGCACCGCCTGCATCGCTGCCTCCACCACCTCACGCGTGGATTGCTCCAGGCCCAACCGGAGCGCTTTCCTGTTTTTCGTGAGTGACCAGTGCTAGACCCACGCGAGGAGCCGCTCCTCCTCATAGGGCACCGCCCTCATCCCGCAGCGGCAAAGGTGAAAGGTCTACGTGACCGCTTCCGACGCTGCCACCCTCTCCCTTGCCCGCTGCCTCCCATGGCGGGCGGCGTGTGCCTCTGATTCCGGCATGTGCGTCCACCACACCGTTAGAGCGGACACTAGAACCCAACGCTGCCCTGCCGGAGTAGCGCACGGAGTGGGAGGAGGGCGATGGAGGGCTGACACGGATTGAGCTGCCCGCGCAGAGCTATATGCGGGGCTTCAAGGGACAGCTTCGTCGTCGGTGCTGCGGCAATGGTCGATAGGCGTCATCACAACAAATCTGGAACTGCTGCGTCCTTCTCCACCTACGACCGTTGTAATGGGATGCAGAGGGCTAGCTCGTCCTCTTCGCTGGCCGGGTCATGGAGGAAGGCGTCCCAGTCGTCATGGTCGAAGCCATCAGAGTGGCTGCTGATGCTGGACATGCTGGACAAAGACCGGGAGGTAATGGATTAGAGAAAGGGAGGTAATGGATTGGAGAATGGTGTGAATAAGATATGAATGTATGCATTTGGAGTAGGAGACACCAGGAAATTATCTGATGCCTGCCATCTACTGTCCTCTATGGAGAAAAAATGTAAGATTTAGGGCATGAAAAACGCAATGCGGAGAGTTGAAGAACGCTTGTGTTGTGCTTGCACACAGATAGTAATAAATGCGGGTAAGGTTTAGACACTTGTCTAATTATAGGCACCGATGCATGTCTCGGCATTGGTCATTTGGGAGGTGAACTCTCCGAAAACTTCTTTTTTTTTGTTTGCGAGAAAATTTCCGATCTATTCATATTCAATTACGGCAGTACAATGAATAGCAGAAATAATAGAAATTACATCCAGATCCATAGACCACCTAGCGACGACGAGACTCGTCGCTATCCATGCGAAAACCTAGGGAACAGGATCTCACCGGAATTATATAACACATTTGCTCGATACCTATCATTTCGTCGTGTTTCCATTATTTAAGCGCCTTGTTTTATGTTGGACATGTTTTACTCTTTCTAGAAAAGGAGTATAATCTCCAAGCATTGATTAATGTAGACAACCATATATTTCGAATTATTGAACAATGTAAGTATTGATGACATAAAAGTGACTTACAAAATAAGGAAGAAAAACCCAAGCCATGCATCTACACTGGACCTGCCTCGCGACAGCATGTCCACAGTCTTACCATACCGATGTCATGACTTCGGACTAAATAACATACAAATATAAAACGAATTAAAGAGACAAAAAGTAAAATTTGAATAGTTTAAGGGGTTGCTACGAATGTATGTCTTGGAGTATTTTAAAGTATATTTTGATTTCCTTTATAATGGTATCAGTTCCCTTGGGGTGAATAAAGTAAACACTAGTAGAAAACAGGGCTTTCGTCACAGCCGGATCGGAGCATTAGTCCCGGTTGCATTATGAACCGGGACTAATGTGAGCATTAGACCCGGTTCGAGCGGCTAGGGCGCTGGGCAGACATTAGTCCCGGTTCAAATGTGACCTTTAGTCCCGGTTGGAGCCACGAACCGGGACTAAAGGGTGCGATGCCTTTTAGTCCCGGTTCGTGGCTCGAACCGGGACTAAAGGTTAGACCTTTAGTCCTTTAGTCCCGGTTGGTGGCTCAAACCGGGACTAAAAGTTACACCTTTAGTCCCGGTTTGAGCCACCAACCGGGACTAAAGGGGTTTTGAAATTTGTTTTTTGTTTTTTCATTTGTTCTTTGTGTTTAGTTTCTGTTTTAAATTGCTTATATCTTTTAGGATATTTGATGTTTTTGAGTGATTCTTTTTGCATTAGATTCAAAATTTTGTCTAGTTTCTGTTTGTGCCATTAGTTTTCAAATTTGAATGATTTACTATGAATTTGTTCAAATTTG
Source organism: Thinopyrum elongatum (assembly GCA_011799875.1). NCBI lineage: Eukaryota > Viridiplantae > Streptophyta > Magnoliopsida > Poales > Poaceae > Thinopyrum > Thinopyrum elongatum. The sequence continues at coordinate 446,034,160 of CM022301.1, read as the reverse complement.
CTTCAAATCCTAGATTGTGAATAATTTGAGTTTAAAAATAGTTTTTAATTTAATTCTTTTTGCTCTAGTCACATGTTAGACGATGCTAGCAGATGTAGTAGACGGTAGGATTGGATGGACACCATCCCGACTAAAGAGGTTCAAACTCTACCCCCCCCCCCCCTGTGACGTCATTTCAGTTTGTAAAAAACAAAAGAAAATGAAAAAACTTCAAAAATTAAATCCTTCGAGATGTAGTTATGTTACTACATCTACTAGTAGGAAAATTAAAAAACTTAAATTTGGACATGTTTTGCAAAAAAGTGTTATGAAAAAGTAAAACGACCATATCTTTTGCATACGATGTCGAAAAAACCCGCATAATATATCAAAAAAATCAGCACGAAAATCCGCATCCGATTCCGACAGCCAAAGGCGGTTTTGCAAATTTTAGAATCCTCAAATTCTTAAAGGAAAAAAAGTTATGCTCAAATTTCAGTTTTTTTTGAATTTTTGTTAAATCTGGTCAAACTGTGGTCAAACTACTTATTCAAGAAATATTAGTGTTACTAAATAATTATTTTAGTTTTTTTGAATTTGGTCAAACTATGGTCAAATCAGGTCAAAACTGTGGTCAAACTATTTATTCAAGAAATATTAGTGTTACTAAATAATTATTGTTTTTTAGAATAATAGTTTCAAACTCAAACGGTGCTTAATGCTCAAGTTCAACTCCTAAGGGTTAATAGGATTGACAGCTTAGTATTGTCAGGAAAACAACAAGTGCAGACTTGGAAACTAGGGGGAATAGAACTCGAAAGTTAAGCGTGCTCAGGCTGGAGTAGTGAGAGGATGGGTGACCGGCCGGGAAGTTAGACGATTTGGAATGAGTGCTGATTAGAGATTAGAGATTAAATTCTAAAGCAGTGAGGAGGGAGGGGTGATTAGATATTAAATTGTCAAATATTTCAAATATTTGAAAATCAGAAAAAAAAAATTCAATTTTTTTTCAAAAAATTCCTTTAGTTCCGGTTGGTGTTACCAACCGGGACTAAAGGTGGAGCCTTTAGAAGGTTTACCAACCGGGACTAAAGGTCCTCCAGCCCGAGCTCCAGCAGGCGGCCACGTGGAGCCCCATCTGTCCCGGTTCGTATAAGAACCGGGACTAAAGGTGTTGGGCTTTAGTCCCGACCCTTTAGTCCCGGTTCCCGAACCGGGACAAATGGGCCTTATGAACCGGGACAAATGGCCCTTTTTCTACTAGTGAAAGGATGGGTAATAAGAACGCATAAATTTGCATTACTTTTGCAAAAGTGCATAATACTTTTTTCTTTACCGTTGGAAGGCACATACTACTCTGATAAGAGTACATAATATAATTTGTTTACAATGTGGAAAATAAGTCCATGCCACGATGCATGGTAGGTGAGGTCAGACTCATAATGATGTGTTTTTGTAGATGCGTAATGATGTGTTGGGTTCTCATCTCTTTTGGCTAGAGAGGGGGCACATAAAAGAAAGCATTAGAGGCTGCCACAAATCTATGACTGATGAAAAAAATTAAGGTCACGTGCACACGCACTGCTGATGGCCGATAAAAAGTCGCTCCCATTCTCCCCATTTCCCTCACCATTCGCACCACACAATCACACACCCACGTTGAATTGCTCAAAGCTCACGGCTAGTCAGTGAGCAGGCTCGCAATCTAGGCCACATTTTGATACGATGTATTGTATGATTTTGTGGCGATGAAGGCTCGCGAAGATGACAATGCATCATAACGTCCTATATATGTTACTAGAGTGATAAAGATATGAATGAGCGGCATCGGAAAATTGTCGGACACACGCTTTTTTCGTGGTGGTCGGGTAGGTGCAGAAGAAATAGCAATCCTGTTAGAATAAATCCGAGGCATATCGTCGATCATCTGAGAACCAAGCAATCACACGAGTACGACACCGATATTTGTTAACGAGGTTCACCGATATGGCTATATCCCCGGGGCCTGACTACGGGCGCTCCTCCCCGTGACACTGCTACAATACCGCACTCCGGCCGCTCGGGCACCGGCACACGCCGTCGGCACCCCCACGTGCCTGTGCTATTACGTTGGCATATGTTACATCGTGTGTCTACCCTCGCTATATATGAGAGGCCTAGAATACAAGTGTCCTACTTGGACACGACTCCATATCATGTCTACACACCGTATGACTCTAAGTTCAACTGTAACCTACCTTGTACAATAATATTCGACACAACTCTAACAAATCCTGGTGTAGGTCGGATGTCCAATGCCTACACGCACATGGAACGTTGTGATTCAAACCTTCAACGGACCTGGAGGCAGTACTGCTTTTCTATGCCGATGAGCAAGGTTAGCTAGGCGCCTAGGCAGCTCAATCACTCTGAACGTGTGAACTCTACGTGTGGGAGAGTTGTCACAAGTTGCCTGTCCCGAGCGAGCAGAGGACACATCAATCTAGGTAATCCAGCTCCATAGCTTTTGCAGGAGTCCCAAGGCAAAGGCGTTCTGCTTTTCTGTACCTAGACATGCAGCCGGCAGCCGGAGCTGCTCGTGAACAGAGCTGAATTGAACATTGTGGCAATGCTGATGACGATTGGGGATATTTTGGCATGTGCAGAACTAGTTGACGCATGGCAAGTGCAAGATCACTAGGATGGTGTGCTTTGTGACCTCCAGGGCCCAGGGCGAGATTGTCTTCACTTGCCGTGGCATCCTGATTCGCGACAACCCCGTGGAACATGGCATGGCCCTAGCTCTCTAATGGACTCAACTACCGCTCATTCGTGGAGACGAACAGTACAAGACTGAATAAGTTGCTCGTTTTTATTTCTTTCCGAAAAGAGAGATACAATTGTTCCAAGTACATGCTGATGCTGAATCAAATTAAGGTGATGCTCCAGTAAGAAAGATATTATGTTATAACTCAATCAGGATCAGAAGAGATCTTTTAGCTGTGTATGGATGACTGTAACCATTACTGATTAATTTAAATCTCTTTCCCTCCAAAAACGCACATCTAAAAAGTGAAGCACAAACGTCGATAGTTGAAGAAGTACATCTTATGTAGCAGGAAACGATGTCGCTTTTGTTTTTGTGTTGTATTGGTTCAATGGAGAAGTTATTAAGTACTTCCTATGTAAACTAATATAAGATCTTGATCTAAGATCTTATATTAGTTTACAGAGGGAGAACTCCATAATTTGATACTAATAAAATGGCCATTCGTTGCCATGGGTACAGGTAACAAATGAAGAAGATGGTTAAAAACAAACTTCATGCAGTGCGTGCTAATACAATTAAGAAAAACAGTGTTTCAGAATATAAATATGGATTTAATCAACCTTTAATTGCTGCGGAGTCTATTTAAGAAATATTGAAGTCAAAAAGCAGTTTTGTTTTATCCGTTACTTCAAATCTTTTCTTGATGTATATGATTGGGCTGACAAAAGGAGAAGGCAACCAAAGAGACTTTTGATGTGAGTGCGACAGTGCGTGCTACTAAGATTTTACCCTTTGCCGTGGAGAATTACAGAGTTTTTTCTTTTGATCCATTGGTCACTGATCATGTACACGAGCATACATGAATTGGTTCCGAGTACTTGAGTGTGCAACTCATGCAGGGCCGCGAAAATTAAATTGGGAGAAGACACGAACATACTCCTATCCTTATGCATGTGGGAGCTTTGGAAGCACAGGAAGGTGCTTGTATTTGGTGGGGCTTCGCCCTCGGCTACAACGGCCATTCACTACTGGGTTTTTTCTCTTTGCCGAGTGTTAGGTTTTTTGCCGAATGCATTATGTCGGACACTTGGTAATAGCATCTTTGTCGAGTACCTTTTTCGATAAAGGAAATATATTAATATCACGAAGATGACAATTACACCCAGCCTCTGCACCAACAAGATATCGAAAGACATCAAGGATGCACACAGCCAAGAACAAAAATAAAAAGGAGAAAAAAAAAAGAACAAAGACCCTGTCGTAGTGATGAAACACTCGCAACAGCAACACTCTAACCACCACCAAAGACAACACCCGGACTACAGAAGAGGTTCTCCGAAAGCGACGCCTTCAAGAAGGGAATAATGCGCAAGCGTTATCGTCGCTCGATTAAATATCTTGAGTTTTCACCCTGGAGAGAGTCCGATATCCCAAAAACAATGTCTTCGCAAGACCATTGCCAGGTACAACCAATGAAGGCCATACCTTGGGCTTTCACCCTGGAGAGAGTCCGAGATCCCAAAAACAATGTCTTCGCAAGACCATTGCCAGGTACAACCAATGAAGGCCATACCTTGGGCTTTCACCCTGGAGACCGTGGCTCGGTACTCGAGAAGCACCCCCAAAAATGTTGTCCACCTGTGTTGCCGCCCCTTCTGCCAAGACCACCGCTGCAAGTCCTCACCACTCGACACACAGGAAAAAACCTGTGCTACCATTCTTGAACGCAAGCAAAACTTCTATCCTGTCATTACAAGTCTCCGATCGCAGTCACCATGACTTTCTTCACCACTGTCAACGCCATGGAAATCTATACTTAGACATGTCACATGGCACCGGCAAGATCGTGAAGCTTCGCGCCACGCCCTCATGAAGCCTCTCTGGCCGAAAATGATGGTGCGCCCGACCGGATCAATTCCGATCTAGATATCCAGTGGCGCCATGCGCCAAAAGCTGAAATCTTCGAGAGGAAGACCAGAACCCGTCGGTGTTCAGATCGAGGAGACTAGCATGAACCAGATCAGAACATAGTTTTGAAGCAAAAAGAACAGCAGGGCCAAACACCGCGGGACTCTGCTGGATCCAGACGGACTGGACCTGGGCAGTGTCCCCGCCGCGCCCAGATGTGCGCCAAACCACCACGCAGCAGCTACAAGGGAAGCAGCTCACGCCTTGCCAGCGATGTTGCGCCCATCTGGACTCCACCCACGCGCCAAGCCAACGGCAGCACGTCACCCCAGGGCAAGGACGCTCGGCCGCCGGCCCGCAAACGGCCAGATCTGGCCCCACCACGAGCGAAGCCCCCGTCGCCCAGATGCCTGGCAGCACCTCACGCCGGCGGCTCGCCCACTCCCCTGCGCCGCGCCGGCAGGCACAACACCGCGCAGCCCGCGCCCCCGCGTCGCACACCACACACCTCTGCACAACGGAGCAGGCCCGCTCTGCCCCACCATGCTAGAGGGAAGCAAGGATGCCCGCCGCCGCCGACACCACGCGGGCTTTGCCTGGCGGCGCTCGCCGGCGGCGGCAGAGAGAGGAGATGTGGTGGAGGGGCGGGTCTCTGGCGGCGAGGGTTCGCGCCCGGGCCCCCCCCCCTCCCTTTAAAAAAAACAAAAACCCTAGCTCCTGCCAAATGCTGACGCGTGGATGCCTTTTGGTCCCGGTTGGTGTTACCAACCGGGACTAAAGGTCCTCCTGCCTGGGCTCCCCGCAGCGGCCACGTGGAGCCCCTTCTGTCCCGGTTCATAAGCGAACCGGGATTAAAGGTTTTGGGCTTTAGTTCCGACCCTTTAGTCCCGGTTCCAGAATCGGGGCTAATGGGCCTCTGGAACCGGGACAAATGGGCCGTTTTCTACTAGTGAATGGAAGTAATGATCTTTTGTTTTGATCTTGTACCACTTCGTAACAGTGATCTTGAACCGGCAGGAACCCTTTTCCAAAACCAATCTGAAGTTTAGAACCAAAACCTGATTAGAAATAAACATATACTATTTTATGAACAGATTTGATGTTGATCTTTGCTGCCTTACATGATCCTAGTTGAGGTCTTATCTCTCACTGTGTCAATGCTTCCTCAAGCGTCTCCAGTTTCTAGGGATGCATCCTATTGACAACAACAATAATTAACAATAGCATGTCATGAATGATACACATACATTCTTCACAATAATATCTAAGCAATAGCCATACAAAATTATAAGGTAAAGAATTCCTGAACAAATATATCAGAACCAGAGCCTCCAAGAATTTCCCAAGGAAATGAACCAGAATCAGGATAAAAATTATGTCCGTCCTAAATAGAGGGGTGCATGAGCAGTAATGTACTCCCTCCGTTCCAAATTACTCGTCGTGGTTTTAGTTCAACCACGACGAGTAATTTGGAACGGAGGGAGTACATGTTACTGTCTACCTCAGAGCACAGAACTTCCTTGTACCATTTTGTCTCGGGCAGCTTCAAATTTGATCAGCGATTGGAGCAAAGAGACGTTGAGGAAGGTCTCGCACTTGGGCATCGGAACTGGTCCGGAGCAATGGCTGCCTGGAGGCGAGGAATTACGTGCTGGCTTATGCTGACGGCCAATAGCGCACGCAACTGCTAAGCAAAGAAATTCCAATGCCAAGATCCAAAATGAAATCAATCGAGCACAGTAACATCACCTGTACGCACAATTTTTTTTGTATGAGAGGATATCTAATTGCTTTGTGCAAAAATGAATCATACATGAACTAAAAAGAATACATGGAACCCTAACCGAGCGTGATGCTCAAAGATGTTGTGCTGCCGGTGTCGAGAGGATGAGCGAAGAGTGTCAGTGGAAGAAGAATATATAGACGTACCATTCGATAGAGAAAGGATTGGCACATCAATCGCCATGAATGCACGCTTAGAAACTGAAGTTTGATTGTGAGCAGTTTCCAGTAGATGAGGCGCCGACCATCATCACCCCCTCGCTCGACTCGTCTTGCTTCGCCATCGCTCGATCCCGTCGCACCCTCGAGCGCCTCCTCTGTTCGAGTCCCCCGCACCGCATCCTATCGACCGCACATTTGTTTTTTACGTACAAGGGACAGCTGCAGCGAGCCAGCGACATATAGGAGTCAGGGTGGTCAAATGGGCTGCCTCAAGTGGCCCAATCAACGAGAGGCCTCGGTTTTTTCTTCCAGAGTAGCAGCCCCTTAGGACAGTTGGGCCTGGATGCTACAGGAATTGGGCCATGACACTACATCAAGCAGATCTGATGGTCAGGAATGGTTAAATCATCAAAACGGACGGCCACAAAGCCTAATGGCGTGAGAGAGCTCGGTTTGGGTGTAGTTTTACTGTACTAAATAAACTAGACCATGATGGCGCGCGTTGCCGCGCCCGTCCATTTTTGCTATAAAATGGCAGGAACTTCTATAAATATACGAAGACATTAGACATGCAAGTAAATTTTATGAACACATAAATATCTCCGTACTTAAATTAAACCTTGCCTGGTGCATAGGGAAATAGTGCAAACTTGGTTCGAGCCTTATATAGATTTAGTAACGGCCGAAAGATAAATATTCTGTAAAAGGCCTTAACCAGTTTTTACGTTTTATTACATCCTACCTGCCATCTTCTTAGCTTGAACTTTTGTGTGTTAAACCTCGTTGCACAACCATGTCGCCACATGCTCCAGCTTCCCTGTAGCTGTATCGCAGTACCAGCACATATTTCTAGAAAAAAGCACAACACTGTAGTAGTTCCCTATCAAAATATGCTTGTATTTAAGCATTTACAGAGGTAAATATGTTGTCTTAATAGCACAGATGAATACCTCTTGAAGAATCAGCGGGCAGTGGGCCTAATACAACATACATATTTCTTAATTATGAATCAAGTACCAGTTTAGAGGATATTTCTTAATTATTAATGCAAATTTTAAAGATGTTTCTTAATCTTCACATCATATATATTTAGAGTACTAACCACAAATACTCTAGTCCATATGTACTTAGAAACTTTTACTCATGCATATTCGGACTAATTTACACCAGACATTCAATAACAAAACTTGTGAGTGCAAGTTTGCTTCATCAACCAAAGCTACCTGCAAATTCTCAATCTTACATGAGGTAACAGGATTACATATTATTATTGATAGACGGACCACTTACCCTTTATTTCTTTCTAGTAGTTTTCATCAACCATTACTTCAAAAGCCTAGACAAAAAACAGGGGATAAAATTGGAACAGAAATATAATTATGCTGCTACATAGTTAATAACTTGGGTTGTGGGACATCCTTCGTTTTTTCTGTTTATATTTGAACTATTTGTTCTGCCAAATAGGAGTGTATTACGAATTGAATGATACAAGAATAGAAAAAGCACCTCAGCTTTCAGTTTCTGCCAGAAACGATCTGTTGTATATAAATCAGAGTTTCAGCCAAACAAGGCACCTATCGTGTCCCATGAGCAATTTGCTTTTTGCATGATGTTTTGAATCAACAACGTACTCCTCTTTTTTGCGTATGTGAAGTCAAGATAAATAGTTAAGGAAATATACCCTCTTGTGTTTCTTCACATTTGTCATGAAGAAGACATGGCATCCTCCTCTCTGGAAAACTCTCCATGGTGAAGGTTTTCATTCTGCTTTTTGCCCAGACGTGAAGATGCATACACTATCCGCAGTTGATTTCTTGGCTGTGAGGCTCTCGGCAAATAAAGGATCTGAAGGTATGCCCTATTGAATTCAACACATGATCACATCTCGACTGGAATTAATCTACAAAATATCGCCTCAGCCGTGATGTTATACTCCCTCTCATCATGTTACAAAGCCATGAATCTGAAGAGAAGTTGATGTATGCCAACTGCCAAGTGGAATAGGATCAGTTAATGCTTTGATCGTCACACTGTCAGAACACTACGAAATGATTCGTATCCTTTTGAGATGGAACATAATTAATCTTAGTCTGAATCATTGATCAGAAGTCCCAACTGATGTGAGATTTCTACCTAAAAGAAAAGAGGTTGCCATGAGGGGAAAAAAATCAAGAAAACTATTGTCCCAGTTTTAAATCAATACAATATTCAGTGAAGGAACGGGCTGACCTTGCAGAAGATACAGCCAGAACTACAGTCCGTTGCACACCGGAGAACGAGTGTGTTGGGGACGGACAACGACGCTTCGGCGAATGATGCCAGCTTGGATCCCATGCGAAGCAATGGAGTCTGGCAAAGTCGTCCAGCGTCATTACGCAATTAGAGAAATCAGGATCCAATTAGAGAAATTACTGCAATGGAGTCGAGAATATAATTAGGCCTACCAAGCAAGAAGAATGGGGGAAAATCGGGCTAAGTAACTGACCTGCACCACCATCGAACGCAACGGGGAGCATACAGGCGGCGGTCTCCATTAACAATACAGGGAAAGGGGAGAAAATATAGAGAGCAACCGGCCGAGAATTGTGATGCGGTGCCTCAGGAGACGAAGTTAGAGGCAACCGCAGGTTTTGGAAAAAGAAACGCCCGCCTCCATTAATAGCCGCCGTCGAGTCGCGCACAACACGAGCTATGAATGCTCCACGATTGGTTGCGTCCTTTAATCTCGACGGATCTGTTTCACTTGAGTGCCACAGGCTACTCACAGTGTACCTCCGTAGCTATCATAAAGTAGTATCATAGATGATCATATTTATTGCTATGCATGACACAAAGTAGCATAGCATTTAACATGATACGGTATCTACCTATGTTACTCTAACCCTCTTTTTTTTTTTTAATTGTGTGCCATATAAGCATGTTTGCTAGTCCCAAGTGCATGTTACTGGTTATGTTACCCCCACTATGGCCAGCCTCACCGAACAGTCGGACACCACTTCGCCTCTACGTACCTCCATCGGTATCCGGTCTAGGAGGCTCGAACCAGCTCGGCCGCATGGTGCCGCTCTGCCATCGCAAACATAGTGCAACCGCCTCGACCACTGGAGATCCGACCGTGCCACTACTGCAAACAGTGGCGGCGCCAGGAATTTGGTGTTGGGTATTCCTATAATTTTTTTTTGAAAAAGCAATATAAATAGGACAACAAATGTGCTGTAAGATAGCAACATCAATGACTTAATGACCATATATCGATAATAGTAGCAAAATATCATTGTGGCAATATCTCTAACAATTAAGAAAGATTAATAGCCCCATCATATCCTTGCCCACGGACCATTGCAAAGCTCAAATTGCATGACCTCAATTGTAACTTTAAGTTTCAAAGAGGAAGTATAGCTTACAACATCCGAAATTAGCGCCATAGATAAGACTAACCAGATTTAGCGATAGATGAAGGTTGTGGAATATTCAGAGAGATCAGCTAATGTATGTAACACATCGAGAGCTGAGCATTCATCTGCACAACAAAGATCAATCAGCAATCAGGCAATCAGGACCAAAGGTTTGGGCTATATAGATATGAAAGCAGAGCGAGGGCTGCCTGCAAGCCATCCAACAGGGCCAATTTAGAAAAGGAAGATTCTAAACGATTGCTGTTATTGGCAAGATTGAAACATTGCTGACAGTAAACTTAGTGGCTAAAACTAAACAAGTACAAGGTTCATGCAGAAAAGTAACCAAAATCACATAATATACCTATCCTATCTAATCTGGCCCATAGCAACATACAAAACAACATCCTACACTGTCCTAAACAGACTAACACCGACAACCTATTTCTGTGTTCAGTTTCAAAAGCTTTACAATGCTGGGTTTTCAGCAGAGTATATGCTAGTATTACCCAATGAATTAGGCTGTCTAAACTAACCCAGATTTTCCTAGTTTCTCTCAAATAAATTTTAAATCACGGCATGACAGGAATCAACTAGCATTCTAGAAATGAAATTCAGATGTACAACCAATAGTTCTTCCAAAGAATGAGCGAGAATGTTGCTGCTGCTCTTCTCTGGTACTGGTAGTCTGGTACGGCACAATTAATTCCAAGAAGCGAGGCACTGAAAAGTAAAGTAATCGGCACGAACATTCGCGTGCGGATCATGGCACCTCTTACCCTAGCGCCGACGCGGCTCATACAGAATTTCAGATCAGAATCTTGTACAAGAAATTAAGATACGAAGAACAGCAAGCAGGTAAGCACTCTTGAGATTTGAGGAGTTGAGGTACTAGGAGGAAGAGGAGGAGTTGAGTTGAGGTACTAGGGCTCTAGGAGGAAGAGGAGGAGTTGGTACACACGCAAGACGGATGCCTCTCAGCTGAGTTGATCTCAGCTGAGTTGATACACGGAGGCCGGAGACGGTGTGGCGAACGCGGACTGGCGGAGCCGTGGAGGGAGAGGGGCAGAGGGCATTGGCTCCGGCGCGGCATCGTTCGTCGGCGCCGCCATCCGGCGTCAGCTAGGTTTGGGGATAAGAGGAATCGGGGTAGGGGAGGGAGTGCGTGTCTGGTGTGCGGCGCCGACGGGAGGGTGCCGGATGGGCTGCTCTGCCGTTTTGCGCTGTGGGCTTCAGTTCGTGTGTGGGCTGTGTATAACATATATAGTCAATTATTTTTTTGCCAGAATCTTTGGTATTCCATGGAATACCAAGGAAGACCCCTGGCGCCGCCCCTGACTGCAAACCTGGCCTACATCGCCAACGACCGTACCGTATCAAGCAGGGCCTCGGACGCGTCGTGTCATCTGCGGAGACGTAGGGCTTAGCTGCAGGATGTGTTTTTCTTTCAGGGCCACACATAGCCCATTTAGCCCAAATTGATAGCAGACGTCCAAATTAGTGTTTTTTTTTTTTTTGTTTTGCGGAAAGACGTCCAAATTAGTTGCCGCAAGCCATCGTCGCCGCCTACGCCTCTGCATCCCTCGCCCACCTCGCGGCCACCCACGCCAACATCCTCGCCCCTGACGACGCCCTACTGCTGCTCATCGCGCCCGTCTCCCCGCTTAGCCTCATGCCTCGTCAAGGCCGTAGCCGCGCTCGTTTCCTGCGTCCTCCGCTCCGGCCCCGCTGGTTCGCGCTAAGCTACCCACAACCGCCCTTTCGTCCAGGCTCTCGCGTCGGGCGCTGACGGGGCGCGCGCGGAGCTGTCGCGGAAGGTGGCCAGGATGGTCGCCGAGGGGTTGGACGGCGTGGTGCGGTTCCTGAGGCTGTTTGTGATGTTTGCCGTGCTGAGGAAGAGGGACGCCGCGTTCGCAAGGGATTTGATTCCTTGGCGAGAGCTTGCTGAATTTCGACAGCGGGGATGGGGAGGTGTTTTTTAGAAAAGGAGGATGCATCCCCGGCCTCTGCATCTCGACGATGCAGACAGCCACTTTATTAATTATTCACAAAAGATCTTATAAAAAAGTACATCAGTAAGCCTGAAGCCACCCTCTAGGCAACACCTGTCGCTATTCCCATTCCCTTGATGTAGTGGTACCGAATGTCCGAGCCTAATACCAAATAGACATCGCACCAAATCCTAACATCTAGTGCCGGATGCCCCATCCCGGCCACATACCTGGACTGGGTCACACACCGGTCTGGCGCACTCACCGAGGCTGCCGCCGCCGTCTTCCACCGATCCATCTCCAGAGCGAGTACTGACGCACCGACCTTGCCAGGCCTGCCGTCGAAGCCACCACGGCGCCAGACAACACCACCATCCTGCACGTATCCATCCACACGCGCCCGTCGCCGAAACTCCGCAGCGCCATGCCGCCGGGATCCGTCGTCGGCCTTGCGGTAGATGAAACACCGCTCCTCCTCGTCCCCTCCAGCCAGCTCCTGCTCCAAAACGATGCCCTCAAGAGGGAGTACGACACCGAAGGCGCCGTCATCGTCCGATCCGGTAGACACAGATTTAGGGTTTCCCCCGGAACATCCCGATCATGTTGACGCAGTTTGCAACGACGATGCCTCAACAGGGGGCGTCGGAGACGCCGTCATTGTCCGCCATGACCAAAATCGGTGCGATTTTCACCGGAAGTAGCGCCACCACGATCTCGCCTCTGACGCATGTAGAAGTATGGTGTCGTCGGAAAGCCGGTTGAGGACCTCCGGCCGCCCCACCCCGGCCCCATCACGCGCCGCCGGCCGGCCATAGCCGAACCACGACGGATCTGGCCGGGACGCCAGATCCACGGCCACCGCCGCGGCCCATCGCATAGCGGAGAATCCCACCGGAGGACCTCGCCAGCCCTGGATTCGCCGGCTGCCGCTGCACAGCCAGGATGCCGCCGTGGCTGCCGCGCGAAGACCCCGCACGAGGCGCCCCAGCCGCCTGATGGGAGATCCGTCGCTTCCCTCCTGCCCTACCCCTTTAGGCGTCGGGCGCCGCCACCACCGCGGCCAGTGCCGGCGGCAGCGGCAGCAGAGATCTGCCTCGCGGGAGGGCTGGCGGCGCGAGGAGTTGGTCCCCCTGGCGTCGCCCTGGGATGGGGAGGTGTGTGTTTTGTTCTTATTCTTTTTTATCAAGGTGCAATTTTTGGCAATGCCGCAAGGAATCTAGGGCACATACACAACATCTCAGTCATATTTAATTAGCCTCCATTTTTTGCACCTGCAGGATAATGACACAACTTCGTCTGAAGCTTCAAATAACTCACCTAAGCTTCTGCATGGTATGTTTGACCATTTTACTCAATGATCTGGTAAGCTAATAGTAGGCCACAGTAAATTCCTTGATATATCTGCGCGAACTGAGTGTATCTTGATGGCATTGGACGCGGCTCAACACTAGGTGTCGTGATATATAATTCATCACAAACAGGGTCTTGAGGTTAATAACTGTGTAAGCATATAAGATCATCTATTTCTGGAGTTAATTTGTGTTTTCAGGATATCGCCTTGGATGGTGACTATGTCCTACTTGGTAGTTCTACTCTTACATAAATTCAGATAGGCTCAATTGTCACCATCTATTCAGTTGCATACTTGAATGCGGGTTCTTGAGGTTCTCATGTTATATATTGGAGCATCAGAAAGACGTGTATTATCTTGTTGATGAAGAGAAGATGTTTTCTTAGCTACAATGGAGATCCTGATAGTAATGAAAATGCATTCAATGTTAGTCATATCTGGTCTTATGCTTAACCTATGATTCTTTCCATGCATGTCTTGGTGTATAGTTGTCCTCTTCACACAAATAGTTCCTGGAGGTTAATGATCACCACATTGGAAGTCCAGTGTCTGCTTCTACATGTGTTACTTGTTCAATGTCTATAAGAACATGCTGTGATCTGCACTTCTGTAGTAAGTTCATCTGTCCCTTTTGCTTAAAATAAGTACTGGTGAAAAAAAAAAGTACTGGTGAAATTATGATATCTTGAAAACTAAAAGATCGGATGTGCTTGTTATTCTTCGACAGGCTATTTCATAACAACACAACCTCTGGCCCTATTATTGATAGCACAGGCAGGATGGGAATGATACATACAGTTGCATGCCAGAGTCATGTTAGGAAGTCCAGTGCCTGCTTCTACATGTGCTCCATGTTCCATGTCTATAAGAACATGTCGTAATCTGCACTTATGTAGTAAGTTCATCTATCTAGCCCTTTTGCTTAAAGTAACTACTGGTGAAATTATGGTATCTTGAAAACTAAAAGATAGGAAGTGTTTGTTACTCTTGACAGGCTATTTCGGAACAACACAACTCGTGGCCCTATTATTGGTAGCATAGGCAGGCTAGGAATGATACATACGCTCGCATGTCACAGTCATGTTACTGGGAGCATCCCAAGTTACAAACATTGAGCAACATTGCTAGCGGACCAAATAGAGTTTAGCCCCAAAGTAAGCGGGCACGGATTAATGAACCACTTTGTTATATTCAATTCAATTAGGTGGGCACGGATTAATGAACCACTTTGTTCAAAGCATTTTTGTTTCTTATCATACACTTGTCATTTGTTTCCTTGGTGTTCCTGTTGTTTCTTGTCATACAAAATAGGAGATGAGTTCTTCCGTGAATATTATGTGTGAAATTGTTGTTTTTTAAACATTCTTGAAAGAGTTATTCTTTGCATAATTCTTGTTCTTTTAACATTCTTGGAAAGAAAAATCTGTGTCACATGCAAGAGAAAATAACACGGCTCGTATCAAAGTGAGGAAACCATTTTCGCGGCCCTGCTGCATACTATATGCTCAACATAAATATATACCTTGCAAAGAAATTAGGTGTATAGTTTAACCTCGCTGCTTTATTTTGACTCCTTTCAGGTCTCTGCATTATTTGGGATATTCTGGTTTTGTCATTGTTATTAACAAATCAATAAAATTATGGGTGTACGGTCCATGTTTATTTTATTAACAAATCAAGAAAAATCTGCTTCTATTTTATACTTGGTTTATTTTCTGTCCTAAATGGATGCTTGTAATGAGCTAGGTTATATGGATCTGTTACTGTGAATTGCGTCGCTTGTGGATTTGACGATTGGCTGGGACTGGACACTATGGATGTGGTAGTGTACATATATTGGAAAATAATACAAGCAATTTTTGATTTTTTGTGAGTTCATCTTGTTCCATCGAATTTAATTGAATATATTGCCACGGTTCACCTTCCTACCTCTCCTCTTTCACCAAATTAACTCTGGATTTTCACTATTATTTTTTCTTCCTTGCCAATTTGATGCAGGGCTGTCAGTGTAGGGATTGGCGACTGGTTCTGCTTGATTGGCTATATAGAGTTGTCGATTTCCAATGGGTAACTGCCAGGTTAGTATCCATATCGAAATGAAATTGTCATGCAGATCTGCATGTTTTCCTTAACAGATTGATGTCAAGAAGAACGGGAGCATAGTATCAATTTCCTATTTTTATATTAGATCATAGGAATGTTTATGACTCAGATTGTGCCTCCTACGACAGGTATATATATATATATATATATATATATATATATATATATATATATATATAAAGCTCATCTATACTGACGCAATGCAATTGCAAAGACATACCCGAAGAAAGCAAAGCATGGTAGATGACATGATATATAGTACTCCCTCCATTCTCCAATGAAAAAGGATACTGGGTTTCTACATAATATCCCCTAAACAAATAATACTACAGTTCATATGTATGAATAAGACCTTCATTTCTGCTGAAGGGGCTTTGGTGAGTCCCACATACTCAGGGTTCTGGTTCTGGCTATTTATGTGTGTTGATGTATTTTTTGTTTGCTGTGAAAATAAATGATGTGTTCTTATATGTGTAGACATATTTTCTTATGCTATGCCTGGAATGGTTGTACCAGTTAACATGATTTTTTTAGCTTTGCAGTCTGTGCGTCGTACATTTGAGGAACATGGTTTTCATTATAATCTGAAATACTTCTGATTTCCAGTCTTTTCTTTTATATTTACTGGTACGGACAATCCTGACAGAACATGGAGAAATCCCCAGTCATGGAAATAGATAGAATATTCTTGTAGGCATGAGATAAAACATGTATATTTCGTATCTATATATATGAGCGAAAATTCCTATCATTCTATCAGAAAACTGGACGGCGCGGCCCGGGCCTTCAATGATCTAGTTTTGGTCATGAGGTGGTGGAGTGGTATTTGTAACTACTTGTAAAACTTTGGCGGACGGGGCTCTTCTCCCCATCTTCTTGTTTAATGCATGATACAGATGTTTGTGTTTATTGTAGAAAAAAACAATTCATAGGTTGAGACGCCGATGCAGATTTTTCTTTTCGAAAAGAAGGATTATCCACGGCCTTTGCAGCAGAGAGTCATTTTGTTAATCTACGAAGAAACAAAGTACATAGTTCAGTACAAGTTCGCAAGCAAAGACGAATGAATGGAATAAAATGCCAAAGCCGGCGAAAATAAGTCAAGATGACTAAACACCTGTCCTATTATTAGACCGTCATCCACACCGATTATATGTATCCCATGCCCACCGTCCCCTCAGTGGTTGCACACATAGACTATATATTCCCTAACTTCAGCATGCCTGAGCAAAGACCGCGTAGGGACCCATCCAGACGTCCGAAGGATGACTGCAAACATTTTAGTGATGTTGTGTCTGTTAAATATAACGTCATTCCGATAATTCTATATAGACCTAAGTAATGCACACACTCTCCATGTCCCAAATAAACTGGAGATGCTATTAGGAGGACGGACTTTAAATGACACTTGTATTGTATGCCACAATAACTTGGTTAGTGGGCATTTAAAAAAGAGATGTTGGATTGATTCGTCCTGATCACAAATGCAACACTGTTTACTACCCTCCCATCTACTATTTGCCAAGTTATCCTAGTCAAGATCACTTCCTTGTGCACAAACCACATAAAGACCTTTATTTTTAAAGGCACCTTTATTTTTTAAATATGAAGCGACTTAGGGATTAGACCCGTGTTTATCAAATCTACATAAATAGATTTAACTGAGAATACTCCTGACACTGACAGTTTTCAGTGCAGGTTATCCAGCGTATCAGAAAGGTCAACCTCCATGAACCTACGCAAAAGATGTAGCCATCTATCCCACCGTTCCCTCACCGCTATTTGCCTGAACTAAATATTTAGGGAAGCAGAACCTAGTATTGTACTTTCGAGAGCGTCTATACGTTGTACAAAATTATAAAGAGTTGGATACTGCAGCGGCCCCGATGCAGATAAAATTCAGTTTTCATTCCTTCCACTCTTGTATTATATTAAGGAGGGTTGTGGGCTAATAGGTCGAAAGACAACTAAAATTTTGGAAATCTTCTAGAACTTGAAAACAATTAAACTTTATGCATGCATAAAATTAGTTCTCCATCATCGTAACAAATATTGAGACATGACTTTCTAGTGATTGAACAAAAGATACACTAATACTTATCCAGAGACTTTTTTTTAACAAATATCCAGCAACTTCACGTCGATAAAAAATATAAAGGGTGCAAACCAATCTATAGTTGGATGGTTAGAGGGACTGTGGTATCCACAACCCACCAGGGTTCAAGTCCTGGTGCTCGCATTTATTCCTGGATTTATTTCAGAATTTTCGATGATGCGCATTCAGTGGGAGGAGACATTCCCGTCGACAACGAGGTGCCTACGGTGACTTCGTAAATTTCAAAATGATATGCCGGCTCAGTCTTTCAGAGGTGCTCATAGGGTAGGGTGTGCTTGTGTGCGTTGGGTGAGTGTGTGCGCGTGTGCGTTAGGTGAGTGTGTGCGCGTGTATATGAGCGCTTGCGTCTGTACTGTGTTCAAAAGATAAAAAATATAAAGGGTGTGCCTCCTTTGTCCTGAGCTCCGTTGACTCCGGACGCGAATACTTGCGTGACTTCTCAATCCTCCCCAAATGGAAAAGGGTAATGCTATATCTACGTAATGACTATTACGGATTAACATAATCAGCAATTTGGGGAGTTTTGATAGGAGATTGGGGGAGGCTGGGGCCTTAAATGTGGGGGGAGGGGGGAGGGTTAGTTAGGTAGTTTACGTAAAACTGTTCGTAGACGTATGTAGGTGTAGCATTATTTAATGAAAAATACGTACCTCCGCCAATAGTGTGCTCGCCTATGACATATGGGTCCAAAAGGCTCACGCTGCGGAGTCACTAGCATTGCACAAGGATCGGGGGCTTGCAACTGTTGCGAGGGACTACGTACAGAAGCATTGTAGGCAGCCATGAATCATTGGCAGATGAAAAAATTTAAGGTCTTGTGGCACACGCACTACTCACGACCTATAAAAGTCACCCCCATTCAGCCCGCTTATCTCGCCACGCACGCACGCACGTGTTGAATCACTCACAAGGCACGGGTACTCACTGAGTAGATACACAATCTAAGCTTCGCTGTGAAACGACTAATTTTATTCTTTTGCGTGATTAACGCTCTAGATGATAAGAATGCATCACAACGACATACGCCATTAGTGTGATAATGATATGAGTGGGAGGCATCAGAAAATTCTTGTATGCCACCATTTCCACATTAACAAGGCTAAACTGAGTCGTGAGCCGATGCTGCATGCGCGGATGAGGTGACCGACCACACGTTCACTCGGATAGTGTTGTGTGACCATGAGGCTGAGCAAACCGTCGCTCTTTGACAATTACATCATGACGTTCAACAACCCCAGGAAGCTGAATTGGCGGCATGGAAGACATGACTCCAGCCAGCAAGTGGACTCCTACTATTCACTAGTAGAATGCCCGTGCGTTACCACGGGTTTTTAAAATGTTTTGCTGAAGTTATATAAATATAATGCATGTTAAATTTCGTATATAGAGAAAAGATAACACGTGTGGGTAATAATTTAAGTCCACTTCACTTGCAATATATATTAAAAAAAGGCAATTTGACGATGTATACATATGGAGTAATTATCCAACTAAAATTCTGTTACAAATTAAGATCTACTTGATGCGCTTGAGAAATTATCGCACAATATGAGGAATATTGTTTACCCAGTTTTTTTAGCTTACTTGCCCAACCTTATCCTGACCTCAGCCACTTTCTCACCGCACCCACCCCTCTCACTTTCGCACACCACGCACGCCTCACCCTCTGTGTTTCTGTGCCGACAAGGCCGACAATACATAGTGATGAAAGTGAACGTCATGAACTACATTCTTCCTCATCTCTCCACCCAAATAGATCTTTCTAACATAGTTCCACCAAATTTTTATATTTCTATAGTTGCTCGGGATGGATTGTGCATCCCTTTAAACACTGCCGCCACCTCCGCCACCTAAGATCTCTCGTACCCCACCTTCAGATCCATTAATCCCCTGCCCCTTCTCAGCCAGCGATGACCCGCCTCTCGTTCTTCTTCTTCCTCCTGTCATCGCTGCTTTTTTATTTGACCACTCTATTGACCCACACACCTCTCCCTGCCTAACCACCTGCCACCACCCCCCTACAGCCCGTGCGTTGCTATGGGCAACAATGCATATAAATGAATCAAAAAATGATTAAGGTTGTTTCCAAAGTCGAAGCTCATTTCTTCCTCATATGTCCGGGAGTGTTCGGACATGAAACTAATGCCGAACATGCTCCCAAATATTCAACCGTCTAGGTTGTTAGGGCTTTCACCAACAAGTGGGTACAACACAAAACAAAAAACCACCCCGCCATGCACACTCTTTTCCTACCACACCCTCCCCATCCCGCTCAGTTTCGCAATGTGGCAGGCATTTCACGCTGGAGCCCTCTCCTTTAAAACCGGATGATGCTCACCTTTGCAATGGTGCCCTCTATCCTTAACACCAAACTTCCCCATGGACCACACCATACTTCCCCATGGACCGCCAAGGAGTCGCCCACCAACCGCCCCACTGTCCACACAGATCCCTCCCTCCCTGCCTACCTCGGCTTCTCACTGTTGCCTTCCCTCGACATCATATCATTTAGCCCTCACCTTGCTCTCACCATCGTGTCCCCTCCTCTCCACGGCGTCACCCGCCGCTCCTCTCCCCTCCTCGGCATCCCAGGACAATTCCCCGTGCCAAAGAGTGCACACCATCGTAGCCGAGGGAGACCACCACGGCGACACAACCCGTTACTCATCGCAACGTGCACCTTCTCCGAGTACGGCGACCACAACCAGGTCCCGAGCTTATGTGTCCATTCTTTTATCTAGTAACAATAAACTTAAAACATTGATAAAAAATGGAATTCACAACATGTCGCTTGCGGCTTATGATTGTTTAAATATCACTCTGTATTACTGTTAAGACAAAATCCCGTGGGCTCTTCTCCACCCAACTCGAAATAAATACTACCCTCCCTGTCGCAATTTACTAACCGCACAGGAGTCACGCATTTCAAAAATTGAATTTACTCAGGCAATTTGATCAACAAAATGTAGCTTACATGTCACAAATTTTATCATCAAATTCGTATTACAAAATCCTCCAATGTAATTTTTATGACAGATAACACATATATTATCGATTAAGTTTAGTGGTCAAAGTTAAATCACAGAGAGAATACACATAGTACTTTTTCTTACAAAATTCAATCTATGAAAACATCTTCTCTTCCTCCTTGCAATCTGTGTCCTCGGCTTTGCCACAAGTTTCAGTGCTTGCAATAAAAGCCACACTTTAATATAAAAATAAGACATACATCATTTGATAACAACCACACACCTTCAACAATGGAGTTGATTGGCGCTAACTCTGCTCCGCACTACAACGGGCTCTGCCTTTTCCATACGTGACACTTCCAGCAACATCACAACAAATGCTCTGGCAGTTAGAAATCATAGAAACATCTGTCAAAAGGGTTAAATGATGGTTGTGCTGAAACTTGTATGCATATCGTTGACGTATCACCACAACATCTGTCCTCCTCCCCGTCCTTGTGTGCGCCGTCGCGACAGGGACCTAGACTTTGCACTCCTCGTCTTGATTTGACAAAAAAGTAATTTATCTTTGTTAGAGCACAAATGCTTAGATGGCATCTGCATGTCAGAGAAGGATTATGTGGCTTAGGTAGCATCTGCAAGTCAAGGAAGAATTATGTGACCATATAAAATTTGAACAGGAACAGAAGTCATGAAAAGCTAAAAGTAAAGTCCATGAAGACTGAAACTATACAGTCTTATCATTCCTCAGGTTTTAACTTTCCTATGAGTGTAGACAACCAAATTGGTTCAAATATCTACCTATAGTCTGAAGAATAAGAATGAAAATGATCATACAATCAAGATGGGGTTGTCATGCTCTTTTGTTTGTGCAGATCATCAACCTGAACAAACATGTAAATAAACAGAATGATGAAATGGAACTTATTCAGCCGAATTGTAATAGAGCATTGTATAATATATATAATAGATCATGCAGTCAAGTGAACAATGAACAAAGCACTAAACAGTCCTTTGGTGCTCACAAGCACTCGACAAATGGACGGTACTCCTTAATAACTATTATAAATGGATTTCATCTAAAAATACAATGGTAGACAAAGTAAATGGAAGAAATACTATATGGCTACTTAAATCCGTTGTTGACTATACCAAGATTGGTAATGATGTTGCGGAAGATGTTCTGGAATATAAATCTAAAGGAGCTAAATTATCAAGCAACGTAATGATTGGCAATTTCTCATCAAGCTGGGCTTTCAAATACTGATTGATCCATTCTTGAAGTGGAAGTTGTCACGGCGCAGTGAGAATTTTTACTGAAAAAATAAGATGACGTATTGAGATGCCATTTCAATTTAAAGGTCAACTTTAATGCCAACCATAAATCGGCCGGAAGAGCATCTACGCATGGATGCTATGGAGGTTTCAAAGTAACAATAAACTGTAGATATAATAGTGTACCTCTTAATGTAAAACCATCCAAGCAACAAGCCTTTTGTTGTCAATACAAATGCAGTTGATGTTGCCAAAATAATTCATCTTCTTGGTCCATAAAAGAGTAGAAACTTAACACCAGAGCATCTTATCATAAGTGATCCACGTTGTTGTCTTGCAAGAGTGGGAATACTTGGAATATCCTTTAACCATATAAAGTTGTCGACACTGTCAACTCTGAACCTGCAACAGATTGACGCCCACGGCCCACCTCATCTTTTCATGAAAAATTACTTGCGAAGATGTCCATACAAACCTTCCATGTAGAGATGGAACCTTCATGAAGCAAGGAAATATGCCAATCATGACTCACAGATATAACTCCGCTTATATACATTAGGGCATTTGTCAGTTGATGCAACCAACTTATAAGCCCCATTAATCAAGTCATTCTATTTGTTGGATCAAGCCTTGTTTGAACAATATGAGCACCTGCAGCTCTTACTTCATCTATCAGAACTACACAATAAAAAACATACTTATTCGTTTGAACTCTAAGAATTTAAATGAATAGGGTGTCAAAAAATGAATCAGAAAGTAAAGAAGAGCGTTTTATATTCATTTGAAGGGTAAAGAATCTGATCTCTACAACTTGCCAATTTGAGAAGAAAACTAACACAAAGATAAACCCATTTCACATGTGATGCTGGTATAAATTGTGTATATGCCCAAATCTTCTTCTTAGGTTCTCACATATGACAAATTAGAAAATTTTAGAACAGTACTTTACATTCAATTGAATGAAGCAGGATTTGGGTATTAATGGATTATAAAATTTGAATAAATAAATAACACAAGGTAAGAAGAAATAAATTAATCTTGCATCATGCTAATGAAATGTATAACATCAGAGAAGATATGACTTTCAGCTCTGAAGGTTCAAAAGAAGCAACACACACAGTGCACAAAGAGCAACATCTTGTGGTACCATATGTTTAGAGAAGATGCTTCTTAGCTCTGATAACGGATTGAGCAATCGTCCGATTAGTTCAAAAGTGCATTTATTCTATCTTAGATTAGTCTAACTTAGTAAGTTCTACAGTTCTAGTTTTTTTTACAGAAGAGAAGGTCTAGTTTTGGAAAACATTTAAATGGAAAGCTTTTTGGACCATAAAAAATATTCGATCACTTACCTAATTCTGTAATTTGGAAATTTCTGGACTGCTTTGCCGAGGCAGGGAATGGCCTGATCCGCAATCCAACGAGTTGCTGCAACCATTCCATAATGTGCATGCCCAACAACTACACTGTATCAATGGCCTTATTGCGACACTGCATGGTGAGACAGAACCCAACAGTTGTCGCGGTCAGGCAATCCTTAACATTAGTAGCCTTTGGATGAAAAGGAGGAAGCATCATAAGGTGCATAGCAGCACATGATTTACTTTAAGATGTTTCCAGTTCACAATTTGTACTACGACGATTAGAATTTCGGCTTAGGGTGATACATACCTTTTTCCTGGACTTCCTTATGAAAATATCACTTCGGTCATATCCACCAAAATCTAGGAACACTTCATAAGGATTCTTTGAGAAGGCTTACTGCAGGACATTCCAATGGCACACAATTGCTACATGTATATTCATGTTGTGGATTGCCCTGAATAAAAATGAATAGTAAAGCAAAGAAGAAGCGATACATTCTCAAGTAGTAACATCATTGAATCCAATAGCGCTACAACAACTATTCTCTTGATTGCTCAGTACCATCGCTTTCGATGAACACCTATGTACATTGCAAGTAGTAACATCACTGAATTCCAGACTGATCTTGGAAGACAAGAAAAAATGTGTCAAGATACCAAAGAGATTTAGGATTGAAAAAACCAGGCAATGGGGGAGAAAATAGTTGATATGTGTCTACTTTGCATAAGTTGTTGCAGCCCTGTAAGCCTGTAACCTGCATCATCAACATGAAAAGAGCATGCGCGGGAACATCTCTCATTGCAACAACGATGATAATCAGGCATTAGGTTCACGTCTCGGCATATGTGAGGCCATAGTCAAGGCATTCCAAGGATTTTTAGACAAACAACATATGACGCTTTGCGGTTTTCTAGTGTCTATCCCATAAATATTTGATTTTACTCTGTCACATATAACCTTCTAATGGGTAAGAGATAGTATAACTGATCACTATCCAGGGAAGGAAGTCACAAAATACCAATAAATTGGTTGCTCTAAAAAAATACCAATAAATTAGCTCCATGTGCTTTTCGGTATTTTACATCTTAAGAAAAGTTTATCCGAAAAGGTACAACTGGTACTTAGCATGGCACTACTTCACTGCAAATCTGCAATAGTATGCTACAAATAAGAATATACTGAACAATAGAAAATCCTTAAATTGCTCTGTACAATTACTGATTATGATCAACGTCGGAAATAAAGCTCATTGTAAAATGCACTCTTGTTAAATCTGGAGCCAAGTTCTGTGCATGCATTTAAGAGCATAATCTTAAGGGCTTGAATTAACAAAAAAGGGAAAAAAATGGCAGATTGACTACCTTGGCTGATCCATAACATACATATAGCAGCTGCAGCCAACTCTTGTTGATAATAAATACATGAACCTATTTGACGTTGAGTAAGCCTACTGAATTAGCCCACTTCGGAAGACAAGCTGGCATTACAAGTATGGTCATTGTAAAACCACCTTGAAGCATTGCACCAAAAGATTCAATGTCTTAAGAATAAACTGTGTTTGGCCAAACATGAGAGCACCCATCAGCCAAAAATCAACTGGGTTAGCTATGCATGGATCTATAGAATCCAATGGTTGTTGCGGAATTAATTCTCAAATCAGCCGTCTGCCTCCACTGAAACATGTACAGAACTTTAAGAACATCTGATTGTGCATACAACATCACAACCTGGTACCACCGAATTGCAGAACATCAATACAGCTACAATGCATAATTGAGCATGCTGCACTTACCAGGCAATAGTGGTCTACAAAGTCAAAGATCGGCTAGTGAACTGGACCAGGCCTTCTCGACACCAGCAGCAAGCACACCTCCATGCCATTGTACAAGCTACAAGCGAAGCTCCCTGACCATGTTGCAGGATGGACGAGTGTGGTTAGCGACACATCGGGCTTGGGCACCACCACATGATTTGGTTCTTGATCCTGTGCATCCAGAGAACCCTCTTGTGCCCCCCTCTGAGCCTCCTACGCTTCCTCCTTCTGTTTCGCCATGCTGTCGGGTCTTCCAACCTCATCCCCATGCACAACTTGGCGGAGTCGAGTCCAGTTTATGTCTAGAGAATAAATCAGATAATCAAATAAAATCACATAATGAGCACATTAGAACACTCTGAAGCGCTTGTTGTATCTCTCCCTTCTTCGAAGGGCAGCATCAACAGTTAACAAAGAAGTGCTCAGCCTTGCTCTCTCTCCCCGCTCTCTGATTCCTACCGCAGTCACCAGCTCCTCCCTCCCGCCCCTGTCTTTTGAAATGCGATGTTGGCGGTCTTTTGAAACGCGATCATCGATGGCACGCGATGATGCTCTGTTTTCTTCTTGCGCTGGCTTAGCATTTATCATCTATCATAGGCTCATCAAATTCAATGGAAGCACACAACGTGATGGCAACTGCGCTGCCTTCCTCAAGGCCTTTGATGAGTCACGCACCGGCGGACACGGCCTCATCGACTCCGGCGTCTCCAACATCTCCGGCCCCTTCATACACCCTGGCCCCTATGCCTCCGTCCCGCTCGCTCCATCGCCATCGTGGCGATCTCCCTCCCTGTGCCGCTTGTATCTAGCGTGAGTTGAAGGCACAAATAGATCAGAGAAGAGACGGTTGAACACATAAATAGATCAGAGAAGAGACGGTCATATTGAGACCGGATGGAGGATTCCAAGCCGCCTTTCTCGTAGCGTTAGTGTCACATGTAAATACCTGTGTTCCTCCTTGATGTAGGAATGGCCGGCACGGCCTTGCGCCGCTCCCGCAACGTGACCATGCCCTGCCCTAGGGTTCCACGACGACGGGGGCAGCGGCGTCCCACAACCACACCCTCCCGTGGGTCCTGCCCTTATGTGGGGTTCCGTGATGGCGGCGGCGTTATCGGAGGTCGCATCGACGCCGGGCGGCGGAGGAGCAAAGATGTTGGGCGGCGGAGGATTCCGCGGTAGCGGCGGCGGCGTTCACGCCCTAGGAAATAGATCGAGGGAGTAGCTCGATGGAGTCACGAGATATGTTTTTTTTTCGTTGCCATTCGAGGGACCTCGTTCGGCTGATTTTTCTCTTTTACGTAGGCGTTAATGGGCCGGCCTAAGTACGCCGCGGTGACGTGATGTGAAAGGTGGGCGAAAGTTAGGAGTGGTGGGATGAGGTGGGAGTGAGGCGAGACTGCCAACTGAGACATTAGGAGTAGAGATTGCGCGGGTTGAAGACTGAAATTGCTCTTTTGATATAAGAACATGGATGCAATTGTTCCATGTAGCCTACTTTGACATTTTTAATCAATTTCATGGTTTTTCATATGGAACACCCCAAACTACTACATAGTCGAATAGTACGTACTAACCGACCAAATGGTATCATAAATGACGTGCCAGTGGCCCGTCAGTGTTTCTGGGTCTGTGACGACTTGATCATCACAGAAGGGCCACCTGGCTGGTCAGTGATGAGGAACACCCTGACCGCCTGACCAGTCAGTGATAACTATCAAGAGGGCTCATGCCCATTGCATAAGCATGCTCAAACAACAACTCATTCCTCAATTGTTGTGCCTTCAGATTAAGAGATTCCATCGTGCTCTCTCGGAGACGCAGTGTCATGGGTAGTAGCCTTGTCGTCATCTATGCGCTGGAGGTCATATTTGATAAGGTAATTTTAGAAGAAAAATAGTGAACGATGGGGGTAGACATTATAAGATCGAAGCAATACAATATTCAAAGAAACACTAGCGAAAAATAAAAGGTGGTTGGAATGCTCACCGGTGGGGGCAGTGGGGGGCGAGGTGACAAACTAACTTTCCATGATTGAGATGGTTTGTTCCTCGCGGTGGCACGATGTCGGTGTCAACGGTACAGAGGAGTTGCTTGTGGTCATTGATATAGATTTTGGCATCGTCGATCTGAGCCACTGAGCCCCAGATCGAGCTTTCGACGAGTTCCGCAAAACCACCCTCGACCACAATTCTGGCCTACAAAAGCTCTTGATTATGGACACGGAAACTAGAACGACCCGCTCGGACTCGGATCATTAGTTTGTCGTTGGATTTGAGGGGCAAGGATGTACGCAGGTGGAAGGAGATGTGATTGGGTTCGAGATCCCCAATGCGCCTCCACCTCATCGCTCGAGGCTGGAGACATACTCCAGCTTCACGGGGAGCGGATTAGGCGCGGGAACCTTCTCTGGAATGCAAGGCTCTTTGCGGTCTCCCATTTTACAGTCGGAATCTAATGGCAAGTAGGCAGTGGGAGGAGCACGGCGGTATGCCGACAAGGTTAATGATGCCAATCACGGGGAAGCCGCACGCTACTTGAGCCGCGTCAGACTTGGGACAGTAGCGGAGGTGCAATGTGCTGGATTTCTAACGGGCCTTTTCCTTTTTACTCCATCCATTCCATAATATAAGAACGTTTTTGACATTAGTGTAATGTCAAAAACATTTTTATATTATGGGACGGAGGGAGTAGAATTCAAGATCGATTCAAGGGCCCAAGGATGTGTAATCACATAGGTTGTTGCTAATTATTTTTTAAGGGGAAAGCAACCTTTATTGATAAATGACCGCCATGTCTCTTACAAGCTTCAGCAAAAGAAAACTGGCTGGACCAGATAGGCATTTGAACGTCTGCTACGAAGCTTGTGTACATGTGAATATGTAGCATATAATTCCGTTGGTGAATACAGGTACATTCATTGGGAAGAACTCTACAAGCTAACAAGGATTCTTATCTTGTCGTCCATATGCACACCACATATGACCAAGAAGTATCTCATCATGCACTTCCCCTGATCATCTATTTAACAAATGAGAAATGACCTTGCCCACCATACCTTGAAGGCTCTTATTCGCCACCCCTCGAACAAGAAAAAATCCCTTGTTTACTTTCTGAGAATGCAATGGTTCAATTACTGCATCGATGATCTGGGTTTGTGCGAGCTTGATCGGTTTGGGAACAGGTATACCTACACCAATAGGTAGGCAAACCCTATCAGATGCCCTTGACTAGGTGCTCATGTCTGGATTGGGAACTGCAGTTCCCTTTAGTCGCCCTTGGGGGTATTACTCATATTAGGTCAGATTTAAGTGCCACTTATTCTCTCCTATGGTGGAGAGGGCACGTCCTCCTTCCCGTTTTTTGGATCGAGGCCTTTTGGCTTAACCATGCATGGGGGGTTTGCCGAGGTCGTTAGAGATAGATGGGTTTGGGTTTTGGCCAAGCCCCACCGAACCATGTCGGCAGTGGATAATTGGCATTGTTGTGACAATTCATGAAGGGTTGGGAGCGCTAAATTTGACCGGGATATACAGGAGAGGAAGCCTCAGATCATTGCGGCCATCCAAGTCCTTGATACTTGGGTAGATGGTGGGGGGATTTCCCCGGATGAGTAGTTGCACCACTATGCTCTTGATGAGGATGAGTTCACTGAGATTTTCCGTAATGAGGAAATCTACTAGCGACAGAGGGCCACTAGAAGTGCGTCGGAGGTGCCAACACATCTTATTTTCACGCTATTGCTAATGGCCGTAGTCGGAGGTGCACCATTCCATTCCTATGGAAGGGGATAGGATGATTCGGAAGCGGGATGAGAGTCGGACCTAGGTTGACGGGCTCTGTAAGGATCTCTACCACGGAGATCAGCGAGGTGGGGTTGGCATCGCTCCTCTAGTTTGGGTTGGTGCGGGTCAAATCTCTGATGTATATAATGAGTTTCTCTCCCTCGTTGGGAATTCAAAGTAGCTGATGTTGTCAAAGGGGGTGAATCTTGACAAGGCTCCAGGCTTGGATGGTCTCCCCATCCGGGTTTTTAGACATTCTGGGACTCCATCAAAGTGGTGGTGATGGATATGTTCCGAGAGTTCTTGGGTGTGTTGGATGTGTCCTATCTCATTTATGGGATCATCACCCTTCTCCCTGAAGGTTGTGGGGGCGATCGATATTCGCCAATTTAGCCTACGGATCCTTGCTAAGACGTAAGCCAATAGGGCAGCCCTGTTAGCGGATAGGTATACCCATCCTCATAAAATAACGTTCATTAAGGGTCTTTTTATCTTGGATGGGGTTCTTGTCCTACACAAGGTGATCCATGAAGTCAGGGCCAAACAATATAGAGGGTTGTATTATTTCAGAATTGACTTCAATATATAAGGCATATGATATGGTTCATTGGTCGTTCCTTTGTGAGGTCCTTCAAAGTATAGGCTTCAAAGACCGTTGGATTACTAGGGTTATGCAACTTGGGTCTGGTGACAGGATGACCGTGAACATTAACATGGAGGTCAGACCCTTCTTCCCCATGATGCATGGGGTTATACAAGGGGATTCCTTATCTCCATTTTTGTTCAATATGGTGGTGGATGCGCATTGGCTTCTATCCCGGATGCGACCAAGGCTACTGTTATATCCACTGTGTGGTCCCGCACCTGATTGTTGGTTGGGTCAGAAGCACAAGAAAGAGGATTACTTGGTTACCTTGCTTCCCTTGCCTAGGTTAATTAGTAGAAGGATCTATGGCCGAAGGAGCGACAGACGAAGCAGTTCGCCTCTTTTCTATAGATCTATGCAAGATGACCCTTCTCCCCACAATGAGATCACTAAAAACCTAGTTCGCTCTCAAATAAAAACCTAGTTGACTCGCTAAAGGATCTGTAGCTGAATACTAAAGGCGTCCACCAACCTAGAAAGAAAAAAATAGGTCAAAAGTAGGTTTGATTCCTGTTGATTGCATTGCCTCTAAAAGTTAGAAACAAAGGAGGAAATAAGGTAGTATTGTAGGTTACGTTACCGACTTTCCTCTGATGAATCTGACGATGCCTCTATGTGAGGGACTTAGGCCTATCAATGGAATTCTAGACCTGCCCTTCTTCTTGCATGATAGCTAGGGCCGTCTACTATTGAGTACGAAAGTGGAGCCTACAACTATTTAATTGATTTATTTCTTTCATTTGTGGAGATAGCATCACTGCATAAAAGCGATGGGAATGATAGGAGCAATTCATATTGGATTTAAGCCGAGAAAAGGGACTATCAGAGGATGTGTCAAGTCGTGGCCTAGCCCAAGCTATCGATGATCACCTAGCACTTATCTCACTTGCAAAATGCCGACGATAACCTTTTAATGGTGGAAGGTTCGGAGTTGGATATTGTTAATCTCAAGCTTTTGCTCCATTTCTTCCGGGAGATGCCGAGTTTGAAAATTAACTTCAACAAGAGTGAAGTGATGGTGTTGGGGTATTCGGAGGAGGAGCACCAAAGTATCAACAACTGGCTTAATTGCAGGCTTGGGGTCTTTTTGATCTCTTAACTTGGAATCCCCATTAGTGACTGTCAGCTCATGATGAAGGATCTTCGCCTGGTGGTGAACAAGATCCAACATTCAGTCGAGCGTTGGCAGGGTAGTTTACTCTCCAAATCAGTAAGCATGGTGTTAATCAGTTCGTCCTTGTCGAGTCTCCCCATGTTCATATGGGGTTTTATTGTCTTCATGATGGCCTCCAAGAAGAAATCACAAAATATCAATCTAGATTCTTTTGGGAGGGGGCGAAGGGCAAACAAATGTATCACATGGTTTAATGGAAGAAAATGTGTAAACCCAAGGGCCAGGGAGGTCTTGTTATCATTTAATGAACACTTGAATATTGCCCTTCCCTCCAAGTGGGTGTGGCGTATTTCGAGTAATGAGGGAGGGCTTTGGTTGAGTATTATGAAAGCCATGTACCTGCGTGGTCACCTGTTGGCGTTCTGTCAACATTAGGGAGGGTCCCAATTCGGGCACACCCTTGTCCCACTTCTCCTGGTCCTGTAGCTTGGGTTGTCTTCCTTGGTGGGGACCAAATCATCTACTCTGTTTTTGTTAGATAGGTGGGTCAGGAACCTTCCATTGGCAATTAGGTTCCCCGATTATTATTCATTTGCATGGTTCCCAATGTCTCCATATGCTCTGACTAATTTCTGGCTCCTTGCATTTCGTTGGGCATTTAGCTGGGCGAAACTCTCCACTTGGCAGGTCTTCTAGAGTTCATGGCGCTGCATACGCCTAATGTGGATCCTTACCATATGTCTTGGTGCTCGTTGACTTCCGACCACTTCTCGACTAAATCAGGCCATTGCATCTTCTCCTGGTCTAAGGGAATTGTCCAAAATTTAGGAGATTAGGCTTCCCTTGAAGATTCATATCTTCATGTGCTAGTTAGTTCGGGGGTAGGCTTCCCGCTAGGGCTCAGCTCCACATGTGCAATGACCCTGGTGATGGATATGTCCTTTGTGTGGCATGGATGAAGATCCCAATCATATCTTCTTCTTGTGTGTTTTTTCTAAGTATGTATGGAGTTACTTGCGGGAAGTTATTGGCCTCGTGTGGGTTACCCACCAACTTCCTAGACTTCTTCGATCTATTAGAAAATTGTTCTATTAGGGATCATCATGTGCATTACTTGGCCTTTGGGGTTATGGCTTGGACTCTTTGGACAGTTCAAAGTAAGCTTCTTACTGAGAACCTATCTAATACCATTTACGAAAAATGTCGTTTTTGCTAGAATTGGAAGTGCATAGCCTGCAGTAGGAGCGCGATGGCATCGACGAGCTCTTTTGAATTTCGCGCATTGGTACACCGGTTGTCGCCTCCTGCGAAGCCAGATTAGGTGTGAATATTTTTTATTTTCCTTTGGGCATTAAGTTCAGCTGCTGCCCTAGCATGTACCTGATACTCGTTATCTTCGACATGTCCTAGAGACTGTACCTTGAATTGCTGGATGTTTGGTTACTATGCTTTATCTATAAAGCAGGGTGCGAGCCTTTTTTTGGTAAGGTTCAGCACGTGCCTCTAGCATCTTTTGAGTGAGAATGTTGCGAAGGGGGCATGCCCCAGAATATATATCCTCGATCACCTAGAACATTTGACTCCTCAATCGCAATGAATATGCTACTGCTTAGATCGTACTTGAATATTATCGGTGGTGCTTGGTGCTTGTGGTGACAAACTGGATGAGTTGTACTGTCAGCCGGTCTTCTGTGCTGCTCTAGCATCACGGTTACAATCTCCAACTACGTCTTTCGATAATGCTTGATGAAAAGTGCATTTAGCAAACTGAATCTTTGGCTTCCCTTCCTCACTCTCATTCCATGGAACTGTGTGCATAAGTACACTCCAAACGTCTGATTCCTTACTAAACATAATAGAGGAGACCACATGTAATTCGAACATAGCAAAATTTGTCGGCTAATTTTAACATGGTCCCTCTTACACTAGTGCAGAAAAGCCTAGTTATGATGTGCCAAAATTACCCTGACAGGTGTAGGTCTCCAACGCCTCCAATATGGTGCCAGTAATTTTTTTTACTAGTGACGTTGGGGCAAATGCCAGCAGTATTTTGTATACCGATGGCGTGCCATGTGTCCAACGCCAGCAGTAAGTTCGTGTTAGCTATGAAGTTCCGTGTCTGAAAACGCCAGGAATTTGATTTTTTGCTAATAAAAAAAATTATATGCAGCAATTTAAACCTAGTCCATATATGCAGCAATTTAAATTTAATTAGTTTCTACTTCACAAAAAGTTAGTAGTTCTAAACTACGTAGTTCACAAACTCCACAGACAGTAGTACTAGACAAACTCCAAACCACCTTCATCACGTCTCTCTTTGAATAATTAACTTAGCTTGTTCCTATGGCTCTCCCCCTGTCTTTTGAAACGGGCTTTCTCCATCTTTAGCTGAATCCTCTCGGCCCTGATGAGTTTTATCTCCTTCTTTAGCTGATCCGTCTCGTGGACCAGTTGATCCTTCTGGTCATTCAGCTTAAATACCTTTTCACAGAGATCAGCCTTATCGTCGATAATCTGATCCTACTCCATCTGCAGGGAGGCATTCAACTCCTTGAGGGCTTTGACTGTACTTTCAAGTGACGCGATCAGCTCGCAGGCATGTCCACGTCACATAGCTTCTCATCGACGGGTGCCGAAGATGGGCGCCGTACGTATTCCTAACAAGTCAAATGTTTGAAATTGTTAGATATGCATGTTTCTTCGCAATCATAATTAATTAATTGTTATATATATATGCATTTGTTTGGAATCTTACCTGGTTCATGCTTGCTTCAGCACCTGTAATGGCTATTGGAGCTAGTCATCGCGCAACTACCAAATAATAACAATTGTTATTGATGAACAAAAGGCTAGTGTGGGAAAAGTAGTGTGCCAACCTAAGATGCAAATACGATCATTATATCATGACATTTGCCAATTGAACCATAGATGACAACATATGACAATTGAACTATGAAGTTTAATACCTATTCATGTCATTATACCATGGCATTTGACAATTGAATTATATATGACAACAATATGACAATTGGACTATGAAATTTAGTACCTATTCATGTCATTATACCATGGCATTTGAAAATAGACTATATATGACATATGACAATTGAACAATATGACAACAATATATGACATATGACAACATAAGATAACAATATCTGAATAGTAAGTTATAAATTTGGAAGTTGTCAAAACCATGTAGTGTATATGTTCACCCCTCAAACAATATCGATCAAAGAATATCTAACAATGTTAGGTCATTGCATTAACATAACCAAAAAAGTATATAACTAAGCACCATGAATTATTTGAAACCATGGTTTAAAATGTGGGAATGTTGTAATGTATATGCTCATCCCTCCAACAACATCTAACATTTTTTATATCAGGAATATTGGTTCACATCCCATCCTATTAAGAATAGATGCACAAGACTAGATGCAAGATCTACAAGTAATTACTAAGATAGTTTTCAAAATCCCGTGAGTTGGAGTTTAACCCTATACACAAAATCGCCATGGCACTGGCTTTAACATACGCAGAAATATGACAACACTTAGTAAGTCAATATGGCAACTCATAACCTCCAACAATATGAAAATATATCACATATGGCAAAATTAGTAAGAATATGACAACACTTAGTAACTAACAATATGACAACTCATAACCTCCAAGTTCAACTCCAACTCCAAATCATAACAACTCCAATGCCAACTCATAACAAATGTACATATGCATATACCATGGCATTTTCTACTCAATTGACATGCTTTTTCATTGACAAAGAGCAAGTGTAGTACCTTACAAATTATCTAGCACTGCCACACAAATTATCTAGCACTGCCATACAAACACATGGCAGTTTCCATCTATGCAAATTACTAATTATCCAACACATGGTAGTTTGTACACATGCAAATTATCCATATATTCAAATTATCTAGCACTGCCATACAAAGACATGGTACTTCCCAGCACTGCCATACAAATTATCCATCTATTCAAACTCCTGATTTTGCCTACTCAGTTAAACTAATTTTGCCTACTCACTTCATTGCCAAATGGAAACCCTAGCAATGCAAATCAAATCAGGAGGGGATGAACTCACCGACGATTTTGTAGAGAGGAGAGAGAAGGTGGAGGGGATGAACTCACCAATGATTTGTAGTCAATGTCGTGCCAAACCGAAACCCTAGCAGCCCGTTGCTCCATCGCAATCGCTGAAAATCTAGCAATGCAAATCAAATGGATCTAGAGATAGGGCAGCGAGAGAGGGAGCTTAGATGTTACCTCAGCACTGGAGCCCGCAGGAAATGGCCGCCAGAATCGGCCGGCGAAGAGCGGCGACAGAGAGGGGATTGAGAGAGGCAGAGAGAACGTGAACTGAGAGAGGGAGCGCGGGAAGAGAGAGAGAGAGAGAGAGAGAGAGAGAGAGAGAGAGAGCAAGGTGGGGCAAGGGGGCCGTTGCCACCATGGTATTGAGCCACTGCCTCCAACGCATTTTTGGGCTTGGCCCAATAAACAAAAAAGTAAATTTAACAAAAACAAATAATTTTTTTACTTTAATAAAAGTAATACAATATTTCTACTTTACTAAAAACAAATTAAAGACTCAAAATATAGCACGAAAAATGTCAGCATTTAATAAAATATAGTTCGCCAGTAATTATTTTTTTGAATTTATTAAGACTTAAAATAATATTAGTACTTTAATACAATTAAAAACAACATTTTTAATTTAATATAAACAATTCAAAGGCTAAATATATTTTAGAAAAATATCGGCATTTCCAATTCAAATATTCTTACTTTCATAAGAGTAACTACAATATAATATACAAATGGTCACCATTTCCAATTAAAATATTGTAAATTTAATAAAAATAAACTACAACATAATATAAAATAGTCACCACTTACAAAAAATAAAAATAAAAATATTTGCACATTTACAAAATAATTTTATTAATTTAATAAATGTAAGTCCTAGATTTCTCGCTAAAGTATTTATTAAATTCTTAAACACATTTTAATCAATTAAGAGTAAATAAAAACAAATAAAAGTAATTCAAAAAAAAGACCCACGTCATATAGGCTGACGTGGCAATCATGCCACACTAGAACTAAATATAATAGTGTTGGCGTT
The DNA here is from genome assembly GCA_011799875.1 of Thinopyrum elongatum. NCBI lineage: Eukaryota > Viridiplantae > Streptophyta > Magnoliopsida > Poales > Poaceae > Thinopyrum > Thinopyrum elongatum. The sequence continues at coordinate 445,998,508 of CM022301.1, read as the reverse complement.
CCATGTTATGCCAAGTCTGATGGAAATATGCCCCAGACGCAACAATAAAATTGTTATTATTATATTTTCTTATTCATGATAAAAGTTTATTATTCATGCTAGAATTGTATTGACCGGAAACTTAAATACATGTGTGGATACATAAACAAATACCGTGTCCCTAGTGAGCCTCTACTAGACTAACCCGTTGATCAAAAGATGGTTAAGGTTTCCTAACCATAGACATGAGTTATCATTTGATAACGGGATCACATCATTAGGAGAATGATGTGATGGACAAGACCCATCCGTTAGCTTAGCATATGATCGTTCAGTTTGTTGCTACTGCTTTCTTAATGTCAAATACATATTCCTTTGACTATGAGATCATGCAACTCCCGGATACCGGCAGAATACCTTGTGTGCTATCAAACGTCACAACGTAATTGGGTGATCATAAAGATGCTCTACAGGTATCTCCAAAGGTGTCTGTTGGGTTGGCATGGATCGAGATTAGGATTTTTCACTCCGTATATCGGAGAGGTATCTCTGGGCTCTCTCGGTAATACACATCACAAGAAGCTTGCAAGCAAAGTGACTAAGGAGTTAGTTGCAAGATGATGTATTACTGAACGAGTAAAGAGACTTGCCGGTAACGAGATTGAACTAGATATGAAGATACCGACGATCGAATCTCGGGCAAGTAACATACCTATGGACAAAGGGAATTACGTATGTTGTCATAAGGTTCGACCGATAAAGATCTTCGTAGAATATGTAGGAGCCAATATGGGCATCCAAGTTCCGCTATTGGTTATTGACCGGAGAGGTGTCTCGGTCATGTCTACATAGTTCTTGAACCCGTAAGGTCCGCACGCTTAACGTTCGTTGACGATATAGTGTTATATGAGTTATATGATTTGGTGACCGAATATTGTTTGGAGTCCCGGATGAGATCACGGACATGACGAGAAGCTCCGGAATGGTCTAGAGGTAAAGATTGGTATATAGGACGATGATGTTTGGACACCGGAAGAGTTTCGGGGGTACCGCGTAGTCATCGGATCACCGGAAGGGGTTCCGGGGAGCCCCGGGAGGATGATGGGCCTATTGGGCCATTAGAAGGGGGGAGCACCAGCCCACAAGGGGCTGGCGCACCCCTCTATGGCAGCCGGCCTGTGGGAGAAAGGAAGGAGGGGGATTCGGCCTCCCCCTTCCTTCCCTCTCCCCCCTTTCCTTTTCCCCTCTGGCAAATATGGTAAGGGGGCGCGGCTAGGGAAGGAGCACAAGGAGGATTTGGCCTCCTTGGTGTGCCTCCTTGGCTGCTCCCTCTCCCCCCACCTATATATATAAGGGAGGGGGGCGCCACACAAAGTGACGACAATCTCTTAGCCGTGTGCGGCGCCCCTCTCCACAGTTTCGTCCCTTGGTCATATTTTCGTAGTGCTTAGGCGAAGCCCTGCAGAGATAGAATCACCACCACCGTCACCATACCGTCGTGCTGCCAGAACTCATCCACTACTTTGCCGTCTTGCTTGATCAAGAAGGCGAGGACGTCACCGAGCTGAACGTGTGCTAAACGCGGAGGTGTCGTACGTTCGGTACTCGATCGGTTGGATCACGCAGAAGTTCGACTACATCAACCGCGTTAATAAACGCTTCCGCTTACGGTCTATGAAGGTACGTAGACACACTCTCCCCTCTCGTTGCTATGCATCTCCATGGATAGATCTTGCATGTGCGTAGATTTTTTTTTCTGTTTTCCATGCAACGTTTCCCAACAGTGGCATTCGAGCCAGGTCTATGCGTAGATGATATGCACGAGTAGAACACAAAGAGTTGTGGGCGGTGATGTTCATACTGCTTACCACCAATGTTTTATTTTAATTCGGCGGTATTATGGGATGAAGCGGCCCGGACCAACCTTACATGTCCACGCACATGAGACCAGTTCCACCGACTAACATGCAACTTGTTTTGCATAAAGGTGGCTGGCGGGTGTCTGTTTCTCCTACTTTAGTTGAATCGAATTTGACTACGGCTGGTCCTTGAAGAAGGTTAAAACAGCAAACTTGATAAATCACCGTTGTGGTTTTTGCGTAGTTAAGAACGGTTCTTGCTAGAAGCCCGTAGCAGCCATGTAAAACTTGCAACAACAAAGTAGAGGACGTCTAACTTGTTTTTGCAGGGCATGTTGTGATGTGATATGGTCAAGATATGATATGATATATGTTGATGTATGAGATGATCATGTTTTTTAATATCGACAACTGGCAGGAGCCTTAGGGTCGTCTCTTAATTATTGTATGAATTGCAAGAGCCATGTAATTGCTTTACTTTATCGCTATGCATTAGCAATAGTTATAGAAGCAATAGTTGGCGAGACGACTCCGACACAACGATGGAGATCAAGGTGTTGAGCCAGTGACGATGGAGATCATGACGATGCTTTGGAGATGGAGATCAAAAGCACAAGATGATGATGGCCATATCATGTCACATATTTAGATTGCATGTGATGTTTATCCTTTATGCATCTTATTTTTCTTAGAACGATGGTAGTATTATAAGATGATCCCTTCACTAAATTTTAAGATAAAAGTGTTCTCCCCGAGTATGCACCGTTGCCAAAGTTTGTCGTTTTGAAGCACCTCGTGATGATCGGGTGTGATAGACTCTACGTTCACATACAACGGGTGTAAGACAGTTTTGCACATGCAGAATACTTGGGTTAAACTTGACGAGCCTAGCATATACAGACATGGTCTCGGAACACTGGAGACCGAAAGGTCGAACGTGAGTCATATAGTAGATATGATCAACATAGAGATGTTCACCATTGATGGCTACCCCATCTCACGTGATGATCGGACATGGGTTAGTTAATTTGGATCATGTATCACTTAGATAATTTGAGGGATGCTAATTTAAGTAGGAGTTCATTAGTAATTTGATTAATTGAACTTAAATTTATCATGAACTTAGTCTTAATAGTTTTTGCATATCTATGTTGTAGATCAATAGCTCGCGATATAGCTCCTATATTTTTTGATATGTTCCTAGAGAAAACTAAGTTGAAGGATGATGGTAGCAATAATGTGGATTGGGTCCGTGATCTGAGGATTATCCTCATTGCTGCACAGAAGAATTATGTTCTTGATGCACCGCTAGGTGACAGACCTGTTGCAGGAGCTGATGCAGACGTTATGAACGTTTGGCAAGCTCGATATGATGACTACTTGATAATTTAGTGCGCCATGCTTTACGGCTTAGAATCGGGCTTCAAAGACGTTTTGAACGACATGGAACATATGAGATGTTCCAGGAGCTGAAATTGGTATTTCAGGCTCATGCCCGTGTTGAGAGGTATGAGACCTCTGACAAGTACTTTGCCTACAAGATGGAGGAGAATAGCTCAGCCAGTGAGCATGTGCTCAGAATGTCTGGGTACTACAATCGCTTGAATCAAGTGGGAGCTAATCTTCTAGATATTATATGGATTGACAGAGTTCTCTAGTCACAATCACCAAGCTACTAGAACTTCATGATGAACTATAATATGCAAGGGATGACGAAAACGATTCCCGAGCTCTTCGAGATGCTGAAATCGGCGAAGGTAGAAATCAAGAAAGAACATCAAGTGTTGATGGTTAACAAGACCACTAGTTTTAAGAAAAAAGGCAAGGGAAAGAAAGGGAACTTCAAGAAAAATGACAAGCAAGTTTCCACTCCTGTGAAGAAGTCCAAAGCTGGACCTAAGCCTGAAACTGAGTGCTTCTACTGCAAAGGGAATGGTCACTAGAAGCGGAACTGCCCCAAATACTTGGCGGATAAGAAGGATGGCAAAGTAAACAAAGGTATATTTGATATACATATTATTGATGTGTACCTTACTAGTATTCGTAATAGCCCCTGGGTATTTGATACTGGTTCAGTTGCTAAGATTAGTAACTCGAAACAGGAGTTGCAGAATAAATAAAGACTAGTTAAGGGCGAGGTGACGATGTGTGTTGGAAGTGATTCCAAGGTTGATACGATTACCATCGCACACTCCCTCTACCTTCAGAATTAGTGTTGAACCTAAATAAATGTTATTTGGTATTTGCGTTGAGCATGAATATGATTAGATCGTATTTATTGCAATACGGTTATTCATTTAAGTCAGAGAATAATTGTTGTTCTGTTTACATGAATAAAATCTTCTATGGTCATACACCCAATGTGAATGGTTTATTGAATCTCGATCGTAGTGATACACATATTCATAATATTGATGCCAAAAAATGCAAAGTTGATAATGATAGTGCAACATACTTGTGGCACTGCCGTTTAGGTCATATTGGTGTAAAGCGCATGAAGAAACTCCATGCGGATGGACTTTTGGAATCACTTGATTATTAATCATTTGATATTTGCGAACAATGCCTCATGGGCAAGATGACTAAAACTCCGTTCTCCGAAACAATGGAGCGAGCTAATGACTTATTGAAAATAATACATACCGATGTATGCGGTCCAATGAGTGTTGAGGCACGCGGCGGGTATCGTTATTTTCTAACCTTTACAGATGATTTGAGTAGGTATGGGTATATCTACTTGATGAAACACAAGTCTGAAACATTTGAAAAGTTCAAAGAATTTCAGAGTGAAGTAGAGAATCATCGTAACAAGAAAATAAGTTTGTACGATCTGATTGCGGAGGCGAATATTTAAGTTAAGAGTTTGGTCTTCATTTAAGAAAATGTTGCATTGTTTCATAACTCACGCCACTTGGAATACCACAACGTAATGGTGTGTCCGAACGTCGTAACCGTACTTTATTAGATATGGTGCGTTCTATGATGTCTCTTACCGATTTAGCACTATCATTTTGGTGTTATGCATTGGAGACAGCCGCATTCATATTAAATAGGGCACCGTCTAAACCCGTTGAGACGACACCGTATGAACTGTGGTTTGGCAAGAAACCTAAGCTATCGTTTCTTAAAGTTTGGGGATGCGACACTTATGTCAAAAGGCTACAGCCTGATAAGCTCGAACCCAAATCGGAGAAGTACGTCTTCATAGGATACCCGAAGAAAACTATTGGCTATACCTTCTACCACAGATCTGAAGGCAAAAAATTTTGTTGCTAAGAATGGGTCCTTTCTAGAGAAGGAGTTTCTCTCGAAAGACATGAGTGGGAGGAAAGTAGAACTTGATGAGGTAGTTGTACCTTCTCTCGAATTGAAAAGTAGTATATCAGAGAAAGCCGTTCCCGTGATGCCTACACCAACCAGAGAGGAAGCAAATGATGATGATCATGAAACTTCAGATCAAGTTACTACTGAACCTCGTAGGTCGACCAGAGCACGATCCACACCAGAGTGGTACGGTAATCCTGTCCTGAAAGTTATGTTATTAGACCATGGCGAACCTATGAACTATGAAGAAGCTATGATGAGCCCAGATTCCGACAACTGGCTTGAGGCCATGGAATCTGAGATAGCATCCATGTATGAGAACAAAGTATGGACTTTGGTGGATTTTTTCGATGATCGGCAAGCCATTTAGTATAAATGGATCTTCAAGAGGAAGACGGACACTGATGGTAATATCACTGTCTATAAAGCTCGACTTGTCGCGAAAGATTTTCGACAAGTTCAAGGGGTTGACTACAATGAGACTTTCTCACCCGTAGCGATGCTTAAGTTTGTCCGAATCATGTTAGCAATTGCCGCATTTTATAATTATGAAATCTGGCAAATGGACGTCAAAACTACATTCCTTAATGGATTTCTCAAAGAAGAGTTGTATATGAACCAGAAGGTTTTATTGATCCTAAAGGTGCTAACAAAGTGTGCAAGCTCCAGTGATCCATATATGGACTGGTGCAAGCATCTCAGAGTTGGAATATATGCTTTGATGAGGAGATCAAAGCATATGGTTTTATACAGACTTACGATGAAGCCTGTATTTACAAGAAAGTGAGTGGGAGCTCTGTAGCATTTATGATATTGTATGTGGATGACATATTGTTGATTGGAAATGATATAGAATTTTTGGATAGCATAAAAGGATACTTGAATAAGAATTTTCAATGAAAGACCTCGGTGAATCTACTTACGTATTGAGCATCAAGATCTATAGGGATAGATCGAGACACTTAATAGGACTTTCACAAAGCACATACCTTGACAAAGTTTTGAAGAAGTTCAAAATAGATCAGTCAAAGAAAGGGTTCTTGCCTGTGTTGCAAGGTGTGAGGGTGAGTAAGACTCAAAACTCGACCACGACAGAAGATAGAGAGAGAATGAAAGTCATTCCCTATGCCTCAGCCATAGGTTCTATAAAATATGCCATGCTTTGTACCAGACCTGTTGTGTACCTTGCCATGAGTTTGGCAAGAGGGTACAATAGTGATCCAGGAGTAGATCACTAGATAGCGGTCAAAATTATCCTTAGTTACCTAACAAGACTAAGGAAATATTTCTCGGTTATGGAGGTGATAAAGAGTTCGTCGTAAAGGGTTACGTCGATGCAAGCTTTGACACCGATTCGGATGACTCTGAGTCTCAATCTGGATACATATTGAAAGTGGGAGTAATTAGCTAGAGTAGCTCCATGCAAAGCATTGTAGACATAGAAATTTGCAAAATACATACGGATCTGAGTATGGCAGACCCGTTGACTAAACATCTCTCACAAGCAAAACATGATCACACCTTAGTACTCTTTGGGTATTAATCACATGGCGATGTGAACTAGATTATTGACTCTAGTAAACTCTTTGGGTGTTAGTCACATGGCAATGTGACCTATGGGTGTTACTCACATGGCGATGTGAACTAGATTATTGACTCTCGTGCAAGTGGGAGACTGATGGAAATATGCCCTAGAGGCAATAATAAAATAGATATTATTATATTTCCTTATTCATGATAAAAGTTTATTATTCATGCTAGAATTGTATTGACCGGAAATTTAAATACATGTGTGGATACATAAACAAATACCGTGTCCCTAGTGAGCCTCTACTAGACTAGCTCGCTGATCAAAAGATAGTTAAGGTTTCCAAACCATAGACATGAGTTGTCATTTGATAACGGGATCACTTCATTAGGAGAATGATGTGATGGACAAGACCCATCCGTTAGCTTAGCATATGATCATTCAGTTTATTGCTACTGCTTTCTTAATGTCAAATACATATTCCTTTGACTATGAGATCATGCAACTCCCGGATACCGGAGGAATACCTTGTGTGTTATCAAACGTCACAACGTAACTGGGTGATCATAAAGATGCTCTACAGGTATCTCCGAAGGTGTCTATTGGGTTGGCATGGATCGAGATTAGGATTTGTCACTCTGTATATCGAAGAGGTATCTCTAGGCCCTCTCGGTAATACACATCACAAGAAGCTTGCAAGCAAAGTGACTAAGGAGTTAGTTGCAAGATGATGTATTACGGAATGAGTAAAGAGACTTGCCGGTAATGAGATTGAACTAGGTATGAAGATACCGATGATCGAATCTCGGGCAAATAACATACCGATGGACAAAGGGAATTACGTATGTTGTCATAAGGTTCGACCGATAAAGATTTTAGTAGAATATGTAGGAGCCAATATGGGCAACCAGGTTCCGCTATTAGTTATTGACCCGAGAGGTGTCTCGGTCATGTCTACATAGTTCTCGAACCCGTAGGGTCCGCACGCTTAACGCTCGTTGACGATATAATGTTATATGAGTTATATGATTTGGTGACTGAATGTTGTTTGGAGTCCCGGATGAGATCACAGACATGACGAGGAGCTCCGGAATGGTCCGGAGGTAAAGATTGGTATATAGGACGATGATGTTTGGACACCGGAAGAGTGTCGGGGGTACCGGATAGTCATCGGATCACCGGAAGGGTTTCCGGGGAGCCCCGGGAGGATGATGGGCCTATTGGGCCATTAGAAGGGGGGCACACCAGCCCACAAGGGGCTGGCACACACCCCTATGGCAGACGGCCTGTGGGAGAAAGGAAGGAGGGGGATTCGGCCTCCCCCTTCCTTCCCTCTCCCCCCTTTCCTTTCCTCCTCCGAGAAATATGGTAAGGGGGGGGGGGGGGGGGGGCGGCTAGGAAAGGAGCACAAGGAGGATTCGATATCCTTGGGGTGCCTCCTTGGCTGCTCCCTCTCCCCCACCTATATATATGAGGGAGGGGGGCGCCACACAAAGTGGCGACAATCTCTTAGCCGTGTGCGGGGCCCCTCTCCATAGTTTCATCCCTCGGTCATATTTTCGTAGTGCTTAGGTGAAGCCCTGCGGAGATAGCATCACCACCACCGTCACCACGCCGTCGTGCTGCCGGAACTCATCCACTACTTCGCCGTCTTGCTGGATCAAGAAGGCGAGGACGTCACCGAGTTGAACGTGTGCTGAACGAGGAGGTGCCGTACGTTCGGTATTCGATCGGTTGGATCGCGAAGAAGTTCGACTACATCAACCGCGTTAATAAATGCTTCCGCTTACGGTCTACGAGGGTACGTAGACACACGCTGCCCTCTCATTGCTATGCATCTCCATGGATAGATCTTGCATGTGCGTAGAATTTTTTGTTTTGTTTTCCATGCAACGTTTCCCAACAACGTCACCACTATATTACGCTTTGTACCAACTATGGGTCCCATCTACAAGTGGCGTTCAACTATTTTCCAACGCCACCACTATGGTCTTAGTAATGAGGTACCAAATATGCCAACGCCACCACTATAGACGCCATGAACAAAAGTTGTGGCAAGCCATTTTTCCACTATTGTTACCTCCTCTTTTCATATGGGAGGTGAGAAGGTAAAAGTTACTTAGACCCACAACTTAATGAAATCAACGGCTCAGATTTATTATGTACTATTACCTCTCATGTCAAAAGAGGAGAAAAGAGGGACCATATTAAGACTGCGGTCATTTGTCATAGAGGTTATGAGATACAACATCTCTGTTGTGAGATTATGCCATAACAAGAAACTATTAAAAAGTATAGTAATGTTATGTTGGTAAGTGTACATGTTTCAGTTTTCTTTATAATGGTGTGGTATAGTTACGACCTGTGTAATTTGTATTTGGTGCTTTAACTAGTGGCCACATAACCATATCGTGTTACAAGAGGTTGTATATAAGAAGTCTCCTCGATAACAGACAAAAGGAGATGTTTAACAAAAAAAATCTAGTTCGTCCAAAGTCCTCTTTTTTGGAAAGTGATGAAATAAATAAAAACAATTTTCAATTTCTTATTTTGCTACAAGTAATGACTAAGGGTATCTCCAACACGGACCCTCAAACCATGGGTAATCGTCCAGACCAAGCAGTCGGAATGCATTTTGCCATCCAATGTGGTACCCCACTGGTCCACCGACGCATTGGAAGCAAACTGGGGGAGGGTTCTTTGTGGGAGCCCAGACAGCGGCCACGTAAGACTCCGACACCCCGACACACTCAATTCCCCTCCCCAGTCTATTTTTCTTTCACTCCGCTCCTGCTCCCCCTAGCTTTGCATACACATCCTCCTAGCCGCCACCTAGGCATCCTCGGTCGTGCGCAGCCCCCACCAACGCCCATGCTCTCCATGGACTACACCGCCATCCACCCAGGATCCCTCTGCAGCCAGGTAACCTCCATCCCCTGTGGACGACGTCCATTGCGAACACCACGCCTGGCTTGTTCGGTCAAATGCCATTGAGATTGTTTGTTGATTAGTTTTTTGTTTTCTACAATAATTCTATGGCGGGGTAGTCGATGATCGAGAATGAGTTGTTGTGCGATGCGTGGTTGGTCGTATCTGCAGACCTCGTAGGCAGGAGCTCAACGGGCTCGATCTTTTAGCAGCACATGCATGCTTTGTTTCATGAGCCAAAGAACTTCGCGCAGATGCACATCGTTCATGGACACAATGTGAACTCAATATCGCATCGATGGTACATCATCTATAACTCCATCATGAAGTTTTGCGATGCGATTCACCAACTGGAGATAATGTGGCCATTGGGCTCCTCAACCACCGAGATCATAAGTTTTGTTTCCTGTTGCTCTACATGTTAATTAATTCATTCATTCACTTAATGTTGCCTTACACATGGTATAGCCTACACGCGTTGCCGTGATGCGCTACATGACCAACCGCAGGCTGTTGACGCACATACATTGTTGGATGACACTCAAGGGGCACTATGTGTGGGACGACATATGCCGATTCTAACTCGAGTATCGTTGAATTTGAAATTGATGAATTTGAAAAACTTCTTAAGCATCCGGTTATCTTGGATGTACAATTTACATTTGAACTATTGTTGTACTAGGAATATTTGCATGTTATTTATGGATGGATTTGTGCTATTTTCTATAATCATTTTGAGTGCCGCTGTCTTAGAAAAAAAAACCAGCGACGAACATTTAGGGGATATGGTTGGACGACTGACTTCTGCATCAGTGTCCGTCGAATGGTCCGAACCAATTGTACAAGCTTGTGTTCTACGGAAGGACGCAGGCAGTCATGAATCTTTGGTAAAAGAAAAACATTTAAAAGCATGCACGCACACATTGCCCGCTCCCTATAAAGTCGACCCCCTTCACCCCGTTTCCTTCGCATGTCGCACCACATGATCACACCCATGCTGAATCACTCACGACCCCATTCACCCGCTTCAAGTTCCAACACGTAGACTCACAATCTAGGCTTCATCTTACCATGTTTTCTTTTATTCTTTTGTGCCAATAAAGGCTCTTCACGATGACTATGCATCGCAAAGGCCTGTGCAATCATCAGTGAAACGATACTGTTGACGTATAAATGTAGAGGTTTTTTATGGTACCCTGGTACTCCGCGAACATCTCTACTCCTAATGTCTCAGTTGGTAGTCTCCGCCGGTTAAATTTCGTCCCACCCCCTCTGGTTTATTTTCGTCCTGAAAAAACCTACGGAAAAAAAACCTACGAAAAAAATCCAGGACTCGCACGCACAAGCGAGACTGCCCTCGAGGGGAGGCCTCCAGATCCCTTCGCCGCTAGATCCCTCCTCCCATCGCCTGCCCTCCTCGCGATCCTCCTGACGTCCTCGCGCCGCCGTCCTCTTCTTCTCTGCGACTCCTCTGTGCCCCACGCCCTGACCGACGCCGGCGAGTCCTCGGCACTCCGCGTGCGCCTCGCATCCAACGCCGGGGAGGATCGCGTGACTCCGCCCGCGTCGTCGCCTCCGACGCCGGCCTCTCCTTCACCACTGCCCCTGCCGGCAGGGTCCCCCTCGTCATGGCCTTCCTCGCCTGGGTGTACGTCGCCAGCCGGTACGCTCACGCCCTCCCTCCCTCCCTCTCCTTCCCAGATCTCTCCTCTGCTCAACACCTCTAATCTCCCATTGATTCGTCTGCAGGCCATATGGCAGGACGCGCAGACCCGGGCGATCCTCTCCGGCCTCCTTGAGAAGAGCACCGGCAATGTGTGAATCTCTCAACCCCCTTTCTCCGCCCACCTCTCATTTTTTCTCAATTTTATTCCTGATGGAGGCGCTTAATCGCAGCTCCCCAAAGAGATCTGAGTGGACGACAAGCTGAGGGACCTCAGATGCACGTAATTTTTCGGTTCTTCACTGAGGCTTTCTGGTATGGCTTTGTCCGATTCTTCTGTTTTGTTGATTCGAAATGGGAGACCCTGGTGGCAGTGGGATTGGCAGGAAGATTGCCGAGGCGGAGATGGATATTGTCAAGGCGAAGAGCGGGGGGTACTTGTGGGGGAGCGGGACAGGTGCTGGGACTATGGGTTCCGACAGGAAGAAGCTCCTTGCGGTCATTGGAGTTTACACTGGCTTTGGCTCCTGGCTCAAGAGGAACACCTTCTGTTGCTCTTCTTGTTCATTTTCCACTACTCTTCTTACTGACAAAATAAACCCACCCCTGATAAATGCTGTCCAGTTGAACACAGAACACTGACTAGGTGAAGAGAATAACTGTGATTGGAACTGCACTGATTTGACACAGCAGGTTGTTAGTAGTGGTAAATGACCCAACTTATATTTTTCGTAATGTAACTAAAATTGCCGAACATAAACTAAACTAGGGCTATAATTAAGTTTTTAACTTTCTAATTATATGGCTACGAGATGGTAATATAAATACTGGCTATCTCAAAGCAGTGCATCTTTCAATTTTTTTTTGCATAGCCATGCATATATAGTGTATTGAAGCAGCAAATGACGTTTAGCATGCTGCTAAAATAAGCATCAAAATTGTAGAGTGCATTGAACCAGTAGGAGAAGTTGATGTTCCACAGAATTGCTAATCCCGTCTCCTAGGTTTAATGTTCGATGTGTTTGTTATTGACTAAGAGAAAATGGGTTATGCAACTCTGATGTGATGGGGGAGCGAGATGTCAAATGATCAACTGTACTTATTAAGTATTTGTTTTTTCTTTTCTAGCTGATATTTCCGAAGTAGAGGATAATCCAACTTGTCTGAGATCAAGGTGGCAATTAGAGGCATATCTGAACCAGCAAGCTGATGTTCTTGAATAGTGAGTGTCGTCTCCTACAATTAATCAGCTAATTCACGTATTGAAACTAAAGGATATGTGCAGTGCCTTTTGTGAATTTGCCTCATTATGTTTGAGCTCATGGACAGATAGGTGGGCTACATCGTGCGGAAGGCCGATTTGGACTACATCCTGTATCAATTTTCTCTCGCTGGCTATAAATTTACAACAAGTTGGTTTTCTTCTGAATCAGAATTTTGATTGGAATCGTTGATATGTTTCTACTGGTAGGGTGAGTTGGAGAAAGGTGTTGTGTGTATATGCCTCCCTATGAGGCCGCCACCTGGACATTACTGGCTCCCCCGTGGATGCTGCTATCTCGCACCTGGAACGGCCTTCTTCTGCCTGGACGTTGCTGGAGGCGACATGTATGTTGCCATCTCGTGTGTAGAAGGTGTCGCTGCCTCGCGCCTCAGCCTCTTGACGGTGCGCACGTATCAGTGGAATGCCGAGGCTGATATTTTGGTCCTTCAGGTTCATTTTCACGATCATTCTTTCAGTGCAAAATTTTGTACCAATTGTTATGAACCGAACAATGCAACTCTGTTGTTTAAGTTGGATTATTAGGCTGTACATCAGTGACATACCACATGATTTGCAAGCCGTCAGAGGATTACATTACATATCAGTTTTTTTATTTTGTAGAACTGTGCTAATTCTAATCAAGTTGATCTGCACGATCTTCTTTACATTTAAGTATATATCTTCAGGTTATCCCAATAAAAAATGTTGACATATGCTTCAGTTGTGGTCAGATGCGAGTGGAGTGGGCAAAATTATATGAGGGTCATGTTTTGCTGACAGCAGCCTAGATGCTTTGACCTTCTGTTTGTTTTCTTGGAGTTGCATCTCCCTGTTGTCGACCATGTTAGTCCTAGATTCCTATATTTTCCTTTGGCCGGGTAACAATTTACTGAAAGTTATAAGCTTGGTCTGCATGACCTTTTCTCTGAATAAAATGTTGCAATATAAGCTGTATTGAATGTTATAAGTTGTACACAACCTAGATGCTATTGCAATATAAGCTTGGTCTGTATGACCTTTTCTCTGAATATAATGTTGACATTAACGCACCAGGTCTAAGTAAAATGTTGACATTAGCACACTGAGACCAGCAACTCAGAGCATTTGTGGTGATACAATTTCTAGCAGAAAACAACATAACTCTCCCTGAACAAATGCATAGTGCGATTTTTACTACAAGACATCTAAAACTTTAAAAGGTAAATTATATAGATCCATCAGCACAAGGAGCAAGTCACTATTTGGGCACAAGGAGCGAGGAACTAACCCAAGGAGCATTTTGTGTACATAGAAATTAAAAATAGTAGTTGGGCATGGGTAATTGAGTATATTCTCCGAGATTCTGAGAATAAGAAGTGTACTGCTGGTTTGATGATTTTAGACCATAAATTCAAGTATATGTTCACATATTGATGAAACTTAAAATGCTTCTGCTATTGCAGGTTCAACTTGACATTGTGCCAGGCGAGAGACATATAGAGTTAGGGAGCGGCCGAGCTCGCCTCGGAGGAAGAGAGATGACCGTCGTCCCTTGGTCGAGGATGGAGCCGACGAGTCGTGCCGCGGCAGCTATTGAGGCTGACCGTCGTGCCGCGGCAGGTATTGATAGTTTTTTAATAGATGTTTAGTTGGAACATCGCTCAGTTTGTTACATGAACATGTCGTTAATCTTTCCTTTTATTATCAATTTAGATTGCAAAAATGGACTTTGATTATTCAATAATTGTGTTTGTGTTACATTGTTTGTACATGTGAAATTTACATGTAATTTTTGCAAACTATTTCAAGAACCCGTGGCAACGCACGGGCACTCTACTAGTGTATGGAAGTACCGAGTAAATCTAGACGTTCCTTTGACAGGGTAGTTTAGTCTTTTCCCTATCTAATTTATGACTAATGATATTTCCTTAATCTACTTTGGTAATCCGGGGTAATAAGAAACCGTCCTTCCTGTTTGGGCGGAGGTAACGTCAATCATCTTCTTCTTCCTCCCCGCAAAGAAAAAAAAGAAAAAGAAAAAAAGAAAATCAAGGAGGCTGCAAAACTCTGTCGTACTTCAAGTCTTCAACCGTGCTGCATCCCAGCGGCCGTCGTCGGCGTGTCACACCCCCATATCGCCAGCGGCACGATGCTGCCTCATATAGCCCAGTTATGCGCATCTCAGGCGTACTAGTAGTTGGAATTTAAATGTAGCATCCAACTTTATAATAAATCTCTGAAGAAGAATGTTTCAGTTCATGCATATATATCAAACGAGGCCCATTTACCGGATACAGAAAGAGATGATTAAGCGCTGCATGATCGAGCATCGTCTTTTCGATTGATTAAATAAATGACGAATGGGCAGCAAATGAGACGCAACATCACCAAACGGTCAGTCTCATTCATACATGGAGTTCCGTCGAGAGGTTGTTTGTCACGCATCGGGAGCCCGTCGTCGCATCTCTGGCCACTAAGCCTAGCCCCGGTCTGCAGAGCATCACCTCTCTGGCGACGGCGAGGGCCCTGCTCCGCCGAACCTGGTCGTCGCTGCATGTTCATCATCCAGTCGTCCCATGTAATTCGGGATTATGGTTACTGACGAATTGCAGATCAGATAAAAGATTAACACGTTAAGTACCCTTTGTGATTTTACCCTCCAGAGATCGGGGCACTCCTCGCTTTTTAGCACTGGTACTTCATGACAGTGCTGTTGGAGTACAAACTAAAACTGTCCGTTAGATTGGAAGAAATTAGCGGCCCATGTTAGTTCCAGGGTACCATCCTAGTATTTTTTTATCAGATCGGTCTTTTGGTTGCATTGGCTAGAGCATGCACTTCTACATGGTATCAGAGTCAAAAGGTCTTGAGTTTAAGACCCGGCTGACACAATTAAATTGCAGCCCACTTTTGATACATGTTTAGGATACGAGCGTGAGGCATCGGAACATTCATGCGTACACAAATTTTCTGTGCAAGTGTCGGGTAGTAGCAGAAGAAGTAGCAATCCTGCTATAGGTGCTCTATCGATCGCCTGCACGTAAAAGAGCGTTGTAACCCAAAGCTGTCACGAACGTTCCTGCAGTGCCTGCAGTGTACCCGTATGCTGTGAAGGTTACGTGTGTGTGACACTGTGAGTGGTTAAGTAGATGTTCCTTGCTTCCGTGCACACTATCTGCAGTCGTGTGAGATCTGGACACTACTCCCTGATCCCCAAACTGCTTCCCATCTGCTCTCACAAGTAGATATCTCACTGCTCACGATATTTCTCAAGAGAAGAGAAACAACCATATCCATTCTGTATAATAAATTTTTTATTCACAGCTGTGTGATCACGAGTGATTAAAAATATCAACCGAATAAATTTTCAAGGAGTGAGTTCAGAGTCTTTCCTTAATACCCTCTATCTAGTAAAGCCTTCTTTTGCTTAATCTAGAAAATTCCTCTTGATTTTCTTTTATAAAGAGAAATTCCTTGTGGTAGACTGAGCATTAGCAAAGAAAGCCATTCTTTTTCAATAGAAAAAAGTCCATTTTACTCCCCTGAACAAAGTGGGTGGTTCGCTTTACCCCCTGATCTATTTTTTGGTTTCTTCTAGACCCCAAACAAAACCAAACCGGACAAAACACCCCCCTGGCCGGTTTGTCTCCATTCGATGCTGATGTGGCACAGTCAACGGCGGTTTTGACCGGGGTGGGGCCTACTTGTCAGGTTGGACTGTTAAACGTTGCCGTTCCCCGTTGCGTTCTGGATCAAAAATCCCCTTTCTTCCCATTACAAATCCCTAACCCTATTCTCCAAGGGCGGCGGCAGCGTGAGCTCCAGCACCATGTCGCCGGACGTCCTGAGCGCCGCCGGCGATGGAGGTGCGGCCCCGGTCGTCGCAGCAGCCCAGGCGAGCCGTAGCTTGCTGGACCGGCGGTTCCCGCAGGAGGTGTGGCAGCGGGGAGAGCCGAAGCTCCGTCGAGAGGCGAGCCATGTCCTGATCTCGCGCACTCCGGCCATGGATGCGCTGGAGCTGCGCTTCGGGCGGTACGTGCTTCTGGCGACTACGGTCGGAGATGGCGAGCAGACAGTGACGCCGACAGCCATGCTGGCGACCTTGCAGCAGCGTTGCGGGGTGGTGCCGTCCGAGGTGGTCATCGAGGTCGCGTGCCCACCACACGACCTGTGGCTGACCTTCTCGACGGAGGAGAAGTGCTCTGAGGTGCTCCTTTTGTCAATGAAGATCAAGTGTTGCCGGCGTTGGATTCAGTTTTCGCGTTGGTGCAGAATGGTTCGTGCTCAGCCAGGTGCTCTGGAGTACAAGAGCAAGCTCGGCTTCGAAGGCCTCCCTAACCAGGCCTGGACGACGGCGTCCGTGAAAGATGTTCTCAAGCAGCTGGGTGGCGAGCTGATCGAGATCCTGCCGCCGGCAAGCCGCCGCGAGCTCGAGGTAATGGCTTGGCTTCGTGACCCTTTCTTTGTTGGCAAGGTGGTGACAGTGGAGATACCTGAGCCGAAGCTGACAAACAAGCCACCCGAGTCCATGGATGAGTATGAAGCAATGCAATTTGAATTGGGTGACTACGGACCGTCGTCGCCGAGGAAGAAGAACAGCTTACTGTATCCTGTCATTTGCCACATGAAGGAGGTTGTCGATCGTGGTCCTCTGCTTGCTGAAGGACTGCCTGATGAGTGGCTGCCAGGAGAAGGTGAGGACCTGACTCGCAAGCATATCTTCAAGACTGTGCTGGGCAAGATCGATGGCACTGACGGTGCCGAAGGAGTTTGAGTTTGTATCCTGTTATTTGGCACTTTGGCACTTGGTTTGTTGTACTATGTGTTAAGAATCTGTAGTGTTGTACTGTGTGTTAAGTTCTACTTTGTGCTGGTTGTTGTGGTGAAGCAACTGTACTGCTTGCTGTGTCCTAAATTTGTGCCAAAACTGTGCCAAATATTTGTGTAATGTGCTGGTACTATGTTGTGTTGTGAAATGGTACAATTGTGAGCTTCTTTGTTTGTGCCAAAAGAGAACATTATTTTGCCAAGCTTCTATCAAAAGGAAATTTCTTTCAAAAGAGAACATAGTAAACAGTAGCATTTTGCAACTTAACACACATTCTGCAGCTTAACAGTAACAAACACAAGTTCATGAAACTAGCACAACACCAACAACCTACTAACAATTTGAAGGCTCTAAACAACAGAAAGTTTCCTGGTTAACCCCTCAGTTCATCAAACATGCTAACCCTTGTAGATCTCCTTCTCTGACTAGAACAAGCACCAGGTGTTCTGTTTGCTTGTTTTGGAGGCCTTCCCCTTCTAGGTTGTGCTGTCCCTCCTGTAGCTTGCTGTGAAGACTGGCCTCTCCCTCCTGTAGCTTGCTGTGATGTTTGAGATGCCTGCTGGGCTGTAGCAGTTTCATTTGCTACTCTTTGAGATGTCATTTGAGGATTTTCCTACATAACACACAGAAGAAACAATTGTTAGGTGTTTCACATTGCTGAAATTTCTCAAGTACAAAACATTTAGAAATCAAACTCATGTAAAAATCATTACACACTTTTGTTTCTTTTTTCCTCTTCCTATTCTTGTACTTTCCCTTGTTGGGGTTAGTATTGCATTTCCTCATGTTGTGCCCAGGATTTCCACATAAACTACACTTGATCTTAGTTCCAATCTTGGAGAGTTTGTGTGCATGCTTAGGAGGCTCATCTCCACCTCTTATTCTCTCTGTCCTGGGCCTCCCAGGCATTTGCACATAGCTTGGAACTAATGGTCTAGGTCTGTCAGATATTGGCCAGCTGGGCATGCCCTCCATTGGCATCATGACATGTTCATATGTCCTGTTGTAAGCCTCAATTCTGTAGCAATGTGCAATAAGTGAATCAATGTCATCAGGGCCACACTGTGAAGCTGCTAGAGCATGAACACATGGAATTCCTGACAATTGCCAGCATCTACAAGAACATGTTCCTGCTTGCAAGTCAACTTTGAATCCATGTTGTGCTAACTTCACCTCATATCCATCTTTTCCATTCCATATTGTCTCACACTTCTCAGTAAGTTGTATCAACTTGTTCACCTTTTTGAGGATTTTGTGACAAATTGTTCCATTCCAATTGGCAGGCATAGCTCTATTAACTTGAATCCTTACTGTCACCTTTGCTCTGATTGCTTCAAACATACTGATAATAGGAAGACCTCTATATTCCACTATCCAATTGTTAAAACTTTCACACATATTGTTGTCGACTGAATCACAGAATGATCCTTCTTTGAACCATGCTCTACACCAATGTTCTGGCCCAGACTGCATCATGTCTCTTGCTCGTTCTGGTGTGAGCTGAGCAAGCTTTGCCCTATTTAAATTGAACTGAACTCTGTTAGAAGATTTTGCACAAGCCCAAAATCTCTTCTGGTATTTCTGGTCCCTATGTTTTTTCTTCCAGTTAGCATAAATGTGCCTAGCACAATTTCTGTGTTCAGCTTTTGGTACAACCTTTGAAATTGCATTGATTAGACCTTTCTGCTGATCTGATATAAACACCCAGCCTTCACCTTGATTTGAAATCTCCAAGTCTTTATTTAACAATGCCATAAACCAGAACTAGGAGTCCTTATTTTCCACCTCAACTGCTGCCCAAGCAATGGGATACATTTGCCCATTTGCATCTCTTCCAAGAGCACAGAGTAGCTCTCCACTTTGAGCCCCCTTAAAGAAGCAGCCATCCAAACCCACTACTTTCCTGCACCCTTCTATGAAACCTCTCTTGCAAGCCTGAAAGCACACATACAATCTCTAAAAAACTGGTGCAGTTTCTTTTGGATTAAGCACAACTGCCACAGTGCTTCCTGGATTGCTCCTCAATATTTCTAGCTGATAATCAATACCCCTGGCATATTCTTCATGCATTGCTTCTCTAACTCTCTTTCTGACTATTGCTTTTGCTTTCTTTATCTTGGAAACATGCACATCTGCAAACATCTCTAATCTGACAGTGGCCTTAATAGATTTCACTTTCCATCCTGGATTTGCCTTCATAATTCTCTCATACTTGTCTGCAATTCTAGTTGCAGTAACCAATCTATTGTCTCTCCTCTGTGGGCATATGTGGTTGTCAACAAGTGTTATGACTTGAAACCAATCATTTGAGCTCCTCTTTGCACCATAAATCAACCAAGGACAATTAGGCCAAGAACACTTTGCCCTAATCCTACCAGCCTCATCTTTTACAAAGGAAATATGCCTCTTCATAGCAAGGCCATACTTCACCAGTGCCCTCTTCAACTGACTTCTTCCCCTAAATGACATGCCCAAACTGAATATTGGAATTGCAGCCTTGCTATCAAATCTTGGAAATCTTGATTTCATCCTAACTGAATTTCCATGCTCATCCTCATCATAACTGTATTCCTCAGTGGAATCCATGTATGGAGTGTCATTTCCTTCATCCATTTCATCAAAAGGAATTAACTGTGCTGTACTTTCTTTCACTTCCTTCTCTTCATCAAGTGGCAACTTCATTTTGATCTTTCTGAGCACTTCCTTAGCATGCTTTCTGAGCTCCTCTGCCTCATCATCTTCACCTGAACTGTCTTCATCTTTAGGGCACCAATCAAGATCTTCACATTCATCACTTATTTCATCTGGTGCAACATCTACTGAAGGAACATTTCCATTTTCAGGTTCCAATTCATCTTGTACAACATACTCAGTCTTGTCAGGCTCATCCCCATCTTCCTCTGAACTGTGCTCTAGGTCATCCTCAACAGAGCAATTGTCATGCTCATCTTCCCAATCACTGTCACTCTTCTCTTCTGACTTCTCTTCTTCAATTGCAGCATTAGTTTCCTCTTCCTCTTTCTCTCCAATATCAGACAAACTGTTCTGTCCATCTTCATCAACATCATCTTCATAATTCACATACACATCCACAACCCCACAATCTGTAATACACCTATCCATGAACAACACACTTCTATCAGTGTCCAGTCGTCTCAGCCCATCTCTAACATTTTTTCCAGGAAACAACCAGTACAACCTGTGCTTCTCTGTTAGGTCTTCACCATGGTAGGCCATCTTTATATCTGCTAACTGCTCCCTAACAGTAGCTAAGGAAAAATTATACCTCTCAACAGATGTGAGCTATATATTACCACCAACATATGACAATTGCTTGTTTGACTTCTCAAATTGGCCATTGTAAAAGAAACGGATGCCTAACCAATCTAGATTATCCATTGCTTAACCTACAGATTAAAACATCATTCAACAATCTTCAATTAGAACCTACATACATCAGCTAACTAGAGCAGAGCAAGTACACCAAGGGAAGGGGATGGGAGGGATGGGACTCACCTCAGTTCGTCTGTGCCGCCGCGAAATCAGACAGACCGCAGCCGCCGCCGCCGCATCGACAGAGCCGTCGACCTAGGGTTTGAGGACGGGGGAGGACAGCGGCCGTGGGAGAAGGAACAAGTCGGGGAAGATTCACGGGTTGCACCGCCGCCGCCGCCGCCGCCACGAACACTCCGACCACCGTTGCTGCCCGGAGTTCAGCGCTGCCCCGAGGAAGCCATCGACGGCGACAGGGGGGAGAAGAAGAAAAGGGATTTCTGATCCAGAACGCAACGGGGAACGGCAGCGTTTAACAGTCCAACCTGACAAGTAGGCCCCACCCCGGTCAAAACCGCCATTGACTGTGCCACATCAGCATCGAATGGAGACAAACCGGCCGGGGGGGGTGTTTTGTCCGATTTGGTTTTGTTTGGGGTCTAGAAGGAACCAAAAAATAGATCAGGGGGTAAAGCGAACCACCCACTTTGTTCAGGGGAGTAAAATGGACTTTTTTCTTTTCAATAAAGGGTGGATTTTATTACTCAAAATGAAGCATCAAGAGGATACAACCATAGTGGACACACACTCAGCCTCTGCATAGCTAGGATGACACAGTCAGCATCAACACACACATGCAAAAAACGCCGGCAAATTGCAAAGTCATATAAGACCAAAACCATGCCTAAGCGATAAAAAAAACCCTGAAGTGATCAAATTCATGATCCACAAAACTACAAAAACGATCATATCCATACCAACCATCTCATAACACCACAAGGACAACAAGCTTCTTCAACAACAACGCCTTCAGAAAGGAAGCGACGCTCGAGCGCCGTCGTCACTGGAACCAACCATCAAAGGTCAGAGTCTAGGTTTTCACCCTGAAGAAAAAGTCTGAGCATATCCGAGCAATGCTTTCAACAAGGTAACGACACAAAATCGTTGTCATTGCCAAGTATAACCAACATGGGCTAGACCTAGGTTTTCACCCCGGAGCTCGAGACCAGGTACTCAAAAAGCACCACCATCGAAGTCAAGCATGTGTTGTCGCCACCACTTTTCCACGACCCTAGTAGCTGCATGTGCTGGGCTAGAAACGATAGCCGCCACTGCACAACCGTACCCTCTGCGTCAAGTCATCGTCCATAGATTGCATCACTCCAAGGTAACCACCAAATCTTGGGAGAGTATCACTCACAAAGAACTTTCAGTGGCCATCGCAATCCGCAGTGAGGCCGCTGCCACGCCGGAGTGTTCATCATGGACCAACACCGACAATGGAGCACCTGACCGCCGACTGCCACCTTGCCGCCTCTGAGCACCAGTGTTCATAGCCGGCCGGACCCTCACACACATCGGTCTTGCAATGAACTGTGTGGCACCCCGTCGATCTAGACGAGTTTGTGCCGGATCGCGTCGGCGCGCCTCCACGAAACTGCTGCCCTGCAGTACGGGATAGCCCGGCGGCGTCATCCGGCGGCGGCGCGGTGGGAGTAGAAAGGGTGGCGGCGCGGGCGCCCCTACTTCTCGCGTTACGCGATAGGAGGGGGAACTCTCGCGTAGAGCGCTACATATCGGGCCGGCCCACTGTAGCGGGAATTTTCGAAAAAACCAGAGTTAAAAAATTTGTGCTCACTGTAGATCGATCCTGGGATCGACTAGCTCCTTCCCAGAGCTTCTAGCCACTACGACAAACCCGACATGTTGTACACTATGGAGAGCACGTACTACTTGAAGTAAAAATGCGCTAGGTTTTTATCATGTTTACTTTCTTTTCCTGTTTTAACCCTTTTTTTCTTTTCCTTCATTTTCACCCGTCTAATTCAACATGTTTTTTCTGTGTTTTACTTTTTACTCGGTTTTCACATGCTTTTTCCACGAATAATGTCGGTTAACAAACATAGAAGAAAAGGTAAGTAAGTATTAAAAATGTTGAACGAGTATTTGAAAAATTTTGAGTAGGTATTAAAAAAAGTTGAACGAGTATTTGGAAAATGTTGAAGGAGTATTTGAAAAATGTCGAGTAGGTATTAAAAAATGTTTGGAAAATGTTGAAGGAGTATTTGAAAAATGTCGAGTAGGTATTAAAAAATGTTGAACAAGTATTTGGAAAATGTTGAACAAGTATTTGCAAATAGTTGCACAAGTATTTGAAAAATGTTGAATAGGTATTAAAAAATGTTTTTCTCTGAAACGTACTATATGAAAAATGTTGAACAAATATTTGAAAAAATGTTGAATAGGTATAAGAAAATGTTAAAATGAGCATATGAAAAATGTTGAACAATTATTTAAAAATGTTGAACAAGAATTTAAAAAATATTGAATACATATTAAAAATGTTGAACGAGTATTTGAAAAATGTTGAACAAGTATTGAAAAGTGTTGAACGAGTATTTGAAAAATGTTGAATGAGTATATGAAAAATGTTGAGCAAGTATTTGAAAAAATGTTGAATAACTATTAAAATATTGAACAAGTATTTGAAATTGTTAAATAAGCATTCAGACAATGTTGAACATGTATAAAAAAATGTTTTTGACATGTACAAAAATGTAGAGTGAAACGAAAACAAACATAACAAAACACAAAAGAAAAATAAAGAATGGAGAAGAAAAAAGAAAACCCCAAAAAAATGAAAACCCAAACAAAAAATGGAGGAGAACAAAGAAAAGAATGAAAAAATGAAGAAGAAACAAATACAAAAAACAATGAAAACAAATGGAGTAGAAAAAGGAAAAAGAACAAAAATCGAAAAAGGAAGAAAAACTGAATAACGTTGAAGAAAAATGGAGAAGGAAAAGAAAATAGGGCGCGCCCAACTATTTTATACCTCAAGTAGTACGCGCCCAGCTATGTCACGAGCTTGAGTCTAGCCTCGTGGCTACGAGCGCTGCACTACGCCATGGAGACCTACGATCTAATCCCACTTTGCCCAATTTCCTTCTTTCTATTTTTTAACACTGTGCGCGCTAAACGGGCCGGCCCAGTACAACGTGAGGGTTGGAAAGCTACCTAGGATTGAATCCCACTTTGCACAATTTCCTTCTGTCTATTTTTTAACACTGCGGGTGCTAAACGGGCCGCCCCAGTACAACGCGAGGAGTGGAAAGCTTCAGCGAGCGCTGCTACTTCGATCGCTTAATGCGATAAATAGCTCGCGCGTGGTGGCGCTAGGGTAAGGACGTGCGCCCGAGTCGCCCTGGGCTAGGCGACGCGAGCTGCTTTTCGTGGAGGGCAAAGAAAGCCATTCTAGATGTTGCTGGTCACAAACTCGATGAGCCCGGCTTCTGAGTTGCTCTCGTGTCGTGGTTACAATCTCTTTGTGTTTACAGTCTTGCCAATAACACAGGCTTGTTGGGTTGGAGACCTTGCAAAGAAATTGCCTGGCCTCGAAGTTCTCTGGGACTAGTGTAAGGGTGCGACTATGTCTCGCTTCACATGACACTAGTTAAAAGATGCCAGAATGAGCCGGCCCAGCTGAGAATAGAGTCGTTCAGTATTATTATTTTCTTGCGCTCTTGTTTCCAAAAAAAATCTTTTGTCTTTTGTTTTTTTTACTTCTGCTTTTGAAATATTCTAATTATATCCATTATAGAAATCACTTTACATGCAGAATTGAAAAATGTTGATTGCACATTCAAAAAATGTTAAACGTCAATAGAAAAATGTTATTGATCTATACAAGAAATGTATAATGTGTATGGAAAAAAGTAGGCACTGAAACACGTATATGAAAAGAATGTTAATCATTTATTTAAAAAAAATTAAACATGTATAAAAAATATTCCTGATGTACACAAAAATGTGCAAATTGTATGAAAAAAGTACTCCCTCTGTAAATAAATATAAGAGTGTTTAGATCACTACTTTAGTGATCTGAACACTCTTATATAGTGATCCGAACACACTTATATTTCTTTACGGAGGGAGTAGACTTCAAAACATGTTGATGAAAAAAGTTAATCATGCGTTTAAAAAATGATAAATGTGTACACAAAAATGTTGCTGATATTTATTAAAAAAATGTAATATGTGTATATAAAAAAATAGATATAAGATAATGTTGCTGATATCAATCATATAGTTTTTTAAGTATATAAAAAATGTACAATATTTATGGAGAAAGTAGACATAAAAACTCTATGTTTTAAAAATGTTAATCAGGTATTTAAAAAATGCTAAACATGTATCTATAAAATGTTTCTAATGCATATAAAAGATGTACAATGTGTATGATAAAACTAGACATAAATATTTTTTTAATCATGTATTTGAATTTTGTTAAATGTGTGTACAAAAAATGTTCCTGACGTATACAAAAAGTGTAGAAGGAAACCAAAAATTGAAAGAATGAAAAGCGATGAAAGCCAAGTGACACATCAAAGATTTGTATTGCATATTTATATATCATACCACTCTTTCATACATATAATAGGGCCACGTGCAAGTTTTGGGGATATTGTGACCCTCCCTCGCACCGTTTTTGATGACGCGCCAATCTATGAGGCTCGCTTGGTCTACGCGTTTGAGTGGACTCGCGAGGGGGTTGATCATGGTGATTTCCTCTTGGTCTGTGTTAGAGTAGGTCATAGTGACCTGTCAAACCAAGGTTGAGCCCATGTCATCACGAGATTCTCTCCCGTCGCCTCCAACTGGTGGTGTAGCACTCTATAACTAACTAATGAACCTTCGCATCGCACTGTCCTGTTTGTGAAATAAGTGCCACATCAAAGATTCTATTGCATATTTATACATCACACCACCCTTTTATAATTATAATTGGGCCACATGTAGATGGGAGGGGGTATTCTGACCCTCCCTCGCTACATTTTCGATGATGTGCCGATACGTGGGGATCGTTGGTTAACTTATTTGACCGGTCTCGCGAGTTTTGACCATGATGATTTCCTCTTGGTCTGTGTTAGGATAGGCCATAGTGACATGTCAAACCAAGGTTTAGCGCATGTCTTGATCAGATTCCCTACTGTTGCCTCCAACTGATGGTGTCGCACTAGCTAACTGACGAACCTTCGTGCCACATTGCCCATTTGTGAAACAAGTGCCATATAAAACATTTATATTTGATATTTAAACATTACAACGAGAGAGGCGTTTTGGAGGCCGAGCTCCATGGAGGCCTTTATTTTTGAAAAATTCAAATTCAAACTTTTATGGTTCAAAAAATTCTGAAAAAAAAATAAGCGTGTATGTAAGGATGTAACTCACATGTGTGTAAAAATTCATGATGAAATACCTTGAGTTGCGACCTGTACAAAAAAAAACAAATTCTTGGCCTGGGAGGATGAATAGTATCATGTGTTAAACAGCCTCAGATTTGTCTTTTTTGCACAGCCCTCATTTCAACGTATTTTGAACTGAAAATTTACACACATGTGTGTTATGCCTTCATGTATATCTGTAAATTTTTTCAGGATTTTTTGAAATGTAAAAATATAAATTTCGATGAAATTTCAAATTTGAATTTGAAGGCCTCACTGGAGGCCGAGCTCCAAAAAGGATTTCCACATTACAACACCCTTTTATACATATAATAGGGCAACATGCAGGTGGGGAAGGTATTCTGACCCTCCCTCGTGTCGTTTTGATGATCTGTAGAGCCTGCTCGATCTACGTCCTTGACCGGACTCAAGGGGGTTGACCATGGTAATTTCTTCTTAATTACACTACTAGGAGAGAGCCTACTAGCAGCGTTTGAAATACCTATAGCAGTAGCGCTGGGGGCAGCGCTACTGCTAACGCGCTACAGTTAAGTTGTAGCAGTAGCGCTGCTCAGACCAGCGCTACTAGTAAGCATTGTTCAAGATATCTTCCGATATTCCGATAAATCGGCCGATTTACCGCTTACCGTTGTCTGACCGATAAGATAAATCGGCCGATAAATTAGCCGATATGGTGATAAATTAGCCGATATGCCGATAAATTAACCGATTTACCCCTTATCATGGGTCGACCGATAAGTTCCCGATAAGCGATATCCCCAACATTGCTAATAAGTATGGTTAGCAGTAGTGCTGCTCTAACCAGCGGTACTGCTAATTATCTGTAGCGCTGCACCGAAGCAAACGCTGCTGCTAAACCATCGCCGCCGCTAGACGCCTACCAGCGCTACTGCTAATATTGCTGCTTTCATATTTTTATTTTCCCTCTACATATTTGTGATGTATTTGTGCATGCTCTATACAATAGTTTCATCATATCACAATAAACATACATTATTCTTATCATATCATACACATACAGTAGTCTCGTCATACCATCATCATCATCATCCAACACAAATATCATCACATCTCGAAAATAGCGATACACAAGTCATGTCATGTCTCGAATAAAATGTAACTGCATGGTCATGGCACACACACAAGTTTCATCATCTCTATTTAAACCATGATGTAGAAGAGAAGAGCGATCATCATGAGCAAGAGCGCGACTATGTAGTACTTCTTGAGGCACGGGTTTCGCTCCCTCTTTTGCCGAAGCATCCACCTCAAGTAACTATTTTCTGCTTCGGCTCTGCTGTCGAACCCTTTGTGGCTAGTGCCCGGGTACCTGTCCACCTGGGCCTGAGCGTCTGGCCAGTGGTCGTACACTCCTGGAACCCTCCCAATAAATACGGCGTAGCAGTCCTTCGCCATCTCTGATCTATGTACCTGCATCGTCAGTTGATGAATTCAACGATAATATGCAATATAATGTACTTGAGAAATACAAAGAGGCATAATTAGCAAAATACAAGCAACCTATAGTAAACATAAATAACAAAGTTCCTCATACCCAAACTAATTAATTAGAGCGATCTACGCTAGTTCAGGAGGACGGTTTAATTATATCACAGAGTTTTGCCGTGCATAAATTCAAATTTTGTCATAGAAAGACAGTAGTGACACATTGTCATCGTCAATCATTCCTCTATGTCGGCGGACCAATCTTCATAGTCAGAGAGGAAGCACCCGAGCTTCGTGAAAGGCTTCGTAGAACATCCCTATTAGTTCGAGGACCTCCTTCATGATCACTTGGGCAAGTTCCCACTGTACGTGATAAAACTCAGTTCGGATTCGATGATCCGGTGTCCTTCCTATGCTTGTGGCCCAGCTGACAATCTCGGCATCGTTGGAAGTAGCTGACATGTGAAGGCGTTGATTATCCCTTCTGTACTCGATCATGTGATGCATGAGGTAGAATCCATCAGCCTTACTGGTGTACGGTTGCTGGATGCAGCAGAAGTCGGTCTTATGGCCGAAACCCAGCCCGTTCTTCCTGTACTTTTTCACTTTGATATATCCACCACAGGCTGAGGGTTAACAGGGCACTATCGAGAACACTCTTTATGTGCGTGTAATCCTTTTTCTTGATGTTCTTCAATGAGTCCAAGTACAGAGCATGGGAGTATTCTGGGTACAGACAGATGAGGACGCCCCCCTCCCCGCTGCGCAAAATAAGTACACCCCAAATTAGCCCATAATGCTTGCAAAGGAATGACTAAAACTTACGAAAGGATATCCGTGGATGACTTACGTGGGATGATATGGTAGGAGAATCGTTTCCTTGTCCTTATTAGCGATCATGAACTCGCCGATGTACTTGCTCGCATAGTCACGGTGTTCTTTGCAGACTGTCAAGAAGCTTTCGTGCATATAGTACGGGTCTGCGCTGCAGATATATTTTATGTTCTTGCGCCTGATGATGTAGTTGAGATACAGCGCACACATGCGGATGAACTGGAAATCCAGCTTGGTCATGTGGAACATGTCGCAGATCTAGTCAAACCGCAGGATGAACTTGTAACACCCCTATGTAACCTAGCACTGTGACTCTGTTAAACATGCCAAGTCATCTTCATTTGCTTGCTTGATCATAGTGGTTAAACAACTCCAATCAAAATTCCTATCTGAAAACAATTCAAATTTAAAGTGCAAAATAAAGATGCTCAAAGTTTGCTGGAAAAATATTCACCTTCTAGCAAATATTCCAAAACAAGTGTTGTTAAGGAACACAACATCACCATCAACTTAAATTTGGGTTAGTGCATTTATAACAGTGCCAAAACAGCACATTAAATGCCATATCATTTTTGAAAAAATCCAAGTGAATTCCAAAACTCTTCTAACTTTTTGTGGCCCAGCAGAATAATGCAATGTATTTATGTGACTAAGTTTCACATTTTTGCAAAGTGTTCTGGCAGTCCAAAATATTGCAAAAAGCTTCTGTGAAAAAGAAATAGAAAAAGAAAAAGAAAGACGCCTACGTGCTACTGTGCTTATGGGCCTAAGTCAAACAGGAATAGCCCAGCCCACCCCTACCGGTCGTCGTCCTCCATCACGCTGTCAGCACGCGCGCACGCCCGAGCGCGGATGCGGCCGCTGTCGTTCATCCGACGGCTCCCCATCGTGGTTAAGAGCATCACCAGTCGCCTCTCCCTCCCGTGCGAAACCCTACCCCGCGCTACTAAGCTCTCACCGGACCGTCTTGCGTCCCCTTGGTGAGCTCCACGTCCTCCCTCCCCTCTGGTTTGGTCGGATTTGAGCTGTGGCTGGCTGTTGCCATGGTCGTGACTCTGCTTCCGCCGGCGAGCTCGTAGGCGTCACGCTCGTCCACCCCACGCCGAGCAAAGGGCTCCGCCGTGCTTCTGGGACTCCCAGGCAGCGCGCGTGTTTCCTTTCGATTCAGGCGAGCCCATGGACTCGTGCCCGAAACCTGCAAGCTCCGGCCGCCGCTAGAGCTCACCGTAGTCGCTGTTCTGGCCACCCCCGTCGACGCTGCTACCCCCAGATCGCTTCGCGCCGTCGCCCTGGTCCCGTAGATGCTCGCGGTGGTCCAAACGGACCACCACAACCGTTTTCCGGCCGAGACCGAGCCGCGCCGCCGTCTTTGAGGCCACCGGCGACTAGCCGCCAGCGCCGCTGACGTGTCCGACGCGGTTAGCCACTAACCCCCGCCTCTGTGCGGCTGACAGACGGGCCTCGCGCTTAATTAACCTGGATTAGATTAGTCGCTAATTAAATACCGAACTAAACTAACCTAATAGCCACTGACTAATGGGCCCCACGTGCTAATTAATCATTTTTAGTTAAAATTAACTCACTGGATTAACCACTATGTATGACATGTGGGACCCACTGGTCGGCTTGACCAGTCCACCGACACAGTTGACCTGCTGACGTCATATTGAGGTCATGCTGACATCACCTTTCACTATTCTGGATAATTCGAATTTAATTAATTAAAATAATTCTAGAAAATCAATAAAACTTTAGAAAATCATAGAAAATAAACCGTAGGTCAGATCGAAAAACTTTCTACATGAAAGTTGATCAGAACGACGAAACGAATCCCACCGTGCCATCTGTTTCTGTGTCGGGACCCTCTACGGAGGTGAACCCGTAACTTTTAGCCTGTTTTCGGTAGATGAATAGTGCATATACACCGGTTAACAATTCCACCTTAAATCCTAAAATAACTAAAATGATTTAGACATGCCTTTAGGCAACCATACACTGCACGTTAGCATAGCATGCTCTGTGTTGCATATGTTTGCCGTGTATTTATTTGTTTCCTCCCCCTCTTCTCTCTCGGTAGACCCCGACACCGACGTCGTCCCCGAGGCCGACGCAGCTCCGGAGACCGACTGCACCGTTGACGACCTTGCCCTTGCCACAGAGCAACCAGACAAGCACCCCCCTTGAGCATGCCTATATCGCCTATTCTCTTCTTTCTTATGCTTGCATTAGAATTGTTGCTGCTACTGCTTTACCTATTCTGATGCATAGCCTGTTTATTGTAACCTGCTATTGATACCTTACCTGCTTATCCTAAACTCCTTAGTATAGGCTGGATAGAGACCCCAGTGACCCCACTTGTCCCGGTTGCCCCGCTGGATCATCAGAAGACTCAACAACCTGGCTCCGGCACCGCACATCACCCCCCTTAGTTGTACGACACTGCAGCGTTACTATCGAGTGCCGAGGGTGATACCTCGTTTAGCACTTCTGATGTTAACTCCGTAGAGTAGCTATTCGGTCATGGTCATCGAGGGTGATTCCTCCTTCACCACTTCCGATAACGACACCGTCGTGCAACACCTCAAGTGTGAACCTCGAGGGTGATTCCTCCTAAGTTCACCTTGATGACTACATTAGGTGGAATCCATCGAGGGTGATTACTCAGTTTCCCCCCTGGTGTTTGGACACACAGTTACTATGACTTTAACCATAAACCATGATAAAGTCGGGTCGGCCCTGAGGGGTACCCGCGCGAGCATGTGATGCAATTGATGTGTAGTCGGGTGACCAGAGAGAGTACCCGCGAGATAATTACAAGGCGTGGCCGGGCATTCTTAACCCTTGCCGCAAGTCCTCGAGACGGGGCGACGGGGTCACATCGATCGTGAGTCTCTGCTCGTTATCGCGCGCTCCTAATTCACTAACGGTTTGGATATTTGATCCGAGTGGGCTTCTGGCCCGATAGCACTAACCATCACGTGGGAACAGTTATGGGCACTCTACGTCGTATGCATCAGTCGAAGCTTAATGGACGTCAGCGATTGAGCGGCGCACGCCGAGTTGGACTGCGTAAAGCAACCTCCTTGATAGTGTGGGTTGCCAGGTCTGCTCTCGGCCGTGAACGTAACGTGCAGGAGTTCTCGGGGCGATGGCCCAAGACCCCTAGGGGCATAGGTTTAGTCCGGCGTGCTGACCTCTCTGTTAAGCCTAGGTCGGGTTGCGGCGTATCGTTTGGCCGAGGCCGGGCATGACCCAGGAAAGTGTGTCCGTCGGAGTTAATCGAGCGTGGTGGGTAAGTTGGTGCACCCCTGCAGGGAAGAACTAATCTATGCATAGCCGATCCTCGGTAACGGACGCTCGGAGTTGTATCCCGATCGATACAACTAGAACTGGATACTTCAGATGAGAAATGGATACTAGGGCTCTGGGATTGCTTTCTTGCAGGGAGTCAAGAAAGGATCTCTGGGCGAGGTTGATACTGATTACTGCTACTACTTTATACTGTACTAATCTACACTCTTCTAATGCTGCAAGACGCTTGAAGATGCTTGAAGATGCTAGTCTTCGATAGGACTAGGCCTTCCCTCTAATCTGGCATTTCTGCAGCCCAGTCCACATATACAGTCTTTCCTTGATAATGTTGCATATGTAGTGTAGATCTTTGCTTGCTGAGTACTTCGGATGAGTACTCACGGTTGCTTTGCTTCCTCTTTTTCCCCATATCCTTTTGATGCAACCAGATGACGGAGCCCAGGAGACAGCTGCCCCCACCGACGACTTCTACTACCACCCCGATGGTGGTTACTACTACGAGCTTGCCGACGACCAGGAGTAGGATCGTAGGGTCCCAGGCAGGAGGCCCACGCCTTTCGATCGTAGTGTTTTCTTTTGCACCGCCTTCTTAAAGGCCTATCTGTGTTTTCTTTTATATCTGTACTTAGATATCTGATGCTTCCACTGACGCTTGTATGCGAGCTTATGTATTCGAGCCCTCGAGGCCCCTGGCTTGTAATATAAAACTTGTATGACTTTATTTATGTTTTAGAGTTGTGTTGTGATATCTTCAAGTGAGTCCTTAGGCTTGATCGTGCGCATTTGCGTGTATGATTAGTGAACGATTAAGCCGGGGGCGTCACAAAACTTATCCGCGGGCCATCTGTCGACGTACAACTTCCCACCCGGCACCTGAGCCGCGTAAAGCGGGTATCCTGGATTTTTCGAGATGAGAAGGCTTTTCTCTCTGGCCAGAACATCTTCATGAAATCTCCTTAGATCATTGTTCAGTATGTGCTCTAGCGCTTTCGGAGGTAGGATCGGGTGGCCGGCGACATGGAAATGCTCTACATCTTCGACATGTATTATGTCTACCTCCCGGGGCTTCAGAGGCGACTGGCTGCTTGAAGCAGCTCTGGCGCCTTTGGGGCCTTTCTTGTCCGGTCTCCTCCTTTGCTTCTTGGCGGGTGGCGGTAGTGAGCCCACCATACCTTTCCTAACCACCACCCCAGTGTCGTCGGGCTAATCAATGGACAGCCCTCGGGTTGTTGTTGCTGGGTAGAGGCGACATCTGGAGGCGTCTCCTGCGAGGATCGCATGAAGATAGACTTTTTGCATTTCGCCTTAGGACGTTCCGGCTCCGGCAAATCAGGCAACATCAAGTCATCATCTCCATGCTCATAGTCTGAGTCATAGTCCCGAGCCATCAATCCTCCATCGTCATAGGCGGTATTGATATACTTGAGAGGGTCATCATCATCCTCCTCCATGACAACATCAGCATTTGCTTCTTCGACGGGGGCGACGTCATTTGGCACTAATGGAGGCTCTCCCTCACGTCGTCCGCTATCACCCGTCACGACAGGTGCAAGTAATTTGGTAGGTGGGGTGGTGTTCATACCTACTTGTGGAGCTGTCGTTGGTGTGCTACCGGGCGCCTCGACACGAAGAAGAGTCTTCGGCCAAGGCAAGAACCAGCTCTTGCATGCGCCAATCCGTTTAGGGGTCTCCTCGTCATCGACTGGTACCGAAGGAGGCAAATCCTCGAAGCCCGCTTTGACACTGGCCACGTTAACCTTGAAGATGCCATGGGGCATCTCTCGGTTGTGGAACATGCGGTCCTTCGGCTTCGCGATCGTTGCCTTTCTCACGCCCACCTTCTGGCCGTTGATGTCGTACAGTAAGGTGCACGGGGTTTTGTCGGCCTACGAAGACATGGCTGCGACATCAAACATTCAAAAGGCAACTGAAACGGAAGACTATAGACATGCTGGTGAAAAGGGTATGACGCGTAATTACCGTGAGGGCGTCGAGCTCAGCCAAAGACGAAGCCTCGCCGAGCATGCCAGAGACGGAGGATCGGGATGATATGAACAGGAGCGGGACCTTGTGCGGTTGTGTGAGCAGGTGCTGGTGGTGCAATATTCACCGAATTGCTCTCGACGTAGCTGGGAAGGGGAAAGTCTGCTGGCCCTTTATCTGGATTGCTCTTCGACCAATCGATAATTGTCAGAATCAATCTGGTAATATTGGAAGATTGGAAGTCAGCCGTGACGCCAGCTACCGCTGCATTGACTACCCCAACCAACTCTTCTTTAGTCTCAGCTTTGGTCTTATTGACCGCAATCGCGACCTTCTCATCGATGGTCTGTTGAGTAAGCAACCGTCTCTGCCTTCTTTCCTCTGGCTTCTGATGGTAGCACGTCTTCCACGAGGCGCCATCTCTGACGCCGTGCACACGCCCATACGACGGCGGTTTGTCCTTCGGGACCTTTTTCAGTATGTTTAGGGCCCGGTTGAAAGGGGTGTCCCACTTGGGCCTCACCGACGACTGTTACGACTCGTCACTTTCGGCTACCTTTTGGTGCTGCTCTTTCTGCAAAAGGAACGTGGATGGTTTACAAATGTGACAAAACTTGTAGTCGAATTGATTGGAAGCTAATATAATAAGGTGGTAATATAACAATTACCAGAAGTCTCATGAACTCCCTCGTGTTCGGGTCCGTGTAAAAGATCTTATTGACGCGGTCCCACTTGTACCGGGCTCTGATCTAGTCACGCTCCTGCGGGTCGGTGAACTCCGCCAAGGGGTCTGGGATTCCATGACTTTCACGTTCAGAGTCCTCCTTGGCCCATACGTGCCTCTTCCCCTCATAACCACGGCTTCCGAGGCGGTAGGGAGGCGTGATCCTGGCCTGGAGCGCCTTCATTTTCTCCGACCTTTGTTTGACTTCTTCTTTAGCGCAAGTCTCCTTGAATTTTTCAAAGTCCTCTTCCTTTAGTAACGGATTGTCAGCATGAATCTTGGACCACGGTTTATTCTTCGCAATCGCTTTTTTCACCCTAACTTTCCAGGCGGACAAGTCGTTGGTGAACGTCACCATCGCCTTGCTGTTTATCTTTGTCATGGGTTCGCCGTCCCACGGATGTTTGCTTTCATCCTGGCCGGGGAACAGGAACCTATTGTGCAACTTCTTTAGGAGCATGTGCTCCATATGTAGTATCTTTTTTAACTTCTCGTCGTTGATGTTGGCGATTTTCCTGAGGATGCATCCTAGTTGATTGCCCCAGCACTAGCACGCTTCCTCCGGCGCCGTTGGCTCTAATTTCTTGGGGTGCATCTCCGTGACCACAATTTATCCGATGCCG
Source organism: Thinopyrum elongatum (assembly GCA_011799875.1). Taxonomy (NCBI): domain Eukaryota; kingdom Viridiplantae; phylum Streptophyta; class Magnoliopsida; order Poales; family Poaceae; genus Thinopyrum; species Thinopyrum elongatum. The sequence goes on along the minus strand of CM022301.1, from coordinate 445,963,496 downwards.
AGCTCGTTTGGTTTTTGTGTCCTCTTCCGCTTCGGTGCTTTACCGGCTACGACAACATCGTTGCCGGTCTCGGGGGTGGTGTCGGTGCCGGTGCTGGGGTCGGCATCGATGTCGGGGTTGGTGCCACTGCCGCCACCCTGCACCCGCAACTGGTGTTCATCCAGGTAATCGAAATAATGATTTGTTGCCTCGACGGGGTATTCTTCGAGGCGACCAGAACCCCCGGCTTCAGCGTGGCTAGACATGTTTCCTATTCAACAATTGTAAATAAAAGATATAATGAAGAGAAAAAGGGGCATATATTTGGTCGGAATGTTGATTCATTCCCCTTCCGAAAAATCCCGGGCACTCCATATGTCCTAGTTTCTAGCACAAGTCATGCCGAAAATCACGAAATTTTTTGGCATGACCTTTGCTAAAAAGTGGACATATGGAGCGCCTAAAATTTGCCGGAACGGAAATGAATCAACATTCCGGCAAAACATAGGCCACTCGGATATTCTTCGACATTCAACCAACATTGCAAAATCATATAACATCAATGACATATGAGCATCACAGGAGCACATATATAAAGCAAGTACACATAGTGAAATGACCTCACTAAACATTGCAAAATAGTGGTCTTTTCAAAAACAAAAAACCTTTGCAAAATGACCTCACTAAACATTTGCTACTGTTTTTTATTTATAGCTAAAAAAGTCTAGGAAGGGAGCTACTGTTTTTTATTTATAGCTATTTTATATACCTACAAAAATTGCCTAGCTAATTTCCTAAAAAAATTTGTTATTGTTTTTTATTTATAGCTAAAAAGGTCTAGGAAGGGAGCAACTATTTTTTATTTATAGCTAATTTATATACCTACAAAAATTGCTAAATGCTCTCTCTCTCTCTCTGCTACTGCCCTAATTAAACAATTTTGCTACTGCCCTAAACAGTAGCTAGGGTTCATCACAGAGAGATAGAGAGAGGAGGGCAGGGGAGAGGAGAGGGAGAGGCTTACGGGCTCGGGCGGCGGCGGTCGAGGGTGGGCAGGGGAGAGGGCGGCGGCGGCGAGGTCGAGGGCGGGCAGGGGAGAGGTTGGCGGCGGCGGTGTGGTCGAGGGCGGGCAGGGGCAACGGCTGGCGTCGAGGTCAAGGGCGGGCAGGGGCGACGGTCGACGTCGAGGTCGAGGTCGAGTGCGGGCAGGGGCGACGGCCGGCGTCGAGGTCGAGGGCGGGCAGGGCGACCGACGGCGGCGCGCAACAGAGAGTAGGGGGAGAGGTGGGAGAGCAGGGGAAGGGACTTGGCAAAATTTTGAGCCCGCGCAATGGGTTAACTAAAAATAGCAATAGCACTCGATTAGGATCCGGCGCTAAAATTTTGAGCCCGCGCGGCGGGTTAACTTAAAATAGCAGTAGCGCTGGGTTAGGATCAGGCGCTATAGCTAAGTTAGCTATAGCGCGGGATCCTAACCCAGCGCTACTGCTATTTTTAGTTAACCCGCCGCGTGGGCTCAAAAGTTTGCCAAGTCCCTTCCCGCCCTATAGCGCCGGGTGGTAATCCAGCGCTACTGCTAACTGTTCCAATTTTTTGTTTTTTTAATTCTAAAATACATATAGCAGTAGTGCTGGATTAGGATCCAGCGCTACTGATATTTTTCTTTTCTTTTTATTATTTTCCTTTTCTAGTTTTTAGTTTTCTTTTTTTTCCTTTACTTTTCTGTTTATTTTTCTTTTTCTTTTGTATTGTTTTCTCCCTTTTGTTTTTATTTTTTGTTTTTCTCCCGACGGCCTCGCACGCAGTCGACGAGAATGTCTTCCTCCCACACTGCGCGAATATCACCGGAACCATGCATGTGGTGGTAATTGAAGGGGATACGATGTATACATCATTTGACCGATAACGGTTACTTAAGTGCGTACACAAAATAGATACATATATATAAATGATGGTTTCTCAGCTGTGTCGAGGACGTTTCACATTGAGCTTCTTCTCTTTCTTGCTCGTTGTCGAATAATTGAGCCCCTCGTTGTGATTTTTCCGGAACCATGGATTACGATCTTTCTTAGGTAATGTAGTCTTGATTCTTCTTTTCACGTATGCTTCATCGTCATCATCATGTTCCCTCATCGGGTTGCCGTATTGGTCGTAGTCTTCCTCGTTGGCGACTCCATCCATTCGGACGATGCTCCTTTTGCCTCTCCTCACGACAACATGCCTGGGATTGGTCGGGTCGGTTATGAAGAAGCATTGTCACGTGCTTAGCGTGTACCCATGGCTCAGTTTTGGCAATGATGTTAACGTTCATGGTAGCGCTCTTTGCATCGGGTATAGACATGGTAGTGAAATACTTGTTTTCTCTTATGGCGTCCTTAGCCCATCTGACACGGAACGTCGTTGCATCGTGCATTCCAGCATAGTCAAGCTCCCAAATCTCTTCGAACCATCCGTAGAATCTTTCAATTGTGCCGTTGGCGTCGGTCACGCATTCAATCGTCACCCCTGAGTTCTGGTAATCACTGTCCATGTCTTTGGCCTCCGTGTAGAACGTGTACCCGTTGATATCGTATGCCTGATAGGTCGCGAGTTTGGGCGCGAGGCCATGTGCTAAGGCGTGTATGAGCAATCCGTCCGAACTGCCCTATTCCGGGGGATTAGCAAGAACTTGCTCATTGAACCAACGCAAGAAAGTGGCGTTGTGCTCTACAGTAACTTCGTCGTCCATCTTGCGCATCCCCTTATCACGGTACTTCTTTACGATGGTTTCTTTATGCAGTGTCACATAATCATCTACCACATCTAGGAGATGCACTGTCAAAGTCGTTCCGTCGATCCGAGTAGTCCACGTGCAATTCCCTCCGGCCGTTGTTGTGACCTTCTCCTCCGAGCCGCTCATGGTGCCTCTTGACGGGAAAACCAACAACAGGGTCTCCGACGCCTATATAATTCTCGCAAAAGGAGATGCACTCTTGCGTCAGATACTCCTGGACGATGCTCCCATCGGGACGGGACATGTAACAAACGAATCCTTTGATGACCCCATTCATCCTCTCGAACGGCATCATGCTGTGAAGGAATGTCGGCCCGAGGTCGATGATGTCGTCCATGATGTGGACACACAGATGCACCATGACGTCAAAGAATGCGAGCGGGAAGTACATCTCAAGCTCACATAGTATGACAACGATCTCTTCCTGTAGCCTTCGGAGCTGCTTCACACTGATGGACTTTTGAGAGATAACGTCGAAGAAGTTGCAGAGACCAGCAAGCGTGTCACGGACGTGCTTCTCCATTATCCCTCTAATGGCAACCGAGAGTATCTGCGTCATCATCACGTGACAGTCATGAGACTTCATCCCGCTGAACCTTTTCTTCTTGGTGTCTAGAAATCTGCTTATCTTCCCACAGTATCGGTACTCGCACCAAGCACGACATTCCTTGCATCTTCTGCGAAAAATTGATATTCAGCGTTGAATGCTCTCCACTGGCTAGCATCTGCGAGGTGTCTTAGCTTTGGATCATCTCCATCGTCGGGCTTCTTCCTCTCCGCGTGCCAGCGCATGAGCTTTGCTTCCTTAGGATCTACGAAATACCACTGCAGACGGGGAGCGATCAGAAAGTACCATACAACTTTCTGAGGAGCTTTCTTTCCTGCCTTCTTGTATCGAGAAGCATTGCACACTGGACAGCTGATTTTTTCAGCGTGCTCCCCCCGATAAATGATGCAATAATTGATGCATGTGTGGTATCTAATGTGCGGCAGATCAAGAGGGCAAACAATTTTCTTGGCCTCCTCGACACTAGTAGGACACAGGTTCCCCGCGGGAAGAACTTTATTATGTAGATACTTCAAATGCTCATCGAGGCTTTTGTCTATTCATTTGTTTTTGGCCTTCGTCTTTAGAAGTTCGAGCGTGAAACTCAAACGGGTCACCTCGGTATCGCAACCGTCATACAATGGAGTCTTCGAGTCTACTTCAAGTTGCGCCAGCTTGGCCTCCTCTCTAGAAGCAGCTCTGTCGCTACTCGTACTCTTGCGAAGGAGGTCTCGAACATGAGGGTCCTGCACGACTGAACTTAGTAGCGTCGAAGACTGCGGCGTGTAGTCCGCCGCCTCTTCTCCGCCATGTCCGGACTCTTCTTCACCGTGTCCGGAATCTTCTCCGTCGCCGCCATGTCCAGACTCTTCCCCGCCGCCATGTCCGACGCCATCGTCTTCGTGTCGATCGGTCATCTCTTCGTCTAGCCCCATGTCGTTATTCCCTGCCATGTGGACGTCCTCATCATCATCTTCACTTATCCACCGAGTATAGCCATCCATGAAACCATTCATCAGCAGGTGCGCCTTCAAACTGCCACGATCAAAAGGGTCCAAAAGGACTCCTTCTTTGCATCTTGTACACGGACATCTAATCCTAGTCCGATTATTTGCATACATGTCCATCACCGCGGATTGCAAGTATCGCTCCACCTTCCATCCACTCACCTTCATGACCGACTGCACGGTATAATAAGCAAAAGGGTTCTAAACAAAATGCATGCATGCATCAAAGTCATATAAAAATTTGGCATGACCTTGCCTAAAAATAGGACATATCGAGTTTTCTCGAAATTCACCGAAACGGAAATAAATCGATATTTCGGCAAAACATAAGCAACTCGGGGTCATGTCACTCACACAAATCCCTCCATATCTCAAACACACATATTCCCATTCTTGAAATGCATAACTTTTTACTCACCTATCTCCCGAGAGAGATCGAGCACGGTTAGATGAGGCCTTCGCTACCTATAGGGACGATCGAAAATGTGGATGGCTAAATAGCTAGCTAGATCTAGTTGTTGGGAGGAGAGATGACTCTAGCTAACTAATGGAGAGGGAGAGAGATGAGCTAGCTATATCTATATGTATGGAAGGAGGGAGAGCCAAATAAATGATGTAGATAGAGAAGAGAGGCCATTTATGAAGGAGAAATCCCCTCGGATTGGGCGGCGACGGCACCTTGGTGTCGTTTTCTTCCTGAAGACGCCGCCTTGGGATGGGCAAGTGGTGGCCGCGGCTTTTGCGTGGGTTGGTTTGCTGACATTCTTCAGTTTTTCCTGCTCGACAAAGTTCGGTGATCTTCGTGGTTGTGGCCTGAGGCGGTGGTCATGATCGGAGTGGCTTTGCCGGCGTGGTGGCTGTATTGCCATCCTCTCCCAATCCATCCGGGCTCAGTGGTGAGCTCTTCTGCTTGTCGAGATGGATGGCCGGGCAACAGTATGGGAGTTGAAGGCCGTGCTCTTCCACCGGCGGCGGGCTCTTCCATTATCTTGAGCATATCGGGGGCATGTCCTGGAGATCCCGGGGTCCTCGATGTCCTAGCTGGTTCTAGATATAGTCAGGACTGTTGTTGTTCGGTAGCATCATGTATCCTTCTGTCGCCTTTCTTTTTTTCTTTTTTTGTTGTATCGGTGGTTGTATGCTCGGCTGTTGCTGTATAATATAAAGCGGGGGGAAACCCTTTATCGTCAATTAGCGTGGGAAGGGGCGAGGGCCCTCTGAAGCTGCTGACTCTTAAGTCTTCAAGTTTCCTTGCGGAAAGAACATGACGGTATATGAGGACTTAGAAGGGAACAATTGGATCAAGGCCGTCGCAAAGCTTCACACGATCCAGCGGCGAGAAGAATTCGTCATGCTATGGGATTGGATCTTGCAATTCCAACTCCACCTTGACCGGTGCTGGCACCATCACGTGGAAATGGACAACAAATGGCGTTTATACCTCAGCGTCCGCCTATGCGATGCAATTCCAGGAGTGACATCACCGAGAAAAGCGGGTAGGGCAAAGAGGAAATGTTGTCGAAAAGCGGGAGCCCATGCCATCTTCCAGATCAAACAAAAGACAAGACATGTTCAAAAGCTTGGCAAAGCACGCATCTCACGGGTAGTATTATTCAGGCCACCAAACAAATGCAGGTTATTCCTTTGGCTCGCCAACAAAATTGTTTGTTCACCAATGACCGACGGTTCAGAAGAGGAATTGCCGACTCAAACAATTACCCCTTCTGCTCCTCGACCGAGACCACCGATCACCTGTTGATTCATTGCTCCTCTGTAAGGCCTCTTTGGGAAGAGCTTAACGGGCATCTTGGCTGGGCACCCAACCTCGCTTCAACATCGTTGGGGTAGGAGCTCGCCAAAAGAACAAGGTTCAATGTTATATTTGCGGTGTTGTGGAATATCTGGAAGCGTTGCAATGAAAAGATCTTCTGTCACGTGCGGAACCCCCTGAACACCACGGCTCGTGCGAGTGCTGATGACCACAAGCTATGGGCTCGCAGGTGTCCAAAGCCACGTAAACAAGCTCTTCTGCTAGACTGGAGCTCTATGTTGTCTCATCTATCTATTCTATGAGACTGTAACCCCACTCGTGTGATCTCTGTCTCTCGCTCCTTCCCTATAAAGGACTATCAAATCAACATGGTTCAGGCCGGCCTAAGCTCACCGTTGCTCATTGTGTTTGTATCCCATTGGTGCTTTATTTTTGAGCTAATAAAAGCCATCCTTTGTAGGGAAAAATCCCACCGTTACACCGTAAAATAAAAGGTATTGTTCATGTTGAGATCACAATGGACAATACTCTCAGTCGGCGGTCGGTTGTACCCCTGGATCTCACTGCATCAGATGTGCAGCACAAATGAATGCTAGGATAATGCATCTCTCCAGCATCATGATCTGCAACCATTGCTGCCAGACTATCCCTCAAATCTCTTGATATGGGTGGTGCCAGAGCGACGGAGATACTTCTGCTACCAATCCAAACACCAGCTGTCCAGAGATGCTTCAAAGACTAGAACTTTCAGAAGATGAAAAACTCTCTAGAAAAACTTCCGGATTAACACAGGCACCAGCTTCTTTATCCAGCGGTGCGTCCCACAAGCAAGCAAACAGTATACAATCACCATCAATTGATTAAGATTCAGTCAGACCGATCCACAACTAAACATAGGAACACATAACTGCAAAGTCACGGTCACTGACCAAACTTCAGTTTGTAACGGAATATTGAAATCTAAGGTCCCAGCTGCTGACAAAATACAAAATCCCAGTGTACACAGAACCAAAAGCACTGCTGACAACAGACAAAATCCCAAAAAAAAAAACTTAACGGATATAAGAGCAACTGTTGAAAATGACAAGGACACTGAATTTTCCTGATAGCTCCAAGCCTCCAACAGTTGTTGTCAGACAAAAATGGTAAAAATCGGTGCAGGTCACAAGGAATCGGATTCAGAATAAGGATAAGCAAATGTAGAATCTTATCCATGAGCAAACTGGATATTTGTAAGAAACATGAAGGTGGGGATTTGTAGCTGATTATGAGGTTGTGATGTTGTAATAACAATGTACCCCTAAAAAAACAATGTAGAAAGTTTGTCATTATTATGTGGTAGAAAAAAAAGTTGGAACGTTAATTGCTTTACATTTATTAATTGAGACGGTTGGTAGTTCATTAGTAGATGAACAGGATTGGTCAACGTATAATTTCCAAAATATCTTCCTTTTGCTCTTTTGTAAGCATCTTCTACAAAAATGTGGAGGATCCATATGATGGGATTTGGCCTTTGCTCGTTGCTCTAAAGCACCGCTAAGAGCTCATTCCATAGTACCAACACAAATCATCCTGGTGCTAACTAGCTCGCTTTGCGCTGCTGAGTTAGCGTGAAATAAGAATGTTCATGGAAGTCCATACATTATGTAAATGCATAGTCACACAAGCACTGGCTAATTTTGCATCGTGTCATGTGCTTTAGGGTTGTAAATCATAGGCAGGATAACCAGATCTGAAATGCTACCATCCAAATCTTATGCACTGCGGATGCCAACGAAAAAAATCCCAACCAATAGTTAGGTGACGACACAAGGATGTCTCATTGCCACTAGAATTTAAATGGCAGTTTGGGTACTCGCAATGCACACAAGCGCACTCATTTAAGAACACAACAACCTAAGTATCACCCCACTATAAAGCTCCAACGAGTTCTATATCGAGACTAATTCATATCTATTTTGATTTTATATGACACTTCTTCTTCGGTCTGTCCATACCCCTTCATAATAAAGGATATAATGGTCTTTCTAAAAAATACGTCGCGGAGATCTGTCAGTCCGCCTTGGGCCGGCCCATTAGTGAGCATGTACAGTAGCACGGATTGAAAATCCAGAAAAACAGTGCGCCTATTAGGCATTGAACACAGGACCTCCAGGGGTTGTAAAATTGCTAATAGCCACTAGAGCCATCACGATTTGGTGATACTTAAGTGGCGCAGTTATTTATCACAAAGAATGGACGTACTGTAGGAGTTTTTTTAATTATACATATTGTAGCATATAAAAATCGTTATTGTACAACCGGGCCAACATTCTAGCTAAAGCATTTTTTATAGCTAAAAAATATGTGTTTCTTCATCTATTGGAATATTTTTTAAATATGAAACATTTTCAAAATTTGGACTTCTTTTGGAAACGCGATTTTTTTTCAAATTTCTGAACCTTTTTTACGAAAAATACTTTGATTTTGTGAATATTTTTAAAATTTTAAGAACAGTTTTATAGAATTGTAAACATTTTTCTGAAACTGCAGACATTTTTTCAAAAAGACAAATAATTTATCAAATTTGTGAACATTTTCTAAAACATGAAAAAAAATCCGGACATTTAAAAAACGCACACTTTTTCAAATTGGCGAGCATTATTCGAAAACACAAACATTTTTTTAAATTTAGGAATATTTTTTCAAATATACTAACATTTTCTGAAAGCATTTCTTATTTTCTAGGGCCTAAGCATTTTTTTTGTTTTTCTTCTCTTTATGTTAACTCATTTTTCTACTTTTGAACTTTATTATCCTTTGTGATACTTGTTCAAAAATTTTAATTTTTTTTGGCATAACATAAAATGTCCATGTTTTCAAATATTGTTTAAAATTAAAAAAACTATTCTAGAATTTCATAAAATGTTCCAATTTTCGAATTTTTTTTGTTCACAAATTAAAAAAATGTATGCGTTTAAAAAAAGTTTATAATTTTTTTAAAGTACATGGTTTGCGAGTTTGAAATTTTAAGGATGTCGAAAATTAACGTGCTCTCTAATGGACCCTTCTGGCCAACCTGAACGCCTTCCGTTGAACATGGTGTTTTCGTGGACATCCTTGAAATTACCTCAACTTTTGCCACTAGGTGGACATGCCCATGGTAGGCATCCATGGCAGGTTTGAACTATTTCCGACAGCATATGCAAGTTGCGACACGTTTAGCCATTTATCGACCTTTTTTGACCGAGAAAATTTTAGAAAATGCAAAATTTGTCGAAAACCCAAGCAATTTGGATTGGTGCCTTGAATTGGTCATACAAGACCATGGAAAAAATATTGGGGACATGGATGCCTACCATGGGCATTCCAGCTGCTGGCAAATGTTGGGGTCATTTCAAGAATGTCCAAAAAAACACCATGTTCAACATAGCGTGTCCGAGTAGTCACCCATGCCAGTTTTAAAGGGAAAATGTATTTAAAATCATAATTTACATAGATACTTAAAGCTGTCATTTTAAGTTTCTAACATAACTAATAAATACAAAATGATAGAATTGAATACAACAAATGCTTTTTTAAAGCATTTAATAAATATATATATGAAAAAAGAATTTTAAATCATAATTTAAAATAGTAACTTAAAACTGTTATTTTGGTATTTCAATTTTTTGAACAGGTTTCAAACAAATAATAAAGTTTTAAAAGGAGAAAAGATAAATTAACGAAAAAAAAGAGAAAACCCAAAAAATAGAAAAGAAAAAATATCTTAGGCCTTGCCCAACTAAGCGACGGCATCGCTCCTGTCGGGCGACTATTGGAATTTGTTCGGAATTTTAAAAATGTTCTCATTTTCAAAATAATTGTTCACAAATTGACAAAATGTTCGGGCAAATTTAGAACACTTTTTTGATATCATTTATTTAGTCTCATTTCTAAAAAAAATGTAATTTAATTTTTTGTCCGTGCTCTCAGAAAATGTTTGTTTTCACAATTTTGTTTGTGCTTTTCGAAAAATTATTCACATTTTGACATTTTGAATAATTTTTAAAGACACAAACATTTTTTGAAATTACCTTACAATTTCCGAAAATGCAAATATTTTTTAATTTATGAACAAAATTTGGAAATAACGAACCTTTTGTACTTTTGAACAACATTTTATAGTGCGACCATTTTTTGAAAAGGAAAGAAGAAACGTAACATGAAAAGGAAAATAAACAAATAAAAAGATATTATGGAAAAAAGACCAGTTCACAAAGTGTTGCTAAAATCTTTAATAAAATTCCCAGCCCGTGCATTACTTAAGGTGTCTAGCTTTAGATTGTTCACTGGATGCATGCTGTCGCAGTGGTTGTGGACGCAGTTAATGTTTTAAGTGGTCTTGGGTTCGATTCCCAGCTTGTGCGATCCTTTTCTGCTATTTTTCAATGGGCCGGCCCAAGTAAGCTGCCCGGTGTACACGTTACTAGAAAAGTAGATACAAATTGCGAAAGGTCCATATTACCCCTTTATATGTATTGCAGGCGAAAGGTCCATATTACCCCTTTATACGTATTGCAGGGGGTTGTACCGAAGCGGGACTCTTTATATGATGCTGTAGTGGGGTGGGTTGCCTATGCCCTGCGATTGGTCTCATAGTTTTCGATCAATTTTATCACATATCCACTCACCTTTTTGAGTTTTGTTGAGCATTGGCAGCTTGATTTTAGTGTATGTATCTAGCTTTGGATCCATTTGGTTGAATTATTTTGTTGTTTGTGAGGTTGTCATCTCAGTGAGCTCATTCGATATGCAGGAGAAACAGCCGAAATTCATAACTATTAGAATTCAAACATAACTAGGTGTTGGAGGCATCCGGGAAGATTTATGAGCAACTTTTTTATTCTCTTCAACTGAAAGTCTAACACCTCGTAGTTGGTAACCTATTGCCGTAAGACTTAAGTGGAGATGCAAAAGATCAAAGAAGCGACTTCGTAAGAACAAAATAATAGGTTTAGAAAGGGGAAAAGGTCTGGTAAAACCAAAAAGAATAGGTCTACCAGGTTCGGTAGCCAATGCAATATAATTATGCTATGGAAGCGGTTTCCGCCCATTTGATTTGTATAAACCATATTTATTCATCTTGCTGCACTAAAGGTTCAGAACTTCTTTTCCCATCTTCTACCCTTTTGAATGGGCATCTTCCACTTCCGACGAAAGGTGCTCACGTCTCAATCATTTGTGCTAACCAAACCATCGAATTTGCACAAGCAATGCCAACGCCGCTGGGTTGACCTTTCTAGAACCTAAATCGCCGACATGACCCGGGCTCTATGAGCAACAGAACAAACGGGTTGACAAAGAGAACATTATCCAAATGCTTATGGTCATAATGTGTAAAAATAGGAGCTCGTGCCAGCAACAATTTTTTAACATAGTTTGTTCGCATACTGCCAATGACACATGATACAAATGCTTGGACCACTTTGCAGATAGGCTTCTCAAATGCCAAAATTACCCCTGTCCATCCGGGAAGCAGTAGACAATGAATACATGTAGGACATGTGGAAACTTAGCCAGAAATTTTTACCCAAACAAAACTCAAACCTTAGCCACAGTCTCAATGGAAACTACAGCAGACTAACCGTTTTGTTGAACGTAATTAGTGATGCGTGGATTTAAGGACCGTCAGTGAGTACAACACCATTGATGGGCGGGTTAACTGGACCCTCGGTGGCAACCTAAGCTACTGCAGATTTTTGCTGGAGAATCGTTAGTAACACGTAAGAAAACCGGGGTTTAGGAGTGATGTAGGCCTAGAAAACTTTCATCTCAACAACACTTTTGGCCCACAAACAACCCGCCTAACCCTAACCGCACCCCAGTTGCATACCACTACTTCGAGGGTGATGTCGTCTCTGGATGTAACACCAGGGCTCGGTGGCATGCAAAGAGGCAGCCTGCGGTGGATGCAATGGCGACCTTGTGCAATGTGGCTGATCACCACCAGTATGCTCCCGTGCAAGCACCGGTTGTGCAGAGATGCTTCAGAATTGTAACTTTTAGAGATCTTTGCTGAAGGAAACTTTCAGGTGACTAATTGGGTCAGTTCATATAGCATTTTCTTTCAACAGTTTGACACCATATATTAGGATATAAAGTCTCAAAGACAATATCCTAAATCACTTAGCAGATATAAGAGCAACCCCTGACAAAAGATGACTAGAGCACCGAATTTTCCTGATAGCTCCAAGAAATTACTGCCACAGACAAAAATGTTCAAAACCAGTACTGGTCACAAGAAAAAATCAGACCCAGAACGAGAAACAAGACAATTTATAATCTTATTATTCGTCTACATATTAAGATTTAGACAATGGACAAACCAAACCAATCATGGGAGGTGATTCATGATCATTCAGACTATACCCAGACTTCATGGTTCCACTAAGAAATTCAAAAAGCCCAGTCCAGCCAAAAAACTATTTTGCCTTGCATCCTGTGTTGGCGTTGTAGATCTTATGAAGGACAACCATATTTAGAACAATGCGACACTATTTGTGCAAAGATGCACACTCTTATAGTCGTGTTTGTGTTCGACTTAGTTCATTAGTTCGTTTTCAATTAGAGGACCTAGGTGCAAAAACGATGGTGCTCTAGAGGGTGGACTTCACAGAAAAAAAATACAATAGTTCCCCCAGTAATTTCCTAAACAAAACCTAAGATTTAATAATTCCTCTATAAGCATTTTTTCCTTGATTTCTTAGTTTTAATAAACTATTTTTTAAAATTATTTATTTATGTGTTGAAAATGCTCCTACATGTGTGAAACAATCATCTAGCTACCTCATGGAGAATCACGTTTAAAATGGTGATCTATTGACCATCTCTACTGGTCAACGCTTCATTGACTAAAGTATAACATCTACTCCCTCCGTCTCAAAATGTAAGACATTTTTTGACACACTAGTGTCAAAAAACGTCTTACATTATGGGATGGAGGAAGTAGAAAATAAAGCGATCTAAAGATGGGACTCCCATATGCCAAAACTAACCTTCCAATTTGATGAAGCACACGATAGGGAAATGAGAACTCCGAACAACGCCAAGCAAACCCAAATCGCAAATAGTTGGTGACGATGTAGGGCTTTAAATACACATTGCCCTGAGCGTTTAAATAGTGGTCATGTACCTCTTCACTTGCAACACGAGCATGTTCATGCATTCACTCACATAACAACCAAAGCATTATCCCACCTCCACTATATGGCAATATAAAGGTCTTGGGATTTTGCGAATTACACTCGTTCATAACTAGTTTGATTTGATATGTTGCTAGAATGGGTGGTTGCTTAACCGTGTCGATTGGTCTCATAGTTTAGGATTCGATTTGATCGTAAGTTCATTTGGGCTTTCAGGGTTGGTACACAATATGTGTCTTATTTGTGGTAGTTCTATGTCTTTTTTGTTGCAAGTGATTGGAGTTGGAACTTGGGAAATACTAGGCATTGGAGGCATGCAGGAGGATCTATGAGCAGTTAAGGCAAATGCAACTTTGGTTGAGATCATTGGATCGTTATGCCATGTGCACCAATGGCTAGTTCCGAAGTCGATGCAGTCCCCATGAAGAGCAGAACCAAGTTGGAATGGCAACTTTGGTACGATTCATTACAACAGGCAAAGCTGCTCGGAAATCTCTCGAGACAGGATACCGATCTGGGCTGCGGCGGCGCCGATCGGGTTCATGACGGCCCAGATCTGGACTTCGGCGGTGTGGCGGCTGGCCAGCGTCCTATCGGCGGCTATGGTGGCAATGCTGGCGCAACTCCTCCCGATCTAGGGCGGAGGGCCTTGGATCTGGGGCAGCGGCCCCGAGGTGGGCCTTCCTGTCCGGTGGCGGGACGGGGCGGGCGGGCTGCCGGGGATCGGGTCGGTTGGCCGGCGATCCACCGGCGGGTTGGTGCCGTGGCTTGTTGCCTCGGCGGCCAACGGCGTCGAGCTGCTTCTTCCTCCAATACTTGCATCGTGCACTCCGTCGTAACGGACGTGGCTGCGCTGCTTGCCGGTCACCGGATGGGGCGGAGCGGGAGGTGGGGATTCGGATTGGGATAATTTCCCGGTCGGCTCCTACCGGCCGCAACGGCGACGATGCCCGAGGATGCCGTTTCTCTTCCTGGAGACGTCGTTCGGGTCCGCCCCACCTTTTCCCACTCCACGGTTTCTTGGGTGAAAACCTAGGGCGGCGACGGCGCTCATGGCGTCGTGTCCTTCTTGAAGGCGCCGTCGAGAGAGCTAAGTGGTCATGGGCACGGCTCGTGATCGTGGGCAGTTGCAGTTGGCATGCCCCTCTTCCTCCAGGAGGCATCTGCTTCGGGGGAAACCCTGGATCTGGGTCTCCCAGGTCGGATGATGACGGAAACTATGGTGTCGTTCTCCCTCTTGAGGGAATCGTTTTGGAGCAGGTGCTGATTGGAAGGGCCAAGAGGCGGAGCGGGGTTTCATCCACTAGTAGAAAACAGGGCATTACTCCCGGTTCCAGAGGGCCTTTAGTCCCAGTTCTGGAACCAGGACAAAACAAACGGGACTAATGCCCAAAACCTTTAGTCCCGATTGGCTTACGAACCGGGACCAAAGGAGGTCCACGTGGTCGCTGTGGGGCGCCCAGGGAGGAGGACCTTTGGTCCCGGTTGGTAACACCAACCGGGACTAAAGGGAAGCCACGCGTCAGCAGCTCGCAGGCGCTGGGGTTTTTGTTTTTATTAAAGGGGGGGTTTATTAGGGGTTTTGGATGGTTTAATTAGGGGTTTCATATTGTGTTAGCTATAGCTACTACATATAGAGAGAAGTGACCTCTCTTTCTCCGTGCTTGGTCGACGGTAGCTACTACATATAGAGAGAACTCGACGCTAATTAGTAAGCAAATGAATGAACCATTAATTACACAAGATCGAACATATATATACAGAGAGAAGTGAACTCTCTTTCTCCGTGCTTGGTCGAACAACAAGTTTTCGTATATCTATCCGACGCTACTATATATATACAATATAACAGCATCTCTTACGATCCCTGACATCATCTACCAAAAATCAGCTTCAATTTTCATATGGTATTCTCCCTTTTCAGGTATGACGTGGTCAAGAAAGAATCCTGTCAATTCCTCTTGAATTGCTCGTATGCAATCATGTGGTAGGAGCTCATCCCGCATCTGCCACATCTAATTTAAAGAAGGGGGTCAATACATATATATGAATGAAACTCAACACAATTGATGGTAATAAAATAATATTGTGCATATTGTTTACGTACTTCATATTGTTTGTCAGAGTAGCCCCACTCAGAGGTCGAGCTGCGCATGAACTCGCAAACGTAGTATCCACAAAAATGATTCCCGCCTTCCTGCCAGTAGCACTTTACGAGAATAGAGTTCAATCAAACTGATAATCAAGCATGATAAATGGTATTGATGAAACTAGAATCAATGAGAGATGCGCGGAACTAGCTAGTACTACTTATTTTGGGGTGTGTAAATCGCAGCTCCTTTGGAAGACCCGGAACCATTCCGGTGAACTTTTTCCAAACCCTGCCAGGCAAAGAAAATGATTACTTGATATCAGGAAATGAACGAAAGTTGCCGATATGGTGCGATAATGATTGAATTTACTTCTGGAGCATTGCAGTCATGTCCGCATAATCCTGGGGATCTTTTCGTCTCGAGTCTAAGACAATTACTACTCCCCCGTCAAGCTTAATGGATAGCAGAATAAAGTGGAAGCTGCGCACGCATAACTCATCAATTACATTACTTAACCTCGAGTAAGCGAAACCGAATATGCACAAGACAGTAACACTCACTTGAAGTTGTAAGGAAAGAGTATTTTCCCTTTGTTTTGATGTCGAAGGAACGATTGTAGCAAGTTTTCCTCAGTTTCTTCGACTCTCTTTTTTACCGTCCATTCATTTACAATATTTGGGCTAATGAACCCAATGTCATAGATTTGTCTTTCCTTGCATTCGACGATCTTCAATCTGCATAATATAGTGAGGATAATTATATATACATGCAATGAACGAGCTGAGCTAGAGACTTAATTACAGAAGTAATACTTACAGACAGTAGCAAGTCATGAGTTGTTTGTCGAGGGCCTCTTGATTGAATAACTGAAATAACTCCACAAATTCAACAGGCATCACCTCAACTCCAATGAGGTCGTGCTCCTCATTAATTCTCAGCAACATACTGTCAGCCCCACTCTTCATGCAGGTATCCATGTACCATTTATGCAATCTTCGCATCATCGTTGTTAGAGGAGGATGATCAGGTTTGACGAGAGGCTTCCCGTGCTCGTATCTGAAGATCTCTACTGTCTCTAACATTTCAAACTGTACATCATCGCCCAGGTAATCACCAAGATTGGTACCGGGCAGTAGCCCCGGATGATTAGCGACGATATCGCTAGACACCTTGAGCGGGGGGCATGATTGCTTCGCCTGTTCGCCGAGCTGGGGAGTTGTTTTCCCACTTCTTCGTTTTGCTTCTCTTGCAGCACTGCAAGTACTTCCCGACCGCTGCGCTTCCTTATATGTCCTTTCAATAATGCGCTCATAGTTGGATTGCGGTGGAGACGGTGGTGGTCGCTTAAGGGCACACAGAGTGCGCTTCACTTTCACCTGATCTATTGTTTCCTTTGGAGGTGGAGGTTTCCGTGTAAAATGGGCCTCCACTTCGGCAGCACTGATTTCCGCATTTTCCTCGTCGGTCCTCTCATATGGTAACTTTTCCAGAGGCTTGAGGCTCGGACCGTATTTAAATTTCTTCCCGCCTCTTGTACTGCTAGCCCCCGGAGCGGCGCCGTCTCTCTTTCGCCGTTGCGGAGTGCCCTGACACGCCGAAGGAGGCGGAGTACTCTGATGCGCCGGAGGAGGCGGAGTGCCCTGACGCGCCGGAGGTGGCGGAGGAGGAGGCGGAGTGCCCTGACGCGCCGGAGGAGGCGGAGGAGGAGGCGGAGTGCCCTGACGCGCCGAAGGAGGCGGAGGAGGAGGCGGAGTGCCCTGACTCACCGGAGGAGGAGGAGGCGGAGTGCCCTCACGCGCCGAAGGAGTAGGAGGAGGCGTCCAGTTTGGAAGCTTGATGTACTCCTTTCTCCATAGACAGGTACTCCTTAAAGCATTTTCCAGATGAATCTCCCTTTCACCTGTAGGGTAGTCAAGCTCCAGCTCCTCAAATCCCTCCATTATTTTATCCACCGTCACAACAGCATAGCCATGTGGAATCGGACGGCAATGGAAAGTTCCCTCAGCTTGAGGAGGTGCAACAGAGCCGACCACCGCCTTCAAGGTCAGGTTCTGGCATTTCGTCATTAGCTCGCAATGTTCAGCCTCCGTGATACTATCCATGGGGTAGCGAGGAGCCATGAAATCAGGCTGAACGAGCTCCGTGGAAGCCACGCTGCTTCTTCGCTGAGATGGTGGGGTAGCTTCTGGGGCAGCGTCGAAGCAAGGATCTTCGTGCCGCTGAGATGGTTGGCCGGTAGCTCGCTGGCTCTCAAGTTCCTCTAGCTTTGCTAATCTTGCACTGAGCCTCTGCCATTTCGGTTGCTTCCTCCTTCCTCTTTCTCTCTCGGCTTCTATAACCACCACTGTCGGGAAACCCATGCACCCACGGAATGGAGCCTGGTGTGCCTCGTGTTCGTCCAGGGTGCTCAGGATTCCGTAGGGCCTCTGTCAGCTCGTCCTTCTCTCTGTCAGGAATGAACATCCCTTCCTGCGCTGCCTTGATATATTTCTGAAGCTTCTTGATGGGTATTGCAAGTTGCTCGTCTGTCCAAACACACTCCCCTGTTTCTGGGTCCAAAGTTCCCCCAACCCCGAAGAACCAAGTCCTTGAACGATCTGGCCAGTGCAATGTCGTTGGTTGGACCCCTTTAGCAAGAAGGTCTTGCTCAGCTTTGTCCCACAACGGTCGGGCTTTGTAGTAGCCACCTGACCCCGTGTGATGGTGATACTTCTTCTTTGCAGCATTTTGCTTGTTTGTCAGTGACCTTTTCTTACCCTTCTCCGATTTCTTGTAGGCCACAAATGCGGGCTAGTGATCTCTTATCTTCTCATATCGACCGATGAATTCTGGAGTCTTCTCTTTGCTGACAAACTTTGTGTTCAACTCTTTCTTCCAGTTCCTGAATAGTTCTGCCATCTTCTTAAGAGCAAACGCCTTGACCTTTCGCTCTATAACTGGGTTATTCGGCTCCTCCTCTGGCGGTAGGCTGAAATTTGTCATCAGTGAGGTCCAAAGATCATCTTTCTGTCTATCCTGGACATAAGAAACTTCAGGGTCGTCCTTATTCTTATTCCATTGCACGATGCTGATCGGGACACTGTCCCTAACAACAACTCCGCACTGGTGTACAAATGCTTCCTTGGTCCGCCTGGGAGCAATCGGTTGGCCATCTTTCGCCACTTCTGTGATCGTGAACCTTTCATCCTGGCGCAACCTTTTCTTTGGGCCTCGTCTCCTTACGGAAGTTTGGCTCGATCCGGAGGGCTAAAAGAAGAAAGAAGCGTTACTATATATATGTACATACCAAAACAATTAATGCATCAAGTCAGCAAAGGCTTAATTAATATATATATACCTCGCCGGACTTTGCAACAGTTAAACCTCCCTCCTCCGTTCGATCACCGGAGCCGTCATCATGATCTCCTTCCTCCGCTATTCGGTCACCGGAGCCGTCATGATCTCCTTCCTCCTCCATAGTTGGATCACCGGAGCTGTCATCCTCTCCTTCCTGACCATCGGTGTCGTTGAGAAACGACAAGGGATCACCTCCGGCGAGGATTATATCCCCCAACAACTGTTCTTGTTCTAAGTCTCTTTCCATAGTTTCTGCAAATATTACAACATGGCAATATACAAACATGAGAGATGGATTAGTGGCAAACATAGACGTAGCTAATCACAACAAGGAATTATATGCATATATGAGCAATGGATTAGTTGCGGACCGCCTCTCTCATGCATGTCCGACATCCCAACTCATGTCGAAGTTATCGGGGAGGGGGTAGATCGACAACGACGCTCTTTCTTCTAGGGTTTGGGTGGCCTCGATAGTTGGTCGGTTGAGCGGACCGCCTCTCTCTCATGCATGTCCAACGTCCCCCCTCATGTCGAAGTTATCGGGGAGGGGTAGATCGACAACGACGCTCTTTCTTCTAGGGTTTGGGTGGCCTCGATAGTTGGTCGGGCGAGCGGACCGCCTCTCTCTCATGCATGTCCGATGTCCCTCCTCATGTCGAAGTTATCGGGGAGGGGGTAAATTTTAACTTAGAGTGAGTCTTTTAATTAACTTATTAGCTTAGTAACTTGGTAAATTTTAACTAATTTCTATGAACAAAAAAATATTCTATGAACAAAAAAAAACATCATATGATCATTTTCTATATAGTTACATCCATCCATCCATCCATACATACACATACATATATACATGGACCAAAAAATGCTATGAACAAAAAAATATTCTATGAACAAAAAAACATCATATGATCATTTTCTATATAGTTCCATCCATCCATCCATACATACACATACGGGTAGGGGCGGGAGGGGGTAGATCGACAACGACGCTCTTTCTTCTAGGGTTTGGGTGGCCTCGAGAGTTGGTCGGGCGAGCGGACCGCCTCTCTCATGCATGTCCAACGTCCCCCCTCATGTCAAAGTTATCGGGGAGGGGGTAGATCGACAACGACGCCCTTTCTTCTAGGGTTTGGGTAGCCTCGAGAGTTGGTCGGGCGAGCGGACCGCCTCTCTCATGCATGTCCGATGTCCCCCCTCATGTCAAAGTTATCCGGGAGGGGGTAGATCGACAACGACACTCTTTCTTCTAGGGTTTGGGTGGCCTCGATAGTTGGTCGGGCGAGCGGACCGCCTTTCTCTAATGCATGTCCGACGTCCCCTCTCATGTCGAAGTTATCGGGGAGGGGGTAAATTTTAACTTAGTGAGTCTTTTAATTAACTCATTTTGAATATATGATCATTTTAAGCACTGTTCAAGATATCTTCCGATATTCCGATAAATCAGCCGATTTATCGCTTACCGGTGTCTGACCGATAAGATAAATCGGCCGATAAATCATCTGATATGGCGATAAATCGACTGATATGCTGATAAACTGGCCGATTTACCCCTTATCATGGGTCGACCGATAAGTTCCCGATAAGCGATATCCCCAACATTGATTTTAAGTTAGTAACTTAGTAACATGGTAAATTTTAACTAATTTCTATGAACAAAAAAATATTCTACAAACAAAAAAACATCATATGAACATTTTCAATATATATACATCCATCCATACATACATACACATACATATATACATGGACCAAAAAATACTATGAACAAAAAAATATTCTATGAACAAAAAAAAATCATCATATGAACATGACTAAAAAATTCATCATATCAAAAAAATACACTAAGCATCTACGTATACATGTACATATACATACATTACATAAACATGATTAATAATAAAAAAAAGAAAATGGCCGGGGCGGCACGGTGGCTCACAGCGGGGCTCGGGCGACGACAGCGACAGCAACGACGGGGCAGGGGCGCGGGGTCGGGGGCGAGGACGGCGACGACGACGGGGCAGGGCCGCGGCGACGGCAGGGGCGGGCCGGGGCAGGGGCGCGGGCTGATCGGGGGCGGGGCAGGGGCGCGGGCTCGGGGCAGGGCGACGGGAGACGGGGCGGGCGTGGCAGGGGCGCGGGCGACGGCGACGACGGCGACGGCGACGGCGGGGGCGGCGGACGGCGTCGGGGCAGCCTGGCGGCATCGATGTGCTCGGCGTCGTCGGGGGCGAGTGCGGATGAAGTGTGAAAATTTCCTAAGTGTGGGCTTATATACCCCACCCTTTAGTCCCGGTTTGTGGCACCAACCGGGACCAATGCCTCCCTTTCGTCCCGGTTCGTGCCACCAACCGAGACCAAAGGTGTATTTTCAGCAACCCAAAGGGCGGGAAGCAGAGACCTTTAGTCCCGGTTGGTGGATCAAACCGGGACTAAAGGGGGGCATTGGTCCCGGTTGGTGGCTCGAACCGGGAGCAAAGGCGCCCTTTCGTCCCGGTTCGAGCCACCAACCGGGACCAATAGCCTGGCACAGCGGTGTGGTGGGAGTTTAGTCCTACCTCGCTAGTTGAGAGAGCGCTGCACCGGTTTATAAGGCGCGCTGCGGGTGAGCTATCGAGCTCCTCTCCAATGCAGGCAGTAATTGCCTACCCTTGTCACTGCCATGTTGGGCCTATTGGGCCCGCGGGCCTGCATCCTGGCCCATGTACAGATGGGTTTCTAGTCATATGCAGGCCGTGGTGGCTCAGTAGGCGGCATTTTTTATTTTTTATGTCATTTTAGTTTCCTAGTAGGTGGGCATTTTTTTCCTGTTATTTTAGTTTTCTATTAAAGATTCTAGTTTAGTTCATTCTTTTTAACAAATAAATACTTTGATAATTTTAGTTAATATTATTTTGATTCTTTTTAGTTCATGTTCTAGTTGATTCTTTTTAGTTCATTCTTTTTGTTAATGTTTTAGTTGATTCTTTTTAGTTCATTCTTCTTAGTTAATGTTTTAGTTGATTCTTTTTAGTTCATTCTTTTTAGTTAATATTTTAGTTAATTCTTTTATAGTTTATTCTTTTTAACAAATAAATACTTTCATAATTTTAGTTAATATTATTTTGATTCTTTTTAGTTCATTCTTTTTATTTAATGTTTTAGTTGATTCTTTTTGCTATTGAAGAATATTATTTTTATTCTTTTTAGTTGATTCTTTTTGCTATTGAAGAACATTATATTTAATTGATTCTTTTTAGTTCATTCTTATTGCTATTAGAGTTTTATAAAAGCTTTTTAGTTTTTTCTTATTGCTATTAAAGTTTTATAAAAGTTGGCATGGTATCATCATTTCACCCACATAGCATGTGCTAAAAAATTGGGAGGGTTACGGCAAAAGCTGGATGCACTTCGTGTACAAAATGGACAATCTCTTTCGAAGTATCAGGGTTTCGGATGAAAACTCATGTGTTACAAAGGGATTTCATTTTTTTGAACTTATTTTAACTCCAGACTTTTTGTGTGTTCAAAATGCACCATTCAAAGCCACATCATCAATTTTCAACCCTTTCTGACTTCATTTGGTATTTTTCATTCATTTACTGATTTTTTTTTTCGCTAAATGACCCTGAAATTGAAAAGCACTACAAATGAACTCTTAAAAGGTTGAAAGTTGGCATGGTATCATCATTTCACCCACATAGCATGTGCTAAAAAGTTGAGAGGTTTATGGCAAAAACTAGATGTACTTCGTGTACAAAATGGACAATCTCTTTCGTAGTATCACGGTTTCGGACGAAAACTCATCTACTACAAAGGGATTTCATTTTTTTGAACCTATTTCAACTCCAGACTTTTTGTGCGTTCAACATGCACCATTCAAAGCCACATCATCAATTTTCAACCCTTTCTGACTTCATTTGGTATTTTTCATGCATTTACTGATTTTTTTAGCTAAATGACCCTGAAATTGAAAAGCACTACAAATGAACTCTGAAAAGGTTGAAAGTTGGCATGGTATCACCATTTCACCCACATAGCATGTGCTAAAAGTTGGGAGGGTTACGGCAAAAACTGGATGCACTTCGTGTACAAAATGGACAATCTCTTTCGAAGTATCAGGGTTTCGGACGAAAACTCATCTGTTACGAAAGGCATTTCATTTCTTGACATGTAACTGCAGTGATATTCTAGATAAAAACCATCATCAGAATAGTTGTGGAGAGAAAGTCTTCACTTTTTCTTCGCGTGTGTCCCTTGCTTATTGCGTCGTAACCATGGATAATCTTCATCGCTTAACAGGGTGCTTGGGTCAGCCTTGACTTTGAAGGGATGAATTTCATGAAACTTTTCATAATCTTCAGACATGTCTGTCTTGCCCTCCACTCCCACGATGTCTCTTTTCCCTGAAAGAACTATGTGGCGCTTTGGCTCATCGTATGATGTATTCGCTTCCTTATCTTTTCTTTTTCTCGGTTTGGTAGACATGTCCTTCACATAGAAAACATGCGCCACATCATTGGCTAGGACGAATGGTTCGTCTGTGTACCCAAGATTGTTCAGATCCACTATTGTCATTCCGTACAACGGGTCTACCTGTACCCCGCCTCCTAACAGATTGACCCATTTGCACCGAAACAAAGGGACCTTAAAATCATGTACATAGTCAAGTTCCCATATGTCCACTATGTAACCATAATATGTGTCCTTTCCGCTGTTGGTTGCTACACCAAAGCGGACACCACTGTTTTGGTTGGTGCTCTTTTGATCTTGGGCGATCGTGTAAAATGTATTCTCATTTATCTCGTACCCTTTGTAAGTCAATACAGTCAAAGATGGTCCCTTGGCCAACGAGTACAGCTCATCTGCAACAGTGTTGTCACCCATGAGATGTGTTTGCAACCAACTGCCGAAAGTCCTGATGTGTTCACATGTAATCCAGTCGTCACACTGCTCCGCGTGTTTGGAGCGCAGAGTATTCTTGTGTTCATTGACATACGGGGTCACCAAGGTAGAATTCTGTAGAACTGTGTAGTGTGCTTGAGACCAAGAATGCCCGTCCCTACATACTATTGAGTCCGCTCCCAGCGTGCCTTTTCCAGTCAGTCTCCCCTCATACCGCGATTGAGGGAGACCAATCTTCTTATGGTCAGGAATGAAGTCAACACAAAACCCAATGACCTCCTCTGTTTGATGGCCCATGGAGATGCTTCCTTTTGGCCTAGCACGGTTACGAATATATTTGTTTAAGACTCCCATGAACCTCTCAAAGGGGAACATATTGTGTAGAAATACAGGGCCCAGAATGGCAATCTCATCGGCTAGATGAACTAGGACGTGTGTCATGATATTGAAGAAGGATGGTGGGAACACCAGCTCGAAACTGACAAGACATTGCACCAAATCACTCCTTAACCTTGGTATGATTTCTGGATCGATTACCTTCTGAGAGATTGCATTGAGGAATGCACATAGCTTCACAATGGCTAATCGAATGTTTTCCGGTAGAAGCCCCCTCAATGCAACCGGAAGCAGTTGCGTCATAATCACGTGGCAGCCATGAGACTTTAGGTTCTGGAACTTTTTCTCTGCCATATTTATTATTCCCTTTATATTCGATGAGAAGCCATACGGGACCTTCATACTGAGCAGGCATTCAAAGAAGATTTCCTTCTCTTCTTTGGTAAGAGCGTAGCTGGCAGGACCTTCATACTGCTTTGGATGCATGCCATCTTTTTCGTGCACACGTTGCTGGTCCTCCCGTGCCTCCGGTGTATTTTTTGTCTTCCCATACACGCCCAAGAAGCCTAGCAGGTTCACGCAAAGATTCTTCGTCACGTGCATCACGTCGATTGCAGAGCGGACCTCTAGGTCTTTCCAATAGGGTAGATCCCAAAATATAGATTTCTTCTTCCACATGGGTGCGCGTCCCTCAGCGTCATTCGGAACAGATAGTCCGCCAGGACCCTTTCCAAAGATTACTTGTAAATCATTGACCATATCAAGTATGTGATCACCAGTACAGACGGCGGGCTTCTTCCGGTGATCTGCCTCACCTTTGAAATGCTTGCCTTTCTTTCGACATTGATGGTTGGTCGGAAGAAATCGACGATGTCCCAGGTACATATTCTTCCTGCATTTGTCCAAATATATACTTTCGGTGTCATCTAAACAGTGCGTGCATGCGTGGTATCCCTTGTTTGTCTGTCCTGAAAGGTTACTGAGAGCAGGCCAATCATTGATGGTTACAAACAGCAGCGCATGTATGTCAAATTTCTCCTGGTCGTGCTCATCCCACACACGTACACCTTTTCCATTCCACAACTGTAAAAGTTCTTCAACTAATGGCCTTAGGTACACATCAATGTCGTTGCCGGGTTGTTTAGGGCCTTGGATGAGCACTGGCATCATAATGAACTTCCGCTTCATGCACAACCAAAGAGGAAGGTTATAGATACATAGTCACGGGCCAGGTGCTATGATTGCTGCTCTGCTCCCCAAAAGGATTAATGCCATCCGCGCTTAAACCAAACCATACGTTCCTTGCGTCACCTGTAATGTCCCCCCACGTTCTCTCAATTTTTCTCAACTGCGACCCGTCGGCGGGTGCTCTCAACTTCCCGTCTTTCTTACGGTCCTCTTTGTGCCATTGCATCAACTTGGCATGCTCTTTGTTTCTGAACAGACATTTCAACCGTGGTATTACAGGAGCATACCACATCACCTTGGCAGGAACCCTCTTCCTGGGGCGCTCGCCCTCAACATCACCAGGGTCATCTCGTCTGATCTTATACCGCAATGCACCACATACCGTGCATGCGTTCAAATCCTCGTACGCACCGCGGTAGAGGATGTAGCCATTAGGGCATGCATGTATCTTCTGCACCTTCAATCCTAGAGGGCATAGAACCTTCTTTGCTCCGTACGTACTTTCGGGCAATTCGTTATCCTTTGGAAGCTTCTTCTTCAATATTTTCAGTAGCTTCTCAAATCCGTTGTCAGATACACTATTGTCTGCCTTCCATTGCAGCAATTCCAGTATGGTACCGAGCTTTGTTTTGCCATCTTCACAATTTGGGTACAACCCTTTTTTGTGATCCTCTAACATGCGATCGAACTTCAACTTCTCCCTTTCACTTTGGGATTGTCTCTTTGCATCAACAATGACCCGGCGAAGATCATCATCGGGCACATCGTCTGGTTCCTCTTGATCTTCAGCTTCCTCCGTTGCAGCGTCACCGTATTCAGGGGGCGGATAGTTGTCATCATCCTCTTCTTCTTCGTTGTCTTCCATCATAACCCCTCTTTCTCCGTGCTTGGTCCAAACATTATAGTGTGGCATGAAACCCTTCTCAAGCAGGTGGATGTGAAGGGTTTTCGAGTCAGGGTAAGACTTCGTATTCCCACCGATAGGGCATGGACAACACATAAAACCATTCTGCTTGTTTGCCTCAGCCACTTCGAGAAAATTATGCATGCCCTTAATGTACTCGGAGGTGCGTCTGTCACCGTACATCCATTGCCGGTTCATCTGCGTGCATTATATATAATTAAGTGTGTCAAAAACCATTACAGAACATCATCAATAGATAAATCACCAAATTAAAAGAAGTTCATCATCACATTAAAACCAAAGTACAGTAGTGATCAAATGTTATTACTGAAAAAATAAATACATAAAGTTCATACATAGTTTTGATTGAACAACATATAGCTCTCTAGAGCATCTAATTAAAACATACATTGAAACTATGTAAAACATCTAAATGCAACAACAAATGCGATCATAATCGCAACTAAGGTAACAATTGATCCAACGGCATAATGATACCAAGCCTCAGTATGAATGGCATATTTTCTAATCTTCAAGCGCATTGCATGCATCTTGATCTTGTGATCATCGACGACATCTGCAACATGCAACTCCAATTTCATCTTCTCCTCCTCAATTCTTTTCAATTTTTTCTTCAAGTAATTGTTTTCTTTTTCAACTAAATTTAACCTCTCGACAAGAGGGTCGGTTGAAATTTTCGGTTCACATACCTCCTAGATAAAAACATCTATGTCACGTTGGTCGGTATAATTGTCATAAACACTAAATGAAACAAATAGTTATAAAAGATAATATACCACATCCGAATCATAGACAGGACGAGGGCCGATGGGGGCGGATACCAAAACCATCGCACTATATATTAACAAACAATAATAAAAGTAAGAAAATTATACAAGTATCTATCTAAATCATACAAGTAAGATTTTTTTTTATAAAGAAGATAAGAACAAGAGGCTCACCACGGTGGTGCTGGCGACGAGATCGGCGCGGGCGATCGACGGCGGTGAGGACAGGGACGGGACAGGACGGACCGGCAAACCTAGACAAATCTTGAGGAAAATTGAGCTTGGACAAGGAGCTTGGAGAGGAGAAAGCTTAAGTGTGGCTCGGGCATTTCATCGAACACCTC
Organism: Thinopyrum elongatum; assembly: GCA_011799875.1. Lineage (NCBI taxonomy): Eukaryota > Viridiplantae > Streptophyta > Magnoliopsida > Poales > Poaceae > Thinopyrum > Thinopyrum elongatum. The sequence goes on along the minus strand of CM022301.1, from coordinate 445,936,383 downwards.
ATGTGCATAGGAGGTGAGCTAGAGCAACACACACCTCTCCCACGGCCGGCCAAAAAAACAGAGCAGTGAGCGAACAGAGCAGTGAGCGGGCAAGGGTATATATAGGCTTCTCTTTAGTCCCAGTTGGTGGCTAGAACCGGGACAGAAGACTCACCTTTGGTCCCGGTTCCAGCCACCAACCGGGACTAAAGGTGCTGGGCCAGGAGCGAGGCCCATTGGTCCCGGTTCGTGTCTGGAACCGGGACCAATGGCCCCCGAGGCCCGGCCGGCGCCCTGGCCTCACGAACCGGGACTGATGCACCCTTTGGTCCCGGTTCATGAGTGAACCGGGATTAATGCCCTTATCCTGGCCTCAACCAAAGCCCTATTTGCTACTGGTGATCTTCTGCATTGATGACGGCGGGTCTCGGCGGTGTGGCGCAGTGGAGGCTCGGCGTCCGATGTGGGTTGACGGACTCGCGCAGGAGGGCGACGCTGTCTGGCGTCGTGGTGACGTCGATGGCAGAGAGGCCTAGTAAGGTCGATGCATTAGTTCTGGAAGATGGAGGTGACGGCCCTTGCGTGACCCAGTCTAGGTAGTGGCTTGGATGGGGCATTCGGCTTTAGATGTTAGGCTTTGGTGCGATGTCTGTTTGGTATTAGGCCCGGACATTCGGCACCCCTTCATCAAGGGATAGAAATAGCAACAGGCATTGCCAAGATGGTGGCTTCAGGCTTATTAATGTATTACCTTGTAAGGTCTTTAGGAATAATTAATAATATGGTTGCATGCATCGTCCAGATGCAGAGGCCGGGGGTATATCTAGGGGTGAAACCGGATCGGATTCGGACGGATAATCCTTATACCATATCCTATTCCATATTTATTTTCGGATTCGGAAGCGGAACGGATGCGGATTCGAATAGCGGATTATGCGGATTCAGACACGGTACGGTAACGGAACGGCGTCGGATCGGAAACGGTCATTTACTATATTCATATACGAGGAAGATATAAATGCTTCAAACTAAAAGTAAACATACACAATGAGCAAATTTTAATACTTATATACCTTAAGAACACATAAAACACTAGATGGTATTAAAATAAGCCAAATAAATCACTAATAAACATATGTCTCGTCTCATAAGTAAAGATAACATTCATATATTGCTATTTAATACTTACAAATTCACCCATAAATCGGATTCGGAAATTAAAAGGTCGGATTATCCGGCAAGAAAAAACGGATTATCCTAATGCATCGTATATTAGCAATACCATATCCTATACCGTATCCTATCAATCGGACTCGGATTCGGATCGGATTGTTGTCGGATGTGAAAAATCTCTTACCGTATCCTATAAAAACGAATTCGGAAACGGTTTCGGACGGAAATTATCCTTACCACTTTCACCCTGAGGTATATCCTCCTTTTCAAAAAAAAATATAAAAAAAGGATATTCTGCATCCGATCCAAGTACAATTCGTCCACAGTGTCACACCTTCTTTTCTTTTCTTTTAGTGAAACAGTGTCACACCTTCAAGTACCGTGTCATGCAGTTGGACAGCAGTGGCCTTGGGCCGTAAGTGTGTGTGCGCGCTTGTAGCCCATCTGGGTGAGGCAGATGGCCCAGCCTAGTCCAGGAGAGCGTGTGCTTAAGCAACTCAGATCAGAGAGAACGGCATGAATGAGGAAGTGGCATTCTGAATCTCACCTCTCTGTCTCTGTCTCTCAAACTCACCCCCTCACGTGCGATATGCACAGATGCTTCAGAAAAACTTTCTTTAAAGAAACTTGCAGACAACTCTCACCACCTTTTGTTTAGCCAGCGGTGCATCCCACGAGTGAAAAAACAGTAGACCATCACCTTTGATTGATTAAGATTCAGTCGGAACAATCACATGGAGGAGAGCTTATCCAACAACTGCAAGGGCTCTGTTACTGACAGAAACCTCAGAGTGTCGCTCCGAAAATTCAGAAATTTCCGCATGACAGTGCAGATAACCGACCAGCCCAGAGGTAAACAAAGGAACACAAACCGGATTAACACGAAGCAAGACATATACTAGCCTTGTACCGTTTCCTTTCAACAGTTCGACAACAGATATTGAGATCTAAGATCCCAACCGCTGACAAAAATACAAAGTCCCAATGTACTAACATAAGTACATAACCAAAAAGACTTTTTGTGGAATGGATCAGATCTATTATAAAATTTCGTCGGAAGTTCAAAGTATCTCAAACATAACCAAAAAAAAAAACTTGACATAACAAGAGCAACTGCTGACAAAAGATGACCAGAACACTGGATTTTACTGACACGGTGAGACCTCCAACAAACAATTGCTGCCAAGTAAAAAATGGTCACAACAGGGAAACCGATCTAGAAGGAGAGCAAGACAATGTAGAATCTTATCCATGAACTCGTTAAGATTCAGATAATGGAAAGATGAGAACAATCATGGGAGGTGATAGACAAGTGAGAACAATCATGGGAGGTGATGCATAATAGTTCAGACTTCAAACAAACATAAAGACACCACAGACTCGCATCACAGGCAGAGCACCGTTCCCGCCAAGAAGGTGAACAGAGAAACACACCAAAGGGCTAGGGCTAAAGTAAACAGGACTACTCTTTCGACAGAGAAACATAGAGTACCATTTTTCTTTCAACGGTTTCGACACCATATATTCAGTTCTAATAAGAATTTTAAAACGGACACATGGACGACAGTTTGACAGAGATGGAACATAATCACAGATCAGCAGCCAATTGATTCATGGAGAATATTACTATCTTTTTATACCATACTAAAAAGTTTGGTGGTGAAAGTGTCACGCATCTCGATAAAAAGTTGGGTGGTGAAACAGCAACAGCAAAAGCAGGTGGTGGGCGAAGAGAACCCTGTCCAAATGATTGTTGACAGGTAACGTGGGAGTTCAGGCTAGCTTGAAGATCAAACAAATTGCAGAATCAACAACACCAAAAGACGAGAGATTCGTGAACATGAACGGGTCCGAATCGCTGCTGGCAAAGATGAATAGAATACAGACTTGTCGCTCACTGAATCAGCAACACCAAAAGAGAGGCAGTAGTACTAGTACAAAGAACCAATATCTATAATGAAACTTTCAGAGACTGGGCTAGATTGCCAAGGATTGGCCTGCTCCCTCCCGCTCCCTCCCGAGCCGCTCCCGCTAGGGTTTCCACCGCCGCCGCTGCCGCCGGCCGCCGCCGCGCGCGCCCCGGCCCTTCCCTCCCCCCTCTACCCCCTCCCCTCCTCCCGGCCCCCCGCGTCGCCTCCCCGAGCGAGGCGACCGGGGGCTCCCCTTCCCCCCTCCTCTCAGTGCCCCCTCTTCCTAATCCTCTCCCGCCGCCGCCGGGCGTAGGCCACTGGGCCTTGCTCGCGTGGTGCCAGCGGCGGCGGTCCCGTTCTCCCCCCCCCCGCGCGCGGCGCTGCGGCTCGGGTGGCGGCGGCGGTGTACCCAGGCCGGCGACGGATCCGGCGGCGGCGCGTCTTCGCGGGCGGCGCAGCTCCGGGTGGCAAGGTGGCGGTGGCGCGGCTGCTTGGCTGCGGGGCGTTGCGATGGCTGGCGGCTGCGCCCTTCCGGCCCAGATCTGGGCCCTTTTGGGCCCCATCTGGGTCTGGGCGGGCCTGGCGTAGGCTTTCCGGCGTCATCTCCGGCGGACGGAGGAGTGGCTCGGGCTGGGGGTGGCGGAGACGGCGGCGCGTGTACTGCAGCGCGGCAACGGGAGCTTCACGAGCCTGCTTCGAGCTCGGCCGGGCAGGGGTGCCTGGTTTGCTCCTGAGCTGCGTCCGGTCGGTTTCCGCCGAGGGTGGTGGAGGTTGTCCCCTCCCACGTGGCTGCTGACCCTGTTGCTCCTCATTTCCGGTTGCTTCCTCTCGATCCCGCCGGTCTCGCTTCGCTTGCCTCGGGGAGACGGCGATGGTGACTGCAAGACCGTGGTGGCGCACATTGGTGGACGGCAAGTATGGTGGAGCGCGATGGATCGTCTGGGGTCGTGGTTGGTTGGCGGTTGGGAGAAATCCTTGTTGGCTTGTCCGGCACCGACGTGGTGACGCCCGTGGGCGCCGCCGTGCCTTCCTAAAGGGCGTCGGATATACCCCTTCCCCCACGGCCCTTCGCGTACCGGGGGAAACCCTAGGACATGTCCGGGTAGCAGCGTCGTTGGCGACGCGTTCCTTCTTGAAGGTGTTGCTTGGTATGCGGCGTTTCGGGGTGCTAGGAGCGTGGTGGAATTCTCCGGCGGGCGCAGCGGTTGCGAGTCATCTTCGTTTTCGTTGATCCGTCGTTGTCGGCATTTCCTTTTATTTTTCTCTTTCTTTTCTTTTGGGCGTGCCTGTGCTATTTCCGCCTCAGCACCTATCGTTGGTTGTATCGGTGTTGTTGCTTTGTAATACAAAGCGGGGGGAAACCCTTTTTCGGTAATGAAACTTTCAGAATCTCCGACAGTCCAACAATTGCTACTAGAAAGGGAGAAATCAGACTGATGTCCACATCACCTCAATCTAGCAAGGGGGAAGACATTGACTGTCACTCCAAATTTTCAGAAAACCTCACGTCGCATCACCAGGAATAAACAGATGTCTTACCGGCAAGCAAACAAGACAAAAAGGATTGACCAAAAGCAGCAAGAGAATCGTATCCATAGGCTGATAGGCAGCAAGAAGGATCATACTGTTGTCCTGTCACTCTCAAATCCCACAAAGATGGATCCAATCCAGGTGCAATGGAGAAGCACCAAATTGTTCAGAATTGGAGACACTTTCAGTCCCCTTACATGCAACTCAAAACTTTCAGCAAACGTCATATAAAGAAGAGAGAAATTTTAGAAGCTCACTTCACTTGATACAACGGTGCACAACCACAAACAAAGAAAAGACAAAGACCCCAAAGTACTCAGAACAAAAAGCAGTAGAAAAAGGAGCTTTGCTTCGGTAGACGCCCCCTCACAAATCGTATAAGGATAGTATGGTCATTTGATCATAGGGTATGCACATCTCGTATGTGGTACGTACACAGCAGATCCGCCGCCGCGTCCTGGGCCTGGCCCATTTTTTCTCTTCTTTTAACCTTCAAAAAAAATAATGTGAGAGGTATGATTCAAACTACCAACTTTTTGGTTTTCTTTCACCCATCATAAACAACAGGGACAATCCAGTTATTGTGTCCAGTTACTTTTTTTACTATTCTTATTATTGTGCATCTTGTCAGTCTAGTTTTCTTGTTTGGAAAAATCAAATTAGGGACGCAGCACGCCGTCCGTTCCGTGCGGCCTCTGCGCGATGGACCAAGTAGTGCTTGTCCCGTGACTGCCGCACGCTACAGTAGGAGTTCTATAGCACCACAACTGCGGGCATGTTGGGGTTGCGCTATAGTACATTTGCATTTTGCAAGCGGAGCTAAACTACTAGTACTCCGTTATACTGTATTTTGCTTTCGAACAATCAAATTGGCCATGCATTCACTACAGGATAATGACAAATTGCTTTCTCATGCTACAGTGACCGGTGGTAGGTGTCAGTACATGTTTCTTTTATCAAGCCTCATGCTAACTTAACACATTTAAACATGTAGGCAGGCACAACAAATAATCATGGCAATTGGGTGCTCTTATATGATCAATTAAAGGCCCCATACCAAGTTGTTTGTGTTTTCGATAAATTTTGCATTTTCTGGAGATTTTTCGGTCAAAACAGGCGGATAAATGGACGGAGGTGCCACAACTTGCAGACGGTGTCGGAAATCATTCAAACCTGACACGAATGCCTACCATGGACATGCCCACCTACTTGCAAAAGTTGCGGTCATTTGAAAGATGTACGAACATAGACCATGTGTCAACAAAGGGTGTTCGGGTCGGCCAGAAGGCTTCGTCTGAGAACACGCTGTATCCTTACATCCTTGAAATGGTCCCAATTTTTTTCTTCCATGGCTTTGTATGAATAATTCAAGGCACCATGCCACGTTGTTTTGGTTTTCGACAAATTTTGCATTTTCTGGAGTTTTCTCTGTCAAAAAGGCCAATAAATGCCCGGACGTGTCGCAACTTGCATACGGTGTAGGAAACCGTTCAAACCTGCCATTGATGACTACCATAGGCATGCCCACCTGCTTGAAAAGGTTGGGGTTATTTTAAAAATTTCCAGAACTAGACCATGTTCAATTGAGGGTGTTCGGGTTGGCGAGAATGCTCCCTCTGAGAGCACGTTGTTTTTCTCGACATCCTTCAAATGCCCCAATTTTTTCCCACCAGTTTCTATGATAAATTCAAGGCACCATGCAAAGTTGTTTGATTTTTCGACAATTCTTGCATTTTCTGCAGTTTACTTGGTGAAAAATAGTTGATAATTAGCCGAACGTGACGTAACTTGCATACGGTGTTGGAATTCGTTCAAACCAGGCATGGATGACTACCATGGCATGCCCAACTAACGGAAAAAGTTGGGGTTATTTCATGCATGACAAAAATAGACCAGGTTCAACAGAGGATTCCGGGTAGGCCATAAGGGTCCGTTGGAGAGCACATTTTTTCCAGCATCTATCAAATGACCCCAAATTTATTCCATAAGCTTATCTGACCAATTAAAGGTATCGTGCCAAGTTGTTTTGGTTTTTCACAACTTTTGCATTTTCTGGAGTTTTCTCAATCAAAAAAGGCCAATAAATGGCCGGACGTGTCGCAACATGCATACAGTGCCGGAAATCGTTCAAACCTGACATGGATACCAACCATGGGAATGCCCACCTGCTTGCAAAATTTGAGGCCATTTCAAAAATGTCCAGAATTAGACCATGTTCAATGGAGGGTGTCCGATGGGGCCAGAAGGCTCCGTGTGATAGCACGTTGTTTCTCAATATCCTTGAAACAACCCAAATTTTTTGCATGGCCTTGTATGACCAAATTAAGGCACTATGCCAGGTTGTTTTGGTTTTCGACAAAATTTTGCATTTAATGGAGTTTTCTCGGTCAAAAAAGACAGATAAATGGCCGGACGTGTCGCAAGTTACATACGGTCTCGGAAACCATTCAAACATGACATGGATGCCTAGCATGGGCACTCCCACTTGCCTACGAAAGTTGGGGTCATTTCAAGGATGTCCAAAACTAGATCATGTTCAACAGACAGTGTCCGGGTATGAAGGCTCCATCCGAGATCACGTTGTTTCTTGACGTCCTTGAAACGACCCCATTTTCATGGTCTTGTATGCCCAATTCAAGGCACCATGCCACTTTGCACTACTAGGGAAAACCTTATACACAGAGGTATAGCAGTAGCGCTGGTCACAACAAAGCGCTACTGCTACTTAGTAGTAGCGCGCTACAACAAAGCGTGCTACAGCTATGGTTGTGGCAGTAGCGCGTCTGCAGGTAAAAGCGCTACTACTGTAATTCCCGCACTGTTGCCGGTAGGCTAGGAATAGTAGTAGCGATCCTGCGAAAAGCACGCTACCGCTAAGTGCCTTGTAGTAGCGCGTTTTTTGTATAAAGCACTACTGCTAAAAAACGAAAAAGAAATAGAAAAGTAAATGAAAATGAAAGAAGTAGAAAAAGGAGAAATGAAAAAAAATGTAAAGAAAAACAAAAGAAAGCGAAAAATAAAGGAGAAAGGCATAGCAGTAGCGCTTGTTCTCACAAAGCGCTATAGTTACTTTAGCAGTAGCGCATTTTGTACGCACGCGCTATAGCTACGTTCCTTAGATAAAAGGAAAAGAAAAAGAAAAATAAATAACTACTTCCTATATCAGTAACGCGTTTTGGTAGAAAGCGCTATAGCTAACTTAGCTATAGCACTTTTTGCCTACCAGCGCTACTGCTATTTTGACTTAACCCCGCGCGGGCTCAAAATTTTGCTAAGTCATTTCCCCCCTCTCCCCCCTATCCCCCAACTCCTCTGTCGCCGCCGTCGATCGCCCTGCCCGATCGAGCACGCCCTCGACGCCGACCGTCGCCCGAGGCCGCCCTCGACTTCACCGCCACCGCCCGAGGCCGCCCTCCACCTCACCGCCGCCGCCCGAGGCCGCCCTTGACCTCACCGTCGCCGCCCTCGGCCTCACCGCCGCCGCCCGAGCCCGAGCCCGCCCGAGCCGCCGACCGTAATGCTCTTCCTCTCTCTCTCTCTCTCTCTCTCTCTCTCTCTCTCTCTCTGTGCTAGCGCAATTCATATGTTGCTGCTGTGATGATGTTCATATGAACCCTAGATTTGTTTAGGGCAGTAGGCATTTTTTTAGCATTTAGGAAAAAAGATTAGCAATTTTTTTTAGGAAATTAGCTAGGGCAAATTTTTATGAAAATGCCTAAACAGTAATTTCATTTAGCTTTAAATTAACAGAGGGTATATAAATAATAGTAGCATTTAGCTTTAAATTAATAGAGGCTATAAACAAAAAATAGTAACATTTAACTATAAAAAATTATTTGGACTATGGACCTGAATCTGGTCCAAATTTCATTCAAATGAAATTTGAATTATTTGGACTATGGACCTGAATATTTTTGAAGAAATTGGGTGTAGGTACTAAGGTCTTGCTGTGGAAATTTTGGTGAGGTCAGAAGGGTTAGAGAAAATGGAGTTCCTTTGCAATTTCTAATAAGGTCAAGTATTGTTGGAATATTTGCTCTAAAACAATTTGGATGAAAAGAAAATAATGTGTGTGTGTGTGTGTGAGAGGAATAGCTAGAACAGAATTTGGGTTCTGTCCTAGGCAGAGAAGTGTTTAGTGAGATCATTTTGCAAAGGTTAAAGTAATTGTTGCTATATAAATGAAAAACTAGATTGATGTTATATGATATATGTCATTGATGTTCATTTGCATATTCCATTATTGTTGATTATATCTTTTCATTGAAGTGGTCATGTTATATCTTTTCATTGAAGTGGTTCGATTGTGCCCAAGTGGCCGTTTGTTGTTTGCAGAGAATAAAGCCGAGTGGCCTCTGTTTTGCCGGAATGTTGATTCATTTCCGTTCCGGCAAATTTCAGACGCTCGATTTGTCCACTTTGTAGCAAAGGTCATGCCGAAATTTTTCGTGAATTTTGGCATAACTTGTGCTACAAACTAGGACATATCGAGTGCCCGGGATTTGCCGCAACGGCAATGAATCAACATTCCTGCAAAACATAGGCCTTTTTTATGTCATTATTCATTTTATTAGGTTTAGAATTAATTGATTAGATTTAATCGTAGGAAACATGGCTAACAACGATGAAGGACAGGGTTCTGGTGATTGCAACGTCTACGAGGCGGCAGACGCCTATTTGAACCTTCTCGACGAGCAACGGTTGTTGCAGGACCCACCTGTCATATCCGAGACTGAGACCGACATCGAGACCGGCGCCGACACCGGCGCTGAGACTGAGACCGGCGCCGAGACCGGCACCGAGACTAGCGAAGCCGGTATAGAACCGAAACGGAAGAGGATGCGACGCCCAAACCTGCTCATCACTCCTAGACTGGTGGTCACGGAGGTGGACTCCGGCAATTTTGAGCCAAAAGAGCCTGCGGAAGCGCGCGTGTGCTACGGCAATCAAATAGGCTGCATCGTACGGACAACCGCCACCATCAACGATGAGAAACTAAAGAAGATACCAGATATGGAGCACTCCCTCCTAACTAAGCTGCACCAGGTATTCTTGTTCCCAGGCCGGGATGTAATCAAATATACTCAACCGTGGCAAGACCCGGCAATGAAGAAGATAAACAAACGCGCCATGGGCAAGTTTAGCGGCGCGTTGTCTGCCTGGAAAGTAAGGGTGAAACATCGGATCATCGCCAAAAAGGAACCCTACTCTGAGATTATAAAGGATAATCCGACAATTACGGAAGAGCAATTTGAAATATTCAAGAAGGGTTGCGTTGCTGAAGATGCCAAAGAAAAGTCGGAGTACATGAAGGGGCTCCAAGAGATGAACATGGGGTGCCACCACCTCGGAAGCCGTGGTTACGTGGGGAAGAGGCCCATATGGGCCAAGAAGGACGCGGAACGCGAAAGTCTAGGGATCCCAGACCCCTTGGCGGAGTTCACCATCCCGTAGGAGCGTGATGTCATCAGGGCCCAGTACCGTTGGGACCCAGTCAACAAGGTTTTCGATACGGACACGGTCACGAAGGAGTTCATGAGACTGCTGGTAATTATTAATTTACCCCCTAATTTTAGCTTCTGATCAATTCGACTTCATATTTAGTCACATTTGTAAACGATCCATGTTCCTTTTGCAGAAAGAGCAGCACAGGATTGCGGCCGAAAGCGACTCGCCGGCTGAGGCATTGGCGAGGCCCAAGTGGGACACCCCATTCAACCGGGCCTTGAACATATTGAAAGGACTCCCGGTGGACACTCGGCCGTCGTATGGATGTGTGCACGACGTCGGAGACGGCGCCACGTGGAAGAAGTACTACCGTGAGACCACGGAGGAGAGAAAGGAAAGACGGAGGTTAAATGAAGAAAATATCGACAAGAAGGTTGAGATTGCTGTTGACAAGAAATCAACTGAGACAGTCAAAGCAGCGGTAGCTGCCGCAAAAGAGGAGATGGCAACTTAGTATAGTGTCTTGGTTCCGGCTATCGTCAGTTGGACCAAGCAAAATCCAGATAAAGAGGCAGCGGACTTTCCCCTTTCCAACTTCTTCAGGAGCAACTCGTTTAGCACACCTGCTCCCGCACCCGCTAGCAGCCCGTCCTCCATCTCTGGCGTGCTCGGCGGGGCTTCGTCTTTGGCTGAGCTCGACGCCCTCACGGTACATGTCACACCGCCCTCTTCAATATATGTATAATATCCCGTTTCCGTTGCCTTTCAGATGTCTCACGTCACAGACATGTCTTTGCAGGCCGACGTAACCCCGTGCACCGTACTGTACACCATCGACAGCCAGAAGGTGGACGTGGGAAAGGTGACGATAGTGAAGCCAAAGGAACAATTGTTCCACAGCCGGCCAATCCCCCCTGACGTCTTCAAGGTTTACATGGCCAGTGTCGAACCGGGCCACGAGAATTTGGCTCCTCCGGTAGCACTAGGGGGAGATGACGACGAGACCTTGCGGCGGCTTGGCAATTGCAAGCGTTGGGTCCTATCGACGAGGATAACGATGACCCTCTACAGTATCTCAATACCGACGCCTCTGACGACGGAGGATTGATGGCTCAGCAGTATGAGTACTCAGGGTTTCAGCGTGACGAGTCGGTGCCTGAATTGGCGGAGGATGAACGTATTATAGGCTCACTTCCAGTAGCAAAGAAGCATAGGAAGAGACCGAGGAAAGGCAACAAAGCTGCTTCTATGATCCAGCCGCCTCAGCAGCCTCGGGTTCAAGACCGTATACCTATCCCCAGTGCGGCAGAATGTCATATCCCCGGTAATTCGATCCTACCTAAGGCAGCGGTGGAGTCCATATACGGCGATCTAAGGAGACTTCATGACGATGTGCTGCGGAGAGAGAAAAGCCTGATCACCTCAAAAAATCCAGGATACCCACTCTACGTGGTTAACGTGCCGCAACAAAGGTTGTACGTCGGCACATTCCCCGTGGAGAAGTTCTTCCTTCGATTCGATTACATCTTCGACATGTTTCACTTGAAAAAACTGGATTTTACGTTTGTCCGCCTTTTTGCCTTGTACATGAACTACATGATCAGGATTGAGCAGATACCTTATATCTGTGTCGCTGACCCGTACTTCATGCACGAGGGCTTCTTGGCAGTCTGCCCAAAGCACCGTGAATACGCGAGTAACTACATCGCCGATTTCATGGTCGGCAATAAGGACAAGGAGACGATTCTCGTGCCTTATCATCCCATGTAAGTCATCCGCGCGGATATCCTTCCTTCGATTTCAATCATTCATTTGTACGCGTGGAGACTAATTTGAGGTGTACTTGTTTTGCGTAGCGACGGGCGCACCGTCCTCATCATCCTTTACCCCCGATTCTCCCATGCTCTTTACTTGGACTCGTCAAAGAACATGAAGAAAAAGGATTACACCCACATCAAGTCTGTTCTCGACAGTGCTATCTTTAGCTACGGCCTACAGGGTGGAGAGATCACACTCAAGAAGACAAGGAACCGCGCGCCCGCCTTCGGCCATAAGACCGACTTCTGCTACATCCAGCAACCGAGTGGTGCTCTCAGTGATGGATTCTATGTCCTCCACCACATGCTAGAGTACAGACGGGATCAACAGAACCTTCGCATGTCACCTAGATCCGGCGATGCCCATATTCTGCAATGGGCAAAGAACCTAGGAGATATCCCGGATCATCGACTTCGAGCTGAGTTCTATCACATCCAGCGTGAACTTGCCCAAATCATCATGAAGGAGGTCGTCGAAAAAACAAGGATGTTCTACGAAGAAGGGCAAATGTCACGGGAAGACGTCCGAACACGCGTATCGGCTCAGCGTCTCGACCTGAAGCCTTTCACTGCGCTCAGGGACTATCTACCTGACTTGGATGGATGGCACGACATGTTGGAGTGATTGACGATATATGACAAAGTGTCCGTTTAGTCCATACTTTCTCTATGACAAAACTTTGAGTTACGCACGACGAAACTTTATTTGTGATGTAATTAAACCGTCCTCCTCAACTAGCGAAGATCACTCTAGTTAGGGCATTTTGGGTACGATGAACTTTGTTATTTATGCTTATGATATGTTGCTTCTATTTTTGCCAAGTCTGTCTCTTTCTGTTGCTCAACTATATATATTGCATATTATCGACTCATGTGACGATGCAGGTACATAGATCAACGATGGCGAAGAAGTGCTACGCCAGGAGTATACGATAAGTGGCCGGAGTGTTAGGACCAGGTGTACCGGTTTCCGAGCGACAGCCAGAGAGGGTTCGATAGCAGAGCCGAAGCGGAAAGTAGTTAGTTTAGGTTCACGCTAGTGCGAGAGAGGGATACGAACCGGTGCCTCAAGAAGTACTACATTATGTATGATGAGACATGTCATGTAACTTGTATAGCTATATCGTGATTATGATGTGACGACATGATTTGTGTTGGATGATATGATGAGACTATTATGTGTATGATATGATGAGCATATTGCCAGTTTATGATATGATTAGAATACTGTATAAAATCTGTACAAAAACATCACAAATACGTAGCAAAAAAAAGATATGTGAAAATATAGTAGTAGCGCTCTTTAGCGCTGAACAGGAAAACGTTACTGCTAAGCCACTTAGCAATAGCGCTGGTATGGACAGCGCTACTGCTAAGTAGCTATAGCAGTAGCGTGGGCAGAAACGCGCTACTGCTAATCGTTAGCTGTAGCGCCGTATCAGTAGCGCGGTGCCCGCGCTACTAATAGCCCTTAGACCCGTGCTACTGCTAGGCTTTTCCCTAGTAGTGTTGATTTAGTGTTGAAACTTTTTTGCATTTTCTGGAGTTTTCTCGGTCAAAAAAGGTTGATAAATGGTCGGATGTGGCAACTTGCATACAGTGGAGGAAATCATTCAAACCTGGCATGGATGACTCATATGTCTATGTCAGGTGCTACTTCTTGAGCTTGCGTTGGTTTTTCCCTTGAAGAGAAAAGGGTGATGCAGCAAAGTAGAGTAAGTATTTCCCTCAGTTTTGAGAACCAAGGTATCAATCCAGTAGGAGACAACACGCAAGTCACCGAATAACTGCACAAACAAACACCAAACTTGCACCCAACGCGATAAGGGTTGTCAATCCCTTCACGGTTACTCGCAAAAATGAGATCTGATAAAGATAGATAGACAGTAAAGTAAATATTTTTTGGTATTTTTGTTTTATAGATTGAAAAGTAAAAGATTGCAAAATAGTAGATCGGAAACTCGTAGATTGGAAAGTAGAAGATTGTATGACGGAAAATAGACCCGGGGGCCATAGGTTTCACTAGACGCTTTTCTCAAAATAGAAAATAATACGGTGGGTGAACAGATTACTGCCGAGCAATTGATAGAAAAGCGCAAAGTTATGACGATATCTAAGGCAATGATCATGAATATAGGCATCACGTCCGTGTCAAGTAGACCGAAACGATTCTGCATCTACTACTATTACTCCACACATCGACCGACTCCTGCCTGCATCTAGAGTATTAAGTTCATGAAGAACAGAGTAACGCATTAAGAAAGATGACATGATGTAGAGGAATTAACTCAAGCAATATGATGAAAACCCTATCTTTTTATCCTCGATGGCAACAATACAATACGTGCCTTGCTGCCCCTATTGTCACTGGGAAAGGACACCGCAAGATTGAACCCAAAGCTAAGCACTTCTCCCATTGCAAGAAAAACCAATCTAGTTGGCCAAACCAAATCGATAGTTCGAAGAGACTTGCAAAGATATCAAATCATACATGAAAGAATTCAGAGAAGATTCAAATAATATTCATAGATAAGCTGATCATAAATCCACAATTCATCGGATCTCGGCAAACACACCGCAAAAAATTATTACATCGAATAGATCTCCAAGAACATCGAGGAGAACGTGGTATTGAGAATCAAAGAGAGAGAAAAAGTCATCTAGCTACTAGCTATGGACCCGTAGGTCTGAGGTAAACTACTCACGCTTCATCGGAAGGGCAATGGTGTTGATGTAGAAGCCCTCCGTGATCGAATCCCCCTCCGGCAGGACGCCGGGAAAGGCCCCTAGATGGGATCTCACGGGTACAGAAGGTTGCGGCGGTGGAAAAGTCTTTTCGTGGATGCCTCTGGTGGTTTGGGCATATAAGAGTATATATAGGTGAAAGAATTAGGTCAGGAGACGCACGAGGGGCCCACAAGGGTGGGGGGCGCGCCCTACCCCCCTGGGCGAGCCCTCCGTCCTTATGGCCGCCTCGTGGCTTCTCTGACTTGCACTCCAAGTCCTCTGGTTTCCTTTTGGTCCAAGAAAGATCATCGCGAAAGTTTTATTCCGTTTGGTATTCCTTTTCTGCGAAACTCAAAAACATGAAAAAAACAGAAACTGGCACTGGGCTCTACGTTAATAGGTTAGTCCCAAAAATAATATAAAATAGCATATTAATGCATATAAAACATCCAAAACAGATAATATAATAGCATTGAATAATAAAAAATTATAGATACGTTGGAGACGTATCATCAGGGTGCTGCAAGAAGTTGGGATCATTTATTCATAGTCCGAAAAAATACCAGTTGAGAGGAGTGTGCTAGACTAGGCCAGACGAATGCATTCGTGAGCATGTAGTTTTTTCTAATTATAAAGTTCAAAAAAGAGAAAAATGAATCAACGGAAAAAAACCAAAAACATAAAATAAAAAATACGCTTAGGCCTTGGTTTAACTTTTTTTAGTGTTGGCCTTGGTTTAACTAGGCAATGACATCGCTCCCATCGGGTTCCTGTTGGCCCCACCCAAGCGTTCGTGGATTTAAAAAAAAGTTCAATAATTTTCAAAACAAATGTTCATGATTTTGAAAAAAATGCAGGCTTTGACAAATGTTCATAAATGTTGAAAGGAATTTGTGGACTTGGGAAAAAGTTTATGGATTCGAAAAAAGTTCGTAAATTTAAGAAAATATTCACAAATTTGAAAAATTCACGGATTCCAAAAAAGGTTCCTGATTTAAACATAGTTCATGAATTTTAATAAAGAAGAAGTAAAGAGAAAAAAAAGGAAAATAGGACAAACAATAACCGAAAAAATAAAACCACAAATTGAAAAAAAAATCATGTTTTCAAATTTTGTTCAAATTTCAAAAAATGTTAACTAAAATTCCGTTCATAAATTCAATAACTATTCGGCATTTCAAAATTGTTCACATTTTTTTTCAATTAAAGTTTCAATTTTTTTCAGAAAATATTTCTTATATGTGAACACTATTGTGTTTTCTTATATATTTCGCGCTATAAGAGAACACAATCTGTGCTGTGGTGAAGTGGCTATTAGTGCAGGCCTCTAAGTGTTAGGTCTTGGGTTCAATTCCTCGTGAGGTATCCTTTTTCTTAGTATTTTTACATCGCTTATGTTGGACATGGCTCAGCCTGTGCAATTTGTATACGAGGTCTCATGACGTACTTTTGAAAAAGACCATCTTGCCCTTAACCTTTTTCTTAGTATTTTTACATCGCTTATATTGGACATGGCTTAATGAGCCAGCCCGTGCAATTTGTATACGAGGTCTCATGACGTACTTTTGAACAAGACCATCTTGCCCTTAATTATGAATGGGAATGGAATAATCTGAGCCATCAATGTTATCCTTTTTCTTAGTATTTTTACATCGCTTATATTGGACATGGCTTAATGAGCCAGCCTATGCAATTTGTATACGAGGTCTCATGACGTACTTTTGAAAAAGACCATCTTACCCTTAATTATGAAGGGGTATGGAATAATCTGAGCCATCAATGTGTTTAGGGGGGTCTACCAAAACAGAAGTGGTAGAAAAAAGTCCCAAAAAACTTGCAAGAACCAAGCAAGATCAACCTGCTGACAGACAAACACATGACAAGAATACTGAATCTTCCTCACAGCTCCAACATTTGCTGCCCCAAAGCAAGTGGTCAAACAACAGCACTACAGATCACAATTCGCAAGGAACGAACCGGATACAGAACTAGAATCAAGACCGTACAATCTTATCCATCAACTGATTAAGATTCAGACAATCAACAAAACAGATTATTATTTTTTCTATGGGATCATTCAAACTTGAACCAAACATCCGGGTTGCCCCACAAACATTCAGAAACTTCTCAACATCGGACAAGGATTAAACAAGCATGTATCGATGTCCATTTCTTTCTTTTCAACACCATATATATTGAGATCTCTGTAGGATTCTTAAAACTAGAACATGGAGGTTCCGCATGATCTTATCCATCAGCTGATAAGGCACGGTTACTGACAAACATCATAATGTTTACTCAGAAAATTCAGAAACTTCCGCAAGACAGCGCAGAGCACGGAGCAATCCGCAAGTTGACAGAGAACGCGTCCAGGAGCAAGGTTAACACGAAGGAAGACAACCGAGTCTAGTACCATTTCCTTTCAACATTTTTTATAGCTGATGTTGAGATCTAAAATCCTGAAGACAAAATAAGAAAAACGTAACCAAAGAGCACATAATAGGGAAAGCACATCATGAAAACTCCTGGCGATGCCAAGCAAAACCAAATCCCAATTAACTGGTGACGCTGCATTGCTGCAATGCTTTAAATACCCATCGACCATAGCCTTTAAATGGTGTATGTGTCCCTCTTCACTTGCAATGCGAGTATGTGCACGCATTCACTAACACAACATCCAAAGCATGATCCCACTCCCACCACCACCATATGCCAATATAAAAGTCTCGAGATTTTTGCAGATTACACTAGTTTCATAGCCAGTTTCCCTTGATATGTTGCTAGAGTGGGTGAGCTGCTTAATCATATTGATTGGTCTCATGATTTAGGATCCGATTTGATCACGTGTTCGCTTGGTTTTTAAGGATTTGTTAACAAATTTTTTTAAGGATTTGTTAACAATTAATGTCTTATTTTTGGTTGTCGCGGCCCTGATGACCGGTGGTCGCGCTAGCCGGTGCAGCCTCCACATCTGCCGCCTTCGTGCTTCTCTCCCTCGCGCCTCTTCTCGCGACACTGCTTCTGGCACTCCTCTCACAGCTTCTTCACCTCACAGCGATCTGTGGTGTCGTGAGTGTGGAAATTGTGGAAAGCACAGTACGGCTTGTCATCTTGGTTGTCGGGGGTCTCTTCCCCCTTCTTCTTTTGTGGCTTCCTCTCGGGTTCCGCGAGAACACCCTGAGGCTTGCGCTTCTGGTTCTTCTTGCGGTGGGAGGAACCGGCCGCCTTTGGTCGTTCGCGCGGTCAGCTCGAACAGCTGAACGGTGGAGTGTACGTCGTGGATCCCCATGTTCTCGCGCATCCTTGGGTCGCGCACCCCTCAACGAAAATCTACAAGAATCTCGGCATCGTTGATACGCAGAATTTTGTGCGAACACGACACTGAATGTCGGCACGCCAAATGTCTACGTGTGCAAGCACCGTACTGAGGTGTGCATACACCCCTTTTTGGGATCCGGCAAGGAAACAACAAAACACGCGGGACACCAAAGTTACCCAGATTCGGGCCACCAAGATGGTGTGTAACCCTACTCCTACTAATACTTGGTATTGTCATGTAGGAGATAAACAATACATTGGTTACAATGTATCGGGTTGAGTGCGAATGGGTCGATCCCCTCTCTAGGTAGTGGTCTCTTTTCTTTTATAGTGGCTCCGGTCCACCCCTCTCTCCATGGGGGGTTGCCACATAGCCGATAGATCCCGGGGAGTCTCACCTGTACGGCTTTAACGTGACAGGGCATGGCCTCCCTGCTCACATCGGGCAGGTTGAATAGGATGCTCCTGTAGATGACCACTGGGTTGGTGGTGCCCTACTAGCCCTTGTAGCTGACCACAGGGCGGGTGGCACCATACCAGCCTGCAAAGTAAAAAGGGGGACACATCGTGTCCAGTCGTGGCAGTTGACGCTGGTCACTGTAGAGCGGTAGTGCGCATTTACCACACCGAGCCCCTATGCCGACGGCCCAGACCATCGGCATAGGCCTATGCCGACGGCCACCGTCGGCGTAGCACCGTCGGCAACATATACGTCGGCGTACCCTCGGGCCCCGTCGGCATAGATGTCTACCCCGACGGCGTCCGTACATCTATGCCGACGGCCCGGCCCGTCGGCACCGTTCCACGCAAACAGCGTCTAACGGCGCCGCCGTCAAGAGCGACCCAGTAAGTGGCGGCCACATGGCAATGCTATGCCGACGGTAAGGCTGTCGGCATATATTCAAATCTGTGCCGACGGCCTAGCCGTCGGCATAGCACAGCCACGTGGCAGCCGCCGGCGTAGCTTCGCCCCAGGAGCTACCAGCGGCCGCCACGTGGAGCCTATGCCGACGGCCTAGCCGTCGGCATATGTTAAAACTATGCCGACGGTTAGGCCGTCGGCATAGGTTCCACGTGTCGGCCACTGGTAACTCTCGGGGGGTCTATGCCGACGGCTAAGCCGTCGGCGTAGTTTTTGTCTGTTTTTTTTTTCTTTTTTCTGTTTCAAATCAATTAAATTCAAATCATATCAAATAGCAGATATATAGCAGAAAAAGACACCCACAGCACCACCATCACAACCAACAGCACCACCATCAAGAGCATCATAAATATAAGAAACATCATAAGCATATGAGCATATCACAAACCAACACCAACACTACCACCACCACCATCACATCCTCACAACGAGCAACATAAGCATATCAGAAACATAAGCATCTAGCTAAGAGCACAAGTCATCCGAAGCCGAAGTAGCATAAGAAGCACACAAGTCATCCGAAGTAGCATAAAAGAGCACACAAGTCACAGGCTTAAGCGCTAGTACGTCCACGACCACCGCCAAGGTCGTCACCGCCAAGTCCGCCAAAGCCCAGGTCGTCACTGCTACTGGCAGCGCTACCGCCAAGACCGCCACCGCCTCGGTGGATCGGAGTGACCGGGCTCCGTGAGTCGCGAGTGATGCCAAGACCGGCACCACCACCAACGGTAGATCCACCGGTTCCCTGGATGCTTGAAAAGACATGTTAAGGGGATATATGATTGTGTTGAATAAACGGTAAGCAGCAGTGGTTGAATAGTTTCGGGATGTACTAACCGGCGTAGTCCCCGGGTGCTGTGCCAAAAACTCCTCATAGGTAAGCAGCACTGGAGCCGGTCCAGGAGGAGGTGGTGGTGGTTCCATTTGAGGAACCGTGCCGGCCCCCATGCACTCAACAACGCGCTGCATGTTAATTAACCAAGTAAACACGAATGTCAGAAGAAATGCAAGTGGAAATATATAAGTGAAATGAAAGGGGCCAAACTAACCTCCATCATGCGATTGCTGTGCTCCTGCGCTGCTAAGACTCTCGCGTGCCACGCCATGGTCTCCTGGCGTGTGTACTCCATGTAGGCCTACAGTATGACACGATGGAACTCATAAAACATCTCAATGCGGAAAATAAAGTGAGCAATGAAGATAAGAGGGAAAATACTTACAAAGTGCCTCTCGGCTAGGAGGGACTGTGACTGCGCACTGGTCGTGGTCGTGTGCTGGCTCAGGCTCAGGTCGGTAGCTCGGAGTTGTGTGTAGGAGATAGAAGGAGTGATCACAGCATCCAGAACCGGCTGCCGGCCGTGCTCCTTGGGCCCCATGCCCACCACCACCCTCTCATCCAGATCTGCACTAATGGGGTCAGGTGTGTCAAGATGTAACCTCTGATACCCCTCGGTGTTGGCCTTCTTCTTCTCCACGGTCTTGCCGTAGTACTTGGCCTCGCCAGGCTTGGGCTTCCTACGCGTATGGGCGATCTCCCACGCCTTCATGTGTGAGAGCGGTTGCTTCAGTTTCTCTTCCTGCACCACCAAACAGAGGTTAGTCATACATAAGAAAGTGACGGTACATAGAAGAATGAGCAATGTTTAATGAGGTTAGTCATACATGAAGTGTCTTGTGGAGAAAGTGGTTCTGGTTTCCCTGAGCATGTACTCCCTCCTTTTCTCGGTTAGCCTTATTTTTTATGCTCGTAGCCGCTCAGGCTCCATCCTGACCACACCACAGATCCACCAATGCCGCCCAGGACTCGTCTTTTCCATAACACCAATTTGGACACACCTACACAATGAAAGCATAATGGCATGTCAACACGAAACGATGAAATTTACCACAAACGTCGGAATGAAAAATCTTTTATACTTACCGCCAAGTACTCGTGCCTCTCCAAGGTAATGTCCTCCCTCCGCGCTTCTTCCTTGGTCATCTTCACACCAAGAGCGTCGTGATAGTATTGCGAGATGGCCACACAACGCACCTCGTACTGCATCTGGCGGGCCTTCTTCTTCGCTTGGCGCAGCACGATCTCGTCGGTAGTGGCCTTGTGCTCCTGAAGAACTCGATAGTATTTCTAAAATCATTCATGAAACCAGAATGGAAGATGTTGGGGAACGTGCAATTTCAAAAAAATTCCTACATTCACGCAAGATCTATCTAGGAGATGCATAGCAACGAGAGGGGAGAGTATGTCCACGTACCCTCGTAGACCGAAAGCAGAAGCGTTAGCTTAACGCGGTTGATGTAGTCGAACATCTTCGCGATCCAACAGATCAAGCACCGAACGTACGGCACCTCTGAGTTCAGCACACGTTCAGCTCGATGACGTCCCTCGAGCTCTTGATCCAGTTGAGGACGAGGGAGAGTTTCGTTAGCACGACGGCGTGGCGACGGTGATGATGAAGTTACCGGCGTAGGGCTTCGCCTAAGCACTACGACGATATGACCGAGGTGTGTAACTGTGGAGGGGGGCACCGCACACGGCTAAGACAAATCTTGGTGTGCCATTGGGGTGCCCCCTCCCCCGTATATAAAGGAGGGAGGGAGAGAGGCCGATCCTCCTAGGGGCGCGCCAAGTGTATGGAGTCCTACTAGGACTTCCAAGTCCTAGTAGGAATCCCTTTCCCTTTTCGGCGTAGGAGAGAAGGAAAGAGGGAAAGAGAGAGGGAGTAGGAAAGGGCAAGGGGGGCGCCGCCCCCTTCCCCTAGTCCAATTCGGAACCATGGGGGGGGGGCGCCACCACCCCTTTGGCCTGCCTCCTCTTTTCCCGTATGGCCCAATAAGGCCCATTACTTCTCCCGGTGAATTCCCGTAACTCCCCGGTACTCCGAAAAATACCCGAATCACTCGGAACCTTTCTGATGTCCGAATATAGCCTTCCAATATATGAATCTTTACCTCTCGACCATTTCGAGACTCCTCGTCATGTCCGTGATCTCATCCGGGACTCCGAACAAACTTCGGTCATCAAATCACATAACTCATAATACAAATCGTCATCGAACGTTAAGCGTGCGGACCCTACGGGTTCGAGAACTATGTAGACATGACCGAGACACATCTCCGGTCAATAACCAATAGCGGAACCTGGATGCTCATATTGGCTCCTACATATTCTACGAAGATCTTTATCGGTCAAACCGCATAACAACATACGTTATTCCCTTTGTCATCGGTATGTTACTTGCCCGAGATTCGATCGTCGGTATCATCATACCTAGTTCAATCTCGTTACCGGCAAGTCTCTTTACTCTTTCCATAATGCATCATCCCGCAACTAACTCATTCGCCACATTGCTTGCAAGGCTTCATATGATGTGCATTACCGAGAGGGCCCAGAGATACCTCTCCGATACTCGGAGTGACAAATCCTAATCTCGATTTATGCCAACCCAACAAACACCTTCGGAGACACCTGTAGAGCATCTTTATAATCACCCAGTTACGTTGTGATGTTTGATAGCACACAAAGTGTTCCTCCGGTATTCGGGAGTTGCATAATCTCATAGTCAGAGGAATATGTATAAGTCATGAAGAAAGCAATAGCAATAAAACTTAACGATCATTATGCTAAGCTAACGGATGGGTCTCATCCATCACATCATTCTCCTAATGATGTGATCCCGTTCATCAAATGACAACACATGTCTATGGTTAGGAAACTTAACCATCTTTGATTAACGAGCTAGTCAAGTAGAGGCATACTAGGGACACTTTGTTTTGTCTATGTATTCACACATGTATCAAGTTTCCGGTTAATACAATTCTAGCATGAATAATAAACATTTATCATGATATAAGGAAATATAAATAACAACTTTATTATTGCCTCTAGGGCATATTTCTTTCAGTCTCCCACTTGCACTAGAGTCAATAATCTAGTTTCACATCGCCATGTGATTTAACACCAATAGTTCACATCTTTATGTGATTAACACCCAAAGTTCACATCAGCATGTGACTAACACCCAAAGGGTTTACTAGAGTCAATAATCTAGTTCACATCGCTATGTGATTAACACCCATAGAATACTAAGGTGTGATCATGTTTTGCTTGTGAGGGAAGTTTAGTCAACGGGTCTGCCACATTCAGATCCGTATGTATTTTGCAAATTTCTATGTCTACTATACTCTGCATGGAGCTACTCTAGCTAATTGCTCCCATATTCAATATGTATCCAGATTGAGACTTAGAGTCATCTGGATTAGTGTCAAAGCTTGCATCGACGTAACCCTTTACGACGAACTCTTTGTCACCTCCACAACCGAGAAACATTTCCTTAGTCCTTTTAGGTAACTAAGGATAATTTTGACCGCCGTCCAGTGATCCATTCCTGGATCACTATCGTACCCCCTTGCCAAACTCATGGCAAGGTACACAATAGGTCTGGTATACAGCATGGCATACTTTATAGAACCTATGGCTGAGGCATAGGGAATGACTTTCATTCTCTCTTTATCTTCTGCCGTGGTCATGCTTTCAGTCTTACTCAACTTTATACCTTGAATACAGGCAAGAACTCTTTCTTTGACTGATCCCTTTTTGAACTCCTTCAAAATTTTGTCAAGTTATGTGCTTTGTGAAAGTCCTATTAAGCATCTCGATCTATCCCTATAGATCTTGATGCTCAATACTTAAGCAGCTTCATCGAGGTCTTTCTTTGAAAATTTCCTATTCAAGTATCCTTTTATGCTATCCAGAAATTCTATATCATTTCCAATCAGCAATATGTCGTCCACATATAATATCAGAAATGCTACAGAGCTCCCACTCACTTTCTTGTAAATACAGGCTTCACCGCAAGTCTGTATAAAACTATATGCTTTGATCAACTCATCAAAGCGTATATTCTAACTCCGAGATGCTTGCACCAGTCCGTAGATGGATCGCTGGAGCTTGCACACTTTGTTAGCACCTTTAGGATCGACAAAACCTTCTGGTTGCATCATATACAACTCTTCTTTAATAAATCCATTAAGGAATGCAGTTTTGACATCCATTTGCCAGATTTCATAAAATGCGGCAATTGCTAACATGATTCGGAAAGACTTAAGCATCGATACGAGTGAGAAAATCTCATCGCAGTTAACACCTTGAACTTGTCGAAAACCTTTTGCGACAATTCGAGCTTTGTAGATAGTAACACTACCATCAGCGTCCGTCTTCCTCTTGAAGATCCATTTATTCTCTTATGGCTTGCCGATCATCGGGCAAGTCAACCAAAGTCCACACTTTGTTCTCATACATGGATCCCATCTCAGATTTCATGGCCTCAAGCCATTTCGCGGAATCCAGGCTCATCATCGCTTCCTCAAGTTCGTAGGTTCGTCATGGTCTAGTAACATGACTTCCAGAACAGAATTACCGTACCACTCTGGTGCGGAACGTACTCTGGTTGACCTACGAGGTTCGGTAGTAACTTGATCTGAAGTTTCATGATCATCATCATTAGCTTCCTCACTAATTGGCGTGGGCATCACTGGAACTGATTTCTGTGATGAACTAATTTCCAATTCAAGAGAAGGTATAATTACCTCATCAAGTTCTACTTTCCTCCCACTCACTTCTTTCGAGAGAAACTCCTTCTCTAGAAAGGATCCATTCTTAACAACAAAGATTTTTGCCTTCGGATCTGTGATAGAAGGTGTACCCAACAGTTTCTTTTGGGTATCCTATGAAGACGCACTTCTCCGATTTGGGTTTGAGCTTATCAGGCTGAAGCTTTTTCACACAAGCATCGCAACCCCAAACTTTAAGAAACGACAGCTTAGGTTTCTTGCCAAACCACAGTTCATATGGTGTCGTCTCAACGGATTTAGATGGTGCCCTATTTTAACGTGAATGCAGCTGTCTCTAATGCATAACCCCAAAACGATAGTGGTAAATCGGTAAGAGACATCATAGATCGCACCATATCTAATAAAGTATAGTTACGACGTTCAGACACACCATTACGCTGTGGTGTTCCAGGTGGCATGAGTTGTGAAACTATTCCACATTGTTTTAAATGAAGGCCAAACTCGTAACTCAAATATTTGCCTCCGCGATCAGATCATAAAAACTTTATTTTCTTGATACGATGATTTTCCACTTCACTCTGAAATTCTTTGAACTTTTCAAATGTTTCAGACTTGTGTTTTATTAAGTAGATATACCCATATCTGCTCAAATCATTTGTGAAGGCCAGAAAATAACGATACCCGCCGCGAGCCTCAACACTCATTGGACCGCATACATCGGTATATATTATTTCCAATAAGTCATTGGCTTGCTCCATTGTTTCGGAGAACGGAGTTTTAGTCATCTTGCCCATGAGGCATGGTTCGTAAATATCAAATGATTCATAATCAAGTGATTCCAAAAGCCCATCTGCATGGAGTTTCTTCATGCGCTTTACACCAATATGACCTAAACGGCAGTGCCACAAATAAGTTGCACTATCATTATCAACTTTGCATCTTTTGGCATCAATATTATGAATATGTGTATCACTACGATCGAGATTCAATAAACCATTTATATTGAGTGTATGACCATAGAAGGTTTTATTCATGTAAACAGAACAACAATTATTCTCTAACTTAAATGAATAACCGTATCGCAATAAACATGATCCAATCATATTCATGCTCAACGCAAACACCAAATAACATTTATTTAGGTCCAACACTAATCCCGAAGGTAGAGGGAGTGTGCGATGGTGATCTTATCAACCTTGGAATCACTTCCAACACACATCATCACCTCGTCATTAACTAGTCTCTGTTTATTTTGCAACTCCTGTTTTGAGTTACTAATGTTAGCAACTGAACTGGTATCAAATACCCAGGGGCTACTATGAACACTAGTAAAATACACATCAATAACATGTATATCAAATATACCTTTGTTCACTTTGCCATCCTTCTTATCCGCCAAGTATTTGGGGCAGTTCCGCTTCCAGTGACCATTTCCTTTGCAGTAGAAGCACTCAGTTTCAGGCTTAGGTCCATCTTTTGGGCTTCTTCACGGGAGTGACAACTTGCTTGCCATTCTTCTTGAAGTTCCCTTTCTTGCCCTCGCCCTTTTCTTGAAACTAGTGGTCTTGTCAACCATAAACACTTGATGCTATTTCTTGATTTCTACCTTCGCCGATTTCAGCATCGCGAAGAGCTTGGGAATCATTTTCGTCATCCCTTGCATATTATAGTTCATCATGAAGTTCTAGTAACTTGGTGATAGTGACTAGAGAACTCTGTCAATCACTATCTTATCTGGAAGATTAACTCCCACTTGATTCAAGCGATTGTAGTACCCAGACATTCTGAGCACATGCTCACTAGCTGAGCTATTCTCCTCCATCTTGTAGGCAAAGTACTTGTCAGAGGTCTCATACCTCTCGACACGGGCATGAGTCTGAAATACCACTTTCATCTCTTTGGAACATCTCATATGCTCCATGGCGTTCAAAACGTTTTTGAAGTCCCGGTTCTAAGCCGTAAAGCATGGTGCACTAAACTATCAAGTTGTCATCATATCGAGCTTGCCAAACGTTCATAACGTCTTCATCTGCTCCTGCAATAGGTCTGTCACCTAGCGGTGCATCAAGGACATAATTCTTCTGTGCAGCAACGAGGATATTCCTCAGATCATGGACCCAGTCCGCATCATTGCTACTATCATCTTTCAACTTAGTTTTCTCTAGGAACATATCAAAAAATAAAACAGGGGAGCTATACGCGAGCTATTGATCTACAACATAATTTGCAAATACTACCAGGACTAAGTTCATGATAAATTAAAGTTCAATTAATCATATTACTTAAGAACTCCCACTTAGATGGACATCCCTCTAGTCATCTAAATGATCACGTGATCCATATCAACTAAACCATGTCCGATCATCACGTGAGATGGAGTAGTTTTCAATGGTGAACATCTCTATGTTGATCATATCTACTATATGATTCACGTTCGACCTTTCGGTCACAGTATTCCGAGGCCATATCTGCATATGCTAGGCTCTTCAAGTTTAACCCGAGTATTCTGCACGTGCAAAACTGGCTTGCACCCGTTGTATGTGAACGTAGAGCTTATCACACCCGATCATCACGTGGTGTCTCGGCACGACGAACTGTCGCAACGGTGCATACTCAGGGAGAACACTTATACCTTGAAATTTAGTGAGGGATCATCTTATAATGCTACCATCGTACTAAGCAAAATAAGATGCATAAAAGATAAATATCACATGCAATCAAAATATGTGACATGATATGGTCATCATCATCTTGTGCCTTTGATCTCCATCTCCAAAGCACCGTCATGATCTCCATCGTCACCGGCTTGACACCTTGATCTCCATCGTAGCGTCGTTGTCGTCTCGCCAACTATTGCTTCTACGACTATCGCTACCGCATAGTGATAAAGTAAAGCAATTACATGGCGATTGCATTTCATACAATAAAGCGACAACCATAAGGCTCCTACCAATTGCCGATAACTTTTACAAAACATGATCATCTCATACAATAACGTATATCACATCATGTCTTGACCATATCACATCACAGCATGCCCTGCAAAAACAAGTTAGACGTCCTCTACTTTTTTGTTGCAAGTTTTATGTGGCTGCTACGGGCATCTAGCAAGAACCGTTCTTACCTACGCATCAATACCACAATGAATTTTCGTCAAGTGTGCTGTTTTAACCTTCAACAAGGACCGGCCGTAGTCAAACTCGATTTAACTAAAGTTGGAGAAACAGACACCCGCCAGCCACCTTTGTGCAAAGCACGTCGGTAGAACCAGTCTCATGAATGCGGCCATGTAATGTCGGTCCGGGCCGCTTCATCCAACAATACCGCCGAATCAAAGTAAGACGTTGGTGGTAAGCAGTATGACTATTATCGCCCACAACTCTTTGTGTTCAACTCATGCATATCATCTACGCATAAACCTGGCTCTGATACCACTGTTGGGGAACGTGCAATTTAAAAAAAAATCCTACGTTCACGCAAGATCTATTTAGGAGATGCATAGCAACGAGAGGGGAGAGTATGTCCATGTACCCTCGTAGGCTGAAAGCAGAAGCGTTAGCTTAACGCGGTTGATGTAGTCGAACGTCTTTGCGATCCAACCAATCAAGCACCGAACGTACGGCACCTCCGAGTTCAGCACACGTTCAGCTCGATGACGTCCCTCGAGCTCTTGATCCAGTAGAGGACGAGGGAGAGTTCCGTCAGCACGACCACGTGGCGACGGTGATGATGAAGTTACCGGCGCAGGGCTTCGCCTAAGCACTACGACGATATGACCGAGGTGTGTAACTGTGGAGGGGGGCACCGCACACGGCTAAGAAAAATCTTGGTGTGCCTTTGGGGTGCCCCCTCCCCCGTGTATAAAGGAGGGAGGGAGAGCGGCCGGCCCTCCTAGGGGCACGCCAAGTGTATGGAGTCCTACTAGGACTTCCAAGTCCTAGTAGGAATCCCTTTCCCTTTTTGGCGTAGGAGAGAAGGAAAGAGGGAAAGAGAGAGGGAGTAGGAAAGGGCAAGGGGGGTGCCGCCCCCTTCCCCTAGTCCAATTCGGACCCATGGGGGGGGGGCGCGCCACCTCCCCTTTGGCCTGCCTCCTCTTTTCCCGTATGGCCCAATAAGGCCCTTTAGTTCTCCCGGTGAATTCCAGTAACTCCCCGGTACTCCAAAAAATACCCGAATCACTCGGAACCTTTCCGATGTCCGAATATAGCCTTCCAATATATGAATCTTTACCTCTCGACCATTTCGAGACTCCTCGTCATATCCGTGATCTCATCCGGGACTCCAAACAAACTTCGGTCATCAAATCACATAACTCATAATACAAATCGTCATCGAATGTTAAGCGTGCGGACCCTACGGGTTCGAGAACTATGTAGACATGACCAAGACACATCCAATAACCAATAGCGGAACCTGGATGCTCATATTGGCTCCTACATATTCTACGAAGATCTTTATCGGTCAAACCGCATAACAACATACGTTATTCCCTTTGTCATCGGTATGTTACTTGCCCGAGATTCGATCGTTGGTATCATCATACCTAGTTCAATCTCATTACTGGCAAGTCTCTTTACTCGTTCCGTAATGCATCATCCCATAACTAACTCATTAGTCACATTGCTTGTAAGGCTTCATATGATGTGCATTACCGAGAGGGCCCAGAGATACCTCTCCGATACTCGGAGTGACAAATCCTAATCTCGATTTATGCCAACCCAACAAACACCTTCAAAGACACCTGTAGAGCATCTTTATAATCACCCTGTTACGTTGTGATGTTTGATAGCACACAAAGTGTTCCTCCGATATTCGGGAGTTGCATAATCTCATAGTCAGAGGAATATGTATAAGTCATGAAGAAAGCAATAGCAATAAAACTTAACGATCATTATGCTAAGCTAACGGATGGGTCTCGTCCATCACATCATTCTCCTAATGATGTGATCCCGTTCATCAAATGACAACACATGTCTATGGTTAGGAAACTTAACCATCTTTGATTAATGAGCTAGTCAAGTAGAGGCATACTAGGGACACTTTGTTTGGTCTATGTATTCACACATGTATCAAGTTTCCGGTTAATACAATTCTAGCATGAATAATAAACATTTATCATGATATAAGGAAATATAAATAACAACTTTATTATTGCCTCTAGGGCATATTTCCTTCAGAAGAAGCCATGAGTTAAATCATTCATGAAACCAGAATGGACTTGTGCTTCTGAAGAGAACTCACCCAAAAACTAGTGATCACATCCTTAGCATGGGTCTCATGGTCCGCGTGGGGTGCCGCTTCCCAGTGGTCCCTGCTCGTGGCTAAAACCCGACGGTCCAGGTGCCTGACTGGATCCGGACAGTACAGCCCCGGCCAGTGTTCCTTCAGCAAGATGGTGATGAGGCCATTGGGAAGACGGGCCCCTTTAGGATATATCCAGTTGCTGCAAAAGATGTAAAGAATGAAAATATTAGCATGTGACAAGCAAAATAAAGAAAAATATAAGCATGTGACAAGCAAAAGAATGAAATTATTAT
This sequence comes from Thinopyrum elongatum, assembly GCA_011799875.1. Classification (NCBI taxonomy): domain Eukaryota; kingdom Viridiplantae; phylum Streptophyta; class Magnoliopsida; order Poales; family Poaceae; genus Thinopyrum; species Thinopyrum elongatum. Next base: position 445,906,451 of record CM022301.1, on the reverse strand, counting down.
TAAGTGGCACTTACTCTTTCCTCGTGGGCTCAATGAGCCACTTCTGCTCCTCGGTAGCAGGAATCTGCTTTGGGAGCTTTGCGTTACCACGCAACCATTCTTTTGGGAGCTTTGGGAGCTCTGCTCCTCGGCTCTAGCTTTAACGTTATCCTTCGTCTTATCAGGAATATTGAGGATCGTGCGGAAAAGGGACTCTGTGACATTCTTTTTGGTGTGCATCACATCGATGTTGTAAGGAAGTTTGAGGTCCTTGAAATAGGGAAGCTTCGAGAAGGGGGTAATGTGAGTCCAGTTGTGCGTCTCACCATATCCCTCGAAGCCTTTGGCTTTGGCTTTGGCTTTGCCTTTGACTTTAGGCTTGAGAGCTTTTAGCTGAGCAAGAACATCTGCCCCCGAAAATGTTGGAATCTCGGTTACTTCATGGACAACCCGGACTTTCATGAAGTTCTTCTTGTCTTCCCTGTCTGGACGGTCTGGAGGGAGGAACTGTCGATGCAGGTCAAAGGCTACATACTTGCCACCCTTACTCAGCCAAATCAAACGCAGAGCCTACATGCACACTGGGCATGGCATCTTCCCACTTGTACACCATCCGCAGAATAGAACATAGCCAGGAAAGTCATGCATGCAGTAGTGCAGCCAAACTTTCATCAAGAAATTTCTCTGTAGATCCCGGTCGTATGTCAACCTCGAAAAGTACCAAGAATGGTGCAAATCATCCACCAGCGGCTGCATAAACACACCCAATTGCTTCCCTGGGTATTCAAGCCCTGGAATGATAAGCGACATGAACATGGTCTTGCGTTGCATTAGGGCACCGGGAGGGAGATTGAGCGGAATTACAAACACGGGCCAACAGCTGTATGAATTGGACGACATAACATATGGATTGAACCCATCACCTGATATGGCTATTCTCACATTCCCAGCCTCAGCTGCTTCCTCAGGGTATTCTTCATCGAACGACTTCCATGCTTCGCCTTCCGATGGATGTACGATTTTATTTCGATGGTACCTTATACCTTCCTTGTGCCAGTTCATCATTTTGGCAGACTCCTCTGTGATGAAAAGGCGCTGCAGTCTTTCTATGAAATGGAGATACCGAAGAACCTTAGCGGGGATGGCTAGCTGCCTTTTCTCACCATCCTCACCGACCACCTCAAGGTACCGAGATGAACCGCACTCCCTACAGTACTTGTCATCCGCATACTCATGCCTAAACAAAAGGCAATTCTTCGGACAAACATGTATTTTCTCATAATCCATAGAGAGTGCCTTCATGATTTTCTTTGTAGCGTACATGCTTTTCGGCAGTTCATGACCCTCAGGGAGGCTGTTAGCCCATACTCCCAGGAATGCTTCGAAGCATTTCTGGGTACAGCCGTACTCAGCCTTGACTGCAATCAGTTGCGAGATGGCATCCAGCTGAGATATTTTCGCACCCGCATAAAGAGGTTTCTTCGACGAGGCCAAGACCTCCAAGAAGGCCTTTGCGGTTGCCTCCGGCTCCTCCGGTTCATTCCCTGAAGGTGTCGCATGTGCCGTTTCTGCAGCAATGACATCATCTAGCATGTCCCTGACCCCGTCGTCCGCATAACCATCGATGCGTTGTCGCATCACCTCCTCTCTACCACGGTCCTGCTCGGCTAAGTTTATCGGCAGTATGCCGACGGCCGCGGGAAGACCGTAGGCGTAGAAAGGCCGTCGGCATTCTTCCATCTATGCCGACGGGGGCCGCCGGCGTAGAAACGCCGTCGGCGCATAATCAACTATGCCGACGGGCGCCATTGGCGTAGAAATACCGTCGGCACATACATGGGCCCGCCGACCCCGGCTCAAACGGCGGTTGACGCCGTCAAAAATATGCCGACGGCCCAAACGGCGGCCGTCGGCATATCTATTAAACTTTTTAAAATTCGGGAAATGCCACGTGGTTCCTATCTATGCCGACGGCCATACGGTCGGCATACCTACGTAAACTCAAATTTTTTTATTCAGCAAAAAAACACGTGGCTCCTATCTATGCTGACGGCCATACCGTCGGCATACCTACGTAAACTCAAATTTTTTTATTTAGCAAAAAAACACATGGCTCCTATCTATGCCGACGGCCATACCGTCGGCATTACTCATTCTCCTATCTATGCCGACGGCCATACCGTCGGCATACCTCATTTTACATTTTTAAAACTTTAGATTTGATTAATTTAAGTCTAATTTATACAAACTTAAACATACACAAATTACATATGGATTTGGGGCAGAATTTTTCTTAGATTATGAATATCCGGTTTGTTTTTTACTTTTGAATATGTTAAAATGTAACCTTATGTACTTTTGCATATAGGTCCTTGTACTTAGTAAGAATCACAAGTAATTGATTCCACATATTTGGACAACTTTAAAATGATTTTTTATCACAATCTCACACCGGGTCCACATGGATGTGTGGAAGTGTTGTGGCATGCGTAGACGCCCTTCTTGGGCTCCGGGGTGTGCCCCCCTCCACGGACGGCAGTGCCGCCGTCACTTCGAGGAGGGGAAACGTGCCGGTCGGGTCGAGCCAGAGGGAATCTAGTCGTGGGTTGGGTCCAGACAGTGTTCAGGATGTTCCTATGGGCTGACCTATCGCAACCAGTTTTGCCATATGAGTCCACTATACCAACCTATATGTGGTATTTCCGTGTCGTTCTAAGCAAATTTCTATGTGCCATCTCTAATTTTCACAATAAATTTCTCTTTTGTGTGCTCGTACCGCTCGCGAGGCGGTGAGGGGTGGCCGATATTTTCCATGCTAGATGTGTTATTCTCACGATGAGTGTTTATCCACTTGTCATTGCACGAGAGTACGGCAAAGGTATTAGGGATGCCCAGTCCCGAAATGAAAAATGAATTTATTATATGTTGTCAAATAATAAATTCCTTGAAAAGTGTTGGTATGGAGGGCACCCGTGGATACGGATAGCCATGGAAAGTGAAAGAAATGGTGGAAAAAGGAATAAACTTTATTTTCTGTTTGGGAACCGCCTATGATATATCTAGCATGGAAAGTGTTGGGAGCTCTAAGTCGTTTTCGTTGGTGAGAAAAGTATGCCTCTCAAAATGTTTTTATCTCTCAATTTAAGCTTTGAGCTCTGGCACCTCTACAAATCCCTACTTCCCTCCGCGAAGGGTCTTTCTTTTACTTTATGCAATTTTTATTTTTAATTTGAGTCTCCATCTTCTCTTACAAAGCACCAACTAAGGGGCACTATGATCGTACTTGAGCATTGGGTGTAGCTAATATTCGAGTGTGTTTCATGAATAGATCAATGATTGAGCATGACGGGCTAGGGATAACTTGCTTTAGCGTTGATATTTTGAAAGACATGGCTGCTTGTTGATATGCTTGAGTATTTAAGTTATCATGTCAAAACTAGACTATTGCTTTGAACAATATAAAAGTCCAAATGTCCATGCTATTAAGAAAAGAATATGTGATGAACATGTTAGGCAGCATTCCACATCAAAAATTCTATTTTTATCATTTACCTACTCGAGGACGAGCAGGAATTAAGCTTGGGGATGCTGATACGTCTCCAACGAATCTATAATTTTTGATTGTTCCATGCTGTTATATTATCATTCTTGGATGTTTTACAATCATTTTATAATCATTTTATATCATTTTTTGGTACTAATCTATTGACATAGTGCCCAGTGCCAGTTGCTGTTTTCTGCATGTTTTTTACATCGCGGGAAATCAATACCAAACGGAGTCCAAACGCAGCGAATCTTGTTGTGGATTTTTTTTGGACCAGAAGACATCCAGTGGGCCGGCGAAGCACCTAGGGGGTGCTCCGAGGGGAGCACAACCCACCAGGGTGCGCCTGGAGGCCCAAGCGCGCCTAGGTGGGTTGTGCCCACCTCGGGGGCTTCCCGCACCGCCTCTTTGCTCTATAAGTACCCCAATATTCCAGAAACCCTAGGGGAGTCGACGAAAATCAATTCCAGCCGCCGCAAGTTCCAGAACCACCAGATCCAATCTAGACACCATCACTGAGGGGTTCATCATCCTCATTGGTGCCTCTCCGATGATGCGTGAGTAGTTCATTGTAGACCTTCGGGTCTGTAGTTAGTAGCTTGATGGCTTTCTCTCTCTTGTTTGATTCTCAATACAATGGTCTCTTGGAGATCCATATGATGTAACTCTTTTGTGCAGTGTGTTTGTTGGGATCCGATGAACTTTGAGTTTATGATCAGATGTATCTTTTTATCCACGAAAGTTATTTGAGTCTTCTTTGATCTCTTATATGCATGATTGCCTATAGCCTCGTATTTCTTCCCCGATATTTTGGGTTTTGTTTGGCCAACTTGATCTATTTATCTTGCAATGGGAAGAGGTGCTTTGTGATGGGTTCGATCTTACGGTGCTTGATCCCAGTGACAGAAAGGGAAACGACACGTATGTATCGTTGCCATTAAGGATAACAAGATGGAGTCTATTTCTACATAAACAGATCTTGTCTACATCATGTCATCGTTCTTATTGCATTACTCCGTTTCTCCATGAACTTAATACACTAGATGCATGCTGGATAGTGGTCGATGTGTGGAGTAATAGTAGTAGATGCAGGCAGGAGTCAGTCTACTAATCTTGGATGTGATGCCTATATAATGATCATTGCTTGGATATCGTCATGAGTATTTGAAGCTCTATCAATTGCCCAACAGTAATTTGTTTCCACCGTTTGCTATTTTTCTCGAGAGAAGCCACTAGTGAAAACTACGGCCCCCGGGTCTCTTCTTTAATATATTTGCTTTCAAGATCTATTTTGCTGTTCGCTCTTTTATTTATTTGCAACTTTTATTTTCAGATCTATTAATCCAAAAACCCAAAAATACCTCGCTGAATTTTATTTGCATCTTTCAATCTACTACAATTATATCTATCTCGTTACCCGGAAGGGATTGACAACCCCTTTAACACGTCAGGTTGCAAGTATTTGTTCTTTGTGTGCAGGAGCTATTTACGTGGTGTTGCGTGGTTCTCCTACTGGTTCAATAACCTTGGTCTCATCACTGAGGGAAATACCTACCGTCGCTGTGCTGCATCAACCCTCCCTCTCTGGGGAAAAACCGACGTAGTTCTAGCAGACATCAAGAGGAGTTTCTGGCGCCGTTGCCAGGGAGACATCATCAACATCAACCAGGTTCCTAATCACAAATCTCATATCCTTGCAATTTACATTATTTGCCATTTGCCTCTCATTTTCCTCTCCCCCACTTCACAAAAATTTGCCGTTTTATTCGCCCTCTTTTTCATTCGCCGTTTTCTCGTCAGATCTGTTTTTGAGTGCAATCTTGTTGCGAAGTCACCATGACTCAATAGAACACCAAGTTGTGTGATTTCTCAAATACCAACAACAATGATTTTATTAGCACTCCGATTGCTCGTCCCGCCACTAGCGCGGAGACCTGTGATATTAATACTGCCTTGTTGAATCTTGCTATGAAAGATCAGTTTTCCGGTACTCCTAAGGAGGATGCCGCGTCCCATCTTAACACATTCGTGGAATTATGCGATATGCAAAAGAAAAAAGATGTGGACAATGATGTTGTGAAGTTGAACTTATTTCTGTTTTCGTTGCGAGATCACGCAAAATTTTGGTTTTCCTCTTTGCCTCGCAATAGTATCGATTCTTGGAATAAGTGCAAGGATGCTTTTATTACTAAGTTTTTTCCGCCCGCGAAAATAATTTCCCTTAGAACCCAGATCATGAATTTCAAGCAACTTGAGCATGAGCATGTTGCACAATCTTGGTAAAGGATAAAAATGATGCTAAGGAATTGCCCAACTCATGGGTTAAATCTTTGGATGATCATACAAATTTTTTATGCGGGATTGAATTTTGTTTCTCGTAATCTTTTAGATTCCGCCGCGGGGGGTACTTTTATGGAAATTACTTTCGGTGAAGCTACTAAATTGCTAGATAACATCATGGCAAATTATTCACAATGGCATAGCGAAAGGGCTCCTACTAGTAAAAAAGTTAATTCGGTAGAAGAAATAAATTCTTTGAGTGAAAAAGTTGATGCTCTTATGAAGTTGGTTGCTAATAAAAATGCTCCTATTGATTTTAATGATATGCCTTTGTCTACTTTGATTGAGCAAAATAGTGATGCCATAGATGTGAACTTTATTTCGCGAAACAACTTTAATAACAATGCTTATAGAGGTAATCTTAATTCTAGGCCTTTTCCTAGTAATTCCTCTAATAATTATGGTAATTCCTATGGTAATCCTTCTTATAATAATAATAATAGGAACACCTATGATCTTGAGAATAATATTAAATAATTTATCAATACTCAAAAAGTTTTCAATGCTACAATCGAAGAAAAGCTGAATAAGATTGATGATATGTCTAGAAGTATTGATAGAATTTCTCATGACGTGGAAAATCTCAAGATGAAATTTTTTGTGCCTAAGGTTAAGGAATCTATTAACCCTCTTTATGTTTCTATGGATGAAAGTAAGAAAAGAACCGCTATGCTTAGAGCTAGACGAGAATTTTTAGAAAAAGCGTTTTCTAGTGATTGCTTTCATAAAAGTGATGAAGATCTTAAAATGATTGGTGTTTCTTCTATTGATTCCTTGTTTAGTAAAATTAATATTGATGATAAAGGTACTGTAGAAGAGTCAACTTTAGCTAGAAGGCGTCCCGATAATTTGGAGGGTGAAAATCTTGTTGAAAATTTTGATAAAAGTGGGTTTGAAGAGGTCAAGACTTTAACTAGTGATGTGCCCACTATTTTGGATTACAAAGACTTTAATTATGATAGTTGCACTTTGGTTGATTGTATTTATTTGTTGCAATCCATGATAAATTCACCCCATGCCTATGAACAAAATAAAGCTTTTACTAAACATATTGTTGATGCTATGATGAAAGCTTTTGAAGAAAAGTTGGAATTAGAAGTTTCAATTCCTAGAAAACTACATGATGAATGGGAACCTACTATCAAAGTCAAGATTAAAAATTATGAGTGTTTTGCTTTATGTGACTTGGGTGCTAGTGTTTCTACAATTCCTAAATCTTTGTGTGATGTGCTTGGTCTTACCGATATTGAAGAATGCTCTTTAAATTTGCACTTGGCGGATTCTACTATTAAAAAGCCTATGGGAAGAATTAATGATGTTCTTATTCTTGCAAATAGGAATTATTTGCCCATAGATTTTATTGTTCTTGATATTGATTGCAATCCATCTTGCCCAATTATACTTGGTAGACCGTTTTTACGTACTATTGGTGCCGTGATTGATATGAAAGAAGGCAATATTAAATTTCAATTTCCACTAAGGAAGGGTATGGAGCACTTCCCTAGTACAAGAATTATGCCACCTTATGAATCAATCATGAGGGCATCTTATGGATCTCGAAACAAAGTTGACAACACGTAGATCTTTTGCGTTATGCCTAGCTAGGGGCGTAAAACGATAGCGCTCGTTGGGAGGCAACCCAACTTGTATCTTTTTGCTTTTTGGTTTTCTTGATGTTTTCAATAAAATACCCAATTATGCCTCTGATTAGATGTGTTTTTGTGGTTTAAATTAGTGTTTGTGCCAAGCAAAGCCTTTGGGTTGATTTGGGTGATAGTCGATTTGATCTTGCTGAAAAACAGAAACTTTGTGCTCAGGAAAACAATTCTTATTTTTTACAGAAGAGTGATTTTGAGTTTATTCTTTTTTAATAAGATTAATAAACAAATTTCTCACGTTGTCCAAAATTTTCAGAGTTTTTGGAGTTACAGAAGTATTCGAAGTTTTCAGATTGCTACAGACTGTTCTGTTTTTGACAGATTCTGTTTTGTTTGCGTTGTGTGCTTGTTTCGATGATTCTATGGTTTTCTTTGAAGAGTTTTTGCCATAGAAAAGTTGGAATATAGTAGATATAATGCAAAAATAAAATATGAATGGGTTTGCAACAGTACTTAAAGTAGTGATTTGTTTTCTTATACTAGCGGATCTCACGAAGGTTTTGTTGAGTTCTGTGTGATTGAAGTTTTCAAGTTTTGGGTGATATTATGATGAATGAAGGAATAAGGATTAGCAAAAGGCTAAGCTTGGGGATGCCCGAGGCACCCCAAGATAATATTCAAGAATTATCAAGCAACTAAGCTTGGGGATGCCCCCGAGTGGCATCCCCTCTTTCTTCTAACGACCATCGGTATTTTACTTGGAACTATATTTTTATTCGTCACATATCATGAGTTTTGCTTGGAGCGTCTTGTATGATTTGAGTCTTTGCTTGTTTTGCTTTTTATTTTAAGTCTTGAATCCTTGCTGGACACACCATTTTGAGAGAGCCGAAAACTATGCTATGCTTGCTCCTATGCTTCACTTAAATTTTTAGAGCCTTGGAATTGCTCTAGTGCTTCACTTATATCTTTTTGAGCACGGTGTGCTTTGTTATTTTTGAAGAAATGCTCTCATGCTTCACTTAGATTTATTTGGGAGTTAGTAAAATTTTGAAGAAATTCTCTCTTGCTTCACTTAGATTAATTTGAGAGAAAGAAATATTATGCTCATGATCTTCACTTATATTTGTTTGAGCTTATTAAAAGCAACATATGAAACTAGTCCCAAAGTGATAGATATCCAAGAAGGATATAATAAAAACTTTCATGAAGATCATTGGACAAAATAAACTTGGTTCTTTGTAATAGTTTTGAGATATGACGATATAATATGTGAGCCATGTTGATGAGTAATTGTGCTTTAGTAAGAATATTGGTGTTAAGGTTTGTGATTCCCTATGCAAGTACGAATGTCAATAGTTATGCAATGAAATTATATCTTACTTATGGTGTATTATTTGGTGTTACTTATGCTTAATGCTTGCTTACGAGATTATTCGTTTCTTGGTTGGGCGCTTGTCAATCTTTTTGCTAGCCTTCATTTGCACTAAGTATGATCACTACTTGTGCATCCAAAACCCTTTAAACCAGTTTTGCCATATGAGTCCACTATACCTACCTATATGTGGTATTTTCGTGTCGTTCTAAGCAAATTTCTATGTGCCTTCTCTAATTTTCACAATAAATTTCTCTTTTGTGTGCTCGTACCGCTCGCGAGGCGGTGAGGGGTGGCCGATATTTTCCATGCTAGATGTGTTATTCTCACGATGAGTGTTTATCCACTTGTCATTGCACGAGAGTACGGCAAAGGTATTAGGGATGCCCAGTCCCGAAATGAAAAATGAATTTATTATATGTTGTCAAATAATAAATTCCTTGAAAAGTGTTGGTATGGAGGGCACCCGTGGATACGGCTAGCCATGGAAAGTGAAAGAAATGGTGGAAAAAGGAATAAACTTTATTTTCTGTTTGGGAACCGCCTATGATATATTTAGCATGAAAAGTGTTGGGAGCTCTAAGTCGTTTTGGTTGGTGAGAAAAGTATGCCTCTCAAAATGTTTTTATCTTTCAATTTAAGCTTTGAGCTCTGGCACCTCTACAAATCCCTACTTCCCTCCGTGAAGGGTCTTTCTTTTACATTATGCAATTTTTATTTTTAATTTGAGTCTCCATCTTCTCTTACAAAGCACCAACTAAGGGGCACTATGATCGTACTTGAGCATTGGGTGTAGCTAATATTCGAGTGTGTTTCATGAATAGATCAATGATTGAGCATGACGGGCTAGGGATAACTTGCTTTAGCATTGATATATTGAAAGACATGGTTGCTTGTTGATATGCTTGAGTATTTAAGTTATCATGTCAAAACTAGACTATTGCTTTGAACCATATAAAAGTCCAAATGTCCATGCTATTAAGAAAAGAATATGTGATGAACATGTCAGGCAGCATTCCACATCAAAAATTCTGTTTTTATCATTTCCCAACTCGAGGACGAGCAGGAATTAAGCTTGGGGATGTTGATACGTCTCCAACGTATCTATAATTTTTGATTATTGCATGCTGTTATATTATCATTCTTGGATGTTTTACGATCATTTTATATCATTTTTGGTACTAACCTATTGACATAGTGCCCAGTGCCAGTTGTTGTTTTCTGCATGTTTTTTACATCGCAGGAAATCAATACCAAACGGAGTCCAAACGCAGCGAAACTTTTTGTGGATTTTTTTGGACCAGAAGACATCCAGTGGGCCGGAGAAGCACCTGGGGGGTGCCCCGAGGGGAGCACAACCCACCAGGGCGCGTTTGGAGGCCCAGGCACGCCCAGGTGGGTTGTGCCCACCTCGGGGGCCTCCCGCACCGCCTCTTTGCTCTATAAATACCCCAATATTCCAGAAACCCTAGGGGAGTCGACGAAAATCAATTCCAGCCGCCGCAAGTTCCAGAACCACCAGATCCAATCTAGACACCATCACTGAGGGGTTCATCATCCTCATTGGTGCCTCTCCGATGATGCGTGAGTAGTCCATTGTAGACCTTCGGGTATGTAGTTAGTAGCTTGATGGCTTTCTCTCTCTCGTTTGATTCTCAATACAATGGTCTCTTGGAGATCCATATGATGTAACTCTTTTTTGCGGTGTGTTTGTTGGGATCCGATGAACTTTGAGTTTATGATCAGATCTATCTTTTTATCCATGAAAATTATTTGAGTCTTCTTTGATCTCTTATATGCATGATTGCTTATAGCCTCGTATTTCTTCTCCGATATTTGGGTTTTGTTTGGCCAACTTGATCTATTTATCTTGCAATGGGAAGAGGTGCTTTGTGATGGGTTCGATCTTACGGTGCTTGATCCCAGTGACAGAAAGGGAAACGACATGTATGTATCGTTGCCATTAAGGATAACAAGTTGGGGTCTATTTCTACATAAACAGATCTTGTCTACATCATGCCATCGTTCTTATTGCATTACTCCGTTTCTCCATGAACTTAATACACTAGATGCATGCTGGATAGCGGTCGATGTGTGGAGTAATAGTAGTAGATGCAGGCAGGAGTCAGTCTACTAATCTTGGACGTGATGCCTATATAATGATCATTGCCTGGATATCGTCATGAGTATTTGAAGCTCTATAAATTGCCCAACAATAATTTGTTTCCACCGTTTGCTATTTTTCTCGAGAGAAGCCACTAGTGAAAACTACGACCCTCGGGTCTCTTCTTTAATATATTTGCTTTCAAGATCTATTTTGCTATTCGCTCTTTTATTTATTTGCAACTTTTATTTTCAGATCTATTAATCCAAAAACCCAAAAATACGGCGCTGAATTTTATTTTATTTTATTTGCATCTTTCAATCTACTACAATTTTATCTATCTCATTACCCGAAAGGGATTGACAACCCCTTTAACACGTCGGGTTGCAAGTATTTGTTCTTTGTGTGCAGGAGCTGTTTACGTGGTGTTGCGTGGTTCTCCTACTAGTTCAATAACCTTGGTCTCATCACTGAGGGAAATACCTACCGTCGCTGTGCTTCATCATCCCTCCCTCTCTGGGGAAAAACCGACGTAGTTCTAGCAGACATCATAGCTATGCCACCAAAACATCGCACGGGTCCTCATTCATGTCTGCAAGTGATGTGGCATGCATAGACACCCGTCTTGGGGCTCCGGGGTGTGGCCCCTCCACGGACGGCAGTGCCACCGTCACTTCGAGGGGGGGGGACATGCGGGTCGGTAGAACCAGAGGGAATCTAGTGGTGGGTTGGGTCTAGACCATGTGCGGGGATGTTCTTATGGGCTGACCTATCGCGGCCAGGTGGAAGAGTCAACTGTTTAAAGCCCGTCCGGTGAAAGTCAAAGGCGTAGATCACCAGGTTAACGGTGCTAGGGTTAGTCCAGTCGGTGGGGCTTTCGGGTGTAGCTATGCTACCGAAACATTGCACGGGTCCTCATGCATGTCTGCAAGTGATGTTGCATGCGTAGACACCCGTCTTGGGGCTCCGGGGTGTGGCCCCTCCATGGACGGCAGTGCCGCCGTCACTTCGGGGGGGGGGGGGGGACGTGCGGGTCGGGTCGAACCGGAGGGAATCTATTGGTGGGTTGGGTCCAGACCCTGTTCGGGGATGTTCCTATGTGCTGACCTATCGCAACCAGGTGGAAGAGTCCACTGGTCAAAGCCCGTCCGGCGAAAGTCAAAGGGCTAGATCATTGGGTCAAACGGGCTCGGGTTTAGTCCGGTCGGGTGGCCTTCGAGGTGTAGCTATGCCACCAAAACATCGCACGGGTCCTCATGCATGTCTGCAAGTGATGTGGCATGCGTAGACACCCATCTTGGGGCTCCGGGGTGTGGCCCCTCCACGGACGGCAATGCTGCCGTCACTTCGAGGGGGGGACATGCGGGTCGGTAGAACCAGAGGGAATCTAGTGGTGGGTTGGGTCTAGACCATGTGCGGGGATGATCTTATGGGCTGACCTATCGCGACTAGGTGGAAGTGTCAACTGTTTAAAGCCCGTCCGGCAAAAGTCAAAGGCATAGATCGCCGGGTCAATGGTGCTAGGGTTAGTCCGGTCGGTGGGGCTTCCGGGTGTAGCTATGCCACCAAAACATCGCACGGGTCCTCATGCATGTCTGCAAGTGATGTTGCATGCGTAGACACCCGTCTTGGGGCTCCGGGGTGTGGCCCCTCCATGGACGGCAGTGCCGCCGTCACTTCGAGGGGGGGACTTGCGGGTCGGGTCGAACCGGAGGGAATCTATTGGTGGGTTGGGTCTAGACCCTGTTCGGAGGATGGACTACCTAGGTGAAATGAACCACAAAAATAGATCGCAATAGGTAGAAGATAGTCAAAATGTCAAAAGGCGCAGCTCCGGTTTTCGAAGTCAAAGGGCTAGATCATCGGGTCAAACGGGCTAGGGTTTAGTCCGGTCGGGTGGCCTTCGAGGTGTAGCTATGCCACCAAAACATCGCATGGGTCCTCATGCATGTCTGCAAGTGATGTGGCATGCGTAGACACCCGTCTTGGGGCTCCGGGGTGTGGCCCTCCACGGACGGCAGTGCAGCCGTCACTTCATGGGGGGGACGTGCGGGGCGGTAGAACCAGAGGGAATCTAGTGGTGGGTTGGGTCTAGACCGTGTGCGGGGATGCTCTTATGGGCTGACCTATCGCGACCAGTGTCACACCCTGATTTTTGGCCCTTTCTTTTTCGTTTGATTTTCTGAGATTTTTGCTTGAGTTTTCTTTTTCTGTGGCTATGTGGTCAGGAAATTGGAGAAGATGACCTCTTCTTCCTTTCTAGAGTGGCTTGTTATCCTCATATCCATCCCAAGACCTTGCCATTTTCATCTTATCCCAATCCCAATAATCCTTTTCTTGGGAATATTCCTTTTTCTATTCAAGGAATAACCCTGTCTGCCCTAGGTTGTGAAGCAACCTATATTTCTATCACTCCCAAAATTCTCAAATAATTCTCATAAATTGTTTGGGTCATATATTGCTCAAATATGTTAAAATCCTTCCTTGGCATCATCAAAGATAATTCATAAATATTCATTTTCTCATTCTATCCTTAGTGGCTTTTTGAGAAGGAAGTGTCATTTATCTTTGCTTGATTGACCCCAAACTTTTTGGACACCTTTTCATGTCCAAATAATTGCCTCATGCCAAAATTCAACTCAATTTTCCTAGTAAATATTCCTGAGCAATTTTTCAAAGTTCTTGTCTGAGGGAATTCTGTGTGAAGGAAGTACTAGCTAGGTAACCCAAATTTGTTGAAATTTTGCATGGTCTTTCATATCATCAAATCATGACTTTCCTCAAAACTTGAGCTCATTTCATCCATCCACGTGAGCGCACCTTCAATTCTTTGTTTCTATCCAAATCTTCAGTTAGTGAAGCAAGTATATTTTATCTTGCTCCATTATGGCTGAAAATTTTCCTAAGCCTTCTCCTATCCATATAACTTATCTCCACAAGATTTAGGCTCATTTCATTCAGCCATTTTCCCTCAGGATTTTTCCCAAGATTCTGTCCAGAGAGGTGCTTGATGAAGGAAGTACCATTTTGGCTTGGCCAAATGGCATGAAATTTTTTATGGCACTCTCTTATGGCCAAATCATCATTCCTTGCCCATTTTCAGCTCAATCCATCACCATATGTGAGTGCAACATCAATTTTCTCCCATCTGCCCAGTTCGGCACATTACAAAGCAAGTGCTAGCTATCTTCATTATTTTGATCTGAAACTTTGCAGAGAGAATCACCTTTGTATATAACCACTCTCCACAAAATATCAGCACCTTTCACCAAGTGCATCTTCCCTAGTTCACAACAAACACCTTGCTGTGCGACTGAAACACTGCAAGCTCTATTCACCAATTAAGCCCCTGTGCCCGTTTCTTTGCTTCACGGCCTTCTCTGTAGCACGCCCTATCCAACAGACAAGGTTTTGCCGATCAGAGCACGGGTAAGCATCATGTGCACGCGGTGACCACCGTTTTGGCATGCTGTGCGCGTGTCCAGGATGTCGTTTGCTTCGGGCCCCTCCTCTGCTCAGCGTCTCAGCGAGCACGGGCGTGTCTCCCAGCTCACCCTCGCCGTCCTCTTCTCCCCAGACCTCTCTCCCCCTCCGGCAGCTCGCTCGCTGGCGCTCGTCGCCGCGCGCCCACGGACGGACTGTGCCGTTTCGTCTCGGTTCGCCCCTGGCCGTTTCCTCCCCGTGCCCCTCGACCTCTTCTACCCCGTGACCTGCCCCTCCTGCTTCCCTCCGTCGCCTTCTATCAAGCTAGCTGGCGTGAACATGCGTACGCGGCCATGGCCGAGCCACGGCCACGCGTCCGCGGCCTCCCCTCTCGGCCACGGCTATATATAGCCCCTCCCCGCGGCTCCCGAGCACCTCATCAGCTCCACTTCGCCCCCAGGACCCCGCCTAGCCACTCGCCCGAGCTCGGGGACCCTCCTAGCCCTCCCATGGCCGCCACGGTCGCCGGCATCCCCCTCCTAAATTCACTCAAGCCAGCGCTCCCCTCTCACTCCCTCCACCTCCATGAGCTCCACTATACTCCGGCGGAACCTCCCAGCTTCTTGCCTCGACCGCCGGAGCACCTGAGCCCCATGTCCATCTTCGACCGCCGGCGTCCGCCACGGGAGTCGGAGCTCTGCTCCCTCCGTTGTTTCCCGGCGGGAACGAGCCCTCCAGGCGGGAGCGGCCCGTCTCCCTGGCCCCTCCATGGACGGCAATGCCACCGTCACTTCGAGGGGGGGACATGCGGGTCGGGTCAAACCGGAGGGAATCTATTGGTGGGTTGGGTCCAGACCCTGTTCGGGGATGTTCCTATGTGCTGACCTATCGCAACCAGGTGGAAGAGTCCACTGGTCAAAGCCCGTCCGGCGAAAGTCAAAGGGCTAGATCATCGGGTCAAACGGGCTAGGGTTTAGTCTGGTCGGGTGGCCTTCGAGGTGTAGCTTTGCCACCAAAACATCACACGGGTCCTCATGCATGTCTGCAAGTGATGTGGCATGCGTAGACACCCGTCGTGGGGCTCCGGGGTGTGGCCCCTACACGGACGGCAGTGCCGCCATCACTTCGAGGGGGGGACGTGCGGGGCGGTAGAACCAGGGGGAATCTAGTAGTGGGTTGGGTCTAGACCGTGTGCGGGGATGTTCTTATGGGCTGACCTATCATGACCAGGTGGAAGAGTCAACTGTTTAAAGCCCGTCCGACGAAAGTCAAAGGCGTAGATCGCCGGGTCAACGTGCTAGGGTTAGTCCGGTCGGTGGGCTTCCGGTGTAGCTGTGCCACCGAAGCATCGCACGGGTCCTCATGCATGTCTACAAGTGATGTTGCATGCGTAGACACCCGTCTTGGGGCTCCAGGTGTGCCCTCCATGGACGGCATGCCGCCGTCCACTTCGAGGGGAGGACGTGCGGGTCGGTCGAACCGGAGGGAATCTATTGGTGGTTGTCCATACCCGTGCGGGATGTTACTATGTGCTGACCTATCGCAACCAGGTGGAAGAGTCCACTGGTCAAAGCCCATCCTCCGGCAAAAGTCAAAGGGCTAGATCATCGGGTCAACGGGCTACGGTTTAGTCCGATCGGGTGGCCTTCAAGGGTGTAGCTATGCCACCAAAACATCGCACGGGCCCTCATGCATGTCTGCAAGTGATGTGGCATGCGTAGACACCCTTCTTGGGGCTCCGGGTGTGTGTCCCTCCACGACGACAGTCCGCCGTCACTTCGAGGGGGTACGTGCGGGGCGGTAGAATCAGAGGGAATCTAGTGGTGGGTTGGGTCTAGACCAGGTGCGGGGATGTTTCTTATGCTGACCTATCCGCCAGGTGGAAGAGTCAACTGTTTAAAGCCCGTCCGGCGAAAGTCAAAGGCATAGACGCCGGGTCAACGGTGCTAGGGTTAGTCCGGTCGTGGGGCTTCCGGGTGTAGCTATGCCACCGAAATATCGCACGGGTCTTCTAGTTGCGGTATTTCACCCCAAAAAAGGTATATACATGTACCCGCTCTCTTGCGTTAATATTTTCAAGAAGTCAAAATCCAACACCTGAGCACTAACTCACAATCTTTATGTTCTTTCTTCTCTTCCGGCAGCTCTTGAGCTAAGCATGTACTATTCGTTCAAATAAATCCGGATGAATAGAGATGTTAGGATGCGAGAACTTGGCACCAACGATACTATTTGTTCAAATAAAACAAGAATTATTCAGATCTGACGAAATCACTAATGACATAACTGGAGTAAGTAATCATGTATACTATAAAAAAAAAGGTATGCCGACGGCCTAACCGTCGGCATAGGTGGACAAAACCTATGCCGACGGTTACACCTCGTGCCTTATCCACTCGATCGGCCGGCCCCTCCCCACACCCCGACCACTCATTCCCCGCGTCTACCCCCGCCGCTCGATCCACCCCCGCCGCCGCTCGATCCACGCTCGCCTCCCCTCGATCTCCCCCGCCGCCGCCCCCGCCCGGGCCGCATCGCGGCGTCCCCGCCTGCACCGCTGCGCCCCCGTCCACCACGGGCCCCCGTCCCGCTCCGCACCAACCCGCCGGCCGTCCTCGCCCTCGCAACGCCGCGTCAGTCCCGCTCCGCCCCGCATCGCCGGCCGTCCGTCCCCGGCCGCGTCCCTGTCCCGCATCGGCCCGGTCGTCCCCCGCCCCCTTCCCGGCCCCGTCATCCCCCCCGCACTGCGGTGAGCTGGCCGCGGCCGCGGCTCCGGCGGTCCGGCGCCCCCTTGCCGGCCCTCTGCTACTGTGTGAGCACCGGCTCCGGCGTCCGGCATCCTCTGCTGCTGTTTTTTTCTTTTTGAGAGCTTTTTACCTACTGTTAGGCTTGGATATATACCTATTGTTAGTGCTTGGATATATACCTACTGTTAGTTTTTTTTTAGTTTTTTACCTACTGTTAGTGCTTGGATATATAATAAGTCAATTTGGTGTCGAGCTGCACGTAGAAAGCGGTGGCGCAAATGAATCTGTCAAGGCACCCTATTCTTCCGGATGTCGAATGAGAGAATAGCACTACAGCAGCTTTAGTTTTTCATCACAAAAAGTAATGAAAGTTTCATAGGGAAATATGGTGTGCTGCGTGCACAGGAGAAGGGACTAGAGAGCATTGGCAAGACCCAAATTTTACACGTTCTTTCTCTAGTATATGTAGTGTAGTGCAGTGTGCACGCTTGAGAATACTCCATGAGCTATGCACTTCATAGTCACGGGGGATGCAATCCTGTTATGAGCATGATGCAAGCAAAAATATCTAGTTTCAACATCACGCATCGTGCTTTCGCGGGGGACGAGCGACACGATGAAAGGCTTATGCATTTGCATTGCAGATCGATTTGGACCTCCTATTAGTCCCAGTAGTTTACTACTTGCTTGGAGTTTTCATTCTGGCTGTCTCCCAATGTACAAATGTACCGATTTTGGTTACCATGTTAAGATTACTTATTATATATTAATGTATACGTACTTCCACGTGATGAGATTGATATATATACTTTTCGCACGGTGGATTACATTCTTTGTTGTGTCGCATCTCCGTGATGATTGGTTTTTTGTTCTGATGGTCTTGCTACAAATAATGATGAAATATTTTTGACACTTCATGGTCTTGCTAAAAAATCTATGAAGGCATCTAGTAAATAAATCTATGAAGGCATTGGTCCGTGATCTAAGTTTTTGACACTTGATGATCTAAGTTTTTTTGGTCGGTAAATTCACAGGCTTTGTGGTGTGTGCATATCTTTGGAGTCATCGTCGTCAAAGGCATAGTCCGTGATCTCGTCGTTGTTTGACTACTTCCTTTACGCCGAGGTGAGCTACGAATCCACCTTATAATCATGTCACTAGATTTCTTTTCTCATCAAGTCGCGTAACCTAGGTGTCTCCCGTCCGAAATGGTTTCATCATCGATAAATATGCATTCAATTGCATATTTATCACCGCAGCTCTTTCGGATTATCCAGCGGTTCCACGACACGAGCCCGAGATGTGTAGATTGGGTACGTTGTCCAGCTTTACCTAACCCCGTTCCGAGACAGGATTTCGCGGCGGCGCCTCCCGTTGTTCTCCGGAACACATTCTCTCGGCTATTAGCCGAGACGTATATCTGGAGAACAGAGGGGTGGTGCTGCCGAAATTTTGTCTCGGAATGGGGTAAAGCAGGAGAACGTACTCAATCTACACATCTCGGGTGGGATTATGACCCATCTTTACCTATTAGAGGAGGTGGTGGTTTCAATGCCGGTGAACGCTGTAGAAAATAAAAATTTGATGTGATTAATTTAAATAAATCCTTAATTTTATTGTGTGGCTCCTATAAGACAAGGATGGCAGATAATCAGTGGATGTACATTGGTTTTATTCTCGTCGAAATCGAGTAACATCAGAGTGTGGTCGAGAAAACCGATGTGTTTTTAGAGAGGATATTCCGTCGTCCAATGAGAATTATCCCCCCCATGGCCCTCGTGCAAAATGTGTGTCTTATGGGCTGACCTATCGCGGCCAGGTGGAAGAGTCAACTGTTTTAAAAGCCCGTCCGGTGAAAGCAAGGCGTAGATCACCAGGTTAACGGTGCTAGGGTAGTCCAGTCGGTGGGGCTTTCGGGTGTAGCTATGCTCCCGAAACATTGCACGGGTCCTCATGCATGTCTGAAGTGATGTTGCATGCGTAGACACCCGTCTTGGGGCTCCGGGGTGTGGCCCCTCCATGGACGGCAGTGCGCCGTCACTTCGAGGGGGGGGGGGACGTGCGGGTCGGGTCGGAACCGGAGGGAATCTATTGGTGGTTGGGTCCAGACCCTGTTCGGGGATGTTCCTATGTGCTGACCTATCGCAACCAGTGGAAGAGTCCACTGGTCAAAGCCCGTCCGGCGAAAGTCAAAGGGCTAGATCATTGGGTAACACGGCTCGGGTTTAGTCCGGTCGGGTGGCCTTCGGGTGTAGCTATCCACCAAAACAATCGCACGGGTCCTCATGCATGTCTGCAAGTGATGTGGCATGCGTAGACACCCATCTTGGTGCTCCGGGGTGTGGCCCCTCCACGGACGCAATGCTGCCGTCACTTCGAGGGGGGACATGCGGGTCGGTAGAACCAGAGGGAATCTATGGTGGGTTGGTTCTAGACCATGTGCGGGATGATCTTATGGGCTGACCTATCGCGACTAGGTGGAAGTGTCAACTGTTTAAAGCCCGTCCGGCAAAAGTAAAGGCATAGATCGCCGGGTCAATGGTGCTAGGGGTTAGTCCGGTCGTGGGGCTTCCCGGGTGTAGCTATGCCACCAAAACATCGCACGGGTCCTCATGCATGTCTGCAAGTGATGTTGCATGCTAGACACCGTCTTGGGGCTCCGGGGTGTGGCCCCTCCATGACGGCAGTGCCGCCGTCACTTGCGAGGGGGGACTTGCGGGTCGGTCGACCGGAGGGAACTATTGTGGGGGTGGGTCTAGACCCTGTTCGGGGATGTTCCTATGTGCTGACCTATCGCAACTAGGTGGAAGAGTCCACTGGTCAAAGCCCGTCCGGCGAAAGTCAAAGGGCTAGATCATCGGGTCAAACGGGCTAGGGTTTAGTCCGGTCGGGTGGCCTTCGAGGTGTAGCTATGCCACCAAAACATCGCATGGGTCCTCATGCATGTCTGCAAGTGATGTGGCATGCGTAGACACCCGTCTTGGGGCTCCGGGGTGTGCCCTCCACGGACGGCAGTGCAGCCGTCACTCATGGGGGGACGTGCGGCGGTAGAACCAGAGGGAATCTAGTGGTGGGTTGGGTCTAGACCGTGTGCGGGGATGCTCTTATGGCTGACCTATCGCGACCAGTGTCACACCCTGATTTTTGGCCCTTTCTTTTTTTCGTTTGATTTTCTGAGATTTTTGCTTGAGTTTTCTTTTTCTGTGGCTATGTGGTCAGGAATTGGAGAAGATGACCTCTCTTCCTTTCTAGAGTGGCTTGTTATCCTCATATCCATCCCAAGACCTTGCCATTTTCATCATTTATCCCAATCCAATAATCCTTTTCTTGGGAATATTCCTTTTTCTATTCAAGGAATAACCCTGTCTGCCCTAGGTTGTGAAGCAACCTATATTTCTCACCTCCCAAAATTCTCAAATAATTCTCATAAATTGTTTGGGTCATATATTGCTCAAATATGTTAAAATCCTTCCTGGCATCATCAAAGATAATTCATAAATATTCATTTTCTCATTCTATCCTTAGGCTTTTGGAAGGAAGTGTCATTTATCTTTGCTTGATTGACCCCAAACTTTTTGGACACCTTTTCATGTCCAAATAATTGCCTCATGCCAAAATTCAACTCAATTTTCCTAGTAAATATTCCTGAGCAATTTTTCAAAGTTCTTGTCTGAGGGAATTCTGTGTGAAGGAGTACTAGCTAGGTAACCCAAATTTGTTGAAATTTTGCATGGTCTTTCATATCATCAAATCATGACTTTCCTCAAAACTTGAGCTCATTCATCCCATCCACGTGAGCGCACCTTCATTCTTTGTTTCTATCCAAATCTTCAGTTTGAAGCAAGTATATTTTATCTTGCTCCATTATGGCTGAAAATTTTCCTAAGCCTTCTCCTATCCATATACTTATCTCCACAAGATTTAGGCTCATTTCATTCAGCCATTTTCCCTCTAGGATTTTTCCCAGATTCTGTCCAGAGAGGTGCTTGATGAAGGAAGTACCATTTTGGCTTGGCCAAATGGCATGAAATTTTTTTATGGCACTCTCTTATGGCCAAATCATCATTCCTTGCCCATTTTCAGCTCAATCCATCACCATATGTGAGTGCAACATCAATTTTCTCCCATCTGCCCAGTTCGGCACATTACAAAGCAAGTGCTAGCTATCTTCATTATTTTGATCTGAAACTTTGCAGAGAGAATCACCTTTGTATAACCACTCCTCACACAAATATCAGCACCTTTCACCAAGTGCATCTTCCCTAGTCACAACAAACAACCTTGCTGTGCGACTGAAACACTGCAGCTCTATTCACCAATTAAGCCCCTGTGCCCGTTTCTTTGCTTCACGGCCTTCTCTGTAGCACGCCCTATCCAACAGACAAGGTTTTGCCGATCAGAGCACGGGTAAGCATCATGTGCACGCGGTGACCACCTTTTTTGGCATGCTGTGCGCGTGTCCAGGATTTCGTTTGCTTCGGGCCCTCCTCTGCTCAGCGTCTCAGCGAGCACGGGCGTGTCTCCCAGCTCACCCTCGCCGTCCTCTTTCTCCCCAGACCTCTTCCCCCCTCTCCGCAGCTGCTCGCTCGCTGGCGCTCGTCGCCGCGCCCCACGCCGGACTGGCCGTTTCGTCCTCGGTTCGCCCCTGGCCGTTTCCCCCTCCCCGTGCCCCTCGACTCTTCTACCCCGTGACCTGCCCCTCCTGCTTCCCTCCGTCGCCTTCTATCAAGCTAGCTGGCGTGAACATGCGTACGCGGCCATGGCCGAGCCACGCCACGCGTCCGCGGCCTCCCCTCTCGGCCACGGCTATATATAGCCCCTCCCCGCGGCTCCCGAGCACCTCATCAGCTCCACTTCGCCCCCAGGACCCCGCCTAGCCACTCGCCCGAGCTCGGGACCCTCCTAGCCCTCCCATGGCCGCCACGGTCGCCGGCATCCCCCTCCTAAATTCACTCAAGCCAGCGCTCCCCTCTCACTCCCTCCACCTCCATGAGCTCCACTATACTCCGGCGGAACCTCCCAGCTTCTTGCCTCGACCGCCGGAGCACCTGAGCCCCATGTCCCATCTCGCCCGCCGGCGTCCCCACGGGAGTCGGAGCTCTGCTCCCTCCGTTGTTTCCCGGCGGGAACGAGCCCTCCAGGCGGGAGCGGCCCGTCTCCCTGGCCCCCTCCATGGACGGCAATGCCACCGTCACTTCGAGGGGGGGACATGCGGGTCGGGTCAAACCGGAGGGAATCTATTGGTGGGTTGGGTCCAGACCCTGTTCGGGGATGTTCCTAGTGCTGACCTATCGCAACCAGGTGGAAGAGTCCACTGGTCAAAGCCCGTCCGGCGAAAGTCAAGGGCTATGATCATCGGGTCAAACGGGCTAGGGTTTAGTCTGGTCGGTGGCCTTCGAGGTGTAGCTTTGCCACCAAAACATCACACGGGTCCTCATGCATGTCTGCAAGTGATGTGGCATGCGTAGACACCCGTCGTGGGGCTCCGGGGTTTGGCCCCTACACGGACGGCAGTGCCCCATCACTTCGAGGGGGGGACGTGCGGGGCGGTAAACCAGGGGGAATCTAGTAGTGGGTTGGGTCTAGACCGTGTGCGGGGATGTTCTTATGGGCTGACCTATCATGACCAGGTGGAAGGTCAACTGTTTAAAAGCCCGTCCGACGAAAGTCAAAGGCGTAGATCGCCGGGTCAACGTGCTAGGGTTAGTCCGGTCGGTGGGGCTTCCGGTGTAGCTGTGCCACCGAAGCATCGCACGGGTCCTCATGCATGTCTACAAGTGATGTTGCATGCGTAGACAACCCGTCTTGGGGGCTCCAGGTGTGGCCCCTCCATGGACGGCAGTGCCGCCGTCCACTTCGAGGGGAGGAGCGTGCGGGTCGGGTCGAACCGGAGGGAATCTATTGGTGGTTGTTGGGTCCATACCCGTGTTCGGGGTGTTACTATGTGCTGACCTATCGCAACCAGGTGAAGAGTCCACTGGTCAAGCCCATCCGCAAAAGTCAAGGGCTAGATCATCGGGTCAACGGGCTACGGTTTAGTCCGATCGGGTGGCCTTCAAGGTGTGTCTATGCCACCAAAACATTCGCACGGGCCCTCATGCATGTCTGCAAGTGATGTGGCATGCGTAGACACCCTTCTTGGGGCTCCGGGGTGTGGTCCCTCCACGGACGACAGTGCCGCCGTCACTTCGAGGGGGTACGTGCGGGGCGGTAGAATCAGAGGGAATCTAGTGGTGGGTTT
The DNA here is from genome assembly GCA_011799875.1 of Thinopyrum elongatum. Taxonomy (NCBI): domain Eukaryota; kingdom Viridiplantae; phylum Streptophyta; class Magnoliopsida; order Poales; family Poaceae; genus Thinopyrum; species Thinopyrum elongatum. Next base: position 445,883,100 of record CM022301.1, on the reverse strand, counting down.
GGGTCTAGACCAGGTGCGGGGATGTTCTTATGGGCTGACCTATCGCGCCAGGTGGAAGAGTCAACTGTTTAAAGCCCGTCCGGCGAAAGTCAAAGGCATAGATCGCCGGGTCAACGGTGCTAGGGTTAGTCCGGTCGTGGGGCTTCCGGGTGTAGCTATGCCACCGAAATATCGCACGGGTTCTTCTAGTTGTCGGTATTTCACTCCCAAATTATTCTCACGATGAGTGTTTATCCACTTGTCATTGCACGAGAGTACGGCAAAGGTATTAGGGATGCCCAGTCCCGAATAAAAATGAATTTATTATATGTTTTCAAATAATAAATTCCTTGAAAAGTGTTGGTATGGAGGGCACCCGTGGATACGGCTAGCCATGGAAAGTGAAAGAAATGGTGGAAAGGAATAAACTTTATTTTCTGTTTGGGAACCGCCTATGATATTTTAGCATGAAAAGTGTTGGGAGCTCTAAGTCGTTTTGGTTGGTGAGAAAAGTATGCCTCTCAAAATGTTTTTATCTTTCAATTAAGCTTTGAGCTCTGGCACCTCTACAAATCCCTACTTCCCTCGTGAAGGTCTTTCTTTACATTATGCAATTTTATTTTTAATTTAGTCTCCATCTTCTCTTACAAGCACCAACTAAGGGCACTATGATCGTACTTGAGCATTGGGTGTAGCTAATATTCGAGTGTGTTTCATGAATAGATCAATGATTGAGCATGACGGGCTAGGGATAACTTGCTTTAGCATTGATATATTGAAAGACATGGTTGCTTGTTGATATGCTTGAGTATTTAAGTTATCATGTCAAACTAGACTATTGCTTTGAACCATATAAAAGTCCAAATGTCCATGCTATTAAAAAAAGAATATGTGATGAACTGTCAGGCAGCATTCCACATCAAAATTCTGTTTTTATCATTCCCACTCGAGGACGAGCAGGAATTAAGCTTGGGGATGTTGATACGTCTCCAACGTATCTATAATTTTTGATTATTGCATGCTGTTTATTATCATTCTTGGATGTTTTACGATCATTTTATATCATTTTTGGTACTAACCTATTGACATAGTGCCAGTGCCAGTTGTTGTTTCTGCATGTTTTTTTACATCGCAGGAAATCAATACCAAACGGAGTCCAACGCAGCGAAACTTTTTGTGGATTTTTTTGGACCAGAAGACATCCAGTGGGCCGGAGAAGCACCTGGGGTTGCCCCGAGGGAGCACAACCCACCAGGGCGCTTGGAGCCCAGGCACGCCCAGGTGGGTTGGTCCCACCTCGGGGGCCTCCCGCACCGCCTCTTTGCTCTATAAATACCCCAATATTCCAGAAACCCTAGGGGAGTCGACGAAAATCAATTCACCCCACGCCGCAAGTTCCAGAACCACCAGATCCATTAACACCATCACTGAGGGGTTCATCATCCTCATTGGTGCCTCTCCGATGATGCGTGAGTAGTCCATTGTAGACCTTCGGGTATGTAGTTAGTAGCTTGATGGCTTTCTCTCTCTCGTTGATTCTCAATACAATGGTCTCTGGAGATCCATAGGATGTAACTCTTTTTTGCGGTTGTTTGTTGGATCGATGAACTTTGAGTTTGATCAGATCATCTTTTTATCCATGAAAATTATTTGAGTCTTCTTTGATCTCTTATATGCATGATTGCTTTAGCCAGCCTCGTATTTCTTCTCCGATATTTGGTTTGTGTTTGGCCAACTTGATCTATTTATCTTGCAATGGGAAGAGGTGCTTTGTGATGGGTTCGATCTTACGGTGCTTGATCCCAGTGACAGAAAGGAACGACATGTATGTATCGTTGCCATTAGGATAAACGGTTGGGGTCTATTTCTACATAACAGATCTTGTCTACATCATGCCATCGTTCTTATTTCATTACTACTCCGTTTCTCCATGAACTTAATACACTATGCATGCTGATAGCGTCGATTTGTGGAGTAATAGTAGTAGATGCAGGCAGGAGTCTTCTACTAATCTGGACGGTGATCCTATATAATGATCATTGCCTGGATATCGTCATGAGTATTTGAAGCTCATAAATTGCCCAACAATAATTTGTTTCCACCGTTTGCTATTTTTCTCGAGAGAAGCCACTAGTAAAACTACGACCCTCGGGTCTCTTCTTTAATATATTTGCTTTCAAGATCTATTTTGCTATTCGCTCTTTTATTTATTTGCACCTTTTTTTTCAGTCTATTAATCCAAAACCCAAAAATACGGCGCTGAATTTTATTTTATTTTATTTGCATCTTTCAATCTACTACATTTTATCTATCTCATACCCGAAAGGGATTGACAACCCCTTTAACACGTCGGGTTTGCAAGTATTTGTTCTTTGTGTGCAGGAGCTGTTTACGTGGTGTTGCGTGGTTCTCCTACTAGTTCAATAACCTTGGTCTCATCACTGAGGAAATACCTACCGTCGCTGTGCTTCATCAATCCCTCCCTCTCTGGGGAAAAACCGACGTAGTTCTACGCAGACATCATAGCTATGCCACCAAAACATCGCAGGGTCCTCATTCATGTCTGCAAGTGATGTGTCATGCATAACACCCGTCCTTGGGGCTCCGGGGTGTGGCCCTCCACGGACGGCAGTGCCACCGTCACTTCGAGGGGGGGGGGACATGCGGGTCGGTAACCAGAGGGAATCTAGTGGGGTTGGGTCTAGACCATGTGCGGGGATTTCTTATGGGCTGACCTATCGCGGCCAGGTGGAAGATTCAACTGTTTTAAAAGCCCGTCCGGTGAAAGTCAAAGGCGTAGATCACCAGGTTAACGGTGCTAGGGTTAGTCCAGTCGGTGGGCTTTCGGGTGGTAGCTATGCTCCGAAACATTGCACGGGTCCTCATGCATGTCTGCAAGTGATGTTGCATGCGTAGACACCCGTCGGGGCTCCGGGGTGTGGCCCCTCCATGGACGGCAGTGCCGCCGTCACTTCGAGGGGGGGGGGGGACGTGCGGGTCGGGTCGAAACCGGAGGGAATCTATTGGTGGTTGGGTCCAGACCCTGTTCGGGGATGTTCCATGTGCTGACCTATCGCAACCAGTGGAAGAGTCCACTGGTCAAAGCCCTCCGCGAAAGTCAAGGCTAGATCATTGGGTCAAACGGGCTCGGTTTAGTCCGGTCGGGGTGGCCTTCGAGGTGTAGCTATGCCACCAAAACATCGCACGGGTCCATGCATGTCTGCAAGTGATGTGGCATGCGTAGACACCCATCTTGGGGCTCCGGGGTGTGGCCCCTCCACGGACGGCAATGCTGCCGTCACTTCGCGAGGGGGGACATGCGGGTCGTAGAACCAGAGGGAATCTAGTGGTGGGTTGGGTCTAGACCATGTGCGGGGATATCTTAGGCTGACCTATCGCACTAGGTGGAAGTGTCAACTGTTAAAAACCCGTCCGGCAAAAAGTCAAAGGCATAGATCGCCGGGTCAATGGTGCTGGGTTGTCCGGTCGGTGGGGCTTCCGGGTGTAGCTATGCCACCAAAACATCGCAGGGTCCTCATGCATGTCTGCAAGTGATGTTGCATGCGTAGACACCCGCTCTTGGGGCTCCGGGTGTGGCCCCTCCATGGACGGCAGTGCCGCCGTCCCTTCGAGGGGGGACTTGCGGTCGGTCGACCGGAGGAATCTATTGGTGGGTTGGTCTAGACCCTGTTCGGGGATGTTCCTATGTGCTCCTATCGCAACTAGGTGGAAGAGTCCACTGGTCAAAGCCCGTCCGGCGAAAGTCAAAGGGCTAGATCATCGGGTCAACGGGCTAGGGTTTAGTCCGGTCGGTGGCCTTCGAGGTGTAGCTATCCACCAAAACATCGCTGGTTCCTCTTCCATGTCTGCAAGTGATTGGCATGCGTAGACACCCGTCTTGGGGCTCCGGGTGTGGCCCTCCACGGACGGCGTGCAGCCGTCACTTCATGGGGGGGACGTGCGGGGCGGTAGAACCAGAGGAATCTAGTGGTGGGTTGGGTCTAGACCGTGTGCGGGGATGCTCTTATGGGCTGACCTATCGCGACCAGTGTCCACACCCTGATTTTTGGCCCTTTCTTTTTCGTTTGATTTTCTGAGATTTTTGCTTGAGTTTTCTTTTTCTGTGGCTATGTGTCAGGAAATTGGAGAAGATGACCTCTTCTCCTTTCTAGAGTGGCTTGTTATCCTCATATCCATCCCAAACCTTGCCATTTTCATCTTATCCCAATCCCAATAATCTTTCTCTTGGGAATATTCTTTTTTCTATTCAAGGAATAACCCTGTCTGCCCTAGGTTGTGAAGCAACCTATTTTCTATCACCTCCCAAAATTCTCAAATAATTCTCATATTGTTTGGGTCATTATTGCTCAAATATGTAAATCCTTCCTGGCATCATCAAAGATAATTCATAAATATTCATTTCTCATTCTATCCTTATGGGCTTTTTGAGAAGGAAGTGTCATTTATCTTTGCTTGATTGACCCCAAACTTTTTGGACACCTTTTCATGTCCAAATAATTGCCTCATGCCAAAATTCAACTCAATTTTCCTAGTAAATATTCCTGAGCAATTTTTCAAGTTCTTGTCTGAGGGAATTCTGTGTGAAGGAATACATAGCTAGGTAACCCAAATTTGTTGAAATTTTGCATGGTCTTTCATATCATCAAATCATGACTTCCTCAAAACTTGAGCTCATTTCATCCATCCACGTGAGCGCACCTTCAATTCTTTGTTTCTATCCAAATCTTCAGTTAGTGAAGCAAGTATATTTTATCTTGCTCCATTATGGCTGAAAATTTTCCTAAGCCTTCTCCTATCCATATAACTTATCTCCACAAGATTTAGGCTCATTTCATTCAGCCATTTTCCCTCAGGATTTTTCCCAAGATTCTGTCCAGAGAGGTGCTTGATGAAGGAGTACCATTTGCTTGGCCAAATGGCATGAAATTTTTTTATGGCACTCTCTTATGGCCAATCATCATTCCTTGCCCATTTTCAGCTCAATCCATCACCATATGTGAGTGCAACATCAATTTTCTCCATCCTCTGCCCAGTTCGGCACATTACAAAGCAAGTGCTAGCTACTTCATTATTTTGACTGAAACTTTGCAGAGAGAATCACCTTTGTATATAACCACTCTCCACAAAATATCAGCACCTTTCACCAAGTGCATCTTCCCTAGTTCACAACAAACACCTTGCGTGTCGACTGAAACACTGCAAGCTCTATTCCCCATTAAGCCCCTGTGCCCGTTTCTTTGCTTCACGGCCTTCTCTGTAGCACGCCCTATCCAACAGACAAGGTTTTGCCGATCGAGCACGGGTAAGCATCATGTGCACGCGGTGACCACCGTTTTGGCATGCTGTGGTGCGCGTGCCAGGATTTCGTTTGCTTCGGGCCCCTCCTCGGCTCAGCGTCTCAGCAGCACGGGCGTGTCTCCCAGCTCACCCTCGCCGTCCTCTTCTCCCCAGACCTCTCTCCCCCTCCGGCAGCTCGCTCGCTGGCCTCTCTCCGGCCGCCCACGGACACTGCCGTTTCGTCTCGTTCGCCCCTGGCCGTTTCCTCCTCCCCCGTCCCCTCGACCTCTTCTACCCCGTGCCCTGCCCCTCCTGCTTCCCTCCGTCGCCTCTATCAAGCTAGCTGGCGTGAACATGCGTCCGCGGCCATGGCCGAGCCACGGCCACGCGTCCGCGGCCTCCCCTCTCGGCCACGGCTATATATAGCCCCTCCCCGCGGCTCCCGAGCACCTCATCAGCTCCACTTCGCCCCCAGGACCCCGCCTAGCCACTCGCCCGAGCTCGGGACCCCCTAGCCCTCCCATGGCCGCCACGGTCCCGGCATCCCCCTCCTAAATTCACTCAAGCCAGCGCTCCCCTCTCACTCCCTCCACCTCCATGAGCTCCACTATACTCCGGCGGAACCCTCCAGCTTCTTGCCTCGACCGCCGGAGCACCTGAGCCCCATGTCCATCTTCGACCGCCGGCGTCCGCCACGGGAGTCGGAGCTCTGCTCCCTCCGTTGTTTCCCGGCGGGAACAGCCTCCAGGCGGGAGCGGCCCGCTCTCCCTGGCCCTCATGGACGGCAATGCCACCGTCACTTCGAGGGGGGGACATCGGGGTCGGGTCAAACCGGAGGGAATCTATTGGTGGGTTGGGTCCAGACCCTGTTCGGGATGTTCCTATGTGCTGACCTATCGCAACCAGGTGGAAGAGTCCACTGGTCAAAGCCCGTCCGCGAAAGTCAAAGGGCTAATCATCGGGTCAAACGGGCTAGGGTTTAGTCTGGTCGGGTGGCCTTCGAGGTGTGCTTTGCCACCAAAACATCACACGGGTCCTCATGCATTCTGCAAGTGATGTGGCATGCGTAGACACCCGTCGTGGGGCTCCGGGTTTGGCCCTACACGGACGGCAGTGCGCCATCACTTCACTTCAGGGGGGCCGTGGGGGCGGTAAACCAGGGGGAATCTATTAGTGGGTTGGGTCTAGACCGTGTGCGGGGATGTTCTTATGGGCTGACCTATCATGACCAGTGGAAGAGTCAACTGTTTAAAGCCCGTCCCGAAAGTCAAAGCGTAGATCGCCGGTCAACGGTGCTAGGGTTAGTCCGGTCGGTGGGGCTTCCGGGTGTAGCTAGGCCACCGAACCATCGCACGGGTCCTCATGCATGTCTACAAGTGATGTTGCATGCGTAGACACCCGTCTGTGGGCTCCGAGGTGTGGCCCCTCCATGGACGGCAGTGCCGCCGTCACTTCGAGGGGAGGACGTGGCGGGTCGGTCGAACCGGAGGGAATCTATTGGTGGTTGGGTCCATACCCTGTTCGGGGATGTTACTATGTGCTGCCCTATCGCAACCAGGTGGAAGAGTCCACTGGTCAAAGCCCATCCGGCAAAAGTCAAAGGGCTAGATCATCGGGTCAAACGGGCTACGGTTTAGTCCGATCGGGTGGCCTTCAAGGTGTAGCTATGCCACCAAAACTCGCACGGGCCCCTCATGCATGTCTGCAAGTGATGTGGCATGCGTAGACACCCTTCTGGGGCTCCGGGGTGTGGTCCCTCCACGGACACAGTGCCGCCGTCACTTTCGAGGGGGTACGTGCGGGGCGGTAGAATCAGAGGAATCTAGTGGTGGGTTGGGTCAGACCAGGTGCGGGGATGTTCTTATGGGCTGACCTATCGCGACCAGGTGGAAGAGTCAACTGTTTAAACCCCGTCCGGCGAAAGTCAAAGGCATAGATCGCCGGGTCAACGGTGCTAGGGTTAGTCCGGTCGGTGGGCTTCCGGGTGTAGCTATGCCACCGAATATCGCACGGGTTCTTCTAGTTGCGGTATTTCACCCCCCCCAAAAAAGGTATATACATTTACCCGCTCTCTTGCGTAAATATTTTCAAGAAGTCAAAATCCAACACCTGAGCACTAACTCACAATCTTTATGTTCTTTCTTCTTCTTCTTCCGGCAGCTCTTGAAGCTAAGCATGAACTATTCGTTCAAATAAATCCGGATGAATAGAGATGTTAGGATGCGAGAACTTGGCACCAACGATACTATTTGTTCAAATAAAACAAGAATTATTCAGATCTGACGAACATAAACTAATGACATAACTGGAGTAAGTAATCATGTATACTATAAAAAAAAGGTATGCCGACGGCCTAACCGTCCATAGGTGGCACAAACCTATGCCGACGGTTACACCTCGTGCCTTATCCACTCGATCGGCCGGCCCCTCCCCACACCCCGACCACTCATTCCCCGCGCTTACCCCCGCCGCTCGATCCACCCCCGCCGCCGCTCGATCCACGCTCGCCTCCCCTCGATCTCCCCCGCCGCCGCCCCCGCCCGGGCCGCATCGCGGCGTCCCCGCCCTGCACCGCTCGCCCCCGTCCACCACGGGCCCCCGTCCCCGCTCCGCACCACCGCCGGCCGTCCCTGCCCCGCAACGCCGCCGGCAGTCCCCGCCCGCCCCGCATCGCCGCCGGCCGTCCCCGCCCGCCCCTGTCCCCGCATCGGCCCGGTCGTCCCCGCCCCCTTCCCGGCCCCGTCATCCCCGCCCCGCAGCTGCTGGTGAGCTGGCCGCGGCCGCGGCTCCGGCGGTCCGGCGCCCCCTTGCCGGCCCTCTGCTACTGGTGAGCACCGGCTCCGGCGGTCCGGCATCCTCTGCTGCTGATTTTTTTTTCTTTTTTTGAGCTTTTTACCTACTGTTAGTGCTTGGATATATACCTATTGTTAGTGCTTGGATATATACATACTGTTAGTTTTTTTTTAGTTTTTTACCTACTGTTAGTGCTTGGATATATAATAAGTCAATTTGTTGTGTCGAGCTGCACGTAGAAAGCGGTGGCGCAAATGAATCTGTCAAGGCACCCTATTCTTCCGGAATGTCGAATGCAAGGAATAGCACTACAGCAGCTTTAGTTTTTCATCACGAAAAAGTAATGAAAGTTTCATAGGGAAATATGGTGTGCTGCGTGCACAGGAGAAGGGACTAGAGAGCATTGGCAAGACCCAAATTTTACACGTTCTTTCTCTAGTAATATGTAGTGTAGTGCAGTGTGCACCGCTTGAGAATACTCCATGAGCTATGCACTTCATAGTCACGGGGGATGCAATCCTGTTATGAGCATGATGCAAGCAAAAATATCTAGTTTCAACATCACGCATCGTGCTTTCGCGGGGACGAGCGACACGATGAAAGGCTTATGCATTTGCATTGCAGATCGATTTGGACCTCCTATTAGTCCCAGTAGTTTACTTGCTTGGAGTTTTCATTCTGGCTGTCTCCCAATGTACAAATGTACCGAGTTTGGTTACCATGTTAAGATTACTTATATAATATATAATGATACGTATACTTCCACGGTGATGAGATGATATATATACTTTTCGCACGGTGGATTAGCATTCTTTGTTGTGTCGCATCTCCGTGATGAGTGGTTTTTTGTTCATGATGGTCTTGCTACAAAATAATGATGAAATATTTTTTGACACTTCATGGTCTTGCTAAAAAATCTATGAAGGCATCTAGTAAATAAATCTATGAAGGCATTGGTCCGTGATCTAAGTTTTTGACACTTGATGATCTAAGTTTTTTTGTCGGTAAAATTCACAGGCTTTGTGGTGTTGCATATCTTTGGAGTCATCGTCGTCAAAGGCATAGGTCCGTGATCTCGTCGTTGTTTGACTACTTCCTTTACAGCCGAGGGTGAGCTACGAATCCACCTTAATAATCATGTCACTAGATTTTCTTTTCTCATCAAGTCGCGTAACCTAGGTGTCTCCCGTCCGAAATGGTTTCATCGATAAATATGCATTCAATTGCATATTTATCACCGCAGCTCTTTCGGATTATCCAGCGTTTTCCACGACAGCCCGAGGATGTGTAGATTGGGTACGTTGTCCATGCTTTACCCCGTTCCGAGACAGGATTTCGGCGGCGCCTCCCCGTTGTTCTCCGGAACACATTCTCTCGGCTATTAGCCGAGACGTATATCTGGAGAACAGAGGGGTGGTGCTGCCGAAATTTTGTCTCGGAATGGGGTAAAGCATGGAGAACGTACTCAATCTACACATCTCGGGTGGGATTATGACCCATCTTTACCTATTAGAGATGTAGGTGGTTTCAATGCCGTGAACGCTGTAGAAAATAAAAATTTGATGTGATTAATTTAAATAAATCCTTAATTTTATTGTGTGGCTCCTAATAAAGCAGAGGATGGCAGATAATCAGTGGATGTACATTGGTTTTATTCGTCGAAATCGAGTAACATCAGAGTGGGTCGAGAAAACCGATGTGTTTTTGAAGGAGATATTCCGTCGTCCAATGAGAATTATCCCACCATGCCCCTGTGCAAAATGTGGTAGACGTCACAGTAGAGATAAGGGAGAAATGACTAAACACCTTCGCACGTACGGATATATGAAAGACTATATCATGCCAATAAACTTTGCCGAGCGGGACCGTGGTAGAGAGGAGGTGATGCGACAACGCATAGGTGGTTTTGAGGACGATTGGGTTAGAGACATGCTAGATGATGTCTTTGCTACAGTGGCGGCACATGCAACACCTTCAGAGAATGAACTCGAGGAGCCGGAGGCAATCGCAAAGGCCTTCTTGGAGGTCTTGGCCTCGTCAAAGAAACCTCTTTATGCGGGTGCCAAAATCTCTCAACTTGATGCCATCTCGCAACTGATGCCAGTCAAGACTGAGTACGGCTGTACCCAGGCTTGCTTCGAAGCATTTCTGGGAGTATGGGCTAACAGCCTTCCTGAGGGTCATGAACTGCCGAAAAGCATGTACACTACGAAGAAAATCATGAAGGCACTATCTATGAATTATGAGAAAATAGATGTTTGTCCGAAGAATTGCCTTTTGTTTAGGCACGAGTATGCGGATGACAAGTACTGTAGGAAGTGCGGTTCCTCTCGGTACCTTGAGGTGGTCGATGAGCATGGTGAGAAGAAGCAACTAGACATCCCCGCAAAGATTCTTCGGTATCTCCATTTCATAGAAAGACTACAGCGCCTTTTCATCATGGAGGAGTCTGCCAAAATGATGAAGTGGCACAAGGAAGGGATAAGGTACCATGAAAAAAAAATTGTATATCCATCGGAAGCTGAAGCATGGAAGTCATTCGATGAAGAATACCCCGAGGAAGCAGCCGAGGCTGGGAATTTCAGAATTGCGATAACAGGTGATGGGTTCAATCCATATGGCATGTCATCCAATCCATATGGCATGTCGTCCAATCCATACAGCTGCTGGCCCGTGTTTGTTATTCCGCTCAATCTCCCTCCCGGTGTCCTAATGCAACGCAAGACCATGTTCTTGTCGCTGATCATTCCAGGGCCTGAATACCCGGGAAAGAATTTGGGAGTGTTTATGCAGCCGCTGGTGGATGATTTGCTCCATTCCTGGTACTTCCCGAGGTTGACATATGATCGACATCTGCAGAAAAATTTCTTGATGAAAGTTTGGTTGATGTATTGCATGCATGACTTTTCCGGGTATGCCCTATTCTGCGGATGGTGTACAAGTGAGAAGATGCCATGCCCAGTGTGCATGCAGGCTCTACGTTTAATTTGGCTGCAAAAGGGTGGCAAGTATGTAGCATTTGACCTGCATTGATCCCACGGGGAAAAGGTAAGTGCCCCTTAATAATATTTTAAACACATAGTATCATTTTTATTGTACACATACTATCATTTTTATTGTACACATACTAATATTTTCATTCTTTTGCAGCAGCTGGAAATATCCTAAAGGTGCCCGTCTTCCAAACGGCATCATCACTATCCTGTTGAAGAAATATTGGCCGGGGATGTTCGCTTCGGACCCAGTCAACCACCCGGAGAGCAAGATTTTGGCCACGTGCTGGGATCACTACGAAGCGGCCTTCCACCCGGCCCATGAGACGGCCGCTAAGGCCATGATATCAAACTTTTGGGTAAGTTCTCTTCAGAAGCACTAGTCTTGAGTTTCTTTCATAGTTTATCATCGAATCGTTTAACTCATCGCTTATTTCATTCGGTTTTATGATTGCCTCTAGAAGTTCTATAGAGTTCTTGAGGAGCACAAGGCCATGGCCGATGAGTACGTGCTGCGGGCTACGAGGAAGCAGACCCGTCAGATACAATACGAGGTGCGCTGGGTGGCCATCTCGCGCTATTATCACGACAAACATGGCGAGAAGGTGACCAAGGAAGAAGCTAAGGCGCCGGACCGTACCTTGACTAGGGAGCAGTACATGTTGGTAAGCATAATAGACTTTTCATTCTGACGTTTGTGGTAAATTTCATTGTTTCACATGCCATTATGCTTCATTATGTAGGTGCCTCCTGATTGGTGCTATCGCCACCCTGAGGGATGGGCGGGATTGGTGGATCTGTGGGTCGGCGAGGACGCAGAGTTTGCTGCCAAGAGCAGCATAAACAAGGCTAATCAAGGACGTGACGGAACACATGGTCAGGGAAACCGAAATCACTGGCACACCAAGAAAATTCAGGTATATCTATGTACATGAAACATTCTTGATCTTCTATTTACCGTATGTTCTTATGTATGACTAACCTCTGTTGGCGGTGCAGGAGGAGAAATTGAAGCTGCCGCTCTCAGACATCGAGTCGTGGAGGCTCGCCTGTGTGCGGCCTAATCTCAAGGATGGCGAGAGTGAGTACTACGGCCATGCCGGGGAGAACCTGGAGTCCTACAAGAAGGAGTTTAAGAAGTGGAATCCTGACAAACCAGACGCCATGTCTGCAGATGCCGACGAGAGGGCAGTGGTGAGCATAGGGCCAAAGAGTCATGGTCGGCAGCCGGTTCTGGATTCTGTGATCAACCCTTTTGTCTCCTACAGATGGATCCGAGCTACCAACCCGAGGCTGAGCCCGCGCCCGCACCCGAGCACGTCAACTGCACAGTCCATCCTATCCTAGCGGCACTCTATAAGTATTTTCCCTCTTATCTTCCTTCTTTCGACCTTTATTTTTCGCTTTGTTATGTATTATGAGTTGCATCATGTCATATTGTAGGCCTACATGGAGTTCGTACGTCAGCAGCACTTCGACTGGAACCAGAGAGTTGCAGCAGTCACGGAGCACAACAGTCGCATGACGCAGCTTATGTTTGCGTCTATGGCAACCAGGCAGATTCCTACAATGGAACCACCACCACCACCTCCTGGACCACAACCAGTGCTGCCTACGTTTGAACAATTTCTGGCAGAACACTACAATGGCACTCCGGTAAGTACATCACCAAACTAATCAACCACAACTTATCGTTTATTCAATACAATCATATATTGCCTTACCATCTCTTTTCAAACATGCAGGGAACCGGTGGATCATCCGCCGGTGGTGGTACTACTGATGGTTCCACTCCTGAGTCACGGAGCCCCGTCACTCCGGTCTGGTGAGGCCCTGGCGGTGGCGATGGCGGTAGCGCTAGTGCTAGCGGTGACGACCTCGGTTTTGGCGACCTCAGCTTTGGCAGTGGAAGTGATGCCGCTTAAGCCTTTGGCGGTGACGAACTTTGCGGTCTTTTATGGTTCTTGTGATGATGATACTTTTATTGTGATCATGTTGGACTTGCGATGATGATGCTTTTATGTTGGACTTGCGATGACGATGATTTTATGTTGGACTTGTTATTATGTTTATCATGTTGGACTTGTGATGATGTTTATCATGTTGGACTTGCGATGATGATGAACTTGTGATGATTATCTCCTCTATTCTGTTGTGATGATGATGATATATATATATATATATATATATATATATATGCTGTTATTTGAATTGAAATAAAACAAAACAGAAAAAAAAAAGAAAACAGTACACAACTATGCCGACGGCCTAACTGTCGGCGTAGTCCCTCTCCACGGCTACCCAGGTGAAACTATGCCGACGGCTTAACCGTCGGTGTATCTTCCACGTGGCAGCACCTGGGTAGCCGTGGGGAGGGACTACGCCGACGGTTAGGCCGTCGGCATAGTTTTGGTGCTATGCCGACAGCCTAACCGTCGGCGTAGCCCCTCTCCACGGCTGCCCAGGTGCTGCCACGTGTCGGTGTTTGGTTGGCTCAGGTTTAACGGCGGCGCTGTTGACGGCCGTCAGGTACAGCACGTTGCCGATGGTGGATATATGCCGACGGTGGTACGGGCACCGTCGGCTTAAATAGCTATGCCGACGGTTTTCCTATGCCGACGGCCGCCTTGTGATACGCCGACGTACGAGTTGCCGACGGGGCTATGCCGACGGCTTTTGGCCCTATGCCGACGGCCCTGGGCCGTCGGGAACTTACCTTATTCTGGTAGTGACGTTGTTGTGTTCATTTGATGTCGGACTGCCTTGAAACAGCTGAAAGCAATTGGAGTTGGAACTTGGGCAGAACTAGGCGTTGGAGGCGTATGGGAAGATTTATGGGCAATTTTTCTGTACCCCTCAAGCGTATGCTGTCAGGCTCGTAGTTGGTAACCAATAGCCGTAAGATCAAAATGAAGATCTGGGAAAGGAGGGTGGGGATTTATTGCAAGAGCATCGGATGGAGATATCTTGTTTGTAGCCGGTGGAACACTAAGCATTCTGTCTGAACCTCTACACGCAGAATGCAGTGCCTTTCTAAAGGTTGTTGAACTTTTGAAAAAATTCAGCATGGGCAAAATCATCTATACTTCTAATGAATGTGTCATTGCATCGTCTATTTCTCAGGAGTGACATCACCACTACCATGCAGCTTTTCACGCACATGGCCTGGGGATCAACTGGCATAGCACCGACAACAACAAAAAAGTAGGTAGTGCAAAGATGAACGTTATCCAAAGCTAACAAATAGACAAGACATGATCAAATTCCCGAATCTCACTCTCTCACATTAGATGAGCAGCACAAACGCATAGGATAGTGTGACTTCCCAACATCACAATCTCCAACGATTTTCAGCAAAGAAGGGAACCGAACTTTCTGAGAGAGGGTGGATTTTATTAAATCAAAATGAAGCATCGAGGGGAAGAGGGGGACTAAAATACCCCCTCCCCGTCAAATCTAGTGAGATGAGTCCAGCATCGGTCAGGTGCCGGAGAGACGGAGATACTTCTGCATCCAATCCAAGCACAAGCTGTCGTGCTTCAAAACTGGAACATTTAGAAAAGTTTCCCGAAAGAAACAACTCGCATCACCTTCTTTAGGCAACGGTACATCCCACAAGCAAGAAACAGTAGACAAAATGATGAATTATTTGAGGACAAATATCCACTGCTGCCAAGAGATGACAGCCCCAAACAGTTGGCATCGTAACAAAAATGATCTTATCCATCAACTGATACGGTACGGTACTGACAGAAACTTCAGAGTACCGCTCCAAAAATTCAGAAACTTTTGCATGACAGGGCAGAACACCGAACAATCCACAAGTAAACAGAAGAACACATCAGTAAGATTAACACGAAGCAAGGTATTAGCCTTTATACCATGTCCTTTCAAGAGTTTTAAATGATGTTGAGAGCTGAGATCCCAACCAGTGACAAAACACAAAGTCCCACTAAACAGAACAAAAAGCAACGACTGTCAATAGACAAAATTCCAAAAGGACTTAACAGAACCGAGAGCAGTTGTTGAAAAAAGACGACCAGATCACTAAATTTACCGAGACCTCCAACAATTGCTACCAGATAAAATGGGTCAAAAGCAGTGCAGATCCCAAGAGGGAATCAGATCCAGAACGAGAGCAAGACAATGTAGAATCCGATCCTTGAACTGATTAAAGATTCAGATAGTGGACAAATCAGGACAATCATGCGGGAGGATAGACAAAATGAGAGGAGGCGAGCGTGGATCGAGCGGCGGCGGGGGTGGATCGAGCGGCGGGGGTAGACGCGGGGAATGAGTGGTCGGGGTGTGGGGAGGGGCCGGCCGATCGAGTGGATAAGGCACGAGGTGTAACCGTCGGCATAGGTTTTGTCCACCTATGCCGACGGTTAGGCCGTCGGCATACCTTTTTTTTTATAGTATACATGATTACTTACTCCAGTTATGTCATTAGTGATTTCGTCAGATCTGAATAATTCTTGTTTTATTTGAACAAATAGTATCGTTGGTGCCAAGTTCTCGCATCCTAACATCTCTATTCATCCGGATTTATTTGAACGAATAGTATCATGCTTAGCTTCAAGAGCTGCCGGAAGAAGAAGAAAGAACATAAAGATTTGTGAGTTAGTGCTCAGGTGTTGGATTTTGACTTCTTGAAAAATATTAACGCAAGAGAGCGGGTACATGTATATACCTTTTTTGGGGGGTGAAATACCGCAACTAGAAGAACCCGTGCGATATTTCGGTGGCATAGCTACACCCGGAAGCCCCACCGACCGGACTAACCCTAGCACCGTTGACCCGGCGATCTATGCCTTTGACTTTCGCCGGACGGGCTTTAAACAGTTGACTCTTCCACCTGGTCGCGATAGGTCAGCCCATAAGAACATCCCCGCACCTGGTCTAGACCCAACCCACCACTAGATTCCCTCTGATTCTACCGCCCCGCACGTACCCCCTCGAAGTGACGGCGGCACTGTCGTCCGTGGAGGGACCACACCCCGGAGCCCCAAGACGGGTGTCTACGCATGCCACATCACTTGCAGACATGCATGAGGGCCCGTGCGATGTTTTGGTGGCATAGCTACACCTTGAAGGCCACCCGATCGGACTAAACCGTAGCCCGTTTGACCCGATGATCTAGCCCTTTGACTTTTGCCGGATGGGCTTTGACCAGTGGACTCTTCCACCTGGTTGCGATAGGTCAGCACATAGTAACATCCCCGAACAGGGTATGGACCCAACCCACCAATAGATTCCCTCCGGTTCGACCCGACCCGCACGTCCTCCCCTCGAAGTGACGGCGGCACTGCCGTCCATGGAGGGGCCACACCTCGGAGCCCCAAGACGGGTGTCTACGCATGCAACATCACTTGTAGACATGCATGAGGACCCGTGCGATGCTTCGGTGGCATAGCTACACCCGGAAGCCCCACCGACCGGACTAACCCTAGCACCGTTGACCCGGCGATCTACGCCTTTGACTTTCGTCGGACGGGCTTTAAACAGTTGACTCTTCCACCTGGTCATGATAGGTCAGCCCATAAGAACATCCCCGCACACGGTCTAGACCCAACCCACTACTAGATTCCCCCTGGTTCTACCGCCCCGCACGTCCCCCCCTCGAAGTGATGGCGGCACTGCCGTCCGTGTAGGGGCCACACCCCGGAGGCAAAATACAGTCTCCAACTAGGGTTCATCGAGTACCGAGTAGAGTTCTCCCCTCGCAATTGTAATACGTCAGCGCATGTGCTGGAAAGTCTTGGTGCTAGGGAAGTTCATAGACCATACCCAGTGGGTCACAAATTTTCTCACTGATTTAACCCGTGTAGTGGCTGGCGATCTTGTCGCGACCACGGAATAATGGAATGCAAGATGTTCCATGTCAAAAAAGGAAGCATTTGAAGATTTGGCCATCCGTGCCGGTTTACAAAGCCCTCTCAGTCGGTGAAAGATCTATGAGAAACTTTGCACACTTCTTATCAAGCCTACTTCTACCACTTGGTAGTTCGTGACCCATATCCATAAGAACTGAACGCAGATTATATGATATAGTCATCCGTTCCAGTTTACGAAACTCCTCATAGTTGGTTGTCAAAATAAGAACTCAAATACAAGGATAAACTTGTAAAACTGAATTACAGGAATATTGATGTTGTAATTCCAACTAATGTAAGTATCAGTTGCGGTGCAAGCGAGGGTCAAAATCGCGAGCAGTTCAGTCATGAAGCGAACACGATACCACTATACTAGGGAAGCAGCATACTGCCAGCATTGAGTTTGTAGGAGAAAATTATTATTTTGGCAACCGACCCACCATACTAAAAGTCCAGCTTTTCTCCTTCTGCTTCTAATGCTGCAGGGCTATAAATACACATCACCCGGAGCCTTTAAATGGTGGACATTGTTAGGTTGATCTCCGCTGAGCAGGCCCAACGGCCTGCCAGACCCTTGGTCAATGCGCCCTGATCGGGGGCGCCCCACCCATTATGGTTGGTGGGCCCCTGTGACCCGCGCTATATTAACAGAGGTGGGGGGCCGGGGCACAACTGACGATGTTCACCGCCGCCACAAATCCCCACCGATACTCCCTTCCGATCTAGGGTTAGCGCGGTGCTCACGGGAAGCAGCCACCACCTCGCCATCTCTCTGTCATCTCCGTCGTCACCATCTCACCATGGTCACTGGCGGGAGCACCTCAAGTGCAGGAGAAGGTAATACCTATCACTATTGTTGCCGGAATCCTAGCCTACACGATCTTGTGGTTACATCAATGGTATCAGCCAGAGATTGGTTTAGGATTTTCGGTACAAAACAGAAAAGAACTCCCCATCCCCAAAGAACCCTAGCAGGGCAAAGATAACAAAAACAGCAAAAGCTCACCGGAGAGGGCTTCAGGCCTCGCCGGCAAAGAGCGCCGCCGCAAGGCCGCGCGAGTTCCTCTCGATCCCCACACGCATCGGCAAGCCGAGGTGCGGGGAAGAAGAACACAGCCTTCCCAAGGGGGCAAAAGGGCACCACCACCGCATCGCTTGACGGCGGCGCACTCTCCTTCGGGAGCTCGCGCGCACCGGCAAGGGGGACGGGGGAGGCGCCGCTGTATCGCACGCACAGAGGAGCAGAGCAGGGCTCTGTTGGCGTCTCTGATCCCTCTCTCTCACTGGCTTCGGTGGATAGAGGGAGGAAGGAAAAGAGGTGAGGAGCTCGTGGCGGTGGCGTCGCGCGCCGTCGCGCCGTCGCCGGCGGGCCACTCCACTCGGCCGGTAGCGGGCAAGATCCGCCACCGCGGGAGCGAGACAAGAAGAAGGAAACAGAAAGGGGGAAAGGAAAGGAGGCGCGGGCGTGGCGCGGTGGAACCGCTGCCGTCGCCGGCGGCTGGCCCGGGCGGCCGGGGAGCAGCTTCTGCCTCCGCCATTTTCGGGTGAAGAAGGGGATCGAGAAGAGAGTGGGGGCGCTAGGGTTGGACTGGGGTCGGACTCCCTGTTTTGTTCCAGCGAAACCAGCGGACAGCCGTCCGATCGTGTTGAACGGTCTAGATGAAAACCCTAGCCTCCCACTGGCCTTTTGGGCCGAAAGTGATCGCGGGCTAGGCCGAGGCAGGCCGGCTCGCGCTGGGCGTGGCGCGGGGAGCAGGCCATGGGCCGCTTCCTCCGTTGCGGACCTTCTCGCGTGTTGTGCTCTGCTGCAGCTAATTTTGATTTTTCAGAGAATAGAAAATTTTCCGAAAAGAAATGTTCATGAATTTTTTTTTATAAAGGAAATAATAAAGTTCATGATTTTTTCAGTCGGTCAAAGAAAAGTTTCTGTAAAGAGTAAAAAGTTCATGATTTTTTCATGTTTTTCCGCTGCGTAAATAATTAATAGTGCTCTTTTACAAAGAAAATAAAAGTTTAGATAGAATTAGGTTTTTAAGAGCATGTTAAAGTGATTATTAAAATGAATGTGATTATGTTATTTTTATGACCAACGTTGTTAATAACATGATCATGTTTTATTATTGAATTTAAAGGTGCATTTATTTCTAATATTTTGCCCAACAGTAATATAGAATTAATTGCATAGACAATTGTATGTTTAATTTGACCAACATTAGATTAATGCATATGATTGTTATACTGATCTCACTTAAATTGTGATTTCATGAGGCTTTCACTTGATGAGTTGCTTAAAAGATGTTCCGACACTTAGAGGTGACAATTACACCGAGTGGAGGAAAAAAGTAGAACTGGCATTTGTCTGTGCTGAGCTGGACTGGGTTGTGGACACTCCACAGCCAGTCAGACCTATAGAGCCAGTAAGAGAGGCCACTGATGATGATGCTGCGTGGGATAAAAAGAGGGGGGATTATGCTCCTGTGGAGATGTTATACTCCATAGAAAACCAAAAGTGGGTCAATACAAACAAAAAGTGCATGGCATTTATAAAGAATACAATTGAGAGCACCATTGTGGGCTCCATTGCAGAGTGCACTTCCGCAGGGGAGTTGCTTACAAAGATAAAGAGCCAGTTCACTGGCTCTTCAAAGATATATGCCACTCAGGTGTTAAAACAACTGGTGACAGAACACTACACAGGTGGTAGTCATGGAATAAGAGAGCACATCCTCAGGATGAGCAATATGGCAGCAAAGCTGAAGACCATGGATGAGGATCTGGAGATCAAACCAAAGCTCCTGGTCCATCTGGTCATGGCTTCACTGCCAAAGGAGTTTGAAACCTTTGTTGTAAACTACAATATGTCACCTGGAACATGGGACATTGAAAAGACAATAGCAATGTGTGTCCAAGAAGAGGACAGACTCAAAGCCTCACATGGTGGTTCACTCAACTATGTGAAGGAGAATAAGAAAAAGAATTACAATCAAAACAGCAAAGGTTCTCCCTCAAAGCCACATGGTAAAGCTCCCTATTAGCATCAGCAGAAGCCTTTCCCAGTGGACAAAGACACTTGTCTCCACTGTAAGAAGACCGGGCACTACAAGAAAGACTGCCCTGATTGGCTGAAATCCTTAATGGCAAAGCAAGGTAACAACATTGTTTCCTTAGTAAATGAATCCTTGTACACACAGTTTTCGAAATCTACTTGGTGGATTGACTCAGGAGCAACTGTTCATGTTGCAAATTCTTTACAGGGATTCCATTTGACCCGGACTACGCAAAGAAGAGAAAGAGGCATTGAAGTAGCAAATGGAATTCAAGCGGAAGTTGAAGCTGTCGGCGACATCTCCTTGGAGTTAGCTGATGGATTCAAGCTTCTAATTAGAGATGTTTTATTTGTTCCATCATGTCATAGAAACTTAATTAGTGTTTCTTGTTTGGACAAAGATAATTATGAATGTTATTTTGGACATGGCAAGTGTGCCATATGGTTAAATAATGCTTATGTGGGTGATGCTTTACTACACGATGAGCTTTATTTGTTATCACTTCGTGAAAAAGTTTATCCTGTATGCAATGTGAAAGAACAAGTTTCTGCATCGAATAAAGAACAAAAGAAAAGAAAGAGAACATTCGACTCATCGAAATTATGGCACTGTCGCTTGGGCCATATTTCCAAGGGGAGAATAGAAAGATTAGTCAAAAGTGAAATTCTTCCTCCGTTAGAATTCTCAGACTTAGAACAATGCATAGATTGCATTAAAGGAAAGTATATAAAACAAATCAAAAAAGGTGCAATCCATAGCACAGGCACACTAGAAATCATCCACACTGACATTTGTGGACCATTTCCGGTGAAAAAGTGTGGATGGATATGACTCGTTCATAACATTCACAGATGACTACTCTCGCTATGGATATATTTATCCAATCAAAGAAAGATCTGAAGCGTTGGATAAATTTAAAATATTCAAAGCTGAAGTTGAAAATCAGCATGATAAAAGAATAAAGATAGTAAGGTCCGACCGTGGGGGAGAGTACTACGGTCGGCACACTCCATATGGCCAAGTCCCTGGACCTTTTGCAAAGTTCTTGCAGGAGACTGGCATAGTAGCCCAGTATTCAATGCCGGGCGAGCCTCAGCAAAATGGAGTAGCTGAAAGGCGCAACCGTACACTTATGGATATGGTGCGCAGCATGATGAGTTACTCAACCTTGCCATTGGGATTATGGATGGAGGCGCTTAAAATCGCCATTCACATTCTCAACAGAGTACCAAGCAAGTCGGTGCCCAAAACACCGTACGAGCTATGGACAGGAAGAGTGCCCTCCCTACAACACTTCAGGGTGTGGGGGTGCCCTGCTGAGGCCAAAATGTTTAATCCAAACATTGCAAAGTTAGATCCCAAAACAGTGAGTTGCCACTTCATTGGCTATCCAGACAGATCAAAGGGTTTTCGTTTCTACTGTCCAGACAGATATACAAAGTTTGTAGAAACAAGACATGCAGTCTTCTTAGAGGTCGAAATGATGAGGGGGAGCTTGGTAGCTCGAAAAATTGATCTTGAGGAGAAGAGGGTGCATGCACCTAATCCGATGATTCAGGAGCCATTTTTCTCACTACAAGTTGCAACTCCACCCATGACAACTATGGGGGTAGACCCAGAACCTGTCCGTCAGGAGCCGACTGAACCCGTTATTGAGCACGAAAGGGAGGTGCAAAAGCAAATTTTAGAAGAAGTGCCATAAGTTGAGGCACAAAATGTGCCAGAAACTGAGGCCCTTAGAAGGTCTAATAGAACAAGAAGATCAGCTATTTCTACTGATTTTAAAGTTTATAACACGGAAATAGTTCATACAGAAAAAGATCCCACCTCTTATGAAGAAGCCATGAGAAGCCCTCATTCATCGATGTGGATGAAGGCAATGGAAGACGAGATGAAATCGATGAGTTCCAAAGATGTTTGGGACTTAGAGGAAATTCCTAAAGGAGCCAAAACAGTAGGCTGCAAATGGGTCTACAAAATTAAGTATGACTCTAAAGGGAATGTAGAAAAGTACAAAGCACGACTCGTGGCAAAAGGATTTACACAAAGAGAAGGGATAGATTACAATGAGACATTTTCTCCAGTCTCATGTAAGGATTCCTTCAGAATCATAATGGCATTAGTTGCTCATTTTGATTTAGAGTTACATCAAATGGACGTAAAGACGGCATTTCTCAACGGGGATTTAAAAGAAAATGTCTACATGAAACAACCCAAGGGTTTTATCATGGAAGGCAAGGAAAATATGGGATGCCGCCTGAAGAAATCCATTTATGGATTAAAGCAAGCCTCTAGACAGTGGTATTTAAAGTTTAATCAAATGATTAAAAGTTTTGGATTTAAAGAAAATATTGAGGATAACTGCATCTATGCAAAGTTTAAAAATGGGAAATATATTTTCCTAATCTTGTATGTGGATGATATCCTGCTTGCTAGCAGTGATGTTAGTCTACTACAAGAAACAAAGAAGTTCTTATTCTCAAATTTTGACATAACAGATCTTGGTGAAGCATCATATGTTTTGGGCATAGAGATTCACCGAGATAGGAACAATGGAGTCTTAGGACTATCGCAGAAAGCATATTTAGAAAAGGTTCTTCAAAAGTATAATATGCATGCGAGTAAAGCCACACCTGCTCCTATAGTCAAGGGCGATAGTTTTGGGAAATTTCAATGTCCCAAGAACCAGTACGAGATCGATCAAATGAAAGCAGTACCATATGCTTCGGCTGTTGGCAGCTTACAGTATGCACAAGTGTGCACTCGCCCTGACTTAGCTTTTGTCACCGGGGTACTCGGTAGATATCAAGAGAATCCAGGCATTGAGCACTGGAAGATGATAAAGAAAGCATTGCGTTATGCGCAAGGCACGAAGGACTACATGCTAACATACATGAGATGTGATTCCCTAGAGATAAAAGGGTATTCAGACGCAGATTTTGCGGGGGACAGAGATGATAGAAAATCCATGTCTGGATACGTATTCACTCTCGCTGGGGGAGCTATTTCATGGAAAAGCTCCAAACAGTCAATAGTTGCATCATCCACGATGTATGCAGAATTCATAGCATGCTTTGAGGCCACGGGGCAGGTGATATGGCTAAAGAAATTTATACCTGACTTGAAAGTGGTAGATTGTATTCACAAACCACTAAAGATGTACTGTGACAACCAGCCCGCAGTATTTTACGCTCACAACAACAAGTCGAGTAATGCTGCCAAAACAATAGAGATAAGGTATTATGTTGTGAAAGATAAAATCCAGGATCAAACTATAAGTCTCGAGCATATAAGGACAAAGGATATGCTTGCGGATCCGCTAACGAAAGGCTTACCACCCAATGTGTTCAAGGAACACTTAGCTGGCATGGGTTTAAGGGAAAGCCTATGATTCCTGGATAGGCCCAAAAGGAACAGAATTTGTTTCTAAACAAAACGTATGTTGTAGCTGTATGATTCTATCGGCAATTAAGCTGTGACGATGAAACATGCTCTATGTACTAATATGTGATGAAACAAATAAACTGGAAAGTATAAGGTTAAAAGTAAAGTTGAGATCAAGGGGGAGAATGTTAGGTTGATCTCCGCTGAGCAGGCCCAACGGCCTGCCAGGCCCTTGGTCAATGCGCCCTGATCGGGGGCGCCCCACCCATTATGGTTGGTGGGCCCCTGTGACCCGCGCTATATTAACAGAGGTGGGGGGCCGGGGCACGACTGACAATGTTCACCGCCGCCACAAATCCCCACCGATACTCCCTTCCGATCTAGGGTTAGCGCGGTGCTCACGGGAAGCAGCCACCACCTCGCCATCTCTCTGTCATCGCCGCCGTCACCATCTCACCATGGTCACCGGCGGGAGCACCTCAAGTGTAGGAGAAGGTAATACCTATCACTATTGTTGCCGGAATCCTAGCCTACACGATCTTGTGGTTACATCAGACATGTCCCTCTTCACTTGCAACGCAAGTATGTGCATGCATTCACTAGCACAATAACAAAAGCATTATCCCACTCCCACCACCACCATCTGCCAATATAAAGGTCTTTAGATTTTGCAAATTACACTAGTTCATGGCCTGTTTGATTTGATATGTTGCTTGAGTGGTTGGTTGCCTAACCTATCGATTGGTCTCATAGTTTAGGATCTGATTTGATCA
The DNA here is from genome assembly GCA_011799875.1 of Thinopyrum elongatum. Lineage (NCBI taxonomy): Eukaryota > Viridiplantae > Streptophyta > Magnoliopsida > Poales > Poaceae > Thinopyrum > Thinopyrum elongatum. The sequence goes on along the minus strand of CM022301.1, from coordinate 445,858,957 downwards.
CATGTTCATTTGGGCTTTTAGGATTTGCTCACATTGTTGTGGTTCTATGTCGTTTTCTATTTATTCTTTTAGTTTTGTACTTTTGTTTGTTGTTGATAAGACTATCATCTTGGCGAGTTCATTCTGAGATGCCAGACTATCTCAAAATGGTCGCAATTGATTGGAGTTGGAACTCGGGCAATACTAGGCATTGGAGGCATACAGGAGGATCTATGAGCAGTTTAGGCGAATGCAACTTTGGTTGAGATCATTGGATCGTTATGCCATGTGCACCAAGGGCCAGTTCCGAAGTCGATGCAGTCCCCATGAAGAACTGAACCAAGTTGGAATGGCGATTTTGGTACTATTGATTACAACAGGCAAAGCCCCTAAAAAATCTCTCGAGGTAGGACATTTTGCATCCGATCCAAGTACCAGTCGTCCACAGTGTCACACCTTCTCTTTTCTTTTAATGAAACAGTGTCACACCTTCAAGTATTGTGTCATGCAGTTGGACAGCAGTGGCCCTGGGCCGTAAGTGTGTGTGTGTGTGTGTGTGTGTGTGTGCTTGTAGCCCATCTGGGTGAGGCGGATGGCCCAGCCCAGTCCAGGAGAGCGTGTACTTAAGCTTCTGAGACCAGAGAGAACGGCACGAATGAGAAAGTGGCATTCTGAATCTCACCTCTCTGTCTCTCTTTGTGTTTCTCACCTTCTTCCTCAAATCTCAACCCCTCACATGACAGAGTGTCGCTCTGAAAATTCGGAAATTTTCACATGACAGTGCAGAGAACGACCAGCCCAGAGGGTGTTAAGCATGGAAAAATTTGGAAGGGACAGGATTAAACAAGCATGTATCGATGCCCATTTCTTTCTTTTCAACACCATATATATTGAGATCTCGGTTGGATTCTTAAAACTAGCACATGAAGATTCCGCATGATCTTATCCATCAGCTGATAAGGCACGGTTACTGACAAACATCATAATGTTTACTCAGAAAATCCAGAAACTTCCGCAAGACAGCGCAGAGCACGGAGCAATCCGCAAGTTGACAGAGAACGCGTCCAGGAACAAGCTTAACACGAAGGAAGACAACCGAGTCTAGTACCATTTCCTTTCAACATTTTTTATAGCTGATGTTGAGATCTAAAATCCTGAAGACAAAATAAATAAAAACGTAACCAAAGAGCACATAATATGGAAAGGACATCATGAAAACTCCTGGCGATGCCAAGAAAAACCAAATCCCAATCAACTGGTGACGCTGCAATGCTTTAAATACCCATCGACCATAGTCTTTAAATGGTGTCTGTGTCCCTCTTCACCTGCAATGCAAGTACGTGCACGTATTCACTAACACAACAATCAAAGCATCATCCCACTCCCACCACCACCATATGCCAATATAAAGGTCTTGGGAGTTTGCGATTTACACTAATTCAAGCCAGTTTCCTTTCATAAGTTGCTAGAGTGGGTGGGATGCTTAATCATGTCGATTGGTCTCATGGTTTAGGATCTGATTTGATCGCTTGTTCACTTGGTTTTTTAGGATTTGTTAACCAACCAGTGTCTTATTTGTGGTGGTTTTAAGTCCTTATCTATTTACTTCTTTTAGTTTTATGCTTGTTCATGATAAGACCATCATCTGGTGAGTTCATTTAAGATGTCGGGCTGCCTCAAACAGCCGAAACTGATTGGAGTTGGAACTCGGGAAAAACTAGGCATTGGAGGCATAAGGAAGATTTATGAGCTGCTATACCCCTCAAGGTATTGGATGCATACTGGTAGTTAACCGATAGTCGTAAGATACAAATGGTGCACTTGAAGACCTGGCCATTTGATCCGGTTTACAAAGCCCCCTTGGTCGATACTACAGATTTATGAGCAACTTTGTGTTTGTCATCCAGTCATACACTGGGGAGGATTTGCATGTAGAGATCTCTGTCGTTTTGAGCCTGACAGAGGGACATAACGCAAGTGGCAAAATGCACTCCCCACATGTTTTCCAGGCAGTGGATATCTTTTTTTTAGCAGTCAACGGGGGCCGATCGCCCACCTGAACTCATTTTTGTATTAATAATATGACAGTAGGCCGGCTATTACATACCTCGAGGGAGCCCATATAGAGAGAAAAAAATGAAAAAAAGAGGGGGGGGGGGGGGGGGAGGTGGCCTCAGCTACAGACAACCTCACACCACCGAAGCAACGGGGTACAATCCACGCGGGAGGGAGCCCGGACCACCCACAGTCGAAGATGTTCCTAGATCGAATCCCGCAAGTCAAGATCAGAGGTTCGGATGTTATCGAACACCATCCGGTTCCTGGTCTTCCAAATAACCCAAAGAATACAACACATCACTGTGCTGAGAAGGGGACGACTCCAGGAGGGGTGACAGGCAGAGAAGGCACGCCAAACATCTTCGACACAGCAATCGACGAGCATACTGCCGCGGCCGAGGACGCGTGCCTACATGGGATGTAAATCGGGGCACTGTCCGGGGCAAAAAGGGCAGTCATCATGTTCGAGGAAGCCGACCCGATGCAGGAAGACACGTGTATGAGTGTTGCCATGTCGGAGAATCCAGGCAAACACCTTGACCTTGATGGGCATGAAGCCATCCCAATTGAGGTCTTGTAGGGGGAGCTCATGGCTGGAGAATTTGATCATGCGGTACACCTCACCCGCCTTGAACTCAAGACACCCACCCCAAGCAAGGATCCGCTCATCAGCACCCTCAGAGAACTGAACGTGATTAAGAGCCGACCAAAGCAAGCGAAGCTCCAATTCTGCAGTTCTGGACAAACGGTCATGTACGGGGACTGCATCGGCACCAAGCCGGACAAAATCCCCCAAGGTTGAGTCGGGCCGCAGACAGTGCGAATAAGCCGCGGGGAGAGCAGCCGCCAAATGACCCAACGAGGTCCAGTTGACATGCCAGATAGAGGTGCGCTCGCCGTTGCCAACCCTCATCGATGTAAGCGAACGATAGAGCAGGACAAGGGAGGCAAAAACTTTCCAGGTGGGAGTCGAGGCAGCCAGATGATCACCCAGGTACAAATGTCGAACCCAGACAATCCACAGATTACACACGCCACTGAAGATTTTATGAACCATCTTCAGAAGGAGGCATGTATACTGAACCCTAATGTCCACCAAGCCAAGCCCCCCCTCTGAGCGGAGACGACAGGCATCCTGCCAGGCAACCTGATAGTCACCCCCGGAGCACTCGCTCGCTCCTTTCCAGAACATGGCCCTACGGGGCCGATCCATCTTGGCCACGGTGCCCTTGGAGAGGGGGAGCACCTTCATTGCATGAGTGGGGATCACAGATAGCACCGCAGAAGTGAGTGTCAAGCGACCCCCCTGGTCGAGGGAACGCGTGCGCCACCCGGGGATGTGTTGCTCAATCTTCATAGGCAAGAAGTCGAGGGCGCTAGCGGGCAACTTCGCATCGGAGAGAGGCAAGTCAAGGTACGTTTGGAGGAACGTCGACAGTGGACAACCAAGCTCAGCAGCCAAGAGGGTGGCGCGGGCGGGGTCAACACTCACCGGAATGAAGGTGCTTTTGTGGAAGTTGATAGACAGCCCCGTGGCGGCAGAGAATGAGTCCAGAATAGACTTGAGCCACGAAAGTTGTCCTTGTTCAGCGCGGACCAAGAGCAGGGTGTCGTCGGCATACTGAATAACAGGACATGGCAGGTCATCGACGAGCACATGCAGCAACCTGGATGGGGAGACATCCCTGACAATCATCTGGTGGAGAAGGTCTGCAATGATCAAGAAGAGGTAAGGTGACAGCGGGTCCCCTTGTCGCAAACCCTTTTTACACTGAATCCATCTGCCGGGAACACCGTTCAGCATCACCGCAGTTTTGCCAGTGGTAAGGATATTTCGGATCCAAGAGTGCCAATGGTCTCCAAAGCCACGTGCTTGCATAATTAGATCCAAAGCTTCCCAACTTACTGAATCGAAGGCTTTCTTGAAATCCAACTTCAAGGTGATCGTGGGTGTTTTGCGGAGATGACAACTCTGCATCAAATCCGCGGCAAATAGGAAATTGTCGGTGATGCACCTCCCAGCAATAAATCCAGACTGTTCAAAGGACACCAGGAGCTCAATAAACTTCTGCAGTCGTGTGGTCAAGATCCGAGAGACAATCTTCATGACACAATTCTGAAGGGAAATGGGCTGGAATCCGTCCGCTGAGAGCACCACATCACATTTGGGCAGCAGGGTGATGAAAGCACGGTTAACACCATCCAAGCCCGCTAAACCGAGCAGTGGATATCACAAAACAATAAGTAATCGGATCTAGAAGGAGAATAAGACAATGTACTGATTAAAGATTCAGATAATGGAGAAATGAGAGCAATCATGGGAGATGATATCCAAATGAGAACAATCGAGGGAGATGATGCATAATAAATAATTCAGACTTGAAACAAACACCAAGACACTTCAGGGTTCCACTACAAAAATTCACAAATAGAATCATTTTTCCAGCAATCAATGGGTGCATTTCAATATCTACACTTGATATTCTTCTATGGATTTTGCGTCCTAGTGTATTTTCCATGCTTGAAATTATTTTTTGCCTCTTAATGTGTTTTTAATCATGCTGAAACAAAGAGTTACAGCTCACTGTCACTGAAGAGCAAGCACAGCACAGTACATCACCAAAAGAGCAACAGTCAAACCAGGTAAGCATAGAGAACCTCATGCCAGCTTCCAGATCAAACAAATTGCAGAATCAGACACTCCAAAAGATGGACAGGTCCGAACCCGAATTGCTGCTGGCGGAGACTTTGTCTCCCTGAAATCTCAGTGAGTCACATCAGATAAGTAGTGTAGTAGTTACTGTACAGAGAAGCAGTGTAGTTGTGCATTTTCCCAGCATCAAAATCTCCAACTGTTGCTGTCAAGCAAGGAATCAGTGTGCTGTCGGCTGTCCCCATCAGATCAAGCAAGAGGGAGAGTTGCTCCAAAACCAAAACACAGGCACACCAAGACAGACAATCCAAACTTTCAGAAGACCTAACCTGACGTCGCAGCAGGGGGAATAAACAGATGCAAGAACGAAATTGCAGCAAGCACACAAACTGGAGTACAGTATCTCCAACAATCGCTGGCACAAGACAAAAAAGGATCACCCAACAGCAGCAAGAGAATCATATCCAGCAGTAGAATCTTATCCGTAAACATCTCCACAGGAGTAGGTAGTGCTGCATCTTCACAACATTCTGTCATCTCAAACGACTATTCCTGCCAAAAAGAGTAGTCAGACTGATGTCACACTCGGATCCCAAAAATGAGGTCCTGCAGACCCACAACGGAGAAGCAGCATGCTTCCGAATTGGAGGCAGGTGACAAAACAACTTTCAGCAGAAAACGTCATGTGAAGATCTTCTACAAACTTCACATCACTAGATAGAGCCGTGATGGTGATATTGAACAAACTAGGAAGACAAGAACCAACAAGCCAACAAAAGACAAGATCGGAGAGTTGTTAGCAGAACCAAAAGCGACAGATAAATTCCCAAAAAACTTCTGTAGTAGTAGTTTGCAGATGCAAGAGCATCTGCTGCCAAACAGATGAGCAGTATGCTGAATCTTGCTCGCAGATCTAGCATCTGCTGCCACAAATGAGTGGTCAAAAGCATCAGCAAACCAAGGCTGTACAATCTTATCCATCGACTGCTTATGGGATCACTCAGATTTCAACAAAACATCAAGACTCCACCGTTACACCACAAACATCTTGTTCAGAAAATAGACAAACAGAAATCATGGGATCACTCAGATTTCAGCAAAACATCAAGACTATAGGGCTCCACAGCAAACAATCAGAAAACTGGCATCACAGGACAGAGCGACATTCCAGCAACACAGTGAATGAAGCAGAGAAGCATTTCAAAGGGACAGGCCAATTTCTTCCTTTCAACACCATATATATTGAGATCTGGGTAGGATTCTTAAAACAGCCACGGGCACGACACTAGGTACATTCGACAGAGACTGAATTAAAACATAAAAACGATGCAACAGAGGGCGGTCCAAGCACAGGACCCTACAGAAAGGAAACTAGACTAGCAACTTCAGTCGGATCCAGGACAACGACTACATGGGACTAGAGCTACCATTTGTACCACCACAAGCAGCAGCAGCAGCCTGAAAGAGAGGGAGGGACTACCAAGGGGCTAAACTAACAGCGAACATCCATCATACTATTTTGAAAAATTCCAAGGTGATTACCAAATTTATGATAATTATGCACATACACTTTATTAGAAGGGCTAGAATATACACTGGACCAAAAGATTTGCTTTGACTTTACAAAAAAGTTGTCTAAAGTTAAGAAATATTTTGATTAACAGTTCTGACATACAGAGCAAAATGAGTGAATCTACGCTCTAAAATAAGTCTATATACATCAGTATGTAGTTCGTATTGGAATCTCTAAAATGACTTATATTTAGGAACGGGGGGACTATCAGTTTATTCTTTGACATAATTTTCTTTCATTCTTGATAGCAATCAACATGACATTATTTGATCTACTATTTAAAAAAATGGAACTTTGCATATGAAAACATACATGAAACATGCCCGGGGACGACATCATTATGTAACATCACAAAAGAGTAGAATATACGGGAGGGCAATGAGGGCAATTATGCTTGAATGGAATTTTTTACTTCTACTTAAACTCACAATCGATTGGTCAGTTCTGAATCAAATGCATATCATATTGATGCCTCTTTTATTTGTTCAAAATCATTGTTGCATGCACTGTCGCTAAGCACCTGTAGGTCGCATGGAACAATTTGCAAATGCTTTGCATCATTCATTGCAGGTACCAATACGGCGGAAGGCTCCACAAGAATGATATAAGCTACGAATGAATGTAATGTGTCCCGTCTCGCTTGAAAACAAAGGGTAATGTATAATTTCCATCTTGCAAGATGAAGCACTCATGCTGACAATAAATGTATCATTTGCAAATTGTTCCTGTGCATGTCTTGCTTTTTTTTTACAACAGAATTATGACTACAAACACATGCTCATAAAAGTCTTATTTTTTATCACACGAAATAAATATAATATGTATATACACATAATGTATCGACGGGGCGCGGCGTGCCGCCATGCAGGCATGGCTAGTATGCTACTAGAGTAGGTGGGCTGGCTAATCATATCGATTGGTCCCATAGTTTAGAATCCGATTTGATCGCATTCACTTGGTTTTTCAGGATTTGTTAACAATTAGTGTCTTCTTTGTGGTGGTCAAGTCTTTATTATTATTATTATTTTTAGTTTATTTGTTGTTAGTGATAAGACTATCATCTCGTTGAGTTCATTCGATATGTCAAATTGTTTGTAACGGCTGAAAATGGTTGGAGTAGGAACTTGGATAGGACTAGGCGTGGGAGGCATACAGGAAGATAAGAGCAAAATGAAGAATTTGGCCTGTGAAGACCCATCGGTCGGCCCCTGAAGGCATCGATTGCAGGGTGCGTAATAAGCTAGCACAATAATTACTGCCCTGGGTGCATGTAGTCAGGTTAAACAGCAAGTCTCCCTGAATAAACTTGAATCCCTGTACATATTACCCCTCTTTTCGTCTATATATCAATGGGCAGCTGCCTGTTTTCAAAGAGAAAAAAAGACTCCAAAGGATATTCTTATAAAATTGAACAAAATGAGTATTAATGTTGTCATCCCAACTAGTGTAAGCATCAGTTGCGGTCCAAGCAAGAATCAAACTGGCGACTTGCCACCATGCTATGAAAGCAGCATACCGCCGGCATTCAGTTTGCAAGACAAAGTTTATTATTTTTGGCACCATACTAAAAGTTCGCCTTTTTCTTCGGAAGAACGTGTCCATGAACCATCGAGTTTTCATGAGCAACATCACCGCTCCGTCAAGTTTTCAAGAAAACATGAGAGGGCACCTCGAAACTTCGGTTTTCGCCAAACAAAACTCAATTGTTAGGCACAGTCCTGATGACACATGCCTGAAGGGTAGCTAGAGACACAACTTAAAGTCTTGTGCAGGAGAATCCAAAGGGTGGAATTTGGAATTTGCTTGTTGCTCTAAAGCACTGCTAACAGCCCATTCAGTTGTACCGACACAAAGCATCCTGGTTCTGACTGGCTCGATGTTGGCTGCTGAGTAAGAGTTCCTTGAAGTTGATCCATGATGTAAATGCACGATAACCACGAGCATTGGATAATTTTGTGTTGTGTCAAATGCTTTGGATTTCTAAAACTTAGGAAGGACAACTAGATTTGAATGCTACCATCCTATATGTGGAAAAAATGAACAATTCTTGTGTGAGTTTGATATGATGACACATGGCATATTTTAACATGCTCCCTCTGACCCCCTTTTGTTACATGTGAGGTAAGAAGGTAAGAGTTAATCTGACCACTACTTAATGAGAAAGAAGGGCATAAACACTCCGGATACCAACAAAACAAATCCCAACCAATCAGTGATGACACAAAAAATTCTCATTGCCACTAGCCTTTAATCATGTTTGTGTCCTTGTTCAGCCGCAACACATGCAAGTGCACTCATTTATGAAACAACAACCGCCCCTCTACCACCACCACCATATGCCACTATAAAGGTCCGATGAGTTTGAGGTATAGAGCAATTCGTGACTATTTTGATTTTTACATTATACTAGAGTCGGATGTTGCCTACCGTTTAGAGCGGTCTCATAGTTTATTCACTCGGTTTCTTAAGTTTTGTTGAGAGCGGTCCCTTGTTTGTGGTGTATGTTATTGTCTTTGGATCCATTTGGTTGAATTATTTTTTATTAGTGATAAGGCCATCATCTCGGTGAGCTCATCCGAGATGCGGGAGAAAGGCTGGAACTGATTAGTATTGGGACTCAAGCTGAACTAGGTGTTGGAGGCATCCAGGAAGACTTACGAGTAGCTTCATGAATTTTCTCAATCAAGAGCTTACCATTACGTAGTTGGTAACCCATATCCAAGACAGTTAACTGGAGATGGAGAAGATCTGGATTTTGATGTTGTAAGAACAAAAAAAATATGTCTAGCTTGGAAGAAATTTCACGTAAGAATAACAAGAATAGGTCTAGCAACACGAGAAGGCGTTGCTCAGTTAGCGGACGCAATACCAATATGCTATGGAAGGGGCTCACATGATCATTTGATTTGTGTACACAAAATATATTTGTCTTATACCGTATTAAAAGCACTAAACATCTTTTCCCCTCTTCTAAGTTCTGACAGTCCCACATGTCTCAATCGTTAATGCTCACTTATGTGTTCTTACACCGTAGAATCTTCATGAGCAAGGTCACCGCTTCGCGCTGACACTGCACAGTTTCTAGACCACACGTGTCACGGTGACAGTCCGCGGTTCTAGTACTCTGTACAACAGCGACCAACAGTAACAAACAAACAGGTAGATAAAGAGAACCTTATTCAAGTACGTGATATGCACGTGTACAAATGGCAACAAAAATTGGAAGTACCAAAGCAAAGGACGAGACGTGCAACGTGCACCTGGATCCAGAGAACTTGGCAAGCACATCTTAGATCCTCCCACATAAACAAAAATCTGAGTTCTAATGGATTCAGGTGCGAAACAGATCCTCCAAATTGTTACTGTCAAAAAAAGGCATGCAATGCGTATGTAGACTTGTCATACCATCAGATGAGTGTTCGTAGAGACTGAAAATGGCAATGCCGCACCGAAACCCGCGTCCCTGCTGGTTTTTACCCTATTAGGAGATGGGGATGGGCGTCTTTGTAACCCCGCGGAGCTGCTACTGGATACATTATAAAACCCTGCATTTTGTTTGCGGGTTCAAACCCGTTTCAGTAGTATCCGGACCCGAAATCTGCCATACCCGTTCAAATACGTAGCATATCCACTGATCCACCATTTCTACCCATCCACTGATCCAGTTTCGACTACTCGACCGCCCCAGCCCCAGCCCCAAATCACACGACCTCCACACCCTTCACTCGGTAAACCCCTCTCTCAGTCACTCCTCATTCCTCAAGTCGCTCCAACACACGACAGCACACCACCTAAACCTAATCCTAGCTGCTGTTTTCACTGACTGCTCGCGGGGAGGGGTTTCCCACGAGTTCAAAAAACCCAGCGGGTTTATGGGACGGGCAAAAAACTGGCGCCGTGCACGAGGACGGGGACGGAGACAGGGACGGTGACGGGTTTGGACAAGCAAAACCAGGAGGGTTTCGTCCCCGTTGCCATCTTGAGTAGAGACTACCAACAGCACGATCCCAAATTGTTGCTGTCAATAAAAAGGAGGCATTGGACTGAGATGTCGCCCTCCAATCTCACAAGGTGGGCCCCAACTCCACGTGCAGAGCCATAACACAGATACTGCATACATCCAAGCATCGCATTGTTCTAACGTGCTTCATAACTAGAAGCAGATAGACTGGTTATTAGCCCAAACTTTAAGAGAACTTCCTAACAGAAACTTCTCTTCGGTAACCGTATACCACACCAAATGGCAGTGCATCCACGAGCAAACAAAAGACAAATGACCCAAACAGAAGTGCCAACACTGGATCTTCCTGACGGCTCCAACAATCGTTGCCTAATAAAAGGGATCGATAGAGCACCGGCAACAAGAGAGTAGCAAAGCATGGCAATGAGATGTCATACAATCTTATCCATCAACTGATTAGACACAACTACTAAGTGCTGGCGCACCTCAGAGTGCCACTCCCAAAATTAAGGAACTTCATCGTTCATGCTCACATCATGGTGTTGCCAAATGTATTCAACAATTTAGGATAAATTTTTTTTGTATCTAAGCTTTAAGAATTTCACGAATATCGAAAACTAACTGGTCAATGCTTTTTGCTGATAATACTTGCAATCTAATCAATCGACTTAGTGTGACAATTCTACCGAAGCTATCCTTGAATTGCATAAAAATAAAACTAACATGGTTATAGTGAATGAAGACTTTTAAACACGCATGGCATGGTGAAAGGGTATCTCCTCCAGCAGACTGTTAAGATGAAGAGATCTGAACCCCAAGTGGTGTACGGATTGAGAACTTTGTCAAAAGTGGCAGTACTGTGTGGGAGAACTACTATCCTGCATTTCAATTGTACATATGTTGGCTAGCTTCATAAATAGGGCAAAGGATAGGATGTTTCCCCTTCTTATAGACGAGGATCTCTCCATTTTTCCTACATGTAGATGATACCACTCTGTTTTAAGGATCATGGTCTTGAGTAGGTCAAAAAACCTCACAATATTCCTTCTATGTGGTCCATGAACCATGATATGTGTTCGCTCTTCCAACTACTGAGACCTGATAATACTCCTTGAGTAGGCCTTTATGGCGAGCCTCTCTTGGTTTGCATCAGTCACAAAGAAACAACAACCAAAGCCTCCACTACCATGAAATGAGTTTGGGTGGTCTATTGATGGTAACTCTAATTTGGATCAGTTGTTTAGAATCATAGACAAAGTTGACATAGGAATAGGAGAGAACATATCACTATCAATTGCACCAACCTTCTCAGCTCGATCACCCTGAATCACATGGCACTACATGTATTAGTATTTTGTTAGTTACTATCTCAACAGGCTCATCCTGAAGAAAGCATTTGTCTGTATGTATTGCAGTTTAAGGCATGGCGAATATGAATTTTTCTATTTATCTTGGCCATTGCAGTTTGACCAGAATAAACTTCAGCCAAGCGCATGGTACCTATCTAGAGACTGCTTTAACCCAGTGGGGTGTCAAAACAACACACGAGCAAATTCCAGTTCTGATCATGGAAGCATAACTAAAGTAGGTCTCCCTCTATGTGTACATGTCTGGTATTTTTTACGCTTGAAATTATTTAATAAAAATAATATTTTTAGATTTCAAAAAATATTTATGTTTGCGTGAAATAATCATCAAGTTGTCTCGTGGAGAATCACGTTTAAAAATTGCAATCTATTGACTGTATCTACTCTTCAATGCTTCATTGACTATATTGTACAAATATAACAACTAGAAAATGAAGTGATGTAAACATGGGACTCCCATATGCCAAAACAAACCTTCCAATTTGATGAAGCACGTGATAGGGAAAGCACAATATGAAAAGTCCAGAAAATGCCAAGCAAAACCAAATCGCAATCAATTGGTGACATTGCAAGGGTTTAAATATCTCTCTTCACAGTGTCTTCGCGGAAATCTAAATCGCATTCCTCTAAAAAGAAACAAAAACAGCCCAAGAAGGCGAAATGTTCAACACCGACCCGAGTTTCCACATGAGAGGTATGTTTTGGAATAGCAGAGGTCTCTCAGACTTGGCTAAATATAAACACGTTGGTGATTGTCTGCGCGAACATGGGTTGGATTTTGTGGCAATTTCGGAGGCTGGTAAATGTGACTTCCGCCCGCCTATCCTTGATCACCTATCAGGTGGTTTCGACTACACGTGGCATAGTCTGCCAGCTCGTGGAAGGTCTGGAGGAATCCTTCTTGGGATACAGACCACCACCATGGACTTGTTGGCTTTTTCGATTGGTGAATTTCATATGAAATTTCACTTACGAAACAGAGCTGATAATTTTACATGGAGCCTGGTCGCAGTCTTTGGGGCTGCCCAAGATGAGCATATATCGGCCTTCCTTTGTGAATTGGTGAACCTGGCTAAGGATAACCCATATCCAATGCTTATTAGAGGGGACTTTAATATCCTTAGGTACCAGCAAGAGAAAAATAATGACCGCTTCGACACTCATTGGCCTTTCATATTCAATGCTGTGATAGACAGTTTGAATCTTCGGGAGGCCAGTATGTCGGGTCGGCAGTTCACCTGGGCTAATAACTGATCTGTGCCGACATACAAGAAACTCGATAGGGTACTCATGGACACCGAATGGGAACTGAAATTTCATCTGGTAAAAGTGCGAGCCCTAGAGCGTATCGAGGCGTTATCGGATCATGCACCCATCATTCTGGATTCTAACTCTACTAAGCCAACCGCCCGTCGCCCTTTCAAATTTGAATTGGGATGGCTGCATCGGGATGGATTTGTAGACATAATCAAGAATGTTTGGGAGAAGCCCGCTGTTGGTCGTACGCCTATTCGAGATGGAACTTTAAAATAAGGGCCATGAGGAAACACCTCACTGGATGGGCAAAACACATCAACGGGATATATAAAAAAGAAAAACAAAGACTCCCTACCATTATAGACGATTTCGACAAAATTGCAGAGACGCGCACCGTACCTTATCTCAACAAGAGATTGAGTTGAAAAATCAATCTAATGAGAAGGTTGCACGTCTTTTGCGAGAAGAGGAGATCAAATACTACCAGAGATCCAAAGCTGACTTCATCTTGATGGGTGATAGTAATACAAGATACTTCCAATTGATCGCCAATGCGCGGCATAGGAAAAAAAATGTATTTACAGTCTCCAACAAGATGAGGGGCGGATCGAAGGTCAGGAGTGTGACATCCCCACTATCACACTACAGTGATCTCTCTCTAACAGTGGCCATGTTACCATGATCACTCAGTCAATCTGCCACTTGTCCAAAATCAAACCCAAATTCAAATTTTAAATGCAAGTCAAAGATTTAAAGTTTTCAAATGTCAAAACTAAATAGTACAAACTGTGGCAAATAATTCATAGGTGATATTGGTGAAGAAACCACATCTTTATAAAGTGTTTAAATGCTCTAAAATAAATAAAACAGTAGCAAAAATGATTATTTAAATACCCTTTTATAATTAATAAAATGTCGAACTAAGTTATTTGGGGACTAGACTTTTTGTGACTATGGACTAAGTTGAAATACTAATTTAGATGCTAAGTGTATATTTCACTAAAACTAAAATAAAATGTAACTAAAATAAAACAGAAAGAATAAATAAAAAGAAAGGAAATAAAACAGAGTAAAAAGAAAAAGGAAACCCCCTGGCCAACTGGGCCGAACGGCCCAGCTGGCCGCCGAACCAACCGGCCCAGGCCAGCCCCCCCTCACTCCCTTAACCCCCCCACCCGACCGAAGCCCTAACAACTCGCTCCCACTCCCCACTCCCCCCCCCCCCCCCCACCACGTCGCCACTCCCTCTCCCCCTCCCGATCCGATCTGGATCGGGGACGAACCCCCCCCCCCCCCCACTCCCCTCGCTCCTCGCCCCCTCTGCCTGATCTGGATCGGGGCACGGCGCCCCGACCCCGTCGCCGATCCCCGCCGCCTCGACGCCGCCCCACAAACTTCGTCGGCGTCGTCACGCCCCGCCCCGCGTCGGACGCCCCCTCGACCGCCATCGCCGAAGCCTCCCCGCCTCTTCCCTGCGCCACCTCCTCGTGCCTCGACGCCCCTGTGCCCCTGCAAACGCTGATGAGGCCCTCCGGCCTCTCTCCTTCCCCCCCCCCCCCATGTTTCCCCCTACCCCCGCAACCGTCGTCGTGCACGCGTCGCCCGGTGCCCGTGCTCACGGTGAGCACGCGCGCACCCATTGCACCCGCGCGTCGCCCGCGCCCCGGGCCTCCCTCTCCACGCGCTCCCCTGGCCCCGCGCTTGCTCGCCGTGGCCGCATTTGCCCGCAGCGCCGCTGCTTCTGCCGCTGATGCTGCCGCCGCCCTAGCCAAGCGCCCGCGTCCCTATTCCCGCCCTCGCACACCTGCCGCTCACCCCGCTCGCGCTCACCTCCGGCTGGCCACGCCCCGCCTCGTCCCACCGCGCCCGCGCCGGACAGCGCCGGCTGCGCTGGCTGCTGCTACGCCCTGCCTCCGCATCAGGCCCGCAGGCTCCCGCCCGCTCGCCGGCCGTCGCCCCGCTGGCCGCGCCACCCCGCGTGCTCGCCGCCCCGGCCATGGCCTCTGCTCGCCGTGTACCGCTGGCCAGCGCCCGGGCTCGCCCCATCGGGCGCTCGTGGCCGCGCCCGCGCGCCCGTTAGCCCCCCCTAGGCCTATGACAACGGGCCCCACGCCCCAGAACGTTAATAAAAAAAAAAATAACAAAAATATAATTAATAATTAAATTAATTAATTAATTAACTTAATTAACTTAACCTAATTAATCTGTTAATTAAACTAATTAACTTGGTTAATTAGTTAACAGTCAATGACAGTGGGACCCACACGTCGGTTTGACTAAGTCAACAGACGGTTGACTGATGACATCATGCTGACATCACGCTGACCTCATAATAACATTTTATAATTAATTTAATTCTGTTAATTATAAAATATGATTTAAAACTTTAGAAATTAATATAAATTAAACCGTAGCTCGGATCGAAAAACTTTATACATGAAAGTTGCTCAGAACGACGAGACGAATCCAACCGTGCTATCTGTTTCCGTGTCGGGACCCTCTACGGAGGTGAACCCGCAACTTTTAGTCTGTTTCCGGTAGATAAATAGTGCATACACACCGGTTAATAATTCCAACTTAAACCCTAAAATAACTAATATGACTTAGACATGTTTCTAGGCAACCCTGCACTGCACGTTAGCATAGCATGCTCTGTGTTGCTTATGTTTGCTGTGTATTTATCTGTCCCCCCCCCCCTCTTCTCTCTCGGTAGACCCCGACACCAATGCAGTTCCCGAGACCGACGCAGCTCAGGAGCCCGACGACACCGTTGACGACCTTGCCTTTGCCGCCGAGCAACCAGGCAAGCACCCCCCCTCCCCCTTGAACATACCGATATCACCTATTCTTTCTCTCTCATGCTTGCATTAGAAATTGTTGCTGCTATTGTTTAACCTATTCCGATGCATAGCCTGTTTATTGTAACCTGCTATTGAAACCTTACCTGATTATCCTAAACTGTCTAGTATAGGCTGGGTAGAGACCTACCAGAGACCCCACTTTGTCCCCAGTTGCCCCGCTGGATTATCAGATGACTCGATCAACGGGATCGACGGCGACTCCGTTTGGAAATTTTGTTCTCTGCCTCCATCATCGCTTCGTCAGTGACTGCTCCGACACTGTCGAGGAGCGCATGAGAATCCTGTATAGGAGTTTATCCGGCGGTGGCTACTTCGTTCTGAAGCGGGGACGCCGGCGTTTCCAGGTGGGCACCAGCTCCATCATAGGGCAGCAGGTAGAA
This sequence comes from Thinopyrum elongatum, assembly GCA_011799875.1. Taxonomy (NCBI): domain Eukaryota; kingdom Viridiplantae; phylum Streptophyta; class Magnoliopsida; order Poales; family Poaceae; genus Thinopyrum; species Thinopyrum elongatum. The sequence continues at coordinate 445,842,868 of CM022301.1, read as the reverse complement.
GGCGGGCGGATCCGACGATTTCTCCCCGACTTAGTTGGCTGGAGGCGTCGGATCCGGGACCTGCGGTGTCCCGGGGACTGCCCCGGCCGATGAGCCACAAGGAGGACGGTTCCGTCATTCTGCGACGGGCTACAAATTCGGTTCAGAAAGTGACTTCGGCGCGATGAGGTGCTTCAGGTTCTTGGTCAGGCGGGTGCTCGTTTTCGTCTCCAGTGTGTGCTCCGGCCACTCTGGAGTCAGGCGATGGGCGATGGCTTATTCGGCACAGAAGATCCCAGGGCTCGATCTTTTTTCTTGTTTGTGGGGATGTTGTGTGCTAGTACTGTGTTTGGACGTGTGTCCTCTCTGGTTTCTTCGCGTGAGTTCCTGCGTGTACTTGTACTACTTGCGATGGAATGAAGTGGCGCAGTAACTTGTAAAAAAAATGATTTGGATATGTGATCTGAGTGGGCCTTTGGCCCGATAGCACTAACCATCACGCGGGAAAAGTTATGGGCACTCTGCATCGTATGCATCAGCCGAAAGCTCTGTCAGACGTACAGTTTAGCATAGCGGCACGGACGGACCGGCGCCATCCTGTAGTGGTGGTGCCTGGCTTCACCGTGTGTGCAACGACCCGGAGTGCACAGGGCGATGGCCCAAGACCCCTGAGTGCTTAGGATATAGACCGACGGGGACCTCTCTGCTGAGCTCTAGGTAGGGCTGCGGTGTGTCGTTTGGCCGAGGCCGGGCATGACCCAGAATAGTGTGTCCGGCCGGAGTTAAGCGAGCGTGGTGGGTAAGTTGGTGCACCCCTGCAGGGAAGAACTAATCTATGCATAGCCGGATCCTCAGTAACGGACGCTCGGAGTTGTATCCCGATCGATACAACTAGAACATATTGATGAGATGAGATATGGATATTATGGCTCTGGGATTACTTTCTCGCAGGGAGTCGAGAAAGGATCTCTGGCCGAGGTTGATGACAGTATGGCTCTGGGATTGCTTTCTCGCAGGGAGTCGAGAAAGGATCTCTGGGTGAGGTTGAGACTTAATGATACTACTACTCTATACTGTACTACTCTACACTCTTCTAATGCTGCAAGACCGTTGAAGATGCTAGTCTTCGATAGGACTTGGCTTTCCCCTCTATTCTGGCATTTCTGCAGCCCAGTCCACATATACAGCCTTCCTTTGATAATGTTGCATATGTAGTGTAGATCCTTGCTTGCTGAGTACTTTGGATGAGTACTCACAGTTGCTTTGCTTTCTTTTTCCCCCATATCCTTTTGATGCAACCAGATGACGGAGCCCCGGATATAGCTGCCCACGCCAACGATCGCTACTACTACCCCGAGGGTGGATACTACTGCGAGTTGGCCGACTACCAGGACCAGGTTCGGAGGGTCCCAGGCAGGAGGCCTGCGCCTTTCGATCGTAGTGTTTTCTTTTGCCTCGCCTTTTAAGGGCCTATCTGTGTTTTCTTTTATATCTGTACTCAGATATCTGATGCTTCCGCTGACGCTTGCATGCGAGCTTATGTATTCGAGCCCTCGAGGCCCCTGGCTTGTAATATAAAGCTTGTATGACTTTAGTTATGATTTAGAGTTGTGTTGTGATATCTTCCCGTGAGTCCTTAGGCTTGATCGTGTGCATTTGCGTGTATGATTAGTGCACGATTGAGCTGGGGGCGTCACAAGTTGGTATCAGAGCCGACTGCCTGTAGGAATCCCCCTTTCCAACTCCTTGGTCGAAGTTGAGTCTAGTCGTCCAAAACTGTTTTACTAACTTGGCTGTGTGGCTTACGGGCCCACGTCGCCAACTGGGTGTTATTAGGATCTTTTATTCCTCGTCTTTAATCTGGAACTCTGATCTCTCTTCTATTCGGGTTAAATAATTTTGCTAACTCTAACACTAGGTTCTCGTAACTGCTTCCTCCCGGAGAGCTCCTTCACTACAGATGATCGCTTGCTTCGCCAGAAGATTCTGCAGATACTCCTTGATGATTTCCGAGACCCTGTGCCCACTGCTTTGCAGTTCCTGACTACCGATAATCCCTGTGAATAACATCCTTGCCGTTTGTACCTTCATCCCCAGTTGCTCTTGTTGTTACAAGTTACCCCTATTACTCTCCGTTGTTCTGAGAATCCTTTGTGCCTACTGCCTTGCAGTTCCTTGTCGCCTGAATACACCTACAAATTAATCCTCACACATACCGAGGATTTGTTTCTCAAATTGCCGTCGATTGTACCCCTAAGGCTATTCAACTTATCCATCCCTAATCAGAGCATTGCTTCTGATCCCTTGACTTGGAATTCATAATTCCTTTACAATTGAGCTTCGAATTAGTCAGTTGTTTCTATCACCTGATATCCTTGCATTCTTCTTCTTCTATTTGAGTACCGATACTCACATCAGATCCTTTGCCGACCAACTGGTCTTTTGTTGGGTTATTATTCGACAGAGTCTTTCATATTCAATAGCCTTGCGAGTCCTTTTCTCAACTTATCATGGAAGCTGCTCGTAAAAATAATAATCCCTTGTTATAATTTCATCTTGAATTTTGCTTTGATCCTTTGCAATCATGATTTCGACCATGATTGTTCTTCTTTGATCCCATTTCGCGGACAAGTTAAAGCACTTGTCTTCTGCGAATCGATATACCTGTCCAACCCCTATACTGAACTACCTCGAGCATTACCCCCTACTATCTCGAGGATATCATCCTATTGTACTGCGTCCTATGAGTTTTTCCGATGGAATGATACCTTTCCCTGTCATAGTCACTCCATGGGTTCTGGGTTGTCTTCAAACTGAGACCACCGAACAATGAATCGATTTCGCTCGGTGATTCAGCACTCCTAGTACTTTGTTGCTGCGGAGTTGAATACCCCATCACATCATTCCTAGCCTGATCGGCTATTTTTTTTATCGTGCCAACTTTTAACTGTGCTACCTGGTCCTTATGCCCGGAGCAACTTCCGACGATGATCGAAGCTTACGTCAATCTTCCTCATCTTATCATTTCACCTCGAACAACAAGCTTGATTTTGAGCTTGTGTCGTATCCGTGGTTTCAATAACCGTTCGCTTCATCATTCCTTTTGCCGGATGCCGTCGTTGTTCAATTGCATCTTCATAGAGCTTCTCGACAAAACTTGTCGTGATCACCATCGATATACTGCCTTGTTCTAAGATATCAATCGAATTCATGATGTGAAATACCATCCTTGACCCTCGATGATTTGTGTTGTCATCGACACCATCCTTGACTTCCTACCAACGCAGACTTGGTCATGTTTTGCTCTGACATTGAGTTCCCTGCTATTCTTGTAACTGTTCCTTTGTAACTCTTGTGCTCTTCAGATCCAACCTTTTACTTGAAACACCATACCAATGCTACCTCAAAACATGACTGTGGTATTCCGAATATCAACATGAACATTGGAGGCACATTGCCAAATGCTTCTTGATCTATTATCCGGACACCGTTGTACGGGTAACATCTTGATTTTTTCCCTTGCCCCTTTATCTAAATAAGTGATGTACTTGTTGTTCTGACATGTATATCATGCTCTACTTTTCCTTGGGAAAAGTTACACTCCTAATTCTTGTGAATAAACACATTTTCCTTTCCATTGGTTTGTTTAACCTTTCTTGTGATCTATATGATATAAGCAGAAATAACTCCCTGCTTACAAAACACCCCGTTGTACAACCTTGTCAGTGAGACCCTGTTACTATTGTTGATGACATTCCGGTAACCCCCGATGGACGAGAACTTTGCCTATTGGTCCGCCTCGTTTTAACAAGCAGGAAAATGGTTCTCTTCGTCCCTCGCCCTTGGTACCGACTTTGTTGCCGACATAGCTCACAGACTATCCTCTGACATACCTTGTTGATGTGACCGGTAAGATGTCACCGTTCTCCCTACTTTTGATCGACACCCCCCCCCACACACACACACACACAGTTCCACAGGATCGAAACCTGACTCTTCTCTACATCCTTGATTCCGAAGTATCATATGCTCTTGGCTTTGTGTGTTATCACGAGCCACCCTCCGAGAGATGATCTATTCCCGATGCTCTGAACCCCCTTCTCACACTCTATTCAGGTATCGATCGTTTGTCCAGTCACTTGAGACTTTCTATCTGTACCTCCATACTTTGCTCTCGATGCTTTCTTAAGTTTCAACTCGAGAGATACTTCTGCCACATTCCCTGAGCTGTTCACCAGATATTAACCCTATAAGGGTCAATTCTCCCGAAGATACACTTTACTTCCCCACTTAAATCTCGGGACGAGATTTCTTGTAGTGGAGGAGACTTGTGACATCCCCACTATCACACTACTGTGATCTCTCTCTAACAGTGGCCATGTTACCATGATCACTCAGTCAATCTGCCACTTGTCCAAAATCAAACCCAAATTCAAATTTTAAATGCAAGTCAAAGATTTAAAGTTTTCAAATGTCAAAACTAAATAGTACAAACTGTGGCAAATAATTCATATGTGATATTGGTGAAGAAACCACATTTTTATAAAGTGTTTAAATGCTCTAAAATAAATAAAACAGTAGCAAAAAAGATTATTTAAATACCCTTTTATAATTAATAAAATGTCGAACTAAGTTATTTGGGGACTAGACTTTTTGTGACTGTGGACTAAGTTGAAAGAAAGAAAGGAAACAAAACAGAGTAAAAAGAAAAAGGAAACCCCCTGACCAACTGGGCCGAACGGCCCAGCTGGCCGCCGAACCAACCGGCCCAGGCCGGCCCCCCTCACTCCCTTAACCCCCCCCCCCACCCGACCGAAACCCTAACCGACTCGCTCCCACCCACCCACCCCCACACACACACGTCGCCACTCCCTCTCCCCCTCCCGATCCGATCTGGATCAGGGACGAACCCCCCCGCACTCCCCTCGCTCCTCGCCCCCTCTGCCCGATCTGGATCGGGGTACGGCGCCCCGACCCCGTCGCCGATCCCCGCCGCCTCGACGCCGCCCCACCGACTTCGCCGGCGTCGCCATGCCCCGCCCCGCGTCGGACGCCCCCTCGACCGCCATCGCGAAGCCTCCCGCCTCTTCCCCGCGTGCCTCCTCGCGCCTCGGCCCCCTGTGCCCCTACAAACGCCGGTGAGGCCCTCCGGCCTCCTCCTCCCCCCCCCCATGTTTCCCCTACCCCCGCAACTGTCGTCGTGCACGCGCCGCCCGGTGCCCGTGCTCACGGTGAGCACGCGCGCACCCGTTGCACCCGCGCGTCGCCCGCGCCCCGGGCCTCCCTCTCCACGTGCTCCCCTGGCCCCGCGCTTGCTCGTCGTGTCCGCCTTTGCCCGCAACGCCACTGCTTCTGCCGCTGATGCTGCCGCCGCCCTAGCCAAGCGCCCGTGTCCCTATTCCTGCCCGCGCACGCCTGCCGCTCACCCCGCTCGCGCTCACCTCCGGCTTGCCAAGCCCCGCCTCGTCCCACCGCGCCCGCTCCGGACAGCGCCGGCCACGTTGGCTGCTGCTGCACCCATCTCCGGCCGCCGCCGATGCTACGCCCCGCCTCCGCCTCAGGCCCGCAGGCTCCCGCCCGCTCGCCGGACGTCGCCCCACTGGCCGCGCCACCCCGCGTGCTCGCCGCCCCGGCCATGGCCTCTGCTGGCCATGTACCGCTGGCCAGCGCCCGGGCTCGCCCCATTGGGCGCTCGTGGATGCGCCCGTGTGCCCACACGCCCGCGCGCCCGTTAGCCCCCCTAGGCATATGACAACGGGCCCCACGTCCCAGAACGTTAATAAAAAAATATAATTAATTAATTAGCTGAATTAATTAACTTAATTAATTTAACCTAATTAATCTGTTAATTAAACTAATTAACTTGGTTAATTTGTTAAAAGTCAATGACAGTGGGACCCACACGTCGGTTTGACTAAGTCAACAGACGGTTGACTGATGACATCATGCTGACATCACGCTGACCTCATAATAACATTTTATAATTAATTTAATTCTGTTAATTATAAAATTTGATTTAAAACTTTAGAAATTAATATAAATTAAACCGTAGCTCGGATCGAAAAACTTTATACAGGAAAGTTGCTCAGAACGACGAGACGAATCCAACCGTGCTATCTGTTTCCGTGTCGGGACCCTCTACGGAGGTGAACCGGCAACTTTTAGCCTATTTCCGATAGATGAAAAGTGTATACACACCGGTTAATAATTCCAACTTAAACCCTAAAATAACTAATATGACTTAGACATGTTTCTAGGTAACCCTGCACTGCACGTTAGCATAGCATGCTCTGTGTTGCTTATGTTTGCTGTGTATTTATCTGTTCCCCCCCCCCCCCCCCTCTCTTCTCTCTCGGTAGACCCCGACACCGACGCAGTCCCCGAGACCGACGCAGCTCAGGAGCCCGACGACACCGTTGACGACCTTGCCTTTGCCGCCAAGCAACCAGGCAAGCACCCCCCCTTGAGCATACCGATATCGCCTATTCTTTCTCTCTCATGCTTGCATTAGAAATTGTTGCTACTACTATTTAACCTATTCTGATGCATAGCCTGTTTATTGTAACCTGCTATTGAAACCTTACCTGCTTATCCTAAACTGTCTAGTATAGGCTGGGTAGAGACATACCAGATGTTGGGCAACGTGCAATTTCAAAAAAATTCCTACGTTCACGCAAGATCTATCTAGGAGATGCAAGATCTATCTAGGAGATGCATAGCAACAAGAGGAGAGAGTATGTCCACGTACCCTCGTAGACCGAAAGCGGAAGCGTTAGCTTAACGCGGTTGATGTAGTCGAACGTCTTCGCGATCCAACCGATCAAGCACCGAACGTACGGCACCTCCGAGTTCAGCACACGTTCAGCTCGATGACGTCCCTCGAGCTCTTGATCCAGTTGAGGATGAGGGAGAGTTCCGTCAGCACGACGGCGTGGCGACGGTGATGATGAAGTTACCAGCGCAGGGCTTTGCCTAAGCACTACGACGATATGACCGAGGTGTGTAACTGTGGAGGGGGGCACCGCACACGGCTAAGACAAATCTTGGTGTCTCTTTGGGGTGCCCCCTTCCTCCATATATAAAGGAGGGAGGGAGAGAGGCCGGCCCTCCTAGGGGCGCGCCAAGTGTATGGGGTCCTACTAGGACTTCCAAGTTCTAGTAGGAATCCCTTTCCCTTTTCGGAGTAGGAGAGAAGGAAAGAGGGAAAGAGAGAGGGAGTAGGAAAGGGCAAGGGGGGCGCCGCCCCCTTCCCCTAGTCCAATTCGGACCCATGGGGGGGTGCGCGCCACCTCCCCTTTGGCCTGCCTCCTCTTTTCCCGTATGGCCCAATAAGGCCCATTACTTCTCCCGGTGAATTCCCGTAACTCCCCGATACTCTGAAAAATACCCGAATCACTCGAAACCTTTCCGATGTCCGAATATAGCCTTCCAATATATGAATCTTTACCTCTCGACCATTTTGAGACTCCTCGTCATGTCCGTGATCTCATCCGGGACTCCGAACAAAATTCGGTCATCAAATCACATAACTCATAATACAAATCATCATCGAACGTTAAGCGTGCGGACCCTACGGGTTCGAGAACTATGTAGACATGACCGAGACACATCTCCGGTCAATAACCAATAGTGGAACCTGGATGCTCATATTGGCTCCTACATATTCTACGAAGATCTTTATCGGTCAAACCGCATAACAACATACGTTATTCCCTTTGTCATCGGTATGTTACTTGCCCGAGATTCGATCATCGGTATCATCATACCTAGTCCAATCTTGTTACCGGCAAGTATCTTTACTCGTTCCGTAATGCATCATCCCGTAACTAACTCATTAGTCACATTGCTTGCAAGGCTTATAGTGATGTGCATTACCGAGAGGGCCCAGAGATACCTCTCCGATACACGGAGTGACAAATCCTAATCTTGATCTATGCCAACCCAACAAACACCTTCGGAGACACCTGTAGAGCATCTTTATAATCACCCAGTTATGTTGTGATGTTTGATAGAACACAAAGTGTTCCTCCGGTATTCGGGAGTTGCATAATCTCATAGTCAGAGGAATATGTATAAGTCATGAAGAAAGCAATAGCAATAAAACTTAATGATCATTATGCTAAGCTAACGGATGGGTCTTGTCCATCACATCATTCTCTAATGATGTGATCCTGTTCATCAAATGACAACACATGTCTATGGTCAGGAAACATAACCATCTTTGATAAACAAGCTAGTCAAGTAGAGGCATACTAGGGACACTCTGTTTGTCTATGTATTCACACATGTACTAAGTTTCCGGTTAATACAATTCTAGCATGAATAATAAACATTTATCATGATATAAGGAAATATAAATAACAACTTTATTATTGCCTCTAGGGCATATTTCCTTCAGTCTCCCACTTGCACTAGAGTCAATAATCTAGTTCACATCGCCATGTGATTTAACACCAATAGTTCACATCTTTATGTGATTAACACCCATAGTTCACATCGCCATGTGACCAACACCCAAAGGGTTTACTAGAGTCAATAATCTAGTTCACATCGCCATGTGATTAACACCCAAAGAGTACTAAGGTGTGATCATGTTTTGCTTGTGAGAGAGGTTTAGTCAACGGGTCTGCCACATTCAGATCCGTATGTATTTCACGAATTTCTATGTCTACAATGCTCTGCATGGAGCTACTCTAGCTAATTGCTCACACTTTCAATATGTATCCAGATTGAGACTCAGAGTCATCCGGATCAGTGTCAAAAGCTTGCATCAACGTAACCCTTTACGACGAACTCTTTGTCACCGCCATAACCAAGAAATATTTCCTTAGTCCTCTTTAGGTACTTAAGGATAATTTTGACCGCTGTCCAGTGATCTATTCCTGGATCACTATTGTACCCCTTTGCCAAACTCATGGCAAGGTACACAATAGGTCTGGTATACAGCATGGCATACTTTATAGAACCTATGGCTGAGGCATAGGGAATGACTTTCATTCTCTCTCTATCTTCTGCCGTGGTCGGGTTTTGAGTCTTACTCAACTTTATACCTTAAATACAGGCAAGAACTCTTTCTTTGACTGATCCTTTTTGAACTCCTTCAAAACTTTGTCAAGGTATATGCTTTATGAAAGTCCTATTAAGCGTCTCGATCTATCCCTATAGATCTTGATGCTCAATACTTAAGCAGCTTCACCGAGATCTTTTTATTGAAAAATTCTTATTCAAGTATCCTTTTATGCTATCCAGAAATTCTATATCATTTCCAATCAGCAATATGTCATCCACATATAATATCAGAAATGCTACAGAGCTCCCACTCACTTTCTTGTAAATACAGGCTTCACCATAAGTCTGTATAAAACCATATGCTTTGATCACCTTATTGTTGGAAATATGCCCTAGAGGCAATAATAAAGTGGTTATTATTATATTTCCTTGTTCATGATAATTGTCTATTGTTCATGCTATAATTGTATTAACCGGATACTGTAATACATGTGTGAATACATAGATCACAGCATGTCCCTAGTAAGCCTCTAGTTGACTAGCTCGTTGATCAATAGATGGTTATGGTTTCCTAACCATGGACATTGGATGTCATTGATAACGGGATCACATCATTAGGAGAATGATGTGATGGACAAGACCCAATCCTAAGCATAGCACAAGATCGTATAGTTCGTTCGCTAGAGCTTTCTAATGTCAAGTATCATTTCCTTAGACCATGAGATTGTGCAACTCCCGGATACCGTAGGAATGCTTTGGGTGTATCAAACGTCACAACGTAACTGGGTGACTATAAAGGTGCACTACAGGTATCTCCGAAAGTGTCTGTTGGGTTGGCATGAATCGAGACAGGGATTTGTCACTCCGTATGACGGAGAGGTATCTCTGGGCCCACTCGGTAATGCATCATCGTAATGAGCTCAATGTGACTAAGGAGTTAGCCACAAGATCATGCGTTACGTATTGAGTAAAGAGACTTGCTGGTAACGAGATTGAACAAGGTATAAGGATACCGACGATCGAATCTCGGGCAAGTAACATACTGATGGACAAAAGGAATTGCGTACGGGATTGATTGAATCCTCGACATCGTGGTTCATCCGATGAGATCATCGTGGAACATGTGGGAGCCAACATGGGTATCCAGATCCCGCTGTTGGTTATTGGCCGGAGAGATGTCTCGGTCATGTCTACATGGTTCCCGAACCCGTAGGGTCTACACACTTAAGGTTCGGTGACGCTAGAGTTGTTATGGGAAATAGTATGTGGTTACCGAATGTTGTTCGGAGTCCCGGATGAGATCCCGGACATCACGAGGAGTTTCGGAATGGTCCGGAGGTGAAGATTTATATATGGGAAGTCATCATACGGTCACCGGAAGTATTCGGGGGTTTGCCGGTATTGTACCGGGACCACCGAAGGGGTTCCGGGGGTCCACCGGGAGGGTCCACCTGCCCCGGAGGGCCCTATGGGCTGTATGTGGAAGGGAACCAGGGGCTGGGCGCCATCCCCCCTTAGGGCTCATGCGCCTAGGGTTGGGGGGAAACCCTAAAGGGGGGCGCCCCCCTTGGCTTGGGGGGCAAGCCCCCTCCCCTTGGCCGCCGCCCCCCCTCTAGATCTCATCTAGAGGGGCCAGCCCCCTTCCCCCTTAGCCCTATAAATAGAGGGGAGGAGGGAGGGCAGCAAGACCTGATCCAAGGCGCAGCCCTCCCCCTCTCCAACACCCCCTCCTCCTCCGTTGAGCTTGGCGAAGCCCTGCCGGAGAACTGCAAGCTCCACCACCACGCCGTCGTGCTGCTGGAGCTGTCTTCCCCAACTTCTCCCTCCTCCTTGCTGGATCAAGGCGCGGGAGACGTCACCGGGCTGCACGTGTGTTGAACGTGGAGGCGCCGTTGTTCGGCGCTTAGATCGGAATCGAACGCGATCTGAATCGCTGCGTGTACGACTCCTCCAATCGCGTTCTTGCAACGCTTCCACATCGCGATCTTCAAGGGTATGAAGATGCACTCCCCTCTCTCTCGTTGCTAGTCTCTCCATAGATTGATCTTGGTGATGCGTAGAATTTTTTTTTTGATTTACTACTACGTTCCCCAACAGTGGCATCATGAGCTAGGTCTATGCGTAGTTTCTATGCACGAGTAGAACACAAGTTGTTGTGGGCGTCGATTTTGTCAATTTACTTGCCGTTACTAGTCTTATCTTGATTCGGCGGCATCGTGGGATGAAGCGGCCCGGACCGACCTTACACGTACGCTTACGTGAGACAGGTTCCACCGATTGACATGCACTAGTTGCATAAGGTGGCTAGCGGGTGTCTGTCTCTCCCACTTTAGTCGGATCAGATTCGATGAAAGGGGTCCTTATGAAGGGTAAATAGAAATTGGCATATCACGTTGTGGTTTTGGCGTAGGTAAGAAACGTTCTTGCTAGAAACCTATAGCAGCCACGTAAAAATTTGCAACAATAATTAGAGGACGTCTAACTTGTTCTTGCAGCATATGCCGTGTGATGTGATATGGCCAAAAGTATGTGATGAATGATATATGTGATGTATGAGATTGATCATGTTCTTGTAATAGGAATCACGACTTGCACGTCGATGAGTATGACAACCGGTAGGAGCCATAGGAGTTGTCTTAATTTATTGTATGACCTGCGTGTCAATGAAAACGCCATGTATTTACTTTACTTTATTGCTAACCATTAGCCATAGTAGTAGAAGTAATAGTTGGCGAGACAACTTCATTAAGACACGATGATGGAGATCATGATGATGGAGATCATGGTGTCATGCCGGTGACGATGGTGACCATGCCGCGCCATCCCCCCTTAGGGCCCATGCGCCTAGGGTTGGGGGGAAACCCTAAAGGGGGGCGCCCCCCTTGGCTTGGGGGGCAAGCCCCCTCCCCTTGGCCGCCGCCCCCCCTCTAGATCTCATCTAGAGGGGCCGGCCCCCTTCGCCCTATAAATAGAGGGGAGGAGGGAGGGCAGCAAGACCTGATCCAAGGCGCAGCCCTCCACCTCTCCAACACCCCCTCCTCCTCCGTTGAGCTTGGTGAAGCCCTGCCGGAGAACTGCAAGCTCCACCACCACGCCGTCGTGCTGCTGGAGCTGTCTTCCCCAACTTCTCCCTCCTCCTTGCTGGATCAAGGCGCGGGAGACGTCACCGGGCTGCACATGTGTTGAACGCGGAGGCGCCGTTGTTCGGCGCTTAGATCAGAATCGACCGCGATCTGAATCGCTGCGTGTACGACTCCTCCAACCGCGTTCTTGCAACGCTTCCGCATCGCGATCTTCAAGGGTATGAAGATGCACTCCCCTCTCTCTCGTTGCTAGTCTCTCCATAGATTGATCTTGGTGATGCGTAGAAAAAAAATTTGATTTACTACTACGTTCCCCAACACTTATCAAAGCATATATTCCAACTCCGAGATGTCTGCACCAGTCTATAGATGGATCGCTGGAGTTTGCGCACTTTGTCAGCACTTTTAGGATCGACAAAACCTTCTAGTTGCATCATATACAACTCTTCTTTAAGAAATCCATTAAGGAATGCAGTTTTGACATCTATTTGCCAGATTTCATAAAATGCGGCATATGCCGTGTGATGTGATATGGCCAAAAGTATGTGATGAATGATATATGTGATGTATGAGATTGATCATGTTCTTGTAATAGGAATCACGACTTGCACGTCGATGAGTATGACAACCGGTAGGAGCCATAGGAGTTGTCTTAATTTATTGTATGACCTGCGTGTCAATGAAAACGCCATGTATTTACTTTACTTTATTGCTAACCATTAGCCATAGTAGTAGAAGTAATAGTTGGCGAGACAACTTCATTAAGACACGATGATGGAGATCATGATGATGGAGATCATGGTGTCATGCCGGTGACGATGGTGACCATGCCGCGCCTCGAAGATGGAGATCAAAAGCGCAAGATGATATTGGCCATATCATGTCACTTTATGATTTGCATGTGATGTTTATCATGTTTACATCTTATTTGCTTAGAACGACGGTAGCATAAATAAGATGATCCCTCGCTAAAATTTCAAGAACGTGTTTCCCCTAACTGTGCACCATTGCGAAGGTTCGTTGTTTCGAAGCACCACATGATGATCGGGTGTGATAGATTCTAACGTTCGAATACAACGGGTGTAAGCCAGATTTACACATGCAAAACACTTAGGTTGACTTGACGAGACTAGCATGTACAGACATGGCCTCGGAACACGGAAGACCGAAAGGTCGAACATGAGTCGTATAGAAGATACGATCAACATAGAGATGTTCACCGTTGATGACTAGTCCGTCTCACGTGATGATCGGACATGGTCTAGTCGATTCGGATCATGTGTCACTTAGATGACTAGAGGGATGTCTATCTGAGTGGGAGTTCATTGAATAATTTGATTAGATGAACTTAATTATCATGAACTTAGTCTAAAATCTTTACAATATGTCTTGTAGATCAAATGGCCCACGCTAATGTTGCCCTCAACTTCAACGCGTTCCTAGAGAAAACCAAGCTGAAAGACGATGGTAGTAACTACACGGACTGGGTCCGTAACTTGAGGATCATCCTCATAGCTGCCAAGAAAGCATATGTCCTTGAAGCACCGCTAGGTGACGCACCTGTTTTCCCAGCAACTCAAGACGTTATGAACGCCTGGCAGTCGCGTAGTGATGATTACTCCCTGGTTCAGTGCAGCATGCTTTACAGCTTAGAACCGGGGCTCCAAAAGCGTTTTGAGCAACACGGAGCATATGAGATGTTCCAAGAGCTGAAAATGGTTTTCCAAGCTCATGCCCGAGTCGAGAGATATGAAGTCTCCGACAAGTTCTACAGTTGTAAGATGGAGGAGAATAGTTCTGTCAGCGAGCATATACTCAAAATGTCTGGGTTGCACAACCGCTTGTCTCAGCTGGGAGTTAATCTCCCGGATGACGCGGTCGTTAACAGAATCCTTCAGTCGCTTCCACCTAGCTACAAGAGCTTTGTGATGAACTTCAATATGCAGGGGATGGAAAAAACCATTCCTGAGGTATATTCAATGCTGAAATCAGCGGAGGTGGAGATCAAAAAGGAACATCAAGTGTTGATGGTGAATAAAACCACTAAGTTCAAGAAAGGCAAGGGTAAAAAGAACTTCAAGAAGTACGGCAAGGGAGTTGCCGCGCCCGGTAAGCAAGCTGCCGGGAAGAAGCCAAAGAATGGACCCAAGCCTGAGACTGAATGCTTTTATTGCAAGGGAAACGGTCACTAGAAGCGGAACTGCCCCAAGTACTTAGCGGATAAGAAGGCCGGCAATACCAAAGGTATATGTGATATACATGTTATTGATGTGTACCTTACCAGCGCTCATAGTAGCTCCTGGGTATTTGATACCGGTGCGGTTGCTCATATTTGTAACTCAAAATAGGAGCTGCGGAATAAGCGGAGACTGGCGAAGGACGAGGTGACGATGCGCGTCGGGAATGGTTCCAAGGTCGATGTGATCGCCGTCGGCACGCTACCTCTACATCTGCCTACGGGATTAGTTTTAAACCTCAATAATTGTTATTTAGTACCAGCTTTGAGCATGAACATTGTATCAGGATCTCGTTTGATGCGAGATGGCTACTCATTTAAATCCGAGAATAATGGTTGTTCTATTTATATAAGAGATATGTTTTATGGTCATGCCCCGCTGGTCAATGGTTTATTTTTATTGAATCTCGAACGTGATGTTACACATATTCATAGTGTGAATGCCAAAAGATGTAAGGTTGATAATGATAGTCCCACATACTTGTGGCACTGCTGCCTTGGTCACATTGGTGTCAAACGCATGAAGAAACTCCATGCGGATGGACTTTTGGAGTCTCTTGATTGTGAATCATTTGACACGTGCAAACCATGCCTCATGGGCAAAATGGCCAAGACTCCATTCTCCGGAACAATGGAGCGAGCAACCAACTTATTGGAAATCATACATACTGATGTGTGCGGTCCAATGAGCGTTGAGGCTCGCGGTGGTTATCGTTATGTTCTCACCCTCACTGATGACTTAAGTAGATATGGGTATGTCTACTTAATGAAACACAAGTCTGAGACCTTTGAAAAGTTCAAGGAATTTCAGAGTGAGGTTGAGAATCAATGTGACAGGAAAATAAAGTTCTTACAATCAGATCGTGGAGGGGAATATTTGAGTCACGAATTTGGCACGCACTTAAGGAAATGTGGAATTGTTTCACAACTCACGCCGCCTGGAACACCTCAGCGTAATGGTGTGTCCGAACGTCGTAATCGCACTCTATTAGATATGGTGCGATCTATGATGTCTCTTACCGATCTACCACTATCATTTTGGGGTTATGCTTTAGAGACTGCCGCATTCACTTTAAATAGGGCTCCGTCGAAATCCGTTGAGACGACACCGTATGAATTATGGTTTGGGAAGAAACCTAAGCTGTCATTTCTGAATGTTTGGGGATGCGATGCTTATGTCAAGAAACTTCAACCTGAAAAGCTCGAACCCAAATCGGAAAAATGCGTCTTCATAGGATACCCTAAGGAAACTATTGGGTATACCTTCTACCTTAGATCCGAAGGCAAGATCTTTGTTGCCAAGAATGGATCCTTTCTGGAGAAAGAGTTTCTCTTGAAAGAAGTAAGTGGGAGGAAAGTAGAACTTGATGAGGTACCCCCTCTTGAACCGGAGAGTAGCGCAGCTCAGGAAGATGTTTCTGTGGTGCCTGCACCGACTAGAGAGAAAGTTAATGATGATGATCATGAAACTTCGGATCAAGTTGCTACTGAACTTCGTAGGTCCACAAGGACACATTCCGCACCAGAGTGGTACGGCAACCCTGTCCTGGAAGTCATGTTGTTAGACAACGGTGAACCTTCGAACTATGAAGAAGCGATGGCGGGCCCGGATTCCAACAAATGGCTTGAAGCCATGAAATCCGAGATAGGATCCATGTATGAAAACGAAGTATGGACTTTGATAGACTTGCCCGATGATCGGCAAGCCATAGAGAACAAATGGATCTTTAAGAAGAAGACAGACGCGGATGGTAATGTGACCATCTATAAGGCTCGACTTGTCGCTAAGGGTTATCGACAAGTTCAAGGGGTTGACTACGATGAGACCTTCTCACCCGTAGCGAAGCTGAAGTCCATCCGAATCATGTTAGCAATTGCCGCATTCTATGATTATGAGATATGGCAAATGGACGTCAAAACGGCATTCCTTAATGGTTTCCTTAAGGAAGAATTGTATATGATGCAGCCGGAAGGTTTTGTCGATCCTAATAATGCTGACAAGGTATGCAAGCTCCAGCGCTCAATCTATGGGCTGGTGCAAGCATCTCGGAGTTGGAACATTTGCTTTGATGAGATGATCAAAGCGTTTGGGTTTACACAGACTTATGGAGAAGCCTGTGTTTACAAGAAAGTGAGTGGGAGCTCTGTAGCATTTCTCATATTATATGTGGATGACATACTATTAATGGGCAATGATATAGAATTCTTGGAAAGCATAAAGGCCTACTTGAATAAGTGTTTTTCAATGAAGGACCTTGGAGAAGCTGCTTACATATTAGGCATCAAGATTTATAGAGATAGATCGAGACGCCTCATTGGTCTTTCGCAAAGCACATACCTTGACAAGATATTGAAGAAGTTCAATATGGATCAGTCCAAGAAGGGGTTCTTGCCTGTATTGCAAGGTGTGAGATTGAGCACGGCTCAATGCCCGACCTCGGTAGAAGATAGAGAAAAGATGAGTGTCATCCCCTATGCCTCAGCCATAGGGTCTATTATGTATGCCATGCTGTGTACCAGACCTGATGTGAACCTCGCCATAAGTTTGGTAGGGAGGTACCAAAGTAATCCCGGCATGGAACACTGGACAGCGGTCAAGAACATCCTGAAGTACCTGAAAAGGACTAAGGATATGTTTCTCGTTTATGGAGGTGCCGAAGAGCTCGTCGTAAAGGGTTACGTCGACGCTAGCTTCGACACAGATCTGGATAACTCCAAGTCACAAACCGGATACGTGTATATTTTGAATGGTGGGGCAGTCAGCTGGTGCAGTTGCAAGCAAAGCGTTGTGGCGGGATCTACATGTGAAGCGGAGTACATAGCAGCCTCGGAGGCAGCACAGGAAGCAGTCTGGATGAAGGAGTTCATCACCGACCTAGGAGTTATTCCCAATGCGTCGGGCTCAATGACTCTCTTCTGTGACAACACTGGAGCTATTGCCCTTGCCAAGGAGCCCAGATTTCACAAGAAGACCAGGCATATCAAGCGTCGCTTCAACTCCATTCGTGAACATGTTCAAGATGGAGACATAGATATTTGTAAAGTGCATACGGATCTGAATGTCGCAGATCCGTTGACTAAACCTCTTCCACGAGCAAAACATGATCAACACCAGAACTCTATGGGTGTTCGATTCATCACAATGTAACTAGATTATTGACTCTAGTGCAAGTGGGAGACAGTTGGAAATATGCCCTAGAGGCAATAATAAAGTGGTTATTATTATATTTCCTTGTTCATGATAATTGTCTATTGTTCGTGCTATAATTGTATTAACCGGATACCGTAATACATGTGTGCATACATAGATCACAGCATGTCCCTAGTAAGCCTCTAGTTGACTAGCTCGTTGATCAATAGATGGTTATGGTTTCCTAACCATGGACATTGGATGTCATTGATAACGGGATCACATCATTAGGAGAATGATGTGATGGACAAGACCCAATCCTAAGCATAGCACAAGATCGTATAGTTCGTTCGCTAGAGCTTTCTAATGTCAAGTATCATTTCCTTAGACCATGAGATTGTGCAACTCCCGGATACCGTAGGAATGCTTTGGGTGTATCAAACGTCACAACGTAACTGGGTGACTATAAAGGTGCACTACAGGTATCTCCGAAAGTGTCTGTTGGGTTGGCATGAATCGAGACTGGGATTTGTCACTCCGTATGACGGAGAGGTATCTCTAGGCCCACTCGGTAATGCATCATCGTAATGAGCTCAATGTGACTAAGGAGTTAGCCACAAGATCATGCGTTACGTAATGAGTAAAGAGACTTGCCGGTAACGAGATTGAACAAGGTATAAGGATACCGACGATCGAATCTCGGGCAAGTAACATACCGATGGACAAAGGGAATTGCGTACGGGATTGATTAAATCCTCGACATCGTGGTTCATCCGATGAGATCATCGTGGAACATGTGGGAGCCAACATGGGTATCCAGATCCCGCTGTTGGTTATTGGCCGGAGAGATGTCTCGGTCATGTCTACATGGTTCCCGAACCCGTAGGGTCTACACACTTAAGGTTCGGTGACGCTAGAGTTGTTATGGGAAATAGTATGTGGTTACCGAATGTTGTTCGGAGTCCCGGATGAGATCCCGGACATCACGAGGAGTTTCGGAATGGTCCGGAGGTGAAGATTTATATATGGGAAGTCATCATACGGTCCCCGGAAGTATTCGGGGGTTTGCCGGTATTGTACCGGGACCACCGAAGGGGTTCCGAGGGTCCACCGGGAGGATCCACCTGCCCCGGAGGGCCCTATGGGCTGTATGTGGAAGTGAACCAGGGGCTGGGCGCCATCCCCCCTTAGGGCTCATGCGCCTAGGGTTGGGGGGAAACCCTAAAGGGGGGCGCCCCCCTTGGCTTGGGGGGCAAGCCCCCTCCCCTTGGCCGCCGCCCCCCTCTAGATCTCATCTAGAGGGGCCGGCCCCCTTCGCCCTATAAATAGAGGGGAGGAGGGAGGGCAGCAAGACCTGATCCAAGGCGCAGCCCTCCCCCTCTCCAACACCCCCTCCTCCTCCGTTGAGCTTGGTGAAGCCCTGCCGGAGAACTGCAAGCTCCACCACCACGCCGTCGTGCTGCTGGAGCTGTCTTCCCCAACTTCTCCCTCCTCCTTGCTGGATCAAGGCGCGGGAGACGTCACCGGGCTGCACATGTGTTGAACGCGGAGGCGCCGTTGTTCGGCACTTAGATCAGAATCGACCGCGATCTGAATCGCTGCGTGTACGACTCCTCCAACCGCGTTCTTGCAACGCTTCCGCATCGCGATCTCCAAGGGTATGAAGATGCACTCCCCTCTCTCTCGTTGCTAGTCTCTCCATAGATTGATCTGGGTGATGCGTAGAAAAAAAAATTGATTTACTACTACGTTCCCCAACACTTATCAAAGCATATATTCCAACTCCGAGATGTCTGCACCAGTCTATAGATGGATCGCTGGAGTTTGCGCACTTTGTCAGCACTTTTAGGATCGACAAAACCTTCTAGTTGCATCATATACAACTCTTCTTTAAGAAATCCATTAAGGAATGCAGTTTTGACATCTATTTGCCAGATTTCATAAAATGCGGCAATTGCTAACATGATTCGGACAGACTTAAGCATCGCTACGAGTGAGAAAATCTCATCATAGTCAACACTTTGAACTTGTCAAAAACCTTTTGTGACAAGTCGAGCTTTGTAGATAGTAACACTACCATCAGCGTCCGTCTTCCTCTTGAAGATCCATTTATTCTTAATGGCTTGCCGATCATCTGGCAAATCCACCAAAGTCCACACTTTGTTCTCATACATGGATCCGATCTCAAATTTCATGGCCTCAAGCCATCTGTCGGAATCTGGGCTCATCATAGCTTCTTCATAGTTCGTAGGTTCGTCATGGTCTAGTAACATGACTTCCAGAACAGGATTACCATACCACTCTGGTGCGGAACGTACTCTAGTTGACCTACGATGTTCGGTAGTAACTTGATCTGAAGTTTCATGATCATCATCATTAGCTTCCTCACTAATTGGTGTAGGCATCACGGGAACTGTTTTCTGTGATGATTTATTCTCCAATTCGAGAGAAGGTACAATTACCTCGTCAAGTTCTACTTTCCTCCCACTCACTTCTTTCGAGAGAAACTTCTTCTCTAGAAAGGATCCATTCTTAGCAACAAAAATCTTGCCTTCGGATCTGTGATAGAAGGTGTACCCAACAGTTTCTTTTGGGTATCCTATGAAGATGCACTTCTCCGATTTGGGTTCGAGCTTATCAGGCTGAAGCTTTTTCACATAAGCATCGCAACCCCAAACTTTAAGAAACGATAGCTTAGGTTTCTTGCCAAACCACAGTTCATACGGTGTCGTCTCAACGGATTTAGATGGTGCCCTATTTAACGTGAATGCAGCTGTCTCTAATGCATAATCCCAAAACGATAGTGGTAAATCGGTAAGAGACATCATAGGTCGCACCATATCTAATAAAGTACGATTACGACGTTCGGACACACCATTACGCTGTGGTGTTCCAGGTGGCGTGAATTGCGAAACTATTCCACATTGTTTTAAATGAAGACCAAACTCGTAACTCAAACACTACTAGAAAAAAGGCTATTAGTGGCGCACCACATATTGCTATTAATGGCGCACTATGGGTGCGCCATTATTAACACGCCATTAGTAATTGTTAGTAATGGCGCACCTTTGATGCGCCATTGGTAATCCAAATACCAGTGGCGCACCACATGGTGCGCCACTACTAACCCTTAGGTGCTCCACTGGTATTCCCTCCAGGTGCGCCACTAGTAATAAAGGAAGGTGCGCCACTAATAAGGGCTTAAATGCGGCACTAGTAATGTATTTGGAAAACAAAAAAAAATCCAAATTTACAGAAAACAACCTATAAGGAAAAATAATTTAAAAACAAAAAATGAAATAGAATCATAATTTTTATTATAGTAAGAATATTACAATGTCTTTACAAGTATCCAATAAAAGGAAAATTGCAAGGAAATAAAAGAAAATCCTAAAACTAATCTTCTAGTAATCTTTTCTTCTTTTTCTTCACTTTATCCCTGCAAAATATAACAAAATAAACAGAAAGACAAACAAACTATTTATAACATCTCAATACTGTCATTTTTTATGCAGAACTAGATATGAGCATATATTTCCAGAATTACATGGTGTGAATATTGTATGAGTAAGATTCTAATGGAAATGAATTTTGATAGGAGCCCACTTTCGACGAGTATTTATCTCACAGAGCTAAATAATCAGGGCATTTACCTTTTGATAATATTATTATACTATACTACCAGTATACTACTCCACTTGGATTTTTTAGATGAGCAGATCTGAGATAGACATCTGTTCAAGTGGCTATAGGTAGGCTTGAAGAATTCTCATCGGTTCAAGTGGCTACAGGTAGTCGCACAGCTGGAATATAGACTACTAGTACTATTTGAAAAGAAAACAAGAGCAAATCTTAACGTACTAGTCAGATCCGATCACATTGAGCTAGAAAGAAAATTCATCAGGAAACAGATGGCCGGCGACTTACTTCCAGACGTTGAGGATCTCGTTGTGCCCGGCGAAGACGCTGCGGAGCGCGTCGCGGACGGACTGCTCACAGCGATAGCTGCCGCAGATGAACTCGTTGTCCTGCAGGTAGTCCAGCAGCCAGGAATTAAAGATAAGAGGGCTAGAACTGAAAGAACTAACATCTTAGAAAGCAACAGGAGATAATTCATATATGCAAAATACATATGAAGTGGTCTTCACCAAATTTGTTGAAACATGAACGAAATGTTTTAGCAGTACCAATGATACATGTCAAATTAATTGTTCCTGTCATGACAATGTAAAAGTAGTACTTGCATGCCAATGAAGACTTGCTACTGTCAGATTCTATGAGGTTCAGGACATGTGTAATTGTGCCAAGTTCACTTGTAATGCCATTATTCATGATCTGAACTTTATCCTCCACAAAATAAAATAACAGTTGATCCATGCGAATGATACTTAATTTTGAAGCTACTGTTAATTTATAAACTGAATATAAAGTGAGTTTATAAATTCAGAAACAGAAAATTCAGTTAGGCTACTGTTAACTGAATTTTGGAGTGTATACTTAACAAAGGCTTCATTTGAATGTACAGTCAAATTAAAAAAATGTGTTCATGGGGCAGCAGCACTAAGAACTGAAAGAAAAAGGTGCAGAAAAAAGCTACTAAAAAACAATATCAGAAGTAGTGCAGACGCTGTTGAGGCGCTGACTGAATCATTGATAGTACTATCACTCTTCTTTTTTGCGTCCATTAGCGTGACAGTGAGGTTACAACCTTTAATTAATAGTGCAGTATGTGTATAAACTATAAAAAATAACTACACTGCCTGGTTTTCATCCAAATAAGAAAACAGAGCACAGACGATTTTTTTCACATATTCACATCATTGATACATGATGACATTTGATCGAGTGATGCAGTGGTGGAAGAATAGAGTAATTGTTGTCCATCAGCTCATAAATGATTAATTATTACCTGCTTGAGGATAGGGGTGGCACACTTTTCTCTTAGAGCGAAAGCATCAGAGTAGGTTATTACCTGCTTGAAATACGCCCCAAATCCATACCTGAGATAACAAAAATACATGAGAAAAGCATTCTGGATCTCTCCGATTTGCACAACATACAGGATGTGCGACATCTGAACTTACGACAGGAGGGAGCCACCTATCAATCTTGGGGCTTCCTCGCTCGCCATGGCCGGGCACCATCATCCTCTGCTGCTTCACCATCATCCTCTCCTCCAACGATGACCTGCGCAGGACTCGTACAGAGATATTTTTTAACGCATCATACACAGATATAAATCATCTGAATCAAAAGCAAGCTGCATCTAGTTCATCAAATGTTAGATGTACAGAATTTGATCGTACACTGCAATGCAAACCATTCAACCACGAAGTAGCTAGAGCTAGTGATTTCAATTCTCTACCATGATGCATGCATGTATGCGTGCAACAAACCGCCAGACTAATTAAGCATTGAGGTAGGCTACATAATCCAATCCGGCTAGCTCGTAATCATATCCATACTAGGTAGCCGCTACGTAGTTAAGTCTGGACAGAGAGTCAGAGACTGGGATGAACACGTACATGGGAAGGAGCAGGAGACGCAGGGCCTTATCTGCCCAACCTCCGACCAGATCGGTGGTGTTTAAGGCCGCCTTAGAGCTCCAGCGGTACCTCCCCTGCAGGCAAACAGAGCAATAGGCAAAAATTAGCTGTGCAGATCGATTCAGAAGCAGGATTAATGCTGGAGAGGCGCAGTACCTTCCGGGATGAGCGCCATGGATGCAGAGGAGGAGGAGGACGGCCGCGCGTCCCCCGTTGCCGAACTTGGTTTAGAACAACGCGGAGGCTGTTTCCTCTCCCGGCGCGTGGACGTGGAGAAGAAACCACCCTCCACCGGCGCCATCGCCTGCGGCACCTTGGCCTTGCCGCCGGATTCGCCACCGTTCATCGATCATGGGCCAGCTCAATGACGACGAGGATCTGGAAGCCCGGCTATGGCCATGGCGGCTGGATCTGGGGTGGCGGGGAGCTCCTCCTCCTGCAGCTCGGTGGCCTCCACACCCCGGAGCAACGCCCTTGCCGGAGGACGTGGTCACCAGCTCTCCTCTGGATCCGGTGAGGAGGGTTGGGGAAGGAGCTCACCACGGCTCCATGCCCTGGATCTGGTGTGAGGGAGGGGGAAGGGGGCTCGCCATGGTCGGGAGGGAGAGGAAGAGGCGGGCGGCCGGGGCTTCCCGATCTAGATCGAAGTCGAGGGAGGTGGGTGGGTGTGTCAGGAGGAAGGGGAGGGGAGAGAACGTGACGAGAGGGAGGGGATACGGGGTGATAGCAATGGTGCACTGGTAGGGGGTGCGCCATACGTATAGATAGCAATGGCGCATCTCTTACTGGTGCGCCATTACTAGTTAAAACTAGTAATGGCGCACTTTCCCCTGGTGCGCCACTGCTAAGTCTGGGGAGGGGTGTGGGGCCAGGACAAAACTAGTAATGGCGCACCACACACCAGGTGCGCCATTAGTAATATGGCCACTAATGGCGCACCCATATCTGGTGCGCCACTGCTATATAGCAGTGGCGCACCACATAGATGGTGCGCCATTAATGTCCATATTAGCTATAGCCGTTTTTGTAGTAGTGAAATATTCACCTCCACGATCAGATCGCAGAAACTTTATTTTCTTGTTACGATGATTTTCTACTTCACTCTGAAATTCTTTGAACTTTTCAAACGTTTCAGACTTATGTTTCATTAAGTAGATATACCCATATCTGCTCAAATCATCTGTGAAGGTCAGAAAATAACGATACCCGCCGCGAGCCTCAACACTCATCGGACCGCATACATCGGTATGTATTATTTCCAATAAGTCATTGGCTTGCTCCATTGCTCTAGAGAACGGAGTTTTAGTCATCTTGCCCATGAGGCATGGTTCGCAAGTATCAAATGATTCATAATCAAGTGATTCCAAAAGTCCATCTGCATGGAGTTTCTTCATGCGCTTTACACCAATATGACTTAAACGGCAGTGCCACAAATATGTTGCACTATGATTATCAACTTTGCATCTTTTGGCATCAATATTATGAATATGTGTATCACTACGATTGAGATTTAATAAACCATTTACGTTGAGTGTATGACCATAGAAAGTTTTATTCATGTAAACAGAACAACAATTATTCTCTGACTTAAATGAATAATCGTATCGCAATAAACATGATCCAATCATATTCATGCTCAACGCAAACACCAAATAATATTTATTTATTTAGGTCCACACTAATCCCGAAGGTAGAGGGAGTGTGCGATGGTGATCTTATCAACCTTGGAATCACTTCCAACACACATCATTACCTCGTCATTAACTAGTCTCTGTTCATTTTGCAACTCCTGTTTTGAGTTACTAATGTTAGCAACTGAACCGGTATCAAATACCCAGGGGCTACTATGAACACTAGTAAAATACACATCAATATCATGTATATCAAATATACTTTTGTTTACTTTGTCATCCTTCTTATCCGCCAAATATTTGGGGTAGTTCCGCTTCCAGTGACCATTTCCTTTGCAGTAGAAGCACTCAGTTTCAGGCTTAGGTCCAGACTTGGGTTTCTTCCCGGGAGTAGCAACTTGCTTGCTATTCTTCTTGAAGTTCCCTTTCTTGCCCTCGCCCTTTTTCTTGAAACTAGTGGTCTTGTCAACCATCAACACTTGATGCAATTTCTTGATTTCTACCTTCGCCGATTTCAGCATCGCGAAGAGCTTGGGAATCATTTTCGTCATCCCTTGCATATTATAGTTCATCACGAAGTTCTAGTAACTTGGTGATAGTGACTAGAGAAATCTGTCAATCACTATCTTATTTGGAAGATTAACTCCCACTTGATTCAAGCGATTGTAGTACCCAGACATTCTGAGCACATGCTCACTAGCTGAGCTATTTTCCTCCATCTTGTAGGCAAAGTACTTGTCAGAGGTCTCATACCTCTCGACACGGGCATGAGTCTGAAATACCAATTTCATCTCTTTGGAACATCTCATAGGCTCCGTGGCGTTCAAAACATTTTTGAAGTCCTGGTTCTAAGCCGTAAAGCATGGTGCACTAAACTATCAAGTAGTCATCATATCGATCTTGTCAAACGTTCATAACGTCTGCATCTACTCCTGCAATAGGTCTGTCATCTAGCGGTGCATCAAGGACATAATTCTTCTGTGCAGCAACGAGGATATTCCTCAGATCACGGACCCAGTCCGCATCATTGCTACTATCATCTTTCAACTTAGTTTTCTCTAGGAACATATCAAAAATAAAACAAGGGAGTTATACGCGAGCTATTGATCTACAACATAGATATGCAAAAACTATCAGGACTAAGTTCATGATAAATTAAAGTTCAATTAATCATATTACTTAAGAACTCCCACTTAGATAGACATCCCTCTAGTCATCTAAATGATCACGTGATCCATATCAACTAAACCATGTCCGATCATCACGTGAGATGGAGTAGTTTTCAATGGTGAACATCTCTATGTTGATCATATCTACTATATGATTCACGTTCGACCTTTCGGTCTCAGTGTTCCGAGGCCATATCTGCATATGCTAGGCTCGTCAAGTTTAACCCGAGTATTCTGCACGTGCAAAACTGGCTTGCACCCGTTGTATGTGAACGAAGAGCTTATCACACCCGATCATCACGTGGTGTCTCGGCACGACGAACTGTCGCAACGGTGCATACTCAGGGAGAACACTTATACCTTGAAATTTAGTGAGGGATCATCTTATAATGCTACCGTCGTACTAAGCAAAATAAGATGCATAAAAGATAAACATCACATGCAATCAAAATATGTGACATGATATGGTCATCATCACCTTGTGCCTTTGATCTCCATCTCCAAAGCATCGTCATGATCTCCATCGTCACCGGCTTGACACCGTGATCTCCATCGTAGCGTCGTTGTCGTCTCGCCAACTATTGCTTCTACGACTATCGCTACCGCATAGTGATAAAGTAAAGCAATTACATGGCGATTGCATTTCATCCAATAAAGCGACAACCATAAGGCTCCTGCCAGTTGCCGATAACTTTTACAAAACATGATCATCTCATACAATAACGTATATCACATCATGTTTTGACTATATCACATCACAGCATGCCCAGCAAAAATAAGTTAGACGTCCTCTACTTTGTTGTTGCAAGTTTTACGTGGCTGCTACGGGCTTCTAGTAAGAACCGTTCTTACCTACGCATCAAAACCACAACTATTTTTCATCAAGTGTGTTGTTTTAACCTTCAACAAGGACCGGCCATAGTCAAACTCGATTCAACTAAAGTTGGAGAAACAGAAACCCGTCAGCCACCTTTGTGCAAAGCACGTCGGTAGAACCAGTCTCATGAACGCGGTCATGTAATGTCAGTCCGGGCCGCTTCATCCACCAATACCGCCGAATCAAAATAAGACGTTGGTGGTAAGCAGTATGACTATTATCGCCCACAACTCTTTGTGTTCTACTCGTGCATATCATCTACGCATAGACCTGGCTCGGATGCCACTGTTGGGGAACGTGCAATTTCAAAAAAATTACTACGTTCACGCAAGATCTATCTAGGAGATGCATAGCAACAAGAGGAGAAAGTATGTCGACGTACCCTCGTAGACCGAAAGCGGAAGCGTTAGCTTAACGCGGTTGATGTAATCGAACGTCTTCGCGATCCAACCGATCAAGCACCGAACGTACGGCACCTCCAAGTTCAGCACACGTTCAGCTCGATGACGTCCCTCGAGCTCTTGATCCAGTTGAGGATGAGGGAGACTTCCGTCAGCACGATGGCGTGGCGACGGTGATGATGAAGTTACCGGCGTAGGGCTTCGCCTAAGTACTACGACGATATGACCGAGGTGTGTAACTGTGGAGGGGGGCACCGCACACGGCTAAGACAAATCTTGGTGTCTCTTTGGGGTTCCCCCTTCCCCCGTATATAAAGGAGGGAGGGAGAGAGGCCGGCCCTCCTAGGGGCGCGCCAAGTGTATGGAGTCCTACTAAGACTTCCAAGTCCTGGTAGGAATCCCTTTCCCTTTTCGGAGTAGGAGAGAAGGAAAGAGGGAAAGAGAGAGGGAGTCGGAAAGGGCAAGGGGGGCGCCGCCCCCTTACCCTAGTACAATTCGGACCCATGGGGGGGCGCGCGCCACCTCCCCTTTGGCCTGCCTCCTCTTTTCCCGTATGGCCCAATAAGGCCCATTACTTCTCCCGGTGAATTCCCGTAACTCCCCGGTACTCCGAAAAATACCCGAATCACTCGGAACCTTTCCGTTGTCCGAATATAGCCTTCCAATATATGAATCTTTACCTCTCGACCATTTCGAGACTCCTCGTCATGTCCGTGATCTCATCCGGGACTCCGAACAAACTTCGGTCATCAAATCACATAACTCATAATACAAATCGTCATCGAACGTTAAGCGTGAGGACCCTACGGGCTCGAGAACTATGTAGACATGACCGAGACACATCTCCGGTCAATAACCAATAGCAGAACATGGATGCTTATATTGGCTCCTACATATTCTACGAAGATCTTTATTGGTCAAACCGCATAACAACATACGTTATTCCCTTTGTCATCGGTATGTTACTTGCCCGAAATTCGATCGTCGGTATCATCATACCTAGTTCAATCTCGTTACCGGCAAGTCTCTTTACTCGTTCCGTAATGCATCATCCCGTAACTAACTCATTAGTCACATTGCTTGCAAGGCTTATAGTGATGTGCATTACCGAGAGGGCCCAGAGATACATCTCCGATACACGGAGTGACAAATCCTAATCTTGATCTATGCCAACCCAACAAACACCTTCGGAGACACCTATAGAGCATCTTTATAATCACCCAGTTACGTTGTGACGTTTGATAGCACACAAAGTGTTCGTCCGGTATTCGGGAGTTGCATAATCTCATAGTCAGAGGAATATGTATAAGTCATGAAGAAAGCAATAGCAATAAAACTTAACGATCATTATGCTAAGCTAATGGATGGGTCTTGTCCATCACATCATTCTCTAATGATGTGATTCTGTTCATCAAATGACAACACATGTCTATGGTCAGGAAACATAACCATCTTTGATAAACAAGCTAGTCAAGTAGAGGCATACTAGGGACACTCTGTTTGTCTATGTATTCACACATGTACTAAGTTTCCGGTTAATACAATTCTAGCAAGAATAATAAAAATTTATCATGATATAAGAAAATATAAATAACAACTTTATTATTGCCTCTAGGGCATATTTCCTTCACCAGAGACCCCACTTTGTCCCCAGTTGCCCCGCTGGATTATCAGATGACTCGATCAACGGGATCGACAGCTAGACCCCGGCACTGCACAACACCCCCCTTAGTTGTACGACACTGCAGCATCACCATCGAGTGCCGAGGGTGATACCTCGTATAGCACTCCTGATGTTAACTCGGTAGAGTAGCTATTTGGTCGTGGTCATCGAGGGTGACTCCTCCTTCTCCACTTCCGATACGACCCTGTTGCGCAATACTTCAAGTGTGAACCTCCACTACTGGAATCTGGGTCTTTGCCATCTGCCAGCTCTTTGCCGTCTGCCAGCTGATGGCAAAGAGGCTCTTTGCCGTCTGTCTTCTCAAAGCAGACGGCAAAGAACCAGCTGATGGCAAACAGGGTCTTTGCCATCTGCCAGCTCTTTGTCGTCTGCCAGCAGACGGCAAAGAGTTCTTTGCCATCTGTCAGACGACGGCAAAGTCCAAAGTGGACCCACACGGGGGTACTCACTGGGTAGGTCACACGGGCCACTTCTTGTGCCGTCTGCTGGCAGACGGCAAAGAAATCTTTGCCGTCTGCCAGCAACGGCAAAGAGGGTTGCCGTCTGCTGGCAGACGGCAAAGATTTCTTTGCCGTCTGCTGGCACGGCAAAGAGGTAAGAGGGGCCCACAGTTTCACGGCGGTGGCGGTCTAACGGTCATCCTCTTTGCCGTCTGCTGGCGGACGACAAAGAATTCTTTGCCGTCTGCCAGCAGACGGCAAAGAGAAAAAAAAAAAACAAAAAAAAAACAGACGGCAATGCGGGGGGTTAATTTGGCCCCCCGCGCGCGCGCCCTCCTCCACATCTCTTTCTCCCGCCTCCCCACCCCTCTGCCTCCCGCGCGCAGGCCGCCGCCGCCCGCCCCCTCCCACGCAGCCGCCGCCGCCCCCCTCCACCCGCCCCGCCCCCCCCCTCCTCCCCGCCCGCCCCCCCCCTTCCCCTCCACCCCCCCCCCCCCTCCCCCTCCACCCCCCCCCCTCCCCCTCCTCCCCGTCCTCCACCCCCCCCCCTCCTCCCCTCGCCCTCCACCTCCCCCCCCCTCTCCCCGCCCCCGCCGCCCCCCCCCCCTCCTCCCTCCCCTCCCCCCTCCCTCCACCCCGCCCCCTCCCCCCTCCACCACCGTGGCCCCCTCCCCTCTCCACCACCGGCGCCCCCTCCCCCCTCCTCACGCCGCTGCCCCTCCCTCCTCCTCCCCCTCCTCCACTGCCGTGCCCCCTCCCTCCTCCTCCCCCTCATCCCCACCCCACGCCGCCCCCCCCTCCTCCACCACCGCCCACCAGCTCCTCCTTGCCCTCTGCCCAGCCCACGGTGAGCATCGGTCTCCTCTTTTGTTCTTATTTTTTTTTTGCATGTATGGATTAGGAGTTGATGGATCTGTGGATGGATGGATAGATTGATGTAAGGATGGATGGATAGATGGATGTATGTATACAGGGGCGGTGCCAGCAATCTGTGGGAGGATGTATGTATATTGTGATTTGAACAATTTTAGTTGTTATATGGATGCTAGATGGATGTTGATGTGTAGATGTATGGATGAAAGATGGATGAATGCTATATAGATGTATGGGTGGATTTATGTATGGATTTTCATTTAAAAAATAGTGTCTTTTTATTCCGTTAGGTTAGATGTTGTTGATTATATTTTTCTGCGCGGTGCTTATGTTGGATTGTTTTTCATGTGCAGGGAATCTTCTCTTCACCTCCAGGAGCACTGTCGGTCCCGTTGCCGTTGTCATCGTCATTCGACTACCGCCTCTACGGTCTAAGGGTGAGCTCGACTGTCATCTCCTCCCTGACCTTCCCCTATTTGCTCTGTTCCGGTCGTTGTGTCGATGGCTGGAGTTCAGTGCGGTGCAGTCGTTCATGGGTCGTCGAGGAGAGAAAATAAGGAAAAGAATCTCCGAGGGGTCGAGGGTCGAGGGTCGTCGAGGGGTCGAGTGGTCGAGGGATGACTTTCATTCTGATGGTGCTTCCTTTTGAAAGAGATGAGAGTGAGAGATGAGATGCTCTTGAAGGAAGGATACCGGCTGTCCTTTTGAAAGAGGTGAGAGTTGTTGAAGGGAGCATCGATGGAACGAAAGTCAACCCGACACCCCGACACCCCGACCCGACACCCCGTCATATATTTGTGAATTATGAGTTAGGTCATATATTTTCTGATTTAAATGTGCAGTTCTTTCGTTGCTGCGAGGGTCTGGTGTTCGACGACCTCCCCGTGCGTTCGACGAGCTCCGCCTCTGCGTTCGTGGGTGAGCACAAATGACATCTCCTCCTCCCCCCTTCATTTGCTCCGTTTCGGTCTTCGTGCCGATGAAACTTGCTAGCTGTAGGTGTCAATCATCTGCAAAATATGCTCCAAAATGACCTAATATTAAGTCATTTTGGAGCATATTTAGCTCCAAAATGACCTATTTAGCTCCAAAATGACTTATTTAGCTCAAAAATGACTTAATATTCTCCAAAATGACCTCTACTTAGCTTATTTAGTTCATTTATGACATACTTAGCCTATTTAGGTCAAAAATGGCCTATTTAACTAGGTTAGATCTAAAATGACACAAGTAAGCAATAAGAAGAAGAAAAGGAAAGAGAAGAAAAATTATGCTTCTTTTTCTTCTTCTAGTCTTCTTCTTCTTGTTCTTCTAACTTTCTTCTTTCCCATTTTGCAGATTTGCTTCAGATCACGGAAGCTTGCGTTGGAGTCTACTCTTCTCGTTGTCCTTCCTTTTTGTTTTGATTTTGTAGGATGAACAATTTGAAACTTGCTACGTATATATGTATGGATGGATGGTGGCTATATTGTATATGGACCTTTTGCTTAATTGTTGGATATGTTGGACTTTTCATTTGGTGTATATATGTGTTGGATGATGATATATGTGTTGGATATGTTGGATGATCCATATGGCAGGGATATGTTGGCTATATGTACTTGTTGAAATATTTTGAAATGAATATATATATATATATATATATATATATATATATATATATATATGTGAAATTGATTGAATTTAAGAAAAAACAGGGGCTATATAGCCAATTTGCCGTTTGCTAGCAGACGGCAAAGGGCTTTGCCGTCTGCTAGCAGACGGCAAATTGGCCACGTGGCAGCACGCTGTTCACCTGGTCTGGCCTATTTGGCCTCTTTGCCGTCTGCTGGCAGACGGCAAAGAAGGAAAGCTCTTTGCCGTCTGCTGGCTAACGGCAAAGAGCGCCGTTAGCCCCCTAACGGGGCTGTCACCTTTTTTGTGCCGTCCACAAGCTTTGCCGTCTGCTAGCAGACGGCAAAGAACTTTCCTTCTTTGTCGTCCGCCAGCAGACGGCAAAGCGGCCTTTACCGGCATCGGCTTTGCCGGAGTGTTTGCCGTCTGCTGGCGGACGGCAAAGCCTTTGCCGTCCGCCAACAGTGCCTTTGCCGTCTGCTTTGGCAGACGGCAAAGCAGCTGATTCTAGTAGTGCTCGAGGGTGATTCCTCCTAAGTTCACCTTGACGGTTACATCGAGTGGGCATCCGTCGAGGGTGATACCTCGGATTCCCCTGATGTTATGGACACACGGTTACTGTGACCTTACCCCTGAACCTTGTTAGAAATGGGTCGGCCCTGAGGGCGACCCGAGGGAGTTACTTTTACTGCAGAACTGGAGGGACAGGCGGTACCGCCCAGTAGAGGTGGACCTGAGTTCCCGACAGTCTTTTGCGAGACGGGTTGACCTGGATGGTGCCCGAGTGATGAATACGAGGCATGGCCGGGCATTCTTTGCCCTTACCGCAAGTCCTCGAGACGGGGCGACGGGGTCACATCGCTCATGAGTCTCTGCTAGTTACCGCACCCCCAATGTACTAACGATTTGGATATGTGATCTGAGTGGGCCTTTGGCCCGATAGCACTAACCATCACGCGGGAAAAGTTATGGGCACTCTGCATCGTATGCATCAGCCGAAAGCTCTGTCAGACGTCCAGTTAAGAATGGCGGCACGGACGGACCGGCGCCATCCTGTAGTGGTGGTGCCTGGCTTCACCGTGTGCGCAACGACCCGGAGTGCACAGGGCGATGGCCCAAGACCCCTGAGTGCTTAGGATATAGACCGACGGGGACCTCTCTGCTGAGCTCTAGGTAGGGCTGCGGTGTGTCGCTTGGCCGAGGCCGGGCATGACCCAGAATAGTGTGTCCGGCCGGAGTTAAGCAAGCGTGGTGGGTAAGTTGGTGCACCCCTGCAGGGAAGAACTAATCTATGCATAGCCGGATCCTCAGTAACGAATGCTCGGAGTTGTATCCCGATCGATACAACTAGAACATATTGATGAGATGAGATATGGATATTATGGCTCTGGGATTACTTTCTCGCAGGGAGTCGAGAAAGGATCTCTGGCCGAGGTTGATGACAGTATGGCTCTGGGATTGCTTTCTCGCAGGGAGTCGAGAAAGGATCTCTGGGTGAGGTTGAGACTTAATGATACTACTACTCTATACTGTACTACTCTACACTCTTCTAATGCTGCAAGACCGTTGAAGATGCTAGTCTTCGATAGGACTTGGCTTTCCCCTCTATTCTGGCATTTCTGCAGCCCAGTCCACATATACAGCCTTCCTTTGATAATGTTGCATATGTAGTGTAGATCCTTGCTTGCTGAGTACTTCGGATGAGTACTCACGGTTGCTTTGCTTTCTTTTTCCCCCATATCCTTTTGATGCAACTAGATGACGGAGCCCCGGATACAGCTGCCCACGCTGACGATCGCTACTACTACCCCGAGGGTGGATACTACTACGAGTTGGCCGACAACCAGGAGTAGGTTCGGAGGGTCCCAGGCAGGAGGCATGCGCCTTCCGATCGTAGTGTTTTCTTTTGCCCCACCTTTTAAGGGCCTATCTGTGTTTTCTTTTATATCTGTACTCAGATATCTGATGCTTCCGCTGACGCTTGCATGCGAGCTTATGTATTCGAGCCCTCGAGGCCCCTGGCTTGTAATATAAAGCTTGTATGACTTTAGTTATGATTTAGAGTTGTGTTGTGATATCTTCCCGTGAGTCCTTAGGCTTGATCGTGTGCATTTACGTGTATGATTAGTGCACGATTGAGCCGGGGGCGTCACAAGGAGGAGCTCAAGAAGTATAT
Source organism: Thinopyrum elongatum (assembly GCA_011799875.1). Classification (NCBI taxonomy): domain Eukaryota; kingdom Viridiplantae; phylum Streptophyta; class Magnoliopsida; order Poales; family Poaceae; genus Thinopyrum; species Thinopyrum elongatum. The sequence continues at coordinate 445,809,020 of CM022301.1, read as the reverse complement.
CACCAAATACTACAAATCTCTGTTTGGAGCGTCCGTTGAAGGGAACTTCACCCTTGACGAGACCCGAACGGATGATATTCCACAAGTCACGGCAGAAGAAAATGATATCCTAACGGCACCATTCTCAGAAGAGGAGATGAGAGTGGCGGTATTCCAAATGGAACATAACAAAGCTCCAGGCCCGGATGGTTTCCCCACAGAATTCTATCAGAATTTCTGGGATATCATCAAGACTGACCTTTTGGATTTGTTCAATTGTCTTCATGCCGACCGACTAGACCTATTTAGACTTAATTTTGGCGAGATTGTCTTGTTGCCAAAGATTAAGGAGGCCGAACGGATCCAACAGTTCAGACTCATATGCCTCCTTAATGTTAGCTTCAAGATTTTCACCAAAGTGGCTACAAATAGGTTAAACTCGGTAGCTGGCCATGTTGTTCGGCCATCTCAAACGGCGTTCATGCAAGGAAGGAATATACTCGATGGCGTAGTAATTTTGCATGAGACCGTTCACGAGATGCACCGAAAAAACATGAGTGGAGTAGTATTCAAAATTGACTTTGAAAAAGCCTATGACAAGGTCAAATGGTCTTTCCTCCAACAAGCCCTAAGAATGAAAGGTTTCTCCGATAAATGGCGTCAGTGGATCCAAAATTTTGTAACTGGAGGTAGTGTGGCCATCAAAGTCAATGATGATGTAGGCCATTACTTTCAGACAAAAAAAGGACTACGACAGCGTGACACCATGTCCCCAATGTTATTTAACATTGTTGTTGACATGTTGGCTATTCTGATTGAGCGCGTCAAGCAGGACGGCCAGATAGAAGGAATAGTGCCACATCTTGTGGATGGTGGCCTCTCTATTCTGCAATATGCCGATGACACAATTCTTTTTATGGAACATGACCTAAACAAGGCTCGATACCTGAAACTCTTACTTTCAGCGTTTGAGCAAATGTCGGGTCTCAAAATTAACTTCCATAAAAGTGAACTTTTCTGCTTTGGAGAAGCCGTTGAGGCGGCTGTCGATTATGCTGACCTCTTTGGTTGCGCACATGGCCAATTCCCGATTAAATATTTGGGAATACCGATCCACTATTGGCATCTCACCATTGCGGAGTGGAAGCATGTAGAGGAGCATCTAGAGAAACGATTGAGCAGTTGGAAAGGCAAGCTGCTGTCAGTTGGAGGACGACTGGTTTTGATTAACTCCGTCCTCACAAATATGGCTCTCTATATGCTTTCTTTCTTCCAACTCCCAAAAGGGGTCCTATAAAGACTGGACTATTTTAGATCTAGATTTTTTTGGCAAGGAGATGGAGAAAAGAAAAATATCGGTTGGCCAAATGAAGCATGGTTTGTAGGCCAAAAGACCAAGGCGGCCTTCGAATTCATGACCTACAGGTCAAGAATGAGGCTCTGCTTAGTAAATGGTTGTTCAAACTTCTTACTGAGGATGGTGTTTGGCAAACCATATTGCGCAACAAGTATCTAGGCCAAAAGGTGGTGTCCCAGGCATATTGGAAACCTGGTGACTCGCACTTCTGGGCTGGCCTAATGGTGGCAAAGAAATATCTCTTTCGCTTTGGGTCTTTCGCGATAAAAGACGGGTCGGAGATTCCTTTATGGGAAGACATCTGGCTAGGCAATGCCAGTCTCAGAGAACAATATCCAGCCTTATATAACATTGCTCGCGATAAGAACAATACTATTGCTCACGTGCTCAGTTCATCCCCGCCGAACATTTCGTTCAGGCGGGATTTGATTGGCCCCTTTTGTCCCGGTTGGATTCGATTAACCTAACACAAGGCCGGGATGTGTTTCACTGGAATCTTATTACATCAGGGTCTTTCACAGTAGACTCTATGTACCGTACGCTCACACATTCTGAGGTACCAGTGAGTAATAACAAGAAAATTTGGAAGTCCAAGATTCCACTAAAAGTGGAAATCTTCTTGTGGTATCTTCGTAAGGGAGTTGTGTTAACCAAAGACAACCTCGCACGACGCAACTGGCCAAGGAGTAAGAAGTGTTGTTTTTGTACTCATGACGAGACAATCAAACACCTCTTTTTTCAATGCATGTTTGCACGTTCTACGTGGTCAATCATCTAAATAGCGTCAAATTTATATCCGCCCACAAGTGTTGCCAATATATTTGGTCATTGGTTGGACGGTATTCCAAATAGGTTTAAAACACTTATAAGGGTGGGAGCGTACGCCTTAATTTGGTCGCTCTAGCTATGTAGAAATGATTTGGTTTTTAATGGGAAAAATGCTTCTCTTCTGCAGGTTATTTTCCGTTGTACGCACTCGCTTCATACGTGGTCTATGCTACAACGACCGGAGCATCAATCGCTGTTCAAGGCGGTGTGTACGCGGTTGGAGCAGGTGGCTACGGAGGTTTTTTTTTCAACATGGGTGGCAGCATAACCTCTGGATCGATCCACCACCACCTTCGAGATAGGCATAGTGTCGGTCTATAGGACTCTACTGTTGCCAATATGTTGGTTTTTATTTCATGTTTTTTGTCAGACTTTTGGATTTGGTTGTGTGCATCTTAGTTATGCAAAGGCCGGGTGTTACTCATAATGTTTTGTATCTCCTTGATGCTACATTCTGAGATAATAAAATCGCCCTTTATCAAAAAAATATCCCTCTTCGCTTGCCACGTGAGTACGTGCACGTGTTCACTAACACAACAACTAAAGCATCATCCCACTCCCAGCAACACCATATGCCAATATAAAGGTCTTGAGAGCTTGCGATTTACACTAGTTCATAGTCAGTTTGATTTGGTATGTTGCTAGAGCAGGTGGGCTGCCTAATCGTATCGATTGGTCTCATAGTTTAGGACCTTGATCGCATATTCACTTGGATTTTTAAAATCTGTTAAGAATTAGTATCTTATTTCTGGTGGACCTAAGTCTATCTATTTTTAAGTTTTGTTTTGGTGATAATAACATCATCTTGGTGAATTCATTTAGGATGCTAGACTGCTCGAAATGGCCTAAGGTGATTGGAGTTGGAACTCGGGTAGAACTAGGCATTGGAGGCATACAGGAAGATCTATGAGAATTTTTTGCTATAGTTGGCAAGTGAACTTGAGCAACCTGGTGGATATCAGTTGGTACCCGTAAGAGCAAATGGATAAATTGATGATCTGGCCATCGATTCTGGTTTTAAAAAAACCCTCGGTTGGTGGTGAAAGATCCATGAGCAAACTTTGCACTTCTCCTCAAGCCTACTTCTGCTACTTTGTAGTTGGTGACCAGTAGCCATAAGAAGACCTCACTATTGGTGGTTAAAATTACACTTAGAAATTAGAATGCAAGGGACAGAGGTACTACTCCTCAAATCTCCCTGCGACAGATCCAACACCAGTGTCAGAGAGACAGGGGTACTTCTGCATCCAATCCAAGCACCAGCTGTGTCCAGAGGAGCTTCAGAATTTGAACTTCCAGAAAATTTCCGTAGAAGAAACTTGCAACGAACTCGCACCACCTTCTTTATCCAGTGGCGTGTCCCACTAGCGAACAAAAGATCATCACCTTCGATTGAGTAAGATTCAGTCAGAGCAATCACATTGAGATGCCGCATCATCTTATCCATTGACTGCAAGGGCTCTGTTACTGACAGAAACCTCAGTGTGCCGGTCCGAAAATTCAGGAACTTTCGCGTGACAGTGCAGAGCACCGACCAGTCCACACACGAAGCAAGATGACTAAGCCTTATACCATTTCCTTTTAATAGTTTGACGGCAGATATTGAGACTTAAGATCCCAACCGCTGACAAAATACAAAGTCCCAATGTACTAACAGGGCCAAAAGCAACTGCTGAAAATAGACAAAATCCCACAAGAAAGTTCACAGAACCAAGGGCAAGTGCTACAAAAGATGACAGGAACACCGTCAGAAAAAAATAGTCGAAGCAGTGCAAATCACAAGAAGGAATCATATCCAAAACAAGAATAAGATAATGTAGAATCTTATCCATGAACTGATTAAGGGCTGAAACGCGGGAGGTCGTGCCAGATTCAAGATCAATCCCTCTGATGAAGAACTTCGTTTCTGCATCTCCCTCCATGAGATTTGCAATCTCACACATTAGTTTTTTTTCTTTTTTCTTTTCCAAAAAAAAACACATTAGTTTTTCCGCAACCTTTCCAACACAGCTAGCTGATAACACGTCTTACAAGGAAAGTAAGGACCACTTCAAGAAACGTCTGAGTGATTGTAAGATTATTAAAGGGAAACACCTGTCATGAGGCGTCTTTAGTTGCTGATGTAAAGGCTCCCTCAGTTCGCACGTCGCGCCACCACACTGAAGCGTACCTACATGAAGCATTTGGATGGTTCGCGACGGTCAACACTAATTGGGGATCAGTTGCTTGGAACCAGAGACCAAAAAGACCTAGGCATAGGAGGAATCCCAGAATATTTCCGGGCCAAAGGTTTTTCAACAAGAAGAAATTGAAGAAAATTAGAAGTCCATTTAGAGAGTGATTGCCAAGGCCATAGGTAATATGCATGTTCACCCCTTCGAGATTGAAGTTAGCCCAAGTTTGGCTTCCACTGCACGTCTATTCACAAATTAACCAGCTTGAAAGAGCTTTCTTTGTTAATGGTTCTCAGTGTGCCACTCCATAATGGTGGTTGATATTTTCCTTTTTAGATAAAAAAAAACTTCCTTTTGGGGGTCTTCTATGAACATCTTGTGCAAAAAATGGAGGATCCACAGGATGGAATTTGGCGTCTGCGTGTTTCCGTCAAACACTGATAAGAACCTATTATGGGCACCGCAACAAGCTGGACTTAGATGATGACTAGCTCATCATGGGATATTGTGTTGGTGTGTGAAGTAAGAATGTTCATAGAAGTGAACACATCATACGAGCATTGGCTAATTTTGCCTTGCATCTTGTGCGTTTGGGTTGTAAATCTTAGGAAGGAGAACCATAGTATTTAAAATCATCATATCCGTGTAGAAGATGCAAAAGTCTTATGTGAGTTTGATTTTAAGACACAAAATAGGAGTGAATTGCATAAAACCATCAGATTGACGCCTAGGTTTGCAGAAAACACAGGTTTGTGAATTTGCGATAAAAAACACTAATTCTCAGCCTAATATTTTGCAAAAAAAACACTGGTTGGTGGCTTAGGTCATTTTTATGATGATTATGACACATGGGTCCCACATTTAATGACGTGGCATAACGGTTACCGGTAGTCGACGTTAGACTGGTCTTTTTCCAAGAAACACCTCCCCTCCCTAAAATGTGGTGGGATTGCCCCTTACCTCCTTCCTCCCCTCCCAAAGATGTGATCCATCCTCGCCATGTCTGTGGACCTCACCGTCGCACGCACGGCCACCTCGACGTCATGGTGAACAACGTCGGCATCAACGCCGCCCTCACGCCCGTTCCTCTGGGCTCCCTCCTACCTGGACCTTGCGGCGCCCTCGCGCCTATCCCGTCCCTCTCAGCTCTCTCGGACTTAGAGCATCTCCAGCCGTTCGGCCCCCCAGGGGCTTGAAATAGCGCCTCCTGAGGGCTAACCGGCGATATTTTCGCCGTGGGGGGGGGGGGTGCTCGGGTTCCCAGCCGGCCCCCCAAGTTCGCCCCCCAGCCGCCGATTTCAAACTGAAATTCGGCCCAAATTCGGCACACTTCGGCATAAATTCAACAAAAACTATTTTTTATCACATAGTTCATCACAGAAATCAATACAAATCAAATAGTTCAACGAAGCAAGCTCATAATTCGAACACAAATTAAAACACATCAAACTAGGCGTTGCCCTTGAGCCTCTATAGGTGCTCCACCAGATCGTGCTGCAGTTCTTGATGCACCTGTGGATCTCGGATCTCCTGACGCATATTGAGGAAAGCAGCCCATGCTGCCGGTACCTGGTGATCAACAGTTGCAAGAGGACCCTGCCTAAAATATGGTTCAGTGTCAAACACTGGCTCTTCCTGCTCGCTCTCAATGATCATGTTGTGCAAGATGACACAGCAATTCATCACCTCCCACATCTGAGATTTCGACAAAGTTAGAGCGGAGTACCGGACAACAGCAAATCGAGATTGGAGCACACCAAATGCCCGCTCGACATCCTTCCTGCAAGCCTCCTGACACGTAGAAAAGTAGGAGTTCTTGCCTCCTGGCACAGGGTTTGAAATAGTCTTCATAAATGTGGACCATCTAGGATAGATGCCATCTGCTAGGTAGTATCCCTTGTTGTAGTGGCGTCCATTGACCTCGAAGTTCATCGGAGGAGCATAACCTTCAACAAGCTTGGCAAAGACATTCGAGCACTGAAGTTGATGTCATTGTGAGTTCCTGGCATACCAAAGAAGGAGTGCCAAATCCAGAGGTCTTGTGTGGCCACTGCCTCAAGTACCACATTGCAAGCTCCTTTGGCGCCTTTGTACATCCCCTACCAAGCAAATGGATAGTTTTTCCATGCCCAATGCATGTAGTCGATGCTTCCAAGCATCCGAGGAAATCCTCTTGCTGCATTCTATGCTAGGATCCGAGCAGTGTCTTCAGCATTGGGTGATCGCAAAGTATTGTGGTCCAAACACTGCCACCACTACCCTGCAGAACTTGTACAAACACTCAATGGTGGTGGACTCGGCCATGCGTCCATAGTCTTCCTGTATATCACCAGGAGCTCCGTATGCAAGCATCCTCATAGTTGTCGTGCACTTCTAGAGTGAGGAGAATCCAACTTTGCCGGTGCAATCCTTCTTGCAAATGAAATAGCTGTCGAACCCCGGATGGCATTCACAATCCTGAGGAAGAGCTTCCGGCTCATCCGATAACGGCACCGAAACACTTTCTCGCCGTGCAGTGGAGCGTTGGTGAAGTAGTCGGCGTAGAGCAAGAAATAGCCCTCCATTCGATGCCTCTGCTTGCTCTTGCGGCAGCCCGGCGCCGAGCCACCTCACCGCGGCTTCGCATTGTTCGCGAACAGGCCGGCCAGAGCGGTGAGGATCATGAGGTGCTCTTCGTCGTCGGTGTCGGCCTCGGCTTCCTCCTCCATCAGAGCCGCGAACGCCTCCTCGTCGTCGGAGTCCATCGCCGAACAGACAAATCGCCGAACACCTCACGGGTGTGGTGGGTGGGCAGCCGCCGCTATCCCCGCCTGCGTGGTCGGATTCCTGGAGAGCTCGCCCAGGAGCGGGATGGAGGCTGTCGCGGCGAAACCCTCTCTTTTCGGCGAGGGGATGGCCTTTCTAGCGGCGGAGCAGCAAATGTGGGCAGGTGGGTGGCGCCGGGATCGGCATGGCGGCGAAGGGGAGAGTGGCGTCCTATCGCTCGCGGGTCGAATCTAGGCGGGGAAAAGGCGTTTCTTGCCTGACAGTGGTGGCCCACACGCCAATTTCCTTCCGCCGAAGCCCCCAAGTGCCCCTCCCCCCATTGCGCTGGGTTCGGCCTGGGATCGCCGGGCCAAAAAATGGGCCGAACCGGCAGAATTCGGCGTCCTGGGAGCACAACTGAGCCATTTTTTGGCGCCGGCGGTAAAAAAGGTGCCTCGGGGGGCCTATTGGGGGGCGGCTGGAGTTGCTCTCACTACTAGGGAAGCTTATAGGTAGAACCTTAGCAGTAACACGGGCTAGAGACCAGGCGCTACTGGTATGTAGCAGCAGCGCAGGTCAAAAACCAGCGCTACTACTACATCGATAGCAGTAGCGCGGGCTTTCTTTCAGACGCTGCTGCTAGATGGGCCCCACCTTGTCCCCTAGGTCAGGCTACAGTAGCAGTGCCGGCCCACAAACACGCGCTGCTACTAAGGAAGTAGCAGTAGCGCTGTCTTTCGTACAGGCGCTACTACTGTTTATACACGGGCCCGGCTCCCAGGTACCACCTAGTAGTAGCGTTGTTTCTAGGACCGCGCTACAGGTATTGTGAGTAGTAGCAGCGCGGGTCCCTTACCCGCGCTCCTACTATGGGCACCTTATCCACCCCGTCGTTTCCTCTCTCCCTCACTCTCCCCCTCACACTCTCGCTCTCTCTGCCGCCGCCGCCCACCATTGCCCGCCATAGTTGTCGCCACCGAGGTATCTGCGTCCCTCCCTCCTCCTCCGGTCGCCTTCTGTAACACCCCCAGATATTAACCCTGTCATCAAGCTAATTAAATTGCCATGTCATCATATTTCACTGAGTCAAAATGCCACTTGCCCCAAGTCAAACTCAAATTCAAATTTAAAATGCAAGTCAAAATAAAAATCATCCAAACAGCAAAACCAAAATGTTCATATTATTGCAAACATTTCCAAAGCAATTATAAAAATATAATCAACATTAATTGAATTAGTTAAAAGACTCTAACAATATGAAACAATACCCAAATCAGCAATATTTAACTCATTTCCATTTATGCAAAATTCTAGCGTAATTTAAATGCCCCCGAACTTTTTGTGGCAGCACTATATAGTGCCTAGTATCTGATTTGGCCAACTCTACATTTTACAAAAAGTATTTGGTGCACTGAATAAATACAAAACAGAGAGTAAATGGAAAAGCAGTAAAAGAAATAAAACAGAAAAAGGAAAGAGGCCTCTGTGACTGGGCCTAAGACAACAGTAGCCCAGCCCAGCTGGATCGCCACCTACCTCACCTACCCCGCACGCTCTGTCGCTCGCACGCGCGTCCGATGCTCAACGCCGTTGCTGTCGAGCATCCGGCGGTGCCTCGCGCTGGATAAGGATGTCGCCGGCCTCCCTTCACCCCCGCCAAACCCTAGCACTCCCCCATTTGCCCCCTTGCCCTCTCCCTCTCCGATCTCGCTCGCTCGAGCGGAAGCCGCCGCCGCACCTCACCGTCGTCGCGGCTAGAGGCCACCCCGAGCACCGCGAGCCTACCCATGAGCTTCGCCACCCTCGTCCGCATCGACTACGTCCACGGATGCGTCGGGAGCTATGCTGCATCCACGGCCACAACCCCTTCTTCCCCGGCGCAGATCGTCATCGTCGTCGTCGATTCGCTATGAACCGTGCATCCCCGAGCCTTTCGAGCAGCCCTACGAGTTCTCGGTGAGCTCGCCGTCCTTCCTCTCTGTTTCTCCTTCTCTCTTTCTTCCTTTAGTCGTGCTCCCCGCGACGACCGAGCTCGCCGTCCGCCATCACCGTCCAAACGCTCGCAACCGAGCTCCTCCGCATGAACTGGTAGCACCAGCTCGTTTCTGGAACTCCGCAGGAGCAACCCAGCCTCTCAGATCGTGTGCGCTTGCACTGCAGCCCCGTACCAGAATGAGTCCGTGCTCCGGCCGCCGCCGCGAGCTTGACTCCGGTGAGCTGGGTTCACCCCAGCTCCTCCCACTTGGCCAAATACATGCGGCACCTCAGCAGCTACTCATAGGACCGAACGGCGCTCGAAACCGTGGCCGGAGCTGCGTTTCCGACCATCGCCGCCGCGTTCGGCCTCGCCGGCATGCCGTCGCCGCGCGCCGGAGCTCAAACTTCGATGGGTCCCACATATAGAGTCATTAGCATCTAACCCCCTCGCTAATCCCACTGACTGGTGGACCCGACTACTATAGCGTTTAGCTTAACTATTAATTAGCCCGCTCGCTAACAATGTCACTGACAGACCTGGCCCACTGTCTTAATTAGGCTTATTAGTGTGACGCCCCCGGCCCGATCGTGCACTAATCATACACGCAAATGCACACGATCAAGCCTAAGGACTCACGGGAAGATATCACAACACAACTCTAAAACATAAATAAAGTCATACAACCTTTATATTACAAGTCAGGGGCCTCGAGGGCTCGAATACATAAGCTTGCGAACAAGCGTCAGCGGAAGCATCAGATATCTGAGTACAGATATGAAATAGAAACAGAAAGGCCTTTAGAAAGGTGGAGCAAAATAAAACACTACGATCGAAAGGCGAAGGCCTCCTGCCTGGGACCCTCCGATCCTACTCCTGGTCGTCAGTCAACTCGTAGTAGCATCCATCCTCTGGGTAGTTGTAGTAGTCGATCGACGGGGCATCTGTCTCAGGGGGCTCCGTCCTCTGATCACGACAAACTGATAAGGGGAGAAAAGGAAAACAAAGCAACCGTGAGTACTCAGAAGTACTCAGCAAGCAAGGATCTACACTACATATGCAACATTTTCAAAGGGAGGCTGTATATGTGGACTGGGCTGCAGAAATGCAAGAATAGAGAGAAGGCCTAGTCCTATCGAAGACTAGCATCTTCAGAGGTCTTGCAGCATTAGAAGAGTGTAGACAGTACCATATAATGTAGCAGTATCATTAAGTCTCAACCTCACCCAGAGATCCTTTCTCGACTCCCTGCGAGAAAGCAATCCCAGAGCCATACAGTCATCAACCTCGTCCGGAGATCCCTTCTCGACTCCCTGCGAGAAGCAATCCCAGAGCCATATATACAGGTCTCATCACAGGTATCCAGTTCTAAATTGTATCAATCAGGATACAACTCCGAGTGTCCTTTACCGTAGGACCGGCTATCGATAGAAGTATTCTTCCCTGCAGGGGTGCACCAACTTACCCAACACGCTCGATTAACTCCGGCCGGACACACTTTCCTGGGTCATGCCCGGCCTCGGCCAAACGACACATCGCAACCCTACCTACAGCTCAGCAGAGAGGTCCCCGCCGGTCTACATCCTAAGCACTCAGGGGTCTTGGGCCATCGCCCTGTGCACTCCGGGTCGTTGTGTGCAGGGTGGATACCAGCACCGCCTCGGAGGGTCGGTACGATCTGACCGTGCCACAATGCTGAACTGGACGTCTGACAGAACTGTCGGCTGATGCTACGATGCAGAACGCCCATACTATGCCCACGTGATGGTTAGTGCTATCAGGCCAGAGGCCTGCTCAGATCAAATATCCAAATCGTAGTGGACTAGGGGCTTGCGGTAACGAGCAGAGACTCACGAAAGATGTGACCCCGTCGCCCCGTCTCGAGGACTTGCTGCAAGGGTTAAGAATGCCCGGCCGCGCCTTGTATTCACCACTCGGGCACCACACTGGCACCCGTCTTCACAACACGAGCCTCTCAGGCGCACGCGGGTACCCCTCAGGGTCGACCCGCCTTTCCAAGTAATCAACAGTACAGTCCAAGTATCCGTGTGTCCATAACATCAGGGGAATCTGAGGTATCACCCTCATTTGATTTCCCACTCGATGTATCCGTCAAGGTGAACTCGGAGGATTCACCCTCGATGGGTTCACACTTGAGGTGTTGTACGACAGCGTCGTTACCGGAGGTGGTGAAGGAGGAATCACCCTCGATGACCACTACCGAATAGCTACTCTACAGAGTTAACATCAGAAGTGCTACAAGAGGTTTCACCCTCGGCACTCGATAGTAACGCTGCAGTGTCGTTACAACTAAGGGGGGTGATGTGCGGTGTCGGGACCTGATCTTCAATCCCGTTGATCGGGTCTTCTGACGATCCAGCGCGGCAGTCGGGATAAGTGGGGTCACTGATAGGTCTCTACCCAGCCTATACTAAGCAGTTTAGGATATGCAGGTAATTATCAACAGCAGGCTATAGTAAACAGGCTATGCATTAGAATAGGTAAAGCAGTAGCAGCAGCAATTCTAATGCAAGCATGAGAAATAGAATGGGCGATATCGGGATGATCAAAGGGGGGGGGGCTTGCCTGGTTGCTCGGCGGCAAGGGCAAGGTCTTCAGGGGTCGTCAAACTCCGGAGCTGCGTCGGTCTCGGGGACGACGTCGGGGTCGGGGGCTATCGAGAGAGAAGAGGGGGAGGAAACAGTATAAATATAGAGCAAACATGAGCATGACAAATACGATACACGGTGCTAGGGGTAGTCTAACGCAGCATTACACGTATCAGATGGAGCGGGAGAATATCTGACGATATTTCCCGGGTCTTTGGAACTATCGGACAGAGGATCCGGAGGGGGACGGTTGCATGTTCGGATAGTTAGGGACGCGTGACGGACGAACGGACCGCGTATTCGGATTCGTCTCGTCGTTCTGAGCAATTTTCATATATAAAGTTTTTCGATCGGAGTTACGGATTAAAAGATATGATTTTCTAAAGTTTTTATTAATTTCTGGAATTTATTTAATTTCGAATTATCCAAAACAGTGCAGAGTGACGTCATCGTGACGTGTTGCTGACGTCAGCAGTCAACAGTGGATTTGACTGGGTCAAACTGACATGTGGGACCCCACTGTCATAGACTCAGCTCTAATCTAGTGTTTAAGTTTAAACTAAACTAATTAAACAGAGTGGGGGCCCACCTGTCATAGGGTGCACTAATTAATAGATTAATTAATTAACTTAATTTAATTAGCGGTTAATTAGGGGGGTGGCCCCACCTGTCATTGACCCAGGGGAGGTCAAACCCCTGGTCAATCGAGGCTGACCCGCCGGCGGCTCGACGCCGGCGTCCATAGACGCGGCGGAGGGCTCAGGATTCCACCTCCGGCGACCAAAAAGGCCGGCGGAGGGCATCTACGTGCTGCGGGCGCCCGTCCGCATCGAGTGGTGGTGGTGGCTGGGCCTGTGGTGGCCGGAGTCGTCGCCGGCGTCGACCACGGCGGTTGCCGGAGCTCGGGCGAGCTCGGGGTCGTGGCTACGGCGGGCGTGGCGATGCGGGGATAGCACCTACGGGCTCTACGCGGCGCGGCGAGCAGGTTGGGCATGACGGCCGGGCCATTAGATGGCCGGGGGTACGTCGGCGGCGAGCATAGGCGGCGACGCGTGCGGTTGAGTGCGGTGCGGTGGCTACGGCAAGCGAGGGAGAGAACAGAGGGAGGAGGAAAAGTCAGTGGCTCACGGCGGTTGTGACAGGCGTCGGAGCGAGCTCGGAGGAGGGCGGAGCTGAGAGGGGCGGCGAAGTCGATCTCGGCGGCCGAACGGCGAGGAAGAGCTCAGGGGAGACGGTGCAGCGCGTCCGGCGGCGTGTGACGCGTCGAGGAGGTCGAGGACGTCAGGGCAGAGCTTGCGGACACGACGAGAGGTCGAGGGAGGGGCGGTGGCGTCGACTACGATGGCGGCGTGCTCACGGGCGCATCGGCCATGGCGGGGAGAGGGCGGGAGAGAGAGCAACAAGGGAGAGTAGTGGCGAGGGGAGCTCAGTGGGGGACAGGGCTCTGCCCTTATCCCCATCGGAGGGCGCGGCGTCGCGCTGTGGACGAGGGGAGAGGGGGGGCCCGGCGCGGCGAGCGCACGCGCGGCGACAACAGCGCGGGGATGAGCAGTGCTGGGGTGAGAGACGGCCTGCGGTGGGCTGGGCCGCCTGTAGACTAGGGCCCAGCCACTGCAGGCCTTTTCTTTTTATTTTATTTCTTCTCTGATTTTTCCTTTTAGCTCCTGTTTTGCAAATAGTTTAGCCCCAAAAAGACTTTTGTAAAATATGAGACTGGTCCAAATATTAACAGTGCAAAATTAGTCACTGCTAGAAATTGGTTTGGTGTCCATATATTTTTATTTGAATTTTATTTAATTGAAAAAGGATTAAATAGTGCTGTTTTGCTACTGTTAGAGTCTCTTAATTAATTTATTATTTGTTGGTTACAATTTTAGAATGGTCTCTGGAATATTTTCCATTTAATGAACAATTTAGTTTTTATGTTGGACAACTTTTATTTTCCACTTTAATTTAAATTTGGATTTTGACTTAGGAGTTGAAATACAATATAATGCTAATGATGATCACGCACTGTTAATCATGCTGACTTGGCATTATCAAAATGGAATTACTGTGGCTAACCACCGGGGGTGTTACAATTAGGTTAATCTAAATACAAATAGTATAAACAGTGGCTGACCACTGGGTCCCACTGGACCCAGTTGACTGGTCAACCAGCTGACTGGACCAGTCCAGTCACTGACTGGTGGGTCCAGTGGGCCCCCTTTGACTGGTCAAGCCTCAGTTGACTTGCTGACGTAGTAGTGATGTCATGCTGACGTCATATACCAAATTTAGAATATCTGTTAAATTAAATAATTCAGAATATTGATAAAAACTTTAGAAATTCATATAAAATAATCCGTAACTACGATGAAAAAACTTTGTACATGAAAGTTGCTCAGAACGACGAGACGAATCCGAATACGCTCTCTGTTTATCTGTCACATGCCTCTAACTACCTGAACATGGAACCGTTCCCTCCGGCTCGTCTGTCTGACAGACGTCCGGAACCGGGAAAACTTTCCCGGTAAATTCTCACTCCGTCCGTAGCACTTAGCATAGCACTAGGACACCCCTGCACTGCGTGTTACCGTGCCTTGCTATGTGATTGTTATCGTTGTCGTGTATTCACTTGTTTCCTCCCCCTCTTCTCTCTCGGTAGACACCGACGTCGACGTAGCTCCCGAGGTCGACACTGCTAAGGAGCCAGACGACGCAGTGGATGACCTTGCCCTTGCCGTCGAGCAGACAGGCAAGCACCCCCATTTTGAGCATTCTGATATCACCTATTCTCTTCCCTCTTATGCTTGCATTAGATGTTACTGCTGCTGTTACCATCCTATATCTGTTGCATAGCCTGTTTAATTGTAGCCTACTATTTATACCTGCCTGTTATCCTAAACTGTTTAGATAGGATGGGTAGAGCCTGATCAGAGACCCACTTGTCCCGACTGCCCCGCTGGATTCTCAGAAGACCCGAGCAACGGGATCGAAGAGCAGACCCAGGCACCGCACGTCACTTCCCCCTAAAGTTGCTCGACACTACTGGGTTACTATCGAGTGCCGAGGGTGATACCTCGCCAGCACTTCTGATGATAACCTTGTAGGTTAGCTATTCGGTCGTGGTAAGCGTGGGTGATTCCTCCTACACCAACCCCGATACCGACGCCGTCGTGCAACACCTCAAGCGTGGACCTCGAGGGTGATTCCTCCTTCGTTCACCTTGACGATAACATCGAGCGGGAATTCCCTCGAGGGTGATTCCTCAGGGTTCCCCTCGGTGTCAGACACACAGCTACCTTGGATACTGTGACCTGACACTAAACCTTGATACTAAAGACGGGTCGGCCCTGAGGGGTACCCGCGCGAGCATGAATGCGAAGTGATTTGGAGTCGGGTGGACCTGAGAGGTGCCCGCGAGATAACTACGAGGCGTGGCCGGGCATTCTTAGCCCTTGCCGCAAGTCCTCGAGATGGGGCGATGGGGTCACATCGATCATGAGTCCCTGCTCGTTACCGCGCGCTTCTAATCCACTAACGGTTTGGATATTTGATCCGAGGGGCCTCTGGCCTGATAGCACTAACCATCACGTGAGCATAGTATGGGCGTTCTGCGTCGTATACTTCAGCCGAAGCTTAATAGACGTCAGCGACTGAGCGGCGCGCGCTGGATTAGACTGGTTACGCAACCGCGCTTGTATTAAGGGGTTGCTAGGTCTGCTTCCGGCCGCCCACGCAACACGCAGGAGTTCCCGGGGCGAAGGCCCAAGACCCCTGGGGGCATAGGTTTAGTCCGGCGTGCTGACCTCTCTGTTAAGTATTTGGTCGGGTTGCGATGTGTTGCTTAGCCGAGGCCGGGCATGACCCAGAAAGTGTGTCCGGCCGGAGTTAAGCGAGCGTGGTGGGTAAGTTGGTGCACCCTTGCAGGGAAGAACTAATCTATCGATAGCCTGTCCTATGGTAACGGACACTCGGAGTTGTATCCCGATCGGTACAACTAGAACTGATGACTTGAGATGAAATGCATAGTATGGCTCTGGGATTGCTTTCTCGTAGGGAGTCGAGAAAGGATCTCTGGCCGAGGTTGATGATACTACTACTACTTTACATTATGTTATTCTGCACTCTCCTAATGCTGCAAGACTGATGAAGATGATGAAGATGCTAGTCTTCGATAGGACTAGGTTTTCCCCATCTATTCTGGCATTTCTGCAGCCCAGTCCACATATACAGCCTCCTTTGAAAATGATGCATATGTAGTGTAGATCCTTGCTTGCTGAGTACTTCGGATGAGTACTCACGTTTGCTTTATTTTCTTTTTCTCCCCGTATCCTTTTGACGCCGCCAGATGACGGAGCCCCTGAGGTAGCTGCCCCCGTCGACGACTACGGCTACTACTACTACCCTCCCGGCGAGTACTACTACGAGGAGCCGACGGACGACCAGGAGTAGGATTCGGAGGGTCCTAGGCAGGAGGCCTACGCCTTTCGATCGTAGTATTTTATTTTGCCCCGCCTTCTAAAGGCTTATCTCTATTTCTGTAATATATCTGTACTCAGATATCTAATGCTTCCTTTGACGCTTGTATGCCATCAAGCTATGTATTCGAGCCCTCGAGGCCCTGGCTTGTAATATAAAGCTTGTATGAATTTATTTACGTTTTAGAGTTGTGTTGTGATATCTTCAAGTGAGTCCTTAGGCTTGATCGTGTGCATTTGCGTGTATGGTTAGTGCATGATTAAGCCGGGGTCGTAACAAGTTGGTATCAGAGCCGACTGCCTCTAGGAATCCCCCTTTCCAACTCCTTGGCCGAAGTTGAGTCTAGTGGTCCAAAACTGTTTTACTAACTTGGCTGTGTGGCTTACGGGCCCACGTCACCAACTGGGTGGTAATAGGATCTTTTATTCCTCGATCTTACTCTGGGACTCTGATCTCTCTTCTATTCGGGTTTAATAAATCTACTAACGCTGACACTTAGGATCTCGTAAATTCCGTCCTCCCGGAGAGCCCTTTCACTACAGATGATCGTCTGCTTCATCAGAAGAATCTGAAGATACTCCTCGACGTTAACCGAGACCTTGTGCCACTGTTTTGCAATTCCTGACCACCGACAAAACCTCGTGGATAACTAACTATCTTTGCCATTTGTATCTTCATTCCCAGATACTCCTTTTGTACGAGATACCCCGTAATACTTCTCGATAATCTGGGAATCCTTTGAGCCTACTGCCGTGCAGCCTCTTTCGCACTGCGGATTATTCCTTACATTTACCGGGGATCTGATCATCCACAGTTATTCAAGTGCTTTCCGAAACACATTGAATTGCTATTTGATCTGCCGAGAATCCCCTGCAGCCTATTCCTCTTGATTCTCCTTGCCTGCTTGCATCAGGATTAACTCCATATGTCTAGTAATATTCTTTAAAATTCTTTATGATTGTCATTCTGATCCTATGGATTCAACGTGTGTGCGAATACTCACAATCATCAATTAATCCTTGGAAATTTTCTTTCCGGCTCAGACATCATTCCGGACATGAGCTGGTCCGTCCCCGTTGCCATTGCCTTTGGCACTGAAGCACTCTCTACTTCTTGCCACCTGTATATCCGCCCTGCTTACATGTCACGGAAAGGCAGTGCATTCCTTCTCCATATTGACTTGGGACTGACTATTGACCAGGACATGTCACGTAACCATGGTTGGAGATCTCTGCAAGACGGAATGCTAAAGTTGTTCATCTAGTTCTATTCAACCTACTCATATTTGGACAAAGCTTTTGCTTCTGATCCTTGGTTTCTGAACCATAACTCCTTTGTAATTAAACGTCGGATTGTTCCGATGTTTCTAAAATCTTATGCCGACATATCCTTCTTCTTCTGGTTGAGTACCGCTACTCACGTCAGATCCTATGCCGTTTACCTGATCTTTTGTTAGATTAATATCCGGCAGTATCCTTCATATTCAAACATCTTATGAGCTCTTCCCTTGGTATTTAGTACCTCCGGTAAATTGTATCATCTGCTTTGACTTTGATACTCTGCTTCGAACTCGCATCCCTTGCTTTGGTTGATGGTTGTATGGATTCATAAAATTGTCCCGATGGGTTGTATCTATGCTTCTGCCATCTGCGAGAACCCAGAAACTTCTACGAGTCATACTCTTCTGGTGTTTCACCAGATAAATCTTCAGCACTACAATTTCTTCGAAAACGAGGAGTGAATGAAAAGTTATGCATTGAAGAAGTGGGAGTCGACCTTGAACCTTTGTGTTCATGCCCATGGACCCGATGTAGAACTTATCATGGAAGCTGCTCGTAAAAATAATTATTTCCCTGGTACAAGTTCATCTTGTATCTATGAATTGATCCTTTGCGATCGTGGTTCCGACCATATTTCCTCCTTGATTCCATTTCCCGGATAAGTTAAAATACTTATCCTCTGCAAATCATTTCATCCGTCCAACCTCTACTCCGGTTTACCTTCCGGTATTACCCTAGTACTGTTACTGGGAAGTTTAATACCTCATCACATCATTCCTAGCCTGATCGGCTATATCATTATCGTATCGATTTTTTTTATGCTACCTGGTCCTTATGTCCGGAGCAACTACCGACGACGAGCTAAGCTTACGTCGATCTTCCTCATCTTATCATTTCACTTCGAACAACAAGCTTGATTTTGAGCTTGTGTCTTCTCCATGGTTCCAATAACCTTTCGTTGCATCATTCCTTTTGCTCGAAGTCATCACAGTTCGATGGCATGTTCATGGGGTCTCTCGACAAAATTGTCATGATCACCGTCAACACTTTGGCTTCTTCAGAGATGTCAATTGAATTCATGGCTAGAAATACCATCCCTGCCCCTCGATGATTTGTGATATCATCGACAACCTCCTTGTATTCCTGCCAACACAGACTTGGTTATGTTTTGCTCATACCTTGTTTACTTTGCTATTACTGAAGTTATTCCCTGTGTATTCTTGTGGCCTTCAGAGCCAACCCTTTCCTTGACACCTTATCATTGCTACCTCGAAGCATGATTGTGGTATTCCGAATATCAACATGAACATTGGAAGCACATTGCCAAGTGTTTCTCGATCAATTATCCAAACACCGTTGTTTGGGTAAATATCATGAATTTTCCCTCGTCCCTTTAACGAAATGCTTTTGAACTTGCTGTCCTATCAAGTATATCATGCTCCGCTTTTCCTTGGGAAGGATATACTCCTAACTCTTGTGTGTAGGCACATCTTCCTTTCCATTGGACTGTTTGCTCGGATAATCATAATTTTTCTTTCCATTGTTTTGTATAACCTCTCTTGTGATCTATATGACATAAGCATAAATAATTCTCTGCCTATGAAAACACCTCGGTCTACAACTCTGTCAGTGTGACCCTGTTACTATTGTTGATGACATTCCGGTAACCCCCGATGGACGAGAACTCTGCCTATTGGACCGCCTCATTTAAAACGAGCAGGAAAATGGTTCTCTTCATCCCTCGCCCTTGGTACCGATGTTGTCACCGACATAACTGACAGACTATCCTCTGACATACCTTGATGTATGGACCGGTAAGATGTTACCATTCACCCTACTTTTGATCGACCACCATCCACAGTTCCACAGGCTCGAAACCTGACTCCCCTGTATATCCTTAATTCCGAAGTATCATTTGCTCTTGGCCTTGTTTGTTATCCCGGGCCACCCCTCGAGAGATGATCTACCTCCAATACCCTGAACCCATGTTCACACTTTGTTCAGGTATCGATCGAATGTCCATTCGCCTGATACTTCTTATCGTACCGTCATACTTTACTCTCGATGTTTTCCTAAGTTTCAACTCGAGAGATATTCTGCCACATTCCCCGAGTTGTCTGCCAGATAAACGACCTTGCAAAGGTCAGTTCTTCCGGAGTTACTCTTTACTTCCCCACTTAAATCTCGGGACAAGATTTCTTGTAGTGAAGGAGATTTGTAACACCCCCAGATATTAACCCTGTCATCAAGCTAATTAAATTGCCATGTCATCATATTTCACTGAGTCAAAATGCCACTTGTCCCAAGTCAAACTCAAATTCAAATTTAAAATGCAAGTCAAAATAAAAATCATCCAAACAGCAAAACCAAAATGTTCATATTATTGCAAACATTTCCAAAGCAATTATAAAAATATAATCAACATTAATTGAATTAGTTAAAAGACTCTAACAATATGAAACAATACCCAAATCAGCAATATTTAACTCATTTCCATTTATGCAAAATTCTAGCGTAATTTAAATGCCCCCGAACTTTTTGTGGCAGCACTATATAGTGCCTAGTATCTGATTTGGCCAACTCTACATTTTACAAAAAGTATTTGGTGCACTGAATAAATACAAAACAGAGAGTAAATGGAAAAGCAGTAACAGAAATAAAACAGAAAAAGAAAAGAGGCCTCTGTGACTGGGCCTAAGACAACATTAGCCCAGCCGGCCCAGCCCAGCTGGATCGCCACCTACCTCACCTACCCCGCATGCTCTGTCGCTCGCACGTGCGTCCGATGCTCAACGTCGTTGCTGTCGAGCATCCGGCGGTGCCTCGCGCTGGATAAGGATGTCGCCGGCCTCCCTTCACCCCCGCCAAACCCTAGCACTCCCCCATTTGCCCTCTTGCCCTCTCCCTCTCCGATCTCACTCGCTCGAGCGGAAGCCGCCGCCGCACCTCACCGTCGTCGCGGCTAGAGGCCACCCCGAGCACCGCGAGCCTACCCATGAGCTTCGCCACCCTCGTCCGCATCGACTACGTCCACGGATGCTTCGGGAGCTACGCTGCATCCACGGCCACGACCCCTTCTTCCCCGGCGCAGATCGTCATCGTCGTCGTCGATTCGCTATGAACCGTGCATCCCCGAGCCTTTCGAGCAGCCCTACGAGTTCTCGGTGAGCTCGCCATCCTTCCTCTCTGTTTCCCCTTCTCTCATTCTTCATTTAGCCGTGCTCCCCATGACGACCGAGCTCACCGTCCGCCATCACCGTCCAAACGCTCGCAACCGAGCTCCTCCGCATGAACTGGTAGCACCAGCTCGTTTCTGGAACTCCGCAGGAGCAACCCAGCCTCTCAGATCGTGTGCGCTTGCGCTACAGCCCCGTACCAGAATGAGTCCGTGCTCCGGCCGCTGCCGCGAGCTTGACTCCGGTGAGCTGGGTTCACCCCAGCTCCTCCCACTTGGCCAAATAGATGCGGCACCTCAGCAGCTACTCATAGGACCAAACGACGCTCGAAACCGTGGCCGGAGCTGCGTTTCCGACCATCGCCGCCGCGTTCGGCCTCGCCGGCATGCCGTCACCGCGCGCCGGAGCTCAAACTTTGGTGGGTCCCACATACAGGGTCATTAGCATCTAACCCCCTCGCTAATCCCACTGACTGGTGGACCCGACTACTATAGCGTTTAGCTTAACTATTAATTAGCCCGCTCGCTAACAGTGTCACTGACAGACCTGGCCCACTGTCTTAATTAGGCTAATTAGGTTAATCTAAATACAAATAGTATAAACAGTGGCTGACCACTGGGTCCCACTGGACCCAGTTGACTGGTCAACCAGCTGACTAGACCAGTCCAGTCACTGACTGGTGGGTCCAGTGGGCCCCCTTTGACTGGTCAAGCCTCAGTTGACTTGCTGACATAGTAGTGATGTCATGCTGATGTCATATACCAAATTTAGAATATCTGTTAAATTAAATAATTCAGAATATTGATAAAAACTTTAGAAATTCATATAAAATAATCCGTAACTCCGATGGAAAAACTTTGTACATGAAAGTTGCTCAGAACGACGAGACGAATCCAAATACGCTCTATTTTTATCTGTCACATGCCTCTAACTACCTGAACATGGAACCGTTCCCTCCGGCTCGTCTGTCTGACAGACGACCAGAACCGGGAAAACTTTCCCGGTAAATTCTCACTCCGTCCGTAGCACTTAGCATAGCACTAGGACACCCCTGCACTGCATGTTACCATGCCTTGCTATGTGATTGTTATCGTTGTCGTGTATTCACTTGTTTCCTCCCCCTCTTCTCTCTCGGTAGACACCGACGTCGACATAGCTCCCGAGGTCGACACTGCTCAGGAGCCAAACGACGCAGTGGACGACCTTGCCCTTGCCGTCGAGCAGACAGGCAAGCACCCCCATTTTGAGCATTCCGATATCACCTATTCTCTTCCCTCTTATGCTTGCATTAGATGTTACTGCTGCTGTTACCATCCTATATCTGTTGCATAGCCTGTTTAATTGTAGCCTACTGTTGATACCTGCCTGTTATCCTAAACTGTTTAGATAGGATGGGTAGAGCCTGATCAGAGACCCACTTGTCCCGACTGCCCCGCTGGATTCTCAGAAGACCCGAGCAACGGGATCGAAGAGCAGACCCGGGCACCGCACGTCACTTCCCCCTAAAGTTGCTCGACACTACTGGGTTACTATTGAGTGCCGAGGGTGATACCTCGCCAGCACTTCTGATGATAACCTTGTAGGTTAGCTATTCGGTCGTGGTAAGCGTGGGTGATTCCTCCTACACCACCCCCGATACCGACGCCGTCGTGCAACACCTCAAGTGTGGACCTCGAGGGTGATTCCTCCTTCGTTCACCTTGACGATAACATCGAGAGGGAATTCCCTCGAGGGTGATTCCTCAGGGTTCCCCTCGGTGTCAGACACACAGCTACCTTGGATACTGTGACGTGACACTCAACCTTGATACTAAAGACGGGTCGGCCCTGAGGGGTACCCGCGCGAGCATGAATGCGAAGTGATGTGGAGTCGGGTGGACCTGAGAGGTGCCCGCAAGATAACTACGAGGCGTGGCCGGCCATTCTTAGCCCTTGCCGCAAGTCCTCGAGACGGGGCAACGGGGTCACATCGATCGTGAGTCTCTGCTCGTTACCGCGTGCTCCTAATCCACTAACGGTTTGGATATTTGATCCGAGGGGCCTCTGGCCTGATAGCACTAACCATCACGTGAGCATAGTATGGGCGTTCTGCGTCCTATACTTCAGCCGAAGCTTAATAGACGTCAGCGACTGAGCGGCGCGCGCTGGATTGGACTGGTTACGCAACCGTGCTTGTATTAAGGGGTTGCTAGGTCTGCTTCCGGCCGCCCACGCAATGCGCAGGAGTTCCCGGGGCGAAGGCCCAAGACCCCTGGGGGCATAGGTTTAGTCCGGCGTGCTGACCTCTCTGTTAAGTATTTGGTCGGGTTGCGGCGTGTTGCTTAGCCGAGGCCGGGCATGACCCAGAAAGTGTGTCCGGCCGGAGTTAAGCGAGCGTGGTGGGTAAGTTGGTGCACCCCTGCAGGGAAGAACTAATCTATCGATAGCCTGTCCTATGGTAACGGACACTCGGAGTTGTATCCCGATCGGTACAACTAGAACTGATGACTTGAGATGAAATGGATAGTATGGCCGATGTTGATGATACTACTACTACTTTACATTATGTTATTCTGCATTCTCCTAATGCTGCAAGACTGATGAAGATGATGAAGATGCTAGTCTTCGATAGGACTAGGTTTTCCCCCTCTATTCTGGCATTTCTGCAGCCAAGTCCACATATACAGCCTCCTTTGAAAATGATGCATATGTAGTGTAGATCCTTGCTTGCTGAGTACTTCGGATGAGTACTCACGTTTGCTTTATTTTCTTTTTCTCCCCGTATCCTTTTGACGCCGCCAGATGACGGAGCCCCTGAGGTAGCTGCCCCCGTCGACGACTACGGCTACTACTACTACCCTCCCGGCGAGTACTACTACGAGGAGCCGACGGACGACCAGGAGTAGGATTCGGAGGGTCCTAGGCAGGAGGCCTACGCCTTTCGATCGTAGTATTTTATTTTGCCCCGCCTTCTAAAGGCTTATCTCTATTTCTGTAATATATCTGTACTCAGATATCTAATGCTTCCTTTGACGCTTGTATGCCATCAAGCTATGTATTCTAGCCCTCGAGGCCCTGGCTTCTAATATAAAGCTTGTATGAATTTATTTACGTTTTAGAGTTGTGTTGTGATATCTTCAAGTGAGTCCTTAGGCTTGATCGTGTGCATTTGCGTGTATGGTTAGTGCACGATTAAGCCGGGGTCGTCACACCTTCCTCCCTCCTCCCACTGCCCTCCTCACTCCTCACTCCTCCCACTGCCCTCCTCCCTCCCCCTCTGACCGCCCTCTCCTCCCTCCTCCCACACTGCCCTCCTCACTCATCCATCCTCCTCCGGTCGCTCCTCCCTTCTCCCACTGCCCTCCTCCTCTCTCCTCTCCCTCTCTCCTCCCTCTTCCCACTGCCCCTCAGTCCTCCCTCCTCCTCCTCACTCCTCCCTCCTCCCACCTCTCTCTGTATAGAAATTTTTAGTAAAAAGATTAGGTATAGAAATTTTTAGTAATAAAAATTAGGTAGAATTTGAGTAGAATGTAGGTTTTTTGAATAAAATATAACATATAGCTTATATGAATAGAATGTATGTATTTTGGATAGAATAAAATACAAAATATAGGTAGAATGGTGGTTTTTTGAATAGAATAGATACGTAGTATTTTGTTTTAGAATGTAGATAGAAATTTTTAGTGATAGAAAATTTTAGTAAAAAAATTAGTAATAGAAATTTTTAGGTATAGAACATTTTCAATTATAGAAATGTATTATAATGCTCTATGACAAATTATAGAAATGTAGAAAATTTAGGTATATACATTTTTAGTAATTTTCCTTTTCAATGTAGAAATGTATTGGAGAATTTAATTATTTTTATGTCATTATCACTTTGTCATCAAAGAATGCTATATGCGATTTGATGATCTAAAATGTTCACTGGGTGTAAATGCAGGATTTGTAGTGTCGCGTCTCCCTGTAGTGATCGTCGTCGGAGCTTCCTCTACTTCCTCTACACCGGAGTCGGTGAGATAAAAGTCCACCTCCTCCTTCTCTACTCCTCGGTGTTGAATAGAGTAGAACTAGGGTATTTAGTTATGTCAATCTCACATTGCCAAATTTAGAGAGAGGGAGAGAGAGAAAGAGACCTACTTTCTTGAAGAACTAGGGTATTTAGTTATGCTTCTTGTCCAAATGAAATGTTCGGGTTATAGATTTAGTAGTAGTAGATGATTAGCTGTGACAATGTGAAGCCAGTTTTTTTGAAATGATAATTGATCCGGATAGAATTTCAAGTTTAAACATCTCTGTATGTGTATGAACATCTTTGTATCGCAGGGAAAATCCGAGTGGCCTATGTTTTGCCGGAGTGTTGATTCATTTCCGTTCCGGCAAATTTCAGGCGCTTGATATGTCCTATTTTAGCAAAGGTCGTGCCGGATTTTTCCGTGGATTTTAGCATGTGCTAGAATGTAGGAAATATCGAGTGCCTTGGATTTACCGGAAAGAGAATTAAACGACATTTTGGGTTGACTTTAAGTCTGTGGGGGCTCCATACATGATAGTCAAAAAAACAGTGAGGAAGAGTGTCCACCATATATGAGAGAAGAAGAATGTCGACTATTGTCATGGGGCCAGGGTCGCTTCTCCTTCTTTTCCTTGTGCTAGACCTTTGTTATGCACTAGGGGAAGGAGGAGTAGCGACCATCACCAACGGTCGAAAAAACAGTGACAGAGAGTGTCCACCATATATGAGAGAAGAAGAATCCCGACTGTTGTCATGAAGGGAGCTTCTTCTTCATTCGAAGGTGCTAGACATTTTGGTGTAATGCACTTCCGAATGAACGTAGGAGCTTCCATTAACGACTGTCGCAAATGTCAGAGAGGAAGAATCCCGACTGTTGTCATGGGGGTCGCTTCTCCTTCGTTCCCGTGTGCTAGACAATTTGGTGTAATGCACTCGGGGACGAAGGGAGGAGCGACCATCACCGACGGTCAAATATATCAGAGAGGGAGTGCCCACCATATACACCACATGAGATGAAAGTTTTCAAGGAAGACTCGACAGACCAAAAGTCAACCCGTGATGAATAATAATGATCTAATTTAGTTTTTGTAGTACATATATTGAATTTCAGAAGTTTAATCTTTGAATTATGAACATAGGAAATGTCTGTCGATGATAGGATCCCTTAGTGCGACTACTGCGGCGACGACCGGGGTCTGTGCGACAGGGCTCACCTGGAAGACGGTCGGCGCTTCACTATTAAGCTCGACGAGACCTTCGATGTTTGTACGGTACGCAATGATGACAAGTCTTTTTTTTTAATTAAGCATGCCTTCTGCTTTTTCAACGTGTAATTCCGCTTTTTACAATTCGACTAGTGCATCCCCTCCCATGCAAGACGTTATGTCTTGGAGAAGCTGGATTTCAAAGATCATGAGAATATGGAGACAAAGAGAGTTCACCTCAGGACTCAACATGGTTATGCTTTTGTCTTAAAGCTATACAATGCGGTGACCTACTCTCAATTTGGTTGCTTGAATTGGATAGCATTATGCAAGGCGTATGGTTTTCAAGAGGGTATGCATGTCACCTTTGATCTTGGTGATCCTGAAGATGACATCAACGAAGATAATATCGACATTTGGGCCGATGTTGATACGCTTCCACTTCTACCTCTATGTGAGTTTCTCAAATATATTTATTAAATAATTTATATTGTTTATTTAAAAATAGTTGACAGCTTATTTCCATTCTTCAAAAAATGTATGGAAAGTAGTAGACAAAACCTACTACAGTTATGGGTCTGAGCTAACTTGCGAGGAGATAAATCATTTTGTTTCATGGATTAATGATGTTGAGACTTTTAAGACAAGCCATGATATTCCTCCAAGTTATGTTCAATACGTGCCACTAGTCCACGTGTTGAACTACGGTAACATCCATCGAGATATCATGGTAAGATTTTTCCTATTATGTCACCAGTGCATTTTTTGCATATATTCTTCTTAAACTAAACTACATTTTGCTAAGTATGTTATTATGATGTTCTGTAACAGAAACTCCCGGCGGATTGTGTACCTCATCTTATGCAAATGAAAGGTGACATGAACATTATTAGCTTACGGCCAAGTTGGCATATGCTTCACCACAATGCATACACGATTCATCGAAGAGATGACGTCCTCACAATCAAAGACTGGAGAAAAGTTCTGAATAATCGCAAAGAACTACTTGGGGGTAACATCAAGCGCAGCCCACAAATGGGAGACAGGTTCATCTGTATTCTCCATAATAGAGAATTAGGGGTTTACCTGTTTTATGCTATTTTACCTTCGAGAGAGTAGCAGGTCTTAGATAGTTATGTGCTACATTGTGCTAGAATGATGAGCTAGTTCTTATATGACTATGATGATAAGTTGTTATCACGATGATGATGAGTTATGTGCTGCATTGTGCTAGAATGATGAGCTAGTTCTTATATGACTATGATGATGAGTTGTTATCATGATGATGATGAGTTATATGCTACATTATGCTAGAATGATGAGCTAGTTCCTATATGACTATGATGATGAGTTGTTATCATGATGATGACAATGATTTATGTGCTACATTGTGCTAGAATGATGAGCTAGTTCCTATATGACTATGATAGTGAGTTGTTATCATGATGATGATGGTGATGAGTTATGTGTTACATTGTACTAGAATGATGAGCTAGTTCCTATATGGCTATGATGATGAGTTGTTATTATGATGATGATGACAATTAGTTATTATGATCATGATGAGTTATTATATCATTGGGTGGAAGAAGCACGGATTAGATTCATGTGATGAGTTGTTATTATGATGATGATGACGATTAGTACTAATCCAACTTTTGGTCACATGAATCTAGTCCGTATTTCTTCCACCCAATGATATAATAACTCATCATGATCATAATAATATAACAATCTCTTAATTGCTATTATATCATTATGAGCATGATGAGTTATTATATCAGTGGGTGAAATAAACGTGGATTAGATTCAAGTGGAGGCAACATGGTACAGATCCAAAGTATTACTAATCCAAACTAAAGTGATCAAGTTTAGATTAGTAGTATTTTGGATCTGCACCATGTTGCCTCCACTTCAATCTAATCCACGTCTCTTTCACCCACTGATATAATAACTCATCATGATTAGTGTCCAAGTATGGTCATAACTCATCATGACTATTGTATAAAACATGTACAAATACAAAGGAAATATGCAGTAGAAAAAAAATCAGAAATTAATAACAGTAGCGCAGGGTATGTTTTTAGCAGCAGCGAGTATTTAGCAGTAGCGTGCTTTAAATTGAGGCGCTGCAGCTATTAGCAGCAGCGCGGTTTAGTAACACCCGCTACTGCTACCTATAGACTGCAGCAGCGTGGGCCAACACATGCTACTGCTAGGCATTCCCTGGTAGTGTCTTAGACCACGTCATGGCGGCCAATGTGTGAGCGGATCTCATCGGCGTCAAGAACGACGTGCGAGGCATGGCGGATTCTAACCACGCGGCCCTGGATTCACCGTGATCGCCAACGTCCTGGATCTGGTGACCTTTGCCACTAGAGGCCCTGGATCCGACGAATTTCTGATGGCTCGACCACAGGCTGAGGATAATGGACGACGGTTGAGGACGCCCGGCCTTGGCGGCTGAGGGTGACGAACGTCGGACCTCTGGCGACTGCAAGCTGAGGGACGAGGCGCGTCCCACCCGCCCGGCCAGCTCCGCCGCCGACTGCGGCAGCAGCCGCGCGCTTATGCCCGTGCCCTCTTTCCCATTGCCGGTGTGCTGCTGCTCTGCTCCATTGCTGATGAGACCCATTGCCGGCATGCTGGTATGGAGCTGATTGCTTTTTGTTTTTTAATTTAAGGGTGTCCCTGTAAACTTACAGGGATTGTTTTGTAAATCTAGAAAATCCCTCATCTAGCAATGTCTAATGTCGTGTACAATGAACCGTTACGCCACGTCATCAAATGCGGGACCCACATATCATAATCACAGTTAAAAGGCCCAAAGCGTACTATCAATGTTTTTTGCAAAAGATTAGACTGTCAGTGGCTTTTGTCCCAAATTCATAAACCGGCGTTTCCTGCAAACTGAGGCATGGATGTTGTGATTTTCTGCAATTCACTCCACAAAATAAAGAACAAAACCAAATCCCAACCAATCGGTGATGACAAGGAAATTTAAGTTCCCATTTCAACGGCCGTTAAATGACATTTACTTCCCTCTTCCCTTGCACACACACAGTCATTTATGAACGCAACAACCAATGTACCAGCTCTCTTTCCCGCCACCAACATATGACAGTATAAAGGTCTCTTTTTTTGAAAAGGAGGAAGACCCCCGGCCTCTGCATCTGGACGATGCATGCAGTCACTTTATTAATTATTCACAAAGACCTTACAAAATAGTACATCAGTAAGTCTGAAGCCACCATCTTGGCAACATCTGTCGCTACTTCTATCCACTTGATGAAGGGGTGCCGATAGTCCGAGCCTAATACCAAACAGACCTCACACCTAAGCCTAACATCTAAAACCGGAGGCCCCAGCCAAACCATATACCTGGTTTGAGGCACACACCGGTCCGGGGCACTCTTAGAGTCCGCCGCCGCCGTCTTCCACCGATCCATCTTCAGAGCAGGTACTGACGCTACGACCTTGCCAGGTCTGCCATCGACGCCACCACGATGCCAGGCAGCGCCATCCTCTTGCGCGAGTCCGTCTACACACATCGAACACCGAGACTCCACTGCGCCACGCCGCCGAGATCCACAGTTGTCGATGCGTAAGATGAAACACCGCTCCACCAAAGATGTTGTCCACTGGTCCCTCCAGCCCATGCACACCTCCAAGACCGACGCCCCAAGGGGGAAACGACGCAAGAGCGCCGCCGTCATCCGATCTACCAATCTAGGGTTTCCCTCGGAGGTAACAGATAGAGGTCTAGAACTTCTCCACGGCGATGTCTTTAAGAAGAGAACGACACAAAAGAGCGCCGCCATCGCCGGCCTTGGCAGCTAGCCGAGCGCAAGGTTTTCACCCAGATCTGTTCGAAGAACCTCCATCAAGTCTTGTGTACGGATCGCCGCCATCTCTACCGGGGACTGGAAGTAGGATCCAGGCCACCGCCGCCTGACCAGCAGCCGCACTGCGGGCGCCGCCTGACCAGCAGCCCGCAAGCCGCGGCCGCGCACCGGAGAGCCCCACCAGACCTCGCCGTTGGCCCAGAAGAGGACGAGGCCACGTACGCCCAGCAGCCACCGCTGCCAGCCCATGCCGTCGCGCCACCGCGCTCCACGCCCGCGCGGCGCCACCACCAGAAGAAAGCGTCCCGCGCCGCCATCCTCGGGCAGAGGAGAAGAAGACCCCTGCCGCCGCCTAGGCCGAGCGGGCTTTGCCCGATGACCTTCGTCGGCGGCGGCGAGGAGGGGCGGAGGAGGGACGAGGGACGAGGGGTGGCAGATCTGGACTCCCCCCGGCCGCCCTCGGGGACGGCGCGAGGAGAGGAGGGAGGAGGGATAGAAATTGGGGGAGAATTTCACTTCCCCGGCCTCTGCACCAACTAGGGATGCATACGGCCTTTTAAATATGAGTCATCAATAAATGTGTGAGTACCACGAAAGTCTGGTTCTCAAGAATAAATAGGAATCTAAATTCGTCTCCGTGATGATTTAAACCCAGGTGTTGGGTTTGTACATTCACTCCCCCAACCAGTTGAGCTAGACTCACTCCTCTACATTATAAAGGCCTTAGTGGTTTGGGATTTAATTAGAGCAATTCATAGCTATTTTGATTTACATGGTGATATAGTGGGGTGGGCTGCTTAGACTTTTCAACCATGTTCTCATAGTTTTGGGTCAATTTTAGCATATATTCACTTAGTGTTTAGAGTTTTTTTTCTCGAATATGCACGAGTGTACATATCATATATTAAAGAGGATAGGGAAGACTCCCTCCACAGTTTCTATTACAATGTATTTACAAGCAGCCAAACGGCCAGCTCCACCATCATAAACATCCTATGCCGACTACTCACTATTCGCCCACGCTGCCACCCTTGTGAAGAACCCCTCGGCTACCCCGCGTAGCAGGCCTGCCTGAATCCATATTCGGCCCTCGTCAACAATCCGATGTACAACACGTCGTGTGGAAGGCATAGCTCCGTCGAACACCACGGCATTGCGGTGTTTCCAGATTTCCCATAAAACAAGGAGGCACATGGCCCTTACCGCCTTCCGATGCTCTCCACTCTCCTCCTGCCTGATGCACCACTCCGGTAGTGTCTCCTGCGGTAGGGGGGCTCTTTCTGGCTTTCTCATAGCCATGCAAATCCGTGTCCAGATCTCGTGAGCAAAGACACAACCAATCATGATGTGATTCATGGTCTCGTCGTGCTGGTCGCACAATGGGCAGGCACTCTGGTGCGGTAGTCCCCTCCTCGCCAATCTGTCTGACGTCCAACATCGGTCCTTGATGGCAAGCCAGGCAAAGAAGCGACACTGGTTTGGTGCCCTCGACTTCCAGGTAAACTCTGCTGTTGGTGCCAGTTCCAGCCCTGAGAATTTTGCGGCATACACAGATCTGGCTGAGAACTGACCGTCCTTCTCCCATGACCAACGGATGGTGTCTCGCCCTCCATCCTGAAGTTGAACCTCATCCACTTTTTGCCACACTTCCAGAAATTGACGCAGCATGGCAGCCGTTGTTTCCGGCCCGATGTCCACTGCCCATGTATGATCTCTCAAAGCCTCGGAGACAGTGCGTGAGGATCTAATCTTCCTTGACACCCTCTGGTACAGTAGTGGTGCAAGCTCCTCAATCCTATGACCCTCAAGCCATCTGTCCTCCCAAAACAAAGTTTCCTTGCCATCACCCACTGTGGCTCTTGCCGCTGCACGGAATAGGGCCATCGATTCTGTCGGCATGGAGATAGTGAATTCGGACCATGGACGAGACTGATCCGAGCGTTGTAGCCAAGGCCATCTCGCTAGCAATGCTGTGTTTAACCATTGTAGGCTGGGGATGCCGAGTCCACCGGCCCACTTGGGGCGGCACACCAAGTCCCACGCGACGGCACAGTTTCCGCCTCTTGCCTCCGACTTGCCGCACAACAAGAAACCTCGACATATTTTTGCCAATGCCCCTAGTGTCTTGGGGGGTATAGCCATTGCTAGCATAGCATGAATCGGAAGTGCGCTCAGAACCGAAAGTATGAGTATCAGCCGTCCACTTTTGGGCATCGTGGCCGCCTTCCAGTTGGGCAGGCGGCCCAAGAATTGGTCCACGAGGTACTGAAAAGTTGTTGTTGTTGCCTTGCGAATCGTGAGTGGAAGACCCAGGTATTTGCACGGGAATGATGCACTCGCGCATCCAAGAGAGCTGCAGACCACGTCCAACTCCTGAGGTGAGCATCTGATTCGAAGTGCCGCACACTTCGATAGGTTGACCTTGAGGCCCAAGGCTGCTCCAAACAAGCCCAACAACACGCGGCATGCTCGTACCTCCTCCTCCTTGGGCTTGAAGAAAACCATGACATCGTCCGCGAACATGGATAGACGCTGGTGAACTCCGGTCCTGGCCAGGGGGTGAAATATGCCTCGATCAGATGCTTGCTTGAACAAGTGATGTAGTGGCTCCATGCACAAGATGAAGAGCATTGGGGAAATGGGGTCTCCCTGTCGTAATCCACACACATTGTACATGGTATCTCTTGGCACTCCATTTACTGCTATTTTTGTGGAAGATGTGGCAAGGAGGCCAAATCCACGCAATCCACCTCACCCCAAAGCCCATCCGCCTCATCACTTCCACCAGAAAGGGCCAATGTAGCGAATCAAAAGCCTTTGATATGTCCAACTTGAGAAGAACAGTTGGCTCCTTGAGGGCATGCAGTCTCCGTGCCGTGCATTGGACGAGCATGAAGTTGTCATGTAAGGAGCGGCCCCTGACGAACGCACTCTGGTGGTTACCAACAAGGAAAGGTAACCCATCGGCCACCCGCGTCGATAGGACTTTGTCAATGATCTTGACTGCCCCATGAATTAAGCTCACCGGTCGGTAGTCCTTTAGATCCATTGCACCTTCCTTCTTAGGCAAGAGTGATACCACCGCTTTGTTAATTGCCCCCAATCCACACATATCGCCACGGAAGAAGTGATCCATTGCTCTCATGAAATCCTCCTTGATAATGTTCCAACAAGTCGCATAGAACTGGCCCGTAAAGCCGTCCGGGCACGGAGCCTTGTCCATTGGCATTGATTTGATGATCTTCTCCACCTCCTCCGACGTGAAGGGCGTCTCCAAGTGTTCCATGTTGCGGGAAGGAATGCTCAAACGATCCAAGTCCAGCGAATGCTCCCGTGGCCGAGGGGAGCCAAACATGTTCGAGTAGTACTCATCCACTATCTTGGCTATGTTCTCCTGGCCGGTGACGATGTCTTCATTGTGGCATATGGTGAGTATAGCATTCTTGCATTGACGATGACATGCATGTCGATGAAAGAAACCGGTGTTGGCATCCCCTTCCTTAAGGTAAAGTATGCGAGATCGTTGCCTTGCGATTGTCTGCTCCAAAGAGCTCAAGCCCAACAGCTTTCTCTTGAGTAGTTTCCGCAGCCCGTGTTCCTGGACAGTAAGGGTGCGTGTCTCAGCCGCCACCTCAAGCCGATGAATTATCTCATGTGCTATCAAGATTTGTAGCTTTATATTTCCGATCCACCGATCGCTCCACCGTTGCAGCTTCTTCGCTGTGGCGCGTAACTTCAAGTCGAGAACCTTGAAAGGGTTCCCAGATGACCGAATTGAGTTCCATCCTTCCTGCACTGTGTCCAAGAAGCCCTCCGCTCTTGGCCAAAACGACTCGAAACAGAATCTTCGTCCCAAAAGTTTGGCTTTTTTCTCCTTTCTTCTTCTGAGCAATGTTTCATTGCATCATCGAATTTTGAGGAGTGCCATCGGGTTCTACTTGCACAACACCGACAATAACGACAGAAAAGCGGGTAGGGCAAAGAAGAATGTTGTCAAAAAGCGGGAGCTGATGCCAGCTTCCACATCAAACAAATTCCGGAACCAGCTAACCAAAAGACAAGACACGGTCTAAAACTTTGCAAAGCACACATCTCACAGGTACTTATAGGTATTTTTGTTTGTGTTTGAGATCATTTACACATCAAATGCACAGCACAGATGAATACCAGGACACTACATCTTCCCACCATCATGTTCTCCAACGATTGCTGCCAGAAAGGGGAATCAAATTATCCCCAGAACTAGAACATTTATAAGAAAATAAATTTCCAAAAAAACTTCCGGATAACTGAATCATGTTGGTTTCATTACAATTGAGGGCTTTGATCCTTTTTTTCCTCTACAAGAAAACTTTCGGATAACTCTTCTTTATCCAGCGGTGCATCCCACCAGCAAGAAAACGGTAGATCGACAGCATTAATTAATTAGGATTCAATCAGAACGATCCACAGGTGAACACAATAACACTGAAAAAACTTCAGAGTGCCACTCTGAAAATTCAGAAACTTCACATGACAGCGCAGACAACCGACCAATCTGATTCCACAGGTAAACAGAGGAACACATAAGCACGATTAAGACAAAGCAAGACGACTAAGCCTTATGCCATTTCCTTTTAGTAGTTTGACAGCAGATACTGAGATCTAAGATCCCAACGGCTGACAAAATACAAAGTTCCAATATACTGCTGACAGAACATGACCAGAACACTGAATTTTAGTTACACCTCCAACAATTGCTGCCAAGCAAATATGGTCAAAAGCAGTGCAGATCACAATAAGGAATAGGGTCCAGAACCATAGTAAGAAAATGTAGAATCTTATCCATGAACTAATTAAGATTCAGAAAATGGACAAGTCGAAAAATCATGGGAGATGATGCATAATAATTCAGACTTGAAACAAACACCCAGGCTTCAGGGTTCCACTACAAAAATTCGGAAACTTCGCATAACTGGACAGAGCACCATTCCAGCAAAAAGGTGAATGGAAAAACATACCGAAGGGCCAGGATTAAAACAAGCGGGACAGCTCTTATACCACCGTTTTCTTTCAACAGTTTGAACACCATATATTGAGACCTAAGAATTTTAAAACAGACACAAGACGACATTGGGTACATTCAACAGAGATGAAACGTAATTATAGATTGTCGCATTTTGATTTTCTTCACAATTCACAAATATATTAAAAAATTCCTTGAGTTTTGCTCACTGATAGGTGTATTTCGACAGCTACAGTTGAAATTATTTTGTGGATTTTGCGTCTTAGTGTATATTTTACGCTTGAAATTATTTTTTGGACTTTTGCATCTGAATGTAATTTTTAATCATTCTGAAACAAAGAGTTTGCTCACTGAAGAGCAAGCAGAAATTTGTGTTCAATATCATAATAATACGGAAGAATCTTACCCATTTTATGATTCTATATCTGAATAATACTGAAATGCTGCCATCCTATTCTTGCAAAAGATGCACAAATCTTATGCGAGTTTTATTTGAAGACACACACAATAGAGAAAGAGCGACATAAAACTCTGGATGCCAACAAAACAAATCCCAACCAATAACTAGGTGACGACTAGAGGATGGCTCATTGCCACTAGACTTTAAATGGCACTTAGGACCCTCTTCACTCGCAATGCACGCAAGCACATTCATTACGAACATAAGAACCTAAGTACCACCCCTCTCCCACCAACACCATATGCCACTATAAAGATCCAAGGAGTTTGACATATAGACTAAGTCATAACTATTTTGATTTTATATTATGCTATAGTGTGGTGGGTTGCCTATGCGTTTCGACTGGTCTCATGGTTTTGGGTCGATTTTATCACATATTCACTTGCTTTTTTAAAAGTTTTGTTGAGCATCGCCAGCTTGATTTTAGTGTATGTAGCTGGCTCCGGATCCATTTACTTAAATTATTTTTTGTTGTTAGTGAGGTTGCCGCGGAAGAAACGGCCAAAACTGATAAAAATTGGAAGTCAAACATAACTAGGTGTTGGAGGCATCCGGGAAGATTTGTGAGTCTCCTCAAGCAGAAGCCTGTCACTTTGTACAACACTAGGAGCAACAGAACAAACGAGTAGACAAAGAGACCATTATCCAAATGCTTATGGACAGAAACGTGTAAAAATAGTAGTTTTTGCCAGCAACAATTTTTTTTACATAGTTTGTTCGCATGTCGCCAATAACACAGGGTTCAAAAGCTTGGACCACTTTGCAGAAAGGCTTCTCAAATGCCAAAATTACCCAGGTCCATCCAAGAAGCAGCCATAACGAATACATGTAGGACATGTGGAAACTTAGCCAGAAAATTTAAAGCAAACAAAACTCATACGTTAGCCACGCCCTCGATGACACATGCCTCAAGAGTGGCTCACTAAAGCAGACTGACAGTTTCTTTCAACGTAATTAGTAAGGCATGGATTTAAATACTGTCAGTGAGTACAACACCACTGATGGGCGGGTTAATTGGACCCTCAGTGGCAACCTAAACTACTACAGATTTTTGCTGAAGATTCGCTAGTGACATGTAAGAAAACCGGGTACATTCAACAGACATGGGACGACATTAGGTACATTCAACAGAGATGAAACATAAATATATATTGTCGCATTTTTGCTTTTCTTCACAATTCACAAATTCCTTGAGTTTTTCTCGCCGATAGGTGTATGTCGTCACCTACAGTTGAAATTGCTTTTTGGATTTTGCGTTGAAATTTTTTTTTGGACTTCTGCATCTGAAAGTAATTTTTAATCATTCTGAAACAAAGAGTTGGCTCACTGAAGAGCAAGCAGAAATTTGTGTTCTATATCATAATAGTACGGCAGAATCTTACCCTTTTTATGGTTCTATACCTGACTAAAAGTTAGGTGGCGAAAGTGCCGCACAACTCGATGGTTCGTGCTCAGTCACATTACGCCATTCTTGCACCATCGAGTTCTCGGGAACTTCGACAGCACGTGCCACGACTGGCGCCTGCCCTCGGTTCTACTAGCACAATACCGAAACAGCAACAGTCAAACCGGATAGGCCAAGTTAACCTCTGGCCAGCAACACCAAAAATACAGAGACATGCACATGTCGCAGGAGAATCGTATCCAGAACGACAATCTCATCCCTAAGCAGGCAGAAATCTCCGCGGTAATTAAGGTAGTAGTAGTACTGCATCTTCAGACTTTTGTTCAGGTGCAGAAAACAGAGGAATCAGGCTGCTGCTGTCACCCTCGTATCACAAAAAGTTGGATTCAGGGATCCAACTCCAGGTGCACAACCACAACGTACAAGCACCATATTGTTCAAATTTGGAAGCAAGCAGTGACAAAAGAACTTTCAGTCCCCTCACACTCAAAACGTTCAGAAAACGTCATGTAAACAACTTTTAGAAGGCTCGCATCACTTGGCACAGCAGTGCATCCACAAAGAGACACAAGTCAAGATCAGAATGTACCACTTAACATAACCATCGACGAAACAGAAGGTCATGGTGTCATTCCACTTCAACCAAACATTTCATTCAGGGTTCCACCACAATGTTTGTTTGTTCATCTCGCGGGCTACGATTCTGACTTCTGAGGGAGGTGCTTGCTGAGGATGTGATACTTGCGGGTTGTTTAGGCGCCGTTTTTCTTCAGATCACAAGAAAGAATTGAGAAATCAAGACAATGCATAATCTTGTCCGTCAATTGATTAAGATTCATCGGATAATAATGGACAAACCAAACCAATCATGGAAGAGGAGATGGCGCAAAATCATTCAGACTGCATCTAGCCTTCAGGGTTCCACCACACAAATTCAGAAACTCTCGGTCAAGCCAAAAACCTATTTTTTCCTTGCATCTTTTGTTTGGGTTGTAAATCTTAGGAAGGACAACAAGGTTTAGAAAGCTGCCATACAATCTTATGTATGTTTGATTTGGTTTGTTACTTCTTCTTCAATTAGAGGACCTGTAGGTGCAACTATGAAGCGTTTATGGTGACTTCGTCAATCTCAAGATGTGTCGTCTCAGTCTCTCGAAGGTGCTTATAGGGGTAGAGTGTATGTACATGCATCCATTGAAATGAGTGTGCGTGTGTGTATATGAGCGTCAATGTTTGTACTGTGTTTCTAAAAGAAATCTCAACCAATTGATGGCGTTGCAAGGCTTTTAGTACCCATCGCCCTTAGCCTTTAAATGGCCTACATGTCTCTCTTCAATTGTAATGCACTTACATGCACTCATTCACAAAGACAACAACCAAAGCATCATCTCACTCCCACCACCCCCATATGTCAATATAAAGGTGTTAGGAGTTTGAGATTTACACTAATTCATAGCCAGTCGTATTCGATATTTTGCTAGTGTGGGTGGCTACCTAATCGTATTAATTGTTCTCATAGTTTAGGATCTGATTTGGTCGCATGTTAACCTGTTTTTTAGGATTTCTAAACGACCAGTGTCTTATTTTATGGTGGTCCGAAGTCAGTATCTATCTATTTATTGTTATTTTGTTTTGTTGGTGATAAGACTATCATCTCGTTGAGTTCATTCGACATGTCAGATTGCTCGAAATGGGTGAAAGTGATTGGAGTTGGAACTCGGACAGAACTAGGCATGCGGGGCATAAAGGAAGATGTATTTTGTTACTGGTTCTGCTCTTGTTCTCTGAACCCTCTTGGGCATTGTTTTTCCCTGTCCTCTATAACGATCTCATGCAGCTCACCTGCATGATTCAAGAAGATGTATGAGCATTTTTGCTATATCTCGGAAGCTTACTTGAGCCGCTCGGTAGTTGTTAACCGATAGCAGTAACAACAAAATGAAGAATTTGAAGATGTGGCCACCCGTTCTGGTCTACAAAGACTTGTCGCTCGGCCCTGAAGACGTGTAATAAGCTAGCCTATGCAATTACTGCCCTGGGGGGGCACGGAGTCACTTTGCACCATCGATGGCCCTGGCTCCAATGGATGGACACCCGACAAATCATGGGTTGGAACCCATTTGTCGTGCGATCGGGCGAACATGGACCTTTTCGCACCTTCACTATCATCACCATTGACAATAGGCAAACGACTTTCTTCTGGTATGACAATTGGCGTGGGAGGAGACGAGAGGCCCTCTGGAAATGTTGGCTATGAAATTCTTCAAGTCTGCTTCCAGAAAGAATAGGACGATACATAAGGAGTTAGAAGGGAACAATTGGAAGGTCGTCGCAAAGCTTCGGAACGAGTCAAACGAATATGTGGATGTTATTGTAGTTTTTTAAAACAGTCACACGGGGAGCGGGGGGGGGGGGGGGAGGAGGCTCCCCACCTGAATATATTTCAAATAAAGAGTTGTACAAGCTAGAACAGGCGAGAAGAAAGGAAGTCCCGCCACAAACCGGCGTGAACTTTGTCTTCCACCTTTTTGAGGCGGTGAGTCCAGAGGGTGAGGTCCGCAATGATCCCCTTAAGTACATCAATGGGAGGGATATCAACATTCCTAAAAGCTTTAGCATTACGAGCATCCCAAATCTTCCAAGTGATAAGCAGCACCATGACAAGCCAGATGGACTCGGGGAGTCCCACATGAGTATGAGAAGTCCAAAGCGCTGCAACGGGAGAGGAGCATGGGAGAAAGTCAGAAAACTAATGGCATCCCAAATGGAGCAAGCTGCCGGACAGTTGAAGAAGAGATGAGCACGGTCCTCTGGCACGGCCACACATCGAGGGCAGGATGGTGAGTCGATGATCGTCTTGCGGTGAAGGTTGGCCCTGGTGTTTAGCCTGTCGAGGTAGAAGAGCCAGCCGAAGACCCGCACATGGCTAGGGACGCGGGCGTCCCAGATGAAGACGAGCGTGGGGTCGGCTAGCTGGGAAGCCAAAGAGTCGTAGGCTCCCTTAGTGGTGAAGGGAGAGCCATTAAGCAATGTCCTCGAGTCGGGCACCCCTGTAAGTCTCACATCCTGCAACAGAAATATCAAGAAAGCCAGTTCATTGGAAGCAGTTAAGGTTAGCCGGCTACGCAAGCCCAGATCAATCTCATCCATCATGATACTAGAAACTAGGGCATTTGGTTTAGTGTGGTGGGGAAAAAGAGAAGGGAAGGCTATGCAAAGAGGTTCCGGAAGAACCCAACGATCTAGTCAAAAGAAGGTGGAGGATCCATCTCCTATAGAGACATTGGAGATCTCGCGAAGAGCATTAAGGTGTTTAAAAATAGCTTTTCCAAGGAAGGAAGCATTTTTTTCCTAGACCTATATGTAGAGGAGAGTGGTTGAGAATCCAATCCTTCCAAGGAAAAAGAGGAGCGTGCAAAAATTTGAATGCAAATTTCAACATAAGGCAAAAGTTTTGTGATCTCAAGTTTTTAACCCCAAGACCTCCTGCACGCTTGGGCATACAAACACGATCCCACACAACTAGGCATTTGGCCCCCGAGAAAGAATCGTCATTAGACCAGAAAAAAATTCTCCAACACTTATCTATTTCCTCAAGGACGCTCACGGGTAAGGAGAAACACATCATGAAATAAGTAGGGAGGCTATCGATAACGGCCGACAAAAGGACAAGACGACCTTCGCGGGACAACAGGAGGGCGCGCCATCCAGCTAGGTAGATATCACAACAATCGATAACCGGCTGGAAGGCCGAAGGGGGGAGTTTGTGGGGGGAGAGAGGGAGACCTAGGTATTTCTGCAGGAAGGCAGCAGTGGTGGCGCCCAAGGTGTTTGCCATAGCAGCGGCGAGCTGCGGTTTCACATTCATGGGGACAATCGTTCTTTTTTGGAAATTTATCGAGAGGCCAGTAGCAAGAGAGAAGTCATCAAGAATATGTTTAAGGGTGGTCGTAGCTTGTGGGTCGGCTTTGATGATGATAAGCGTGTCATCTGCGTACTGTAGGACTGGACAGGGTAAAGAGTTTGAGGACGGGTGGGCTAGTAGTTTGAGACCACACGCGTTGATAATCATTCATTGGAGAACATCTGCAACTATGATGAAGAGGAAGGGGGAAATCGGATCCCCTTGTCTCAGACCGTTCTTGCATTGGATCCAAGGGCCAACAAACAGAGTCAAAAGCTTTAGAAAAGTCGAGTTTTACCACAAGCGTGGGGGCTTTAGTCCTAGCGCAGACGTGAAGGACATCTGCGGCATATAGGAAGTTTTCAGAAATAGTTCGGCCTGAGAGGAAGCTAGTCTGATCAGGGTGGACAAGAAAGGGGATGACCGGTTTGAGGCGGTTAACAATAAGCTTAGCAAGGGCTTTGGCTGGGCAATTTTGGAGAGAAATGGGGCGGAAAGCGTCGGGAGGGGGGGGGGGGGGGGCGCTCCTTTTGGGATGAGCATGACTATTGGAATTAGTCATGCTATGGGATTAGATCTTGCAGTTCCAGCTCCACCTTGACCGGGGTTGTTACCATTGCATGGAAATGGAAATCAAATGGCGTTTATACCTTGACGTCTGCCTACGCGATGCAATTCCAGGGCTCCATGTCAAAATTTCAATCTTCCAAGATCTGAAACGCCCAGGTTGAGCCTACTTAAGTGGAAGTTCTTTGCATTGCTTGTGCTCCATGACAGAATCCTCACAGCCAATAGACTCGTTGTTCATGGATGGCCGCATGACGCCACTTGTTAGCTTTGTCTCCATGGGGAAGTGACCGCAACCCATCATTGCAAAGATTATATTTTCTTGGTTGCCGCCTAGAACCATGTCATGGTTTGGACGGGTGAGTCCCTTCCGCCCCACATCCGGCTGCCAGATATGGGTATTGTATCTTAGTGGTGGGACAATATGATTTTGTCAAAGAGCAATGGTATCAGGTAGCGTCATACTGCGCCTCTTTTCGTCTATATGAATGGGCAGTACTCTTACTGTTTTCTAAAAAAATGCCTTTAAACTTTCAAATACATGGGATAATTGCAAAATGCATGAAAGGAGTATTAATATTGTCATCCCAACTAGTGTAAGTATTAGCTGCGGTCCAAGCAAGAATCAAACTCGCGGCCATTTCAGCCATGAAGCGAACGCAATACCACCATGCTAAGAAAGGAGCATACCGCCAACATTCAGTTTGCAGCACAAAACTATTATCTTCGGCACCATACTAAAAGTTCGGCCTTTTCACCTTCCTGCTTCTGAGGAACAAGTCCTTGCACTGTCGATTTTTCAGGAGGGACATCACCGCTCCACACTGCACGGCGGTGCGCAGCTTTGTTGGCTAATTTTGCATCGCGTTACATGCTAAAGATGCACAAGTTTATGCGAGTTTCATTTGAAGACATACACGGCGGTGCGGGTTGTATATCTTAGGATGGAGAACAAGATATGAAATGCTACCATCCTATCCGTGCAAAAGATGCACAAATCTTATGCGAGTTTTATTTGAAGAGATACACAATAGAGAAAGCATGACAATAAACTCTGGATGCCGACAAAATAAATCCCAACCAATAGTTAGGCGATGACGCAAGGATGTCTCATTACCTCTAGCCTTTAAATGGCAGTTTGGGTCCGTCTTCACTCGCAATGCATGCAAGCACACTCATTTAAGAACACAACAACCTAAGTACCACTCCTCTCCCACCAACAAGATATGCCACTATAAAGGTCAATGGAGTTTGACATCTAGACTAATTCATAGCTATTTTCATTATGTATGATGCTATACTGGGGTAGGTTTCGATTGGTCTCATAATTTTGGGTCAATTTTATCACATATACACTCGCCTTTTTGAATTTTGTTGAGCATCAACAACTTGATTTTAGTGTATGTAGCTGGCTTTGGATCCATTTTCTTGAAATATTTTTTGTTGTTCATGAGATTGGAATCTCGGTGAGCTCATCCAAGATGCAGGAGAAACGGCCAAAACTGATAAGAATTGGAATTCAAACATAAATAGGTGTTGGAGGCATCAGGGAAGATATACGAACAACTTTGTGATTCTCCTTAACTGGAAGCCTGTCGCTATGTAGTTGGTAACCTATAGCCGTAAGAGTTAAGTGCAGATCCCAAAGATCAGTATATGGATTTGGTAAGAACAAAAAGGGTAGGTCTAGAATGGAGAAAAGGCCTGGTAAGACAAAAAAGAATAGGTCTACCACGACAAATTGGTTTAGCTTAGGTAGCCAATGCAATACCATTATGTCACGGCAGCGGTTCACAATCCATTTCTCTTGCCGTAATAAGGGTTCAGAACTTCTTCGACCCTATTCTGCTTCGTGGGCACTCGTGTAAAGGACTGCCAAATCAAGATAATGGTTCAGGCCGGCATAAGCCCACCATTGCTAATTTATTTGTATCCAATTGATACTTAATTTTAAGCTAATAAAATCCACCCTTTGTTGGGGGAAAACTCGTTGTTGCACCGTAAAAAAACACCGGTATTGCTAGTGTTTGAGATCAAAATGGGCAATACTCTCGGTCGGTTGTATCCCTGAATCTCATTGTCACATCAGATGTGCTGCATTCAGTTTACAGCACAAAACTATTATCTTCGGCACCATATTAAAAGTTCGACCCTTTCACCTTCCTGCTTCTGAGGAGCGTGTCCTTGCACTGTTGATTTTTCAGGAGGGACATCGCCGCTCCACACTGCACGGCGGTGCGCAGCTTTGTTGGCTAATTTTAGTTTTGTACTTTTGTTTGTTACTGATACTATCATCTAGCGAGTTCATTCTAAGATGGCAACCTCAAAATAGTCG
The DNA here is from genome assembly GCA_011799875.1 of Thinopyrum elongatum. Taxonomy (NCBI): domain Eukaryota; kingdom Viridiplantae; phylum Streptophyta; class Magnoliopsida; order Poales; family Poaceae; genus Thinopyrum; species Thinopyrum elongatum. The sequence goes on along the minus strand of CM022301.1, from coordinate 445,765,714 downwards.
CAAGTGTTTGGAGTTGGAACTTGGCAATACTAGGCGTTGGGGGCATACAGGAAGATATATGAGCAACGGAGGCACGGGCAACCTTGATTGAGATCGTTAGATCGTTATGCCATGTGCACCAAGGGCCATTTCCGAAGTCGATGTAGACTCCATGAAGAACTGAACCAAGTTCCAAAGGAAATCTCAGTACTATTCATTACAACGGGCATGAATGAGAAAGTGACATTCTGAATCTCGCCTCTCTCTGTCTCTTTCTCACCTTCTTGTTCCTCAAATCAGACACAGATTTCCGAACCTTTCAAGACCAGGTTGTCATACTCACATAGAGATGCTTAAGAACTGGAACATTCAGAAATGAATTCATGAAAGAAACTTGCGGATAACTCTCACCACCTTCTTTTTTATCCAGCGGTGCATCCCACGAGTGAAAAAACAGTAGACCATCACCTTCAATTGATTAAGATTCAGTCTGAACAATCACATGGATGATGCCGCGTGATCTTATCCATCAACTGCAAATTACTGACAGAAACCTCAGACTGCCGTTCCGAAAATTCAGAAAATTTCGCATGACGGTGCTGTGCAGAGCACCGATTAGTCACAAAAGCAGGATTGACATTGAAGCAAGACAACAATTAGCCTTATACCATTCCTTCAACAGTTTGAAAGCAGATATTGAGATCCAAGATCCCAACTGCTGACAAACTACAAAGTCCCAAAGTACTAACATAACCAAAAGCAACTGCTGACAAATAGGCAAAATCCCCAAAAAAAACTTAACATGACTAAGGGGTAACTCCTCAAATGTCTAGGTGTTAAGGCTTTTGATGGAAGGGTTGGCCGCGGTTTAACTTCCCCCCAAAAAATAAAAGGTAAATAATTTTAGAGGAAGATTTAAAGATGTTATTACTATGCCAATTATATTTGCAACGCATACGTAATAAAAGTTCAAAATGATTGGCTTTTTGTTTCTCCCTGCTTCTGATGAAAGCATGCCCGTCTCAATTGCTCGTGCTCACACTATGGTGTTTCCAACATGGCAGTAAAAATCACAATGTTCAAAAATTCTTGTCGCCCGCGCGAGCACACACACAAGGGGAACAGGACTATTTTTGCCCTGAAATCTCATGAGAATGACCCAACTGCATCCAATCCAAGCACCACACAGTTCAAAGATTATTCATAACTGGACGCAGGTGAAGAAGACTACCTAAAAGAAACTTCCAAACAACTGGGGTCACGTCACTCCATACTGTGGTGCATCCAACAAGCAAACGATAGCAAAGCAGCCAAAGTAACTGCAGAACCAAAACGATGGGCAACAACAAAAAAACGACTGAGGGGGAGTACAAATCACCAGCTGGGGATAAGATCCAGAATGATAGTGAACAATCTTCATTCAGTCAGGAAAAAACTTGGAGATTCTGCACAATCTTCTCCACCGACTGATAACACCCCGAATATTCAGAGACTTCACATAACAGCAGAGCACCAAACAACCCACGTGTAAACAGAGATCATATCCAGGAGCAAGATTAAAACTTTTTTTTCTTTCAACGGTTTGTAAAATATAATATTACAAAGACAAAGTCCCAAGTACTTCACAGAACCAATAGCAAGAGCGTCCTAAAAACAGAACAGTGAACTTTCCTGTCAGACAGCTAGGCATCGGATGCAGAGCGAAAATCAACACGGTGCACAATCTTATCCATCAACTAGTTAAGATTCGAACAATAGACAAATCACAAGTCATGGGAGATGATGCATGAATCATTTAGAATTCAACCGAAACACCCAGACTTCAGGGTTCCACAAGAAAGTTTCAGACATCGCAGGACAGAAAGAACACCACATTTCCACTAATAAAGTTAAACAAACAAACATATCAAGGGATAAGATTTAAACAAGCATGTATTTAGACCAAGAAATTGCTGACAGCTCCAAGAAATTGTTGTCGGACAAAAATGGTGAAAAGTTGCACTAATCTCAAAAAAGAATCAGATCCAGATTCAGAAAGAGAAATCAAGACAATTTATAATCTCCCATCGACTTGTTGATATTCATCATGTCTTCTCATGAAGAATCGCGTTTAAAAGGGTGATCTATTGACCATATCTACTGTTCAATGCTTCATCGACTACATTGTATAACTATAATACCTAGAAAATAAAGCGATGTAATCATGGGACTCCATATGCCAAAACTAGCCTTTCTATATGAAGAAGCGCACAATAGGTAAAGCACATCATGAAAGCTCCAAACAACACTAAGCAAAATCAAATCCCAATCAATTGGAGACAATGCGAGACTTCAAATACCCATCGCACTTAGCCTTTAAATGGTGTCCATGTCCCTCTTCACTTGCAAGGTGGGCCGTGCACACAATCACTAACACAACAACCAAAGCATTGTCCCACTCCTACCATCACCATATGCCAATATAAAGGTCTTGGTATTTTGCTATTTACACTAGTTCATAGCCAGTTTGTTGATTTGATATGTTGCTAGAGTGGGTGGGCTTCCTAATCGTATCGATTTGGTCTAATAGTTTAAGATCAAATTTGATTGCATGTCACATGGTTTTATTGTATTTGTTAAGAAATGGTGTTTTGTTTGTGGTGGTCCTAAGTATTTATCTTTATCTATTTTTCTTAGTTTTTTTGCTGTTGGTGATAAGACTATCATCTCCTTGAATTCATTTGAGATGCCAGACTTCTCGAAATGGCTGAAAGTGATTGGAGTTGGAACTCGAACGCAACTAAGCATTGGAGGCATACAGGAAGATGTATGATCAATCCAGGAAATGCCCACAGAGAACGAGAACTACAGCCTGAAAGAGAGGGGAGCGACTAGAGCATTGATCACTGAATTTCCGTGATAGCTCCAATTAAATTGTTGCGAGACAAAAATGGTCAAAAGCAGTACTGATCACAAGAAGAATCGGATCCAGAACAAGAAACTAAGACAATGTATAATCATATCACTCAACTGATTAAGGTTCAAATAATGGACAAACTAAACCAATCATGGGAGATGACTCATGATCATTCAGACTATGTACCCAGACTTCATGGTTTCACCACAGAAATTCAAAAAACGCACTCCAGCCAAATAGTTATTTTGCCTTGCATCTTGTGTTGGGGTTGTATATCTTATGAAGGACAACCAGATTTAGAACGTCATTGCGATGCTATCTGTGCAAAAAGATGCACACTCTTATAGTCATATGTGTGTTCAACTTGGTTTGTTAGTTTGTTTTCAATTAGAGGACCTAGGTGCAAAAACTATGGTGCTCTGGAGGGTGGACTTCACAAAAAATACAATAGTTTTCCCAGTAATTCCGTAAACAAAGTCTAGGATTTGAAAATTACTCTTTAAGCCTTTTTCCCTTAATTTCTTAATTTTATAAAAACTAATATTTTTTAGATTTCTAAAATTGTTTATTTAGGTGTTGAAAATGCCGCCGCATGTGTGAAACAATCATCAAGCTGTCTCATGGAAAATCACGTTCAAAATGGTGATCTATTAGACATATCTACTGTTCAATGCTTCATTAACGAAAAATATAAGATCTACAAAATAAAGCGATGTAAACATGGGACTCCCGTATGTCAAAACTAACCTTCCAATTTGATGAAGCACGTGATAGGGAAAGCACATCATGAAAACTACGGACATTGCCAAGCAAAACCAAATTGCAGTTAATTGGTGACGATGCGGGGCTTTCAATACACATCGCCATGAGCCTTTAAATGGTGGCCATGTCCCTCTTGACTTGCAACGCGAGTATGTGCATGCATTCACTCACACAACAATCAAAGAATTATCCCACTCCCACCACCACCATATGCCAATATAAAGGCTTGGAATTTTGTGATTTATTCATAGCCAGTTTGATCTACTATATGTTGCTAGAGTGGGTGGTTGCCTAACCGTGTCGATTGGTCTCATAGTTTAGGATCCGATTTGACCACGCGTTCACTTGGGCTTTTAGGATTTATGCACAATATGTGTCTTATTTGTGGTGGTTCTATGTCTTTTTTCTAATTTTGTAGTTTTGTATTTTTGTTTGTTGCTGATAAGACTATCGTCTCGGTGAGTTCATTATGAGATGTCAGACCACCTCAAAATGGTCGCAAGTGATTGGAGTTGAAAAACTCGGTCAATACTAGGCATTGGAGGCATGCAGGAAGATCTATGAGCAACAAAGACAATAGCAACTTTGATTGAGGTCGTTGGATCGTTATGCCATGTGCACCAAGGGTCAGTTCCAAAGTTGATGCAGTCTCCATGGAGAACTGAACCAAGTAGGAAAGGACTTTTTGGTACTATTCATCAAAAATCTAGCAAGAGGATACTTGTGCATCCAATCCAAGTACCAGCCATCCAGGGTGTCACACCTGCAAGTACTGTGTCATGCCTTGGGGAAGATGGCCATCAAGTGTGTGTGCGGACAACTCTCACCACCTTGTTTTTTATCCAGCGCTGCATCCCATGCAGAGAGAGGTGATATTCAGAAACATAACATGACCAAGAGCAACTGCTAACAGAGGATGACCATAACACTGAATTTTACTGACACCTCCAACAATTGCTGCCTAGCAAAAATAATGGTCAAAAGCAGCGCGGATCACAGCAAGGAATCGGATCCAGAACGAGAATAAGACAATGTAGAAACTTATCCATCAACTAATTAAACATTCAGATGGTGGACAAATGAGAACAATCATGGGAGGTGATAGACAAGTGAGATCAATTATGGGAGATGATGAATAATAGTACTTCAGACTTGAAACAAACACAAAGACACTACAGACTTCAGGGTTCTACTACAAAAATTCACAGACTTTGCATCACAGGTCAGAGCACCATTCCAGCCAAAAAGGGCTAAAATAAACAGGACAACTCTTATAGTACCATACAGGGATTTAAATACATATCACCATATATTGAGCTATGAGGTCTAAGATTATAAAAGAGAACACAGGGACGACAGTAGATACATTTGACGGAGATGGAACATAATTACAAATCATTGGCCAATTGATTCGCCGAGAATATTATGTTTATATACCATACTAAAAGTTGGGTGAAACAAGTGTCACGCATCTCGATCATTCGTGCTTCGGAAAACTACCATGTCTTGCACCGTCAAGTTCTCGGGAGCGACGTGACAGCTCGACGCCTTTCCACAGCACGTGCCTCGGTTCGGTTGTATACTACCACAGCACTGAAACAGCAACAACAAAACCAGGTGGTGGGCGAAGAAAACCCAACATCAAAATCTCCAACAATTGCTTCCAGAAAGGGAGAAATCAGACTGTTGTCTTCATCAAATCTAGCAAGGAGGAAGACTTGGACTGTCACTCCAAACTTTTAGAAGACCTCACGTCACGTCACCAGGAATAAACAGATCCAAGATCAAATTACAGCAAACAAACAAACAGATTGGACTACTCCAACAATCGCACGCAGACAACACAAAAAGGGTCACCCAAAATCAGCAACATAATCGTATCCAGAACCGGCTACCTTAAACAATCAGAGATCTTTCCCACAATATTGAAGTACTGCATCTTCCCAACATCTTATAATATCAAACTCTTGCTGCCAAAAAGGAGGAACCAGAATGATGTCACCTTCGAATCACACAAAGATGGATCCAACTCCAGGTGCAACCGTGCAACGAAGAAGCACCAAATTGTTCAGAATTGAAGGCACTTTCAGTCCCCTTACGGCAACTCAAAACTTTCAGCAAACGTCATATAAAGAAGAGAGAAATTTTAGAAGGCTCGCATCACTTGATACAGCGGTGCACAACCACAAACAAAGAAAAGACAAAGACCCCAAAGTACTCGACACAACAAAAGGCTGTAGAAAGAAGTCCCAAAAAACTTGGCAGAACCCAGCAAGATCAACCTGCTGACAGACAAAACACATGACAAGGATACTGAAATCTTCCTGACAGCTCCAATATTTGCTGCCCCACAGCAAGTGGTCAACAGCACTATAGATCACAATTCACAAGGAACAAACCGGATACAGAACTAGAATCAAGACTGTACAATCTTATACATCAACTGATTAAGATTCAGACAATCAACAAAAACAGATTGTTTTTTTCCATGGGATCATTCAGACTTGAACCACAAATCCGGGTTGGCCCACAAACATTCAGAAACTTCTCATCATCGGACAAGGCACCATCCCAGCAAGGGTGTTAAGCACGGAAAATTTTGAAAGGGGCAGGATTAAACAAGCATGTATCGATGCCCATTTCTTTCTTTTGAACGCCATATATATTGAGATCTCGGTAGGATTCTTAAAACTAGCACATGGAGAATCCGCATGATCTTATCCATTAGTTGATAAGGCAAGGTTACTGACAGAAGATCTTCATAATGTTACTCAGAAAATTCAGAAACTTACGCAAGACAGCGCAGAGCATCGAGCAATCCGCAAGTTGACAGAGGAACGCGTCCAGGAGCAAGGTTAACACGAAGCAAGACAACCGAGTCTAGTACCATTTCCTTTCAACATTATTTATAGCTGGTGTTGAGATCTAAACTCCTGAAGACAAAATAAATAAATAAACGTAACCAAAATGTAACCAACATTTTCGGTGCTCACGAGTATGCCAATGTTTCTCTTGTCCTTCTTCGAGGTACTAGTAGGGGTACAGAAAAGACTGGACTTCTATCGATCGCGTTTTTTCTAGCAGAGTGATGAGTTAAAACGAAAATACAGACTTGTTAAATGGGATATTATTTGTAGGCCAAAAGACCAAGGTGGTCTTGGCATTGAAAATTTAGAGGTGAAGGACAGATGCCTTCTCAGCAAGTGGTTGTACAAGCTATCTGTAGAGACCGATGCCACATGGGCTCAGATTCTGCGTAATAAGTATCTTCATTCTAAAACCTTATCCCAGGTGATGGTCAGACCAACCGATTCGCCGTTTTGGAAAGGACTGATGAGAGTGAAATCAGCCTTCTTCCATAGGACAAAATTTATCGTTGGTAATTGTACTTCCACGAGATTCTGGGAGGATACGTGGCTAGGGGAGATGCCTCTAGCTATCCAATATCCTTCTCTCTATAATATTGTTCAGCGTAAAGATGCCTACGTTGCAACAGTATTACAGTCCAATCCCCTCAATCTTCAATTCAGGAGGACTTTAGCGGGAAACCGTTGGGAAGCTTGACTCCATCTTATGAGAAGATTGATGGATGTTTACCTTTCTCAATAGCCAGATCAGTTGCACTGGGATCTAACCAAGAATGGAGTGTTTTCGGTAAAATCCATGTATTTGGATATTATCAACTCTGGCTTTATTCCTCGATCTGTACATATTTGGAAAGTCAAAGTGCCCTTAAAAATTAAAGTGTTCATGTGGTTTGTCCACAAACAAGTCATTCTCACTAAAAACAATTTGGCAAAACGTAACTGGACAGGATCCCGAAGATGTAGCTTCTGTGATCATGATGAATCTATCAAACGCCTCTTTCTTGATTGCCCAATGGCCAAAATTTTATGGTGGTCTGTTCATATAGCGTTCAACATTACTCCTCCAAATAGCATCCACACGTTATTTGGGACGTGGCTAAATGGAGTTGAGACAGAAATAGCGAAACATATCCGTGTAGGAGTATGTGCTTTATTATGGGCTATATGGAACTGCAGGAACGATCTGGTTTTTAACAGAACAACTCATATTCATTTCTTGCAGGTTATTTTCCGGGCCACTACATTGATCCGTATGTGGTCGCTACTCACTCCGACGGATGCCAGGGAGCGTATGGTTACTGGGTCTATCCGTTGGGAGACGGTAGCGCGGGCTATCTTCAACCGGTTTGGATGGCGATTATGTAATAGGATAGGTGTTTAGTTTCCTATCTATCTTTATTCCACCGGTTGTGGCTATCCCGTTTTCATATTTTTAGCTCTTTGTGAGCTCTTTTGCTTTTTGAGACTTGGAGACTTTGTTGAACTGTTTTGCAGAGACCGGGGGATAACCTCCTTTTCGAAAAAGAAAAAAAAGAGCACATAATAGGGAAAGCACATCACGAAAACTCCTGGCGGTGCCAAGCAAAACCAAATCCCAATCACCTGGTGACGCTGCAATGCTTTAAATACCCATCGACCATAGCCTTTAAATGGTGTATGTGTCCCTTTTCACCTGCAATGCGAGTACGTGCACGTATTCACTAACACAACAACCAAAGCATCATCCGACTCCCACCACCACCATATGCCAATATAAAGGTCTTGGGAGTTTGCTATTTGCACTAATTCATAGCCAGTTTCATTTGATACGTTGCTAGAGTGGGTGGGCTGCCTAATCATATCGATTGGTCTCATAGTTTAGGATCCGATTTGATCGCGTGTTCAATTGGTTTTTAGGATTTGTCAACAATCAGTGTCTTATTTGTGGTGTTCCTAAGTTCTTATCTATTTATTTATTTAGTTTTATGCTTGTTGGTGGTAAGACCATCATCTGATGAGTTCATTTGAGATGTCGTGCTGCCTCAAACGGCCGAAACTGATTGGAGTTGGAACTCGGGAAAAACTAGGCATTGGAGGCATACAGGAAGATTTATGAGCAATTTTGCTATACCCCTCAAGGTATCGGAGGCATACTGGTAGTTGATAACCAATAGTCGTAAGATTCAAATGGTGCGCTTGAGGATCTGGCCATTTGATCCGGTTTACAAAGCCCCCTTGGTCGATGACTAAAGATTTATGAGCAACTTTGGACTTCTCATCCAGTCGTACACTGGGGAGGATTTGCATGTAGAGATCTCTGTCGTTCTGAGCCTGACAGAGGGACATAACGCAAGCGACAAAAAGCACTCCCCACATGTTTCCAAGCAGTGGATATCACAAAACAAGAAGTAATCGATCTAGAAGGAGAATGAGACAATGTACTGACTAAAGATTCAGATAATGGAGAAATGAGAGCAATCATGGGAGATGATATCCACATAAGAACTATCAAGGGAGATGATGCATAATAAATAATTCAGACTTGAAACAAACACCCAGACACTTCAGGGTTCCACCACAAAAATTCACAAATAGAATCATTTTTTCCAGCAACTAGTGGGTGCATTTCAATATCTACGCTTGATATTCTTCTATGGATCTTGCGTCCTAGTGTATTTTCTAGGCTTGAAATGATTTTTTTTGCATCTTAATGTGTTTTTAATCATTCTGAAACAAAGAGTTAGCTCACTGTCACTGAAGAGCAAGCACAGCACAGTACATCACCAAAAGAGCAACAGTCAAACCAGGTAAGCATAGAGAACCTCTGTCCAAATGTTTGTCTTGTAGGCAGAAGCTCATGCCAGCTTCCATTCCAGATCAAACAAATTGCAGAATCAGCAACCCCAAAAGACGGACAGGTCCTAATCCGAATTGCTGCTGGCAGAGACTTTGTCTCCCTGAAATCTCAGTGAGTCACATCAGATAAGTAGTGTGGTAGTTAGTTTACAGAGAAGCAATATACTGTAGTTGTGCATTTTCCCAGCATCAAGATCTCCAACTGTTGCTGCGAAAGCAAGGAATCGGACTGCTGTCCCCATCAGATCTACTAGTAGCAAGAGGGAGAGTTGCTCCAAAACAGTCACACAATCCAAACTTTGAGAAGACCTCACCGGACGTCGCATCAGGGGGGATAAACAGATGCAAGAACACACAGATTGGAGCTAACAATCGCTGGCACAAGACAAAAAAGGATCAACCAACAGCAGCAAGAGAATCGTGCTATCCAGCAGTAGATTCTTATCCGTAAACATCTCCACAGGAGGAGGTGGTGCTGCATCTTCACAACATTCTGTGATGTCAAACCATTGCTGCCAAAAAGAGTAGTCAGACTGATGTCACACTCAAACCCCAAAACATTCTGTCAACTACAGGTCTTGCAGAACCACAACGGAGAAGCAGCAGGCTTCCGAATTGGAGGCAGGCGACAAAACAACTTTCAGCAGGAAACGTCATGCAAAGATCTTTCACAAGCATCACGTCACTAGATACGGCAGCGATGGTGATGTTGAACAAACTAGGAAGACAAGATCCCAGAGTTGTTAGCAGAACCAAAAGCGTCAGACAAATTCCCAACAAAAAAACTTGTGGAGCGGTAGTTCACAGAAGCAAGAGCATCTGCTGCCAAACAGATGACCAGTATACTGAATCTTCCTCGCAGATCCAGCATCTGCTGCCACAGATGAATGATCAAAAGCACCACAGGTTTCAGAAAATCAAGACTGCACAATCTTATCCATCGACTGCTTAGTAAGGTTCAGAAAATAGACAAACAGAAGTCATGGGATCATTCAGATCTCAACAATAACATAAGACTGCAGGGCTCCACAACAAACATTCAGAACCTTGGCATCACAGGACAGAGCGACATTCCAGCGACAGAGTGAATGAAACAGACAAACATTCAGAAACAAGCATGTATCGAGACCAACTGCTTCCTTTCAACACCATATATATTGAGATCTGGGTAGGATTCTTAAAACAGCCACGGGCACGACACTAGGTACATTCGACAGAGACTGGATTAAAACATAGTACTAAAAACGAAGCAACAGAAGAGGGCGGTCCGAGCAGAGGACCCTACAGAAAGAAGACAAGACTAGCAACTTCACCACTCGGATCCAGGACAACGACTACATGGGACAAGAGCTGCCATTCCTACCATCACCAGCAGCAGCAGCGGCCTGAAAGAGAGGGAGGGACTACCAAGGAGCTAATCTAACAGCAAACATCCATCATCGATCGGTGACAGTAGCAATGAGCGGCGGCGGCCACGTTCCAGAGACCCCCTCCCCCTGCTGCAGCTGCTGCTTGGCATGCCGCTTCACTCGTCACCCTGCACACAGCCAAAAGTTTCAGGAACCAGCGTCACTGTTTGATGTGCCAGAAGTTCAGAACGGATCGACAAGTTCCACAAGGAAGGAAACGACGGCCTCACCTCGCTGTCCTCGTCGTTCACCTCGGACTTGGACTTGTCAGAGTCGCCGGACGCCTCTCCTGCCTGAGACAGAGAAGAACACGAGTCAGCTCGGCTCAGTACCACAATGTTTTTGAGTGAGACAGTTCTGACGGCTGTGTTTGGAGAGGACGGGGGATGTGGAGACGGGGATTACCTGCGGGTTGTTGTAGGCGTCGATCTTCTTGGTGTACTCGGCCTTGAGCTTCTCGGCCTTGGCAGCGTAGGGAGCCTTCTCCTACAATTCATTCAAACAGCGGAGAAATGTCAGCCCGGTGCAAGGCAATAGATCTCAGAATAACCATAAACAGAAGAGGCAAATATGAACATTGTACTAACAGGCATGGGCACCAGTTTGAATTGACGAGCACGGGGCATACAAATTCTAACGAGGCTACACATTTGAAACACAGCAAATCATAATATATTTGAACAGCCAAATTGAGCATAGGCAGTAGACCAACAATTGCATAAGGACTAAATTGCACGAGCAGGCACAAGCATCATCAGTTTGAATTGATTGACACAGGACGTGCAATTTCTACATTTCAACACTGCGGGCAGTAACTTTTAACGACCAAATTGAGCGCAGGCACTAGATCAGCAATTGCATAGGGACTGAATTCGAAATCTAACTGACCAACTGGGTCGAACACTAGCCAAACTGACACGGAAGCAAGTAAACCAACACAGGGGCGACCAAATTTCCATCGCATCACCGAGCAAACACTGATATCAGACGGAAGAGACCAGCATCGAATCGAGCGGTAACAGAGAGGGGAGGGGAGACGGGCAACTTACAGCATCACTCAGCGACTTCCACTTCTCACCACCGGCCTTGCCAATCTGCGATTCGACCAACCCAAACCAAATCAGGACACGGAATTCACAAGGAAAACTACCGCAGCACCAACAGTTGGAACGAACAGCACGAGACAGAGGCGGAGGGGGGACGGATCGGGGCCGAGACGCTTACCACGGAGACCTGCTTGACGTCGGGGTGCTTCTCCTTGTACTCCTTCCTGAAGGTGTCCCTGCGAAGACGAAACCAAGACGAGCCTCCGTCAGCACGCCACGCCACGCCACACCACAGAAACAGCAGGAATCGAGGCACAAGCAGGCACGAATGGAATCGAGTCAGGGAGGGACTCACATGAAGACGAAGAAGGCGCTCGGGGGGCGCTTGGGCTTGTTGGGGTCCTTGTCGGCCTTGCTCTTCTTCACCGCGAGCCTGCGCCACCGCCACAGAAACAGCAAGCCGAATCAGAACCCGACGCAAAACAGGAGTGAAACCCAAACAAAACCACGGGAAACGAAACGAGACGGGGAGACGAGCGAGCGGTCGGGTCGGGGCACGCACCTGGAGTCGCCGGCGCGGGAGCCCACCTTGGCCTTCATCCTGCCGCCGGCCGCCAACCTGCAGCAACCACCACCGGAACCAACCGATGAAATCACGGCAGAACAGACCAAATCACGGGGAACCGATGTACGAACTGGCCGGGAACCGCGCGGCACCTTGGGATCGGAGCGAGGCGCGGGGTGGGGAGGAGTCGGGCGCTGCTGCGTGCGTGGGTTGGTTCGCCGGGTGGGAGATTGGATGGGATGTGGGGGAGGAGGAGGAGGGCGGCGGGATTTAAAGGCGGGGGGTGCGGGGGCGGGAGTTTGCGCGGGATGGCCCGAAATTTTCCGGCCACGTCAGCGATCCGGACGCCCGCCTCCCATTGGCTGCGGGGTGCCTCCGCTGCTAGACCTCCGCTTCACCCGCGCGGGCCCGGGATGTCAGCGGGTGTGGTTGGGGCTGCGCGTGCTTTTCTCTGCCCACTGGCCGGTGCGTTTTGGCCTGTGCTTTCTTGTATGGGAAGGGGTGGTTCGGGCATTTCTGAAAAGTCTATGGGCGTAGAAGCTTCTTCTGCCTGCGTGTCATTGCACGCGTCTCACTTTGTTTGGGCTATGGAGTGGAATACGTCTTCTGTGCAGCAATGTGCTATCTCCATTGAAACATTCGTCGAAAACCGCTTTCGGCCCGCTTTATAAATGGGGCAATCATCACGCCCATACAGCAAGTTCAAGCATCGCAAAGGAAATAAAATAAGTCTTGTGGGGCATCGCACAAACACGTCCGAAAAACAACCATAAAAGAGGAGGGGGGGGGCCACCAAGCGGGTGGTGAGACGCGAGCCGACACGCAGTCGCAGTCAATGATGGGGTTACCTATTCTGGTGATAGAGGCAGTGGAACAGCGGGAAGCTGTAACGGAAGCAACGCGGTCATTACTTGGACATACGTCGTATAATTAAGGTGTCGGTTAGTTGTCGTAGTGGACAAGACACGGATATACTCCATATTAATCCCTCGTAACGTAGAAGATTGGGGGCTGGCACACCCTTTATAAACCATTCTCCTCCACTTAAACAAAAGGTTCGCACACACTGTAACCCGACATCCATACGCAAAGAAAAAGCACCCGGAGCACTGGACCTAGGGTTTTACCTCCGCCGAGAGGGGCCCGAACCTGCAAAAACTTCTTCGTGTCACACTTGCGCCTAGTGTGATCCACCTACTTCCCTACCCCTCACTCGTAATGTCAGGATTTCCCCACAATGGTTGGCGCCCACCTCAGGGTTGCACATCTCGCAATCGATGGTGCAAGTGGAGTTTTCGTCTTCTTCGACTTTTGGCATGGAGTTGGTCCCCGACAACAAGGTTCTCTCAGCTCGATCAACTTCATCGTCAATGATACTAGGTGACTCGTGGAAGCCCCGATGGATGTTGAATCCATGCATGTGCGCGGCGCCGCGCACTTCCGCGCCGACGACTCTCGCGTTCTGATCCGTCAACCGCCCGTCCTGTATTGCACATTACAACGATCTTTAGTTCCTCGTTGGCGCAAGCGCTCGGGCAAGTCGCGTCTACACCGTTGGACCCGACATGGACCCGGCATGCGGCTTCAGTCAAGCTTCAACCCAGCAAGCAGCGATGATGGACCCCGATGAATCGTTTCATGATTTGTCTGCATCCATCCACGAGGATGAAGAGAGTCGTGGGTGCCTCTCGCCCATCGCCGAGGTTCTCATGACCAATGCAGCTCCTAGCATGGGTGAATCATCTACTGCTCGTGCTCGCGATGGGTAGGACAACCAAAACATCGATGACGAGACAGACGATGGCCAGGATGGCGGTGGTGCTTGTCGGGACTCAGGGTCTATGCACGTAGATCTAGCTGTAGAAACCATATAAGTCACATGAGTCCTCACGCACGGTACACCTTTACCTTGGCCTAGACCATTTGCGAATTTTAGCTCAACTTATATACTCTGTAACGATGACCAACCCATTACGGGCTAGGCAGGTCAGTTGAGCCGATAAGCGAGCCACCTTAGCATCATCCTCTTGGGAGGAACTCCTCGGTCGCCAGTTGAAGCGCTTCTTCGGGGTGTATGGGAGAAAACAGGAAGCCCGGGATGGGCCGAGTCATAAAGCGGGACGTCGGCTATGTAGAACCATTCGGTGGCCCACGTCTCAGCATCCTATTTGGGGGTGCCCTAAAGATAGCCGGTCCCCACAATGCGGCATACCTCGGCTCCTCCGACCTCATGGTTTTTTCCATCTAGGTAACAAGGCATCAAGCAGAAATATTTCCTCCATAGCCTAAAGTGTGCCTCGCATTTGAGGTACATTTCACAGAGGGCGACGAACCCCGCGATGTGCAATATTGAATTGGGTGTGAGATGGTGGATTTGGATCCCATAGAACTCTAGCAAACCTCCGAGGAATGGATGAATGGGGAATCCAAGACCTTGCAGGAGGAAGGGGGACGGAACAAACTCGTTGACGGTGTCCTGGATAAGGGGGTACTAACCCAGTCGGCCCATTCTCCTCGGGTTGGGCCGATGGGCCCTCATTCGTGGTCAAGATGGACTCCGGAGGCCCTACGCAGGAGGCATGATCAAGACTACCTCCACCAAAGACTTGACGTATACTCCAAGATCTCTCCTACCGCCTTGCTCCTAGATACCAACCTTGTAACCCTAGATACCCTCCCTGGCGTGTATATAAGCCATAGGGTTTAGCCCGTAGAGGGGACATCAACGCAATATCATTCGCCTAGCCCTAGAGTTAGACCACACATTACGATCTCGAGGTAGATCAGCTCTGTATTTGATACATCCCCATCAATATAAA
This sequence comes from Thinopyrum elongatum, assembly GCA_011799875.1. NCBI lineage: Eukaryota > Viridiplantae > Streptophyta > Magnoliopsida > Poales > Poaceae > Thinopyrum > Thinopyrum elongatum. The sequence continues at coordinate 445,750,536 of CM022301.1, read as the reverse complement.
ATAGAGCAGGACATAGGGTTTTTCCTCCATCAAGAGGGCCCGAACCTGGGTAAATATCGTCTCCCTTGTCCATGTTACCATTGATCCAAGATCCACAGCTCGGGACCCCCTCCCCCGAGGTCTGCCGGTTTTAACACCAACACCGGTGCTTTCATTGAGAGTTTTGATGTGCGATCAACAAAGGATTGATGGCTCACCAGCAGATCAACTACGGTAACGACGCTAGGAACGTCTACGTCCTTGGCCAACTCTTTGTTTTTGGCAGCATGATGTTCTGCGCCGACTGGACGGGCCATTTGGCCTCCGTCGACAACTACGCCCCGGGTCAGAGCATGACCTTTGGAGGCCTAGTATACATCGCGGATCTCCATGGCGAACTCGTCTTGTCAGGTAGGACGCTCGGCCGGGTGGGAGATCTGGCAGTCACCAAGGGCTCGACCCTGGAACCAACCTCTCTCAAGGGCATCAGACCAGGCACTTTGGCTTTCCCCGAAGACCTCGCCCTGACCTCTGGACCGGAGCTCGGCCCGGCCGATAACCTCACGACCACATTGGATCTAGACCCGATCCCGGCGCAGGATCCGAAATCGCCTCCGAATCCCCTACGCGCCGAGAACATGCTAGGCAACACATCGGGCGTACTTCGAGTCAACTGTAGGGTAACGTTGCATGGAAAACAAAAAAAATCTACGCATACAGAAGATCTATCCATGGAGATGCATAGCTACGAGAGGGGAGAGTGTGTCTACGTACCCTCGTAGTGTGACGACCCCGACTTAATCGTGCACTAACCATACACGCAAATGCACACGATCAAGCCTAAGGACTCACTTGAAGATATCACAACACAACTCTAAAACATAAATAAAGTCATACAAGCTTTATATTACAAGCCAGGGCCTCGAGGGCTTGAATACATAGCTCGATGGCATACAAGTGTCAGCGAAAGCATCAGATATCTGGGTACAGATATAACAGAGTTACAGATAGGCCTTTAGAAAGGCGGGAAAAAATAAAACACTACGATCGAAAGGCGTAGGCCTCCTTCCTAGGACCCTCCGAACCAACTCCTGGTCGTCGGTCGGCTCCTCGTAGTAGTACTCGCCGGGAGAGTAGTAGTAGTAGTAGTAGCCGTCGGCGGGGGCAGCTGGCTCCGGGGCTCCGTCGTCTGGTTGCGTCAAATGGATAAGGGGAGAAAAAGAAAGCAAAGCAAACGTGAGTACTCATCCGAAGTACTCAGCAAGCAAGGATCTACACTACATATGCAATATTTTCAAAGGAGGGCTGTATATGTGGACTGGGCTGTAGAAATGCCAGAATAGAGAGAAAAGCCTAGTCCTATCGAAGACTAGCATCTTCAAGCATCTTCATTGGTCTTGCACTATTAGAAGAGTGCAGTTTATCATAATGTAAAGTATTAGTAATGTCATCAACCTCGCCCAGAGATTCTTCCTCGACTCCCTGCGAGAAAGCAATCCCAGAGCCATACTATCCAGTTATCATCTCAAGTCGCCAGTTCTAGTTGTACCGATCGGGATACAACTCCGAGTGTCCGTTACCGTAGGACAGGCTATCGATAGATTGTTTCTTCCCTGCAGGGGTGCACCAACTTACCCACCATGCTCGATTAACTCCGGCCAGACACACTTTTCTGGGTCATGCCCGGCCTCGGCCAAATGATACGCCGCAACCCGACCTAGGCTTAATAGAGAGATCAGCACGCCGGACTAAACCTATGCCCCCAAGGGTCTTGGGCCATCGCCCCGGGAACTCCTGCATGTTACGGGGCCACCGAGAGCAGACCTAGCAACCCCTTATACAAGCGCGGTTGCATTCCCAGTCCAACTCAGCGTGCGCCGCTCCTTACCGACGTCAATTAAGCTTCCGCTGATGTATACGACGCAAAACGCCCATACTATGCCCACGTGATGGTTAGTGCTATCAGGCCAGAGGCCCCTCGGATCAAATATCCAAACCATTAGTGTGTTGGTAGTGCGGTAACGAGCAGAGACTCACGAAAGATGTGACCCCGTCGCCCCGTCTCGAGGACTTGCGGCAAGGGCTAAGAATGCCCGGCCACGCCTCGTGTTCAGCTCTCGGGCACCATCCAGGTCCACCCGACTCCACATCTCTCGCAATTAAGATCGCGCGGGTACCCCTCAGGGCCGACCCATCTTTAGTAACATGGTTCAGTGTCAAGTCATAGTAACCATAGTATCCGTGTGTCTAGCACCAAGGGGGAACCCTGAGGAATCACCCTCGATGGAATTCCACCTGATGTTATCGTCAAGGTGAACGAAGGAGGAATCACCCTCGAGGTCCACACTTGAGAAGTTGCACGACGACATCCTTATCGGGGGTGGTGTAGGAGGAATCACCCTTGCTGACCACGACCGATTAACTAACGTACAAGGTTATCATCAGAAGTGCTGACGAGGTATCACCCTCGGCACTCGATAGTAACCCAGTAGTGTCGAGCAACTAAGGGGGAAAGTGATGTGCGGTGCTGAGGCCTGGTCTTCGATCCCGTTGGTCGGGTCTTCTGATAATCCAGCGGGGCAGTCGGGACAAGTGGGAGTCTCTGATGGGTCTCTACCCAATCTATACTAAACAGTTTAGGATAAGCAGGTAGGTAGCAACAGCAGGTTACAATAAACAGGCTATGCAGCAGAAATAGGATAACAGCAGCAACAGTAACTTCTAATGCAAGCATAAGAGAGAAGAGAATAGGCGATATCGGAATGCTCAAAAGGAGGGTGCTTGCCTGGAAGCTCTGCGGCAAGGGTCTGATCGTCAGGGGCGTAGTCGACCTCCGGAGCTGCGTCGGTCTCGGGAGCTACGTCGACGTCGGGGTCTACCGAGAGAGAAGAGGGGGAAGAAATAGATAAATAGACAGCAAACATATGCAACACAGAGTATGCTATGCTAGGATGCAGTGCAGGGTTGCCTAAAGGTGCATCTGAGTCATTTTAGTTATTTTAGGATTAAAGTTGGATTTGTTAATCGGTGGATGTGCACTATTCATATACCGGAATCAGGCTAAAAGTTACGGGTTCTCCTACGTAGGGGGTTCCGACATAGAAACAAACGACACGATCAGATTCGTCTCGTCGTTCCGAGCAACTTTCATGTAGAAAGTTTTTCGATCAGAGCTACGGTTTATTTATTATGAATTTTCAGAGATTAAATCATTTTTTGGATTTAATTAAATTAACAGAATTAACAGAATTGGAATATGACATCAGCATGACGCAGGAGTGACGTCAGCAGTCAACAGAACCGCTGACCAGGGTCAAACCTGACATGTGGGTCCAGGGGGACCCATATGTCAGCCTCTGTTAGCAATAACAATGAATTAAACTAACTAACAGGGTTATTAGGGGAGTGGGCCCAGCCTGTCAGTGACTCAGATAGTTAACAAGATTAACTAATTCACTAATTAGCTTAATTATCATCGGGGGCCCACATGTCATAGTCATAGGGTGAACAGTAACCAGTGTTGACTCAGTCAACCTGGTCAACTTCACATGGGGACCCACTGACAGCCTCACCGAGCGGGCCCCACCAGTGCCCAGGTCAGCGCGGCGGCCGGAAACACGCCGGCGACCTCTCCAGCGGCGGAAGTTCACCGGAGCACGTCGGAATCGCGCTAGGGAGCATCGTTTCGCACGCGGTTTGATGCGTTCGAACGTGGACTCATCGCCGCGTCGATTGGTGGTGGTGTCGGACCTAAAGGTCACCGAAAAAGTGGCCGGCGATGAGCTTTGGCGGCAGCGCGTCCGGGCGAGCATGGAAACAGCGACTCCGGGCACAGCGAGCCGCGGCAGGCGACGCGTTCGAACCCTACGGCTACGGCGAGCACGACTGCGAGCTCAGACGAGCTCGACAGCGGCCACAGCGATGGCAAGACCAACGGCGGCGGAGGTCCGTTCGGGCAACCATGGCGCGGCGGCTACAGACGGCACAAGGCACCGCAGAGAGAGAGGGGAGCGAAGGAGAGGCTCACCGAGCGGTTACGAAAAACCCTCGACGGATTAGTAGCAGCAGAGGAGCTCGGGTCCGTCGACGAGCACCGGAGATGGAGAAGAAATGGGCGGTGGCGTCCGACAGCTACAGGGCCTCCCCGCTCCAGCTGGGTGCACCGTTCGATGAGGCGGTCGCTGGCGGACCGTCTGGACACCTCGGAGGGAGGAGCAGGTGCCGGCGGCCGCGGCAACAACGGAGCGCGGCGGCGATGGCGCATGGGCGATGGATCTGAGGGGGAGAAACGGCGAGGCGCGAGCGAGCGAGAAGGGGGGAAATGGTGGAGGAGGCCAGGGGGAATGGATCGAGCCGGCCTTATCCCCTCGCGGACGGCCGCGGCGTCGCGGTGTCGGCGCCGCACCGGCGCGCGCGCGCTCGACCACGGCGGCGGTGACATGCAGGTGAGAGAGAGAGGAGGATGGGCTAGTGGGCTGGGGTTCTGGCACTGTGCACTTGGGCCAGTGCACAGTGGCCTTTTTCTTTTCTTTTATTTCTTTCTTCTGTTTTCTTTTTCCAGAGAGAGTTTTGAATTAAAAAAGCAGTCAATTATTTTTGTGCAAATGTGAAACTTGGTCATATAGGTACTTTGCAATATCCAGCACTGCCACAAAAAGTTTGGGCATTTTTGGAACCCATTTGAATATATTCAAAAATGGATAGGGCATTTAAATGTTGTTTAGGCTCTGTTTTAAATACTTTGGCCCTTCTGTGTTGATGGTGATGTTGTGTTCCTTAACAGCAAATAGTTTTAGATTATTTGCTAAAAGGTGAACATTTTTCCCTCAAGTTTTGAGCAACTTCATATTTCACTTTTGAATTTGAGTTGATTTTCAGAATAGAGTTTGAATTGAATATTTAACCAAAGTGGCTAGGCACTGCAAATGAAGATGACCTAGCATTATTAGTAGTTGATCACAGTGGCTAATACACAGGGGTGTTACAAATTCTCCTCCTCTAAAAGAAATTCTCGTCCCGAGAATTCAGGAGGTAGAAGGAAAGAGGTCGGGATATTCTTCCCGAAGATGATCCTCGCGTTCCCAAGTGGCTTCATCTTCAGTATGATTCGACCACTGCACTTTCAGGAACTTGGTCGTCTTCTGACGAGTCCGATGTTCAGCTTCATCGAGAATGCGGATTGGATGCTCCTTATAAGAAAGATCATCTTGCAATTCGAGCATCTCGTGATCCACTGCTCGGTGCGGAGATTCCTTGAAGCATTTACGAAGTTGCGACACATGGAAGACGTCGTGGATATGAGAGAATTGCGGCGGCAACTCCAATTTATATGCCACCTGTCCACGTCTGGCAACAATGCGAAAGGGGCCGATGTAGCATGGAGCTAGCTTGCCCTTGATTCCGAAACGACGGGTGCCCTTCATAGGAGTGACACGAAGATAAGCTTGATCACCTGGTTGATAGGTCAAGCCCCATCGTTTGCGATCATAGTTGCTCTTCTGGCAGTCCGGAGCCGCCTTGAGATTTTCTCGGACAATTCAGACTTGTTCTTCGGCGTGTTGAATAATGTCCGGTCCCACAAGAGGTCGTTCCCCAGTTTCTGACCAATTCAGAGGGGTTCGACACTTACGTCCGTAAAGCACTTCTAAGGGGGCCATTTTCAAGCTGGCTTGATAACTGTTGTTATAAGAGAATTCGGCATACGGGAGAGATTCTTCCCACTTCTTACCGAACGATATAACACAAGCCCGAAGCATATCTTCAAGCACTTGATTAACTCGCTCGACTTGGCCTTGGGATTGGGGATGATCAGCTGAACTCCAGGTAATGTGAGTTCCCATAGCTCTTTGGAAACTTTCTCAGAACTTGGATGTGAAAAGACCGCCATGGTCCGAACTGATCTCCTTCGAAATACCGTGGAGTGAAACGATTCTGGAGATATACAATTCTGCTAGCTGGCTAGCGGTGATAGTCTCCTTGACAGGCAGAAAATGTGCAACCTTGGAAAGTTGGTCGATGACGACAAGAATAGCATCATGACCCTTCTGAGACTTGGGAAGGCCAGTAATGAAATCCATTTGCACTTTATCCCATTTCCACAGAGGAATAGGAAGTGGTTGAAGAATTCCAGCAGGCTTCTGATGTTCTGCTTTAACGCGACGGCAAACATCACATTCAGCAACGTATCGAGCAATGTCCTACTTCATTCTGGACCACCAGTACCTTTGTCGGAGATCACGGTACATTTTGGTGCTACCCAGATGGATAGACAGTGGTGTATCATGTGCCTCCTTCATGACCTTGTCAGTCATAAGCTCGAAGCGAGGTACCACAATGCGGTCTCTGAAATACAAGGTTCCATCTTCAGCAACCGAGAAATCCCTGTACTTCTCGAGGTGAAGCTCTTTCTTCATTAGATCTACTTCGGCATCTTTGGCTTGCGCAATCTTTACAACTTTCTCAAGATCTGCCTGTACCACAAGGTTATTAAGAGAACCCTGCGGAACGATACGGAGGTTCAACTTGCGCAGTTCTTCATAAAGATGGGGTTGAGCTTGCTTAACCATGAGGTTGTTGCAATAGGACTTGCGACTCAAGGCATCAGCCATTACATTAGCCTTGCCAGGGGTATAAGAAATACCACAGTCATAGTCCGTGATTGTTTCCAACCATCGCTGTTGACGGAGATTAAGATCTGGTTGAGTGAACAAATACTTCAGACTCTGATGATCGGTATAGATCTCACACCGGTTACCAAGAAGGTAATGTCGCCACTGCTTCAAAGCATAGATTACAGCAGCAAGTTCGAGATCATGCATTGGATAGTTTTCTTCATGCGGACGCAATTGTCGCGAGGCATATGTAATTACCTTTCGTTCTTGCATTAGGACACAGCCTAATCCCTGATGAGAGGCGTCGCAATATATCACAAAGTCTTTGTGAGAATCTGGAGGAGCAAGCACTGGAGCAGAAGTAAGCTTGTCCTGAGGGTCTGGAAACTTTCCTGACATTTGTCTGTCCACTCAAACTTAACGCCTTTGTGGAGCAGATTAGTCAGGGGCTTGGCAATCTTGGAAAAGTTCTCGACGAATCGGCGGCAATAACTTGCAAGGCCAAGAAAACTTCTCACTTGCTTGGCATTCTTCGGAGGAGTCCAGTCAAGTATAGCCTGAACACGCTCCGGGTTAACGGCAATACCGTCCTTGGAAATCACATGTCCAAGGTAGGTTACTCCAGAAAGCCAGAATTCGCATTTGGAGTACTTGGCATACAACTTGTGTTCTCGAAGTCTTTCCAGAACAAGGCGAAGATGTTCGACATGTTCTTCCTTATTCTTCGAATATACCAGAATATCATCCAGATAAACCACGACAAATTTGTCGAGGTAATCCATGAATATATAATTCATCAGGCGGGAGAACGTAGCTGGAGCATTAGTTAGGCCAAATGACATGACGGTGTATTCATAGGAGCCATAGCGAGTAACGAAGGCGGTCTTCGGAATATCCTCTTCGCGGACACGGATCTGGTGATAACCCAACCTCAAGTCGAGTTTAGAAAACACCAATGATCCAGCAAGTTGATCGTATAAATCATTGATCCGAGGAAGCGGATATTTATTCTGAATGGTTGCCTGGTTGATAGGATGGTAATCTTGAACCAACCTATTCGTACCATCTTTCTTCTTGACAGAGAGAGATGGTGCTCCCCAGGCAGAGGAACTTGGATGAATAAAGCCCTTCTTAAGTGACTTGTCGATTTCTTCCTTAAGCTCGAGAAGGTGGTGCGGAGGCATCTTGTAAGGACGCTTCGCAATAGGAGTGGTGCCAGGCTTCAAGTCGATGACAAACTCGACAGCTCTAGCAGGGGGTATTCCTGGAAGTTCTTCTGGAAAGACATCTTGGAAATCATGAACAACTGGAATGTTTTTGATCCCCTCAAGCGGAGAAGCATTTAACGCATTTAAGGCATAAATCTGAGCCTTGGCGTTCTGAGTGATATGAGCATGATAATTCACTATCTCATCAGATGGGTGTAGGAGGTGTACAACTTTAGTGGCACAATTGATTGAGGCGTAATGAGCCTTCAACCAATCCATTCCTAGAATAAGATCAATTTTGGAAGACTTCAGGATAATGGGAGAGGCGCGGAACTCCAACCCTTCGATCTCAATGGGAACATTATAACTAACCACGGAAGTTCGGCAACTGCCCGCGGGAGTATGTACCGCTAAAGGTGTGTTCATGTACTCACACTTAACGTCATGCATGCGTGCAAAATGTTCTGACATGAATGAATGAGATGCTCCTGAATCAAACAAAACAGAAGCTGGTGCTGAATTAACAAGTAGTGTACCCATGACTGTTGCTGGTTGGTCTGGGTCTTCACTCATGTTGACATGATAGGCCTGCCCACGACCATAAGAAGGCATGGCATTGTTGTTACGCTGCTGAGGAATTCCACGACCATTACCACGGCCAGCAGGAGGAAGAGCTAGCTGATTCTGACCCTGAGAACAGTCTCTGGCACAGTGACCTGGCTGGCCACACTTGAAGCAGAGTCCACTGTCTGGACGTGGTGCAGGAGCTCGAGGTGGTGGAGCTCGAAGAGGCTGCCTTGGTGGTGGAGGAGGCAGACAAGGTGCCGCATAAGCAGGCCTGTACACTGGAGCTATTGGACGGTACATGCTTTATGGAATCCAGATGCGGTGCTTCTGCGAAGACGAGCCTGAAGATGAGCCCGCTTCACGGGTGCGTCTGGTCGCTTCCTTATGCTTCTTCAGACCAGTCTCGACCATAATAGCCTTATTCACCAAGGTGCCGAAGTCAGGAAAGTCTTGGACGAGCAGGGCTAGCTGAATGTCATGGTGTAGCTCTTCACGGAACTTCTCCTGCCTACGAGCATCAGTGGGGATGTCTTCTTCAGCGTAGCGAGACAAATCAAGGAACTCTCGCTGATAGACTTCTACAGTCTTGTTGCCTTGAACGAGGCTGCGGAACTCGGCCTTCTTCCGATCTATAACTCCTTGCAGAATATACTGGGCACGAAAAGCAGCCTTGAATTCCACCCAGGTGACGATAGTTCCAGGAGGTAGGGTCTGTCTGTGAGTTGCCCACCATTGTGCTGCGGGACCCTTCAGGAAGTATGTCGCGAATGTGACATAGCTGACAGGGGGAACATCAGCTGACTCCATCTCATAGAAGATGTCACGCAGCCAGTCATCGGCATCCAGCGGATTAACTGTGTTGCGGAATACCGATGGGTTGAGACGCATAAACTCTGGCAGCGTGATTGAAGCTGGCTGCTGGTTGGCATTGGGACAGGGGAATTGATCCATAATCCCCGTCATGAACTGACTGTTGAGTTCAAATTGTTGCATCATAGCGGCCATATAGTCAGGCGGTGGTGGATTGTTATCACCCATCCTGCTAAATTCAACAGGGGTAGTTTAGCAGAAGCCATTGCGAGTGTTTAGCAACAAACATGATGTAACACGATGGAATTTAAGTAGTGTAACAGATGCTGAACAGTAGTCATTTAAGACATACAGATCCATACAGAGTCGGTTACAAATCGGATAGCATAACAGCGCAAATTCAAAAGCTAGACATACTAGGCGGCGCACAGGCATGCGGTAAGGAAGTACACAACGAGACATAGCAAAGGCTACATCAACGTCGGAGAAAACCACTGAAACGGGGTAGCTGCAAGTGCGGACAACGAATGTTCGTCACGGAAGGATCATGCGCTCCATGTGCACTCTGATGCAGAACCCGGTCTCGAACTGAAAGAAAAGGTCCACGTGCAGGTGTGTGACCTCCCACAGAAGGCCAATCAATCCCTGGTGGCATCTCGGTTCTGCACGGGTAAAGAATGTGCTCCGGATGTATCCCTGCACGAACAGCTGGTAGCAACTGCGTCATAGCATCGTAGAGTCGTGCTCGAGTGGCAAACAACTCGATGGCAAGAGCCCGAACAGTGCGATCCAGAGCCTGAGTGCACTGAATCAGAACCCGCAGATCGTAGCAACGAGGCTCGTACGGGGCATAGATAGCTGTGTAGTAACTAGTAGCAACTCTAGCAGGGGCATACGGAATGTATCGAAACTCAGAGGCATCCAAGCTAACGCTGAGCTCTCCTCGGAGACGTGCGACAGCAGAGTAAGCGGCATCATGGACTGCCATCTCAATCGTCATGCCGATGCCGTGGAAAAGGTACAGCTCAGTGTCTGAGTCATCCTGCTGATCATAGATACGAACATCAGCATAGTACTGCTCCTGGTTGAACTCGCGGTAAACCTCGTAGACCATGTAGTCGGGGTACCAGCGGTAACCCAGTCTGGTCAGAAGGGCGACCAGGACAGCTGGAAAACCAGGGGCATCACGAGCCCAAGTGCGAAGCACAAGCTGCGTCGTAGGGCGCGGTGGAAACAGACATTCCATCTAAAATAAAGGAAATTCAAAATTGTCATGCGATGATGAGAAGTATAAGAAATCTCGGAGAGAAAGGTTAAACAAAACAATGGAAAGGAAAATGATTATCAGACTAATCAGATCAATGACAGGGAAATCGCACAGATATCCAGCTCTCCGGGTGGACGGAATTTACGAGATCCGAAGTGTCGCCGTTAACAAATTTCATTTAACCCGAATAGAAGAGTGATCAGAGTCCCAGAGTAAAGACGAGGATTAAAAGATCCTAATACCACCCAGTTGGCGACGTGGGCCCGTAAGCCACACAGCCAAGTTAGTAAAAACAGTTTTCAGTTACTAGACTCAACTTCGGCCAAGGAGTTGGAAAGGGGGATTCCTAGAGGCAGTCGGCTCTGATACCAACCTGTGACGACCCCGGCTTAATCGTGCACTAACCATACACGCAAATGCACACGATCAAGCCTAAGGACTCACTTGAAGATGTCACAACACAACTCTAAAACATAAATAAAGTCATACAAGCTTTATATTACAAGCCAGGGCCTCGAGGGCTCGAATACATAGCTCGATGGCATACAAGTGTCAGCGGAAGCATCAGATATCTGGGTACAGATATAACAGAGTTACAGATAGGCCTTTAGAAAGGCGGGACAAAATAAAACACTACGATCGAAAGGCGTAGGCCTCCTGCCTAGGACCCTCTGAACCTACTCCTGGTCGTCGGTCGGCTCCTCGTAGTAGTACTCGCCGGGAGGGTAGTAGTAGTAGTAGCCGTCGGCGGGGGCAGCTGGCTCCGGGGCTCCGTCGTCTGGTTGCGTCAAATGGATAAGGGGAGAAAAAGAAAGCAAAGCAAACGTGAGTACTCATCCGAAGTACTCAGCAAGCAAGGATCTACACTACATATGCAACATTTTCAAAGGAGGGCTGCATATGTGGACTGGGCTGCAAAAATGCCAGAATAGAGAGAAAAGCCTAGTCCTATCGAAGACTAGCATCTTCAAGCATCTTCATTGGTCTTGCAGCATTAGAAGAGTGTAGTTTATCATAATGTAAAGTATTAGTAATGTCATCAACCTCGCCCAGAGATTCTTCCTCGACTCCCTGCGAGAAAGCAATCCCAGAGCTATACTATCCAGTTATCATCTCAAGTCACCAGTTCTAGTTGTACCGATCGGGATACAACTCCGAGTGTCCATTACCGTGGGACAGGCTATCGATAGATTGTTTCTTCCCTGCAGGGGTGCACCAACTTACCCACCATGCTCGATTAACTCCGGCCAGACACACTTTTCTGGGTCATGCCCGGCCTCGGCCAAATGATACGCCGCAACCCGATCTAGGCTTAATAGAGAGATCAGCACGCCGGACTAAACCTATGCCCCCAAGGGTCTTGGGCCATCGCCCCGGGAACTCCTGCATGTTACGGGGCCACCGAGAGCAGACCTAGCAACCCCTTATACAAGCGCGGTTGCATTCCCAGTCCAACTCAGCGTGCGCCGCTCCTTACCGACGTCAATTAAGCTTCCGCTGATGTATACGACGCAAAACGCCCATACTATGCCCACGTGATGGTTAGTGCTATCAGGCCAGAGGCCCCTCGGATCAAATATCCAAACCATTAGTGTGTTGGTAGTGCGGTAACGAGCAGAGACTCACGAAAGATGTGACCCCGTCGCCCCGTCTCGAGGACTTGCGGCAAGGGCTAAGAATGCCCGGCCACGCCTCGTGTTCAGCTCTCGGGCACCATCCAGGTCCACCCGACTCCACATCTCTCGCAATTAAGATCGCGCGGGTACCCCTCAGGGCCGACCCATCTTTAGTAACATGGTTCAGTGTCAAGTCATAGTAACCATAGTATCCGTGTGTCTAGCACCAAGGGGGAACCCTGAGGAATCACCCTCGATGGAATTCCACCTGATGTTATCGTCAAGGTGAACGAAGGAGGAATCACCCTCGAGGTCCACACTTGAGAAGTTGCACGACGACATCCTTATCGGGGGTGGTGTAGGAGGAATCACCCTTGCTGACCACGACCGATTAACTAACGTACAAGGTTATCATCAGAAGTGCTGACGAGGTATCACCCTCGGCACTCGATAGTAACCCAGTAGTGTCGAGCAACTAAGGGGGAAAGTGATGTGCGGTGCTGAGGCCTGGTCTTCGATCTCGTTGGTCGGGTCTTCTGATAATCCAGCGGGGCAGTCGGGACAAGTGGGAGTCTCTGATGGGTCTCTACCCAATCTATACTAAACAGTTTAGGATAAGCAGGTAGGTAGCAACAGCAGGTTACAATAAACAGGCTATGCAGCAGAAATAGGATAACAGCAGCAACAGTAACTTCTAATGCAAGCATAAGAGAGAAGAGAATAGGCGATATCGGAATGCTCAAAAGGAGGGTGCTTGCCTGGAAGCTCTGCGGCAAGGGTCTGATCGTCAGGGGCGTAGTCGACCTCCGGAGCTGCGTCGGTCTCGGGAGCTACGTCGACGTCGGGGTCTACCGAGAGAGAAGAGGGGGAAGAAATAGATAAATAGACAGCAAACATATGCAACACAGAGTATGCTATGCTAGGATGCAGTGCAGGGTTGCCTAAAGGTGCATCTGAGTCATTTTAGTTATTTTAGGATTAAAGTTGGATTTGTTAATCGGTGGATGTGCACTATTCATATACCGGAATCAGGCTAAAAGTTACGGGTTCTCCTACGTAGGGGGTTTCGACATAGAAACAAACGACACGATCAGATTCGTCTCGTCGTTCCGAGCAACTTTCATGTAGAAAGTTTTTCGATCAGAGCTACGGTTTATTTATTATGAATTTTCAGAGATTAAATCATTTTTTGGATTTAATTAAATTAACAGAATTAACAGAATTGGAATATGACATCAGCATGACGCAGGAGTGACGTCAGCAGTCAACAGAACCGCTGACCAGGGTCAAACCTGACATGTGGGTCCAGGGGGACCCATATGTCAGCCTCTGTTAGCAATAACAATGAATTAAACTAACTAACAGGGTTATTAGGGGAGTGGGCCCAGCTTGTCAGTAACTCAGATGGTTAACAGGATTAACTAATTTGCTAATTAGCTTAATTATCATAGGGGGCCCACATGTCATAGTCATAGGGTGAATAGTAACTAGTGTTGACTCGGTCAACCTGGTCAACTTCACATGGGGGACCCACTGGCAGCCTCACCGAGCGGGCCCCACCAGTGATCAGGTCAGCGCGGCAGCCGAAAACATGCCGGCGACCTCTCCAGCGGCGGAAGTTCGCCGGAGCGCGTCGGAATCGCGCTAGGGAGCATCATTTCGCACGCGGTTTGATGCGTTCGAACGCGGACTCGTCGCCGCGTCGATTGGTGGTGGTGTCGGACCTAAAGGTCGCTGGAAAAGTGGCCGGCGACGAGCTTTGGCGGCAGCGCGTCTGGGCGAGCATGGAAACAGCGACTCCGGGCACAACGAGCCGTGGCAGGCGACGCGTTCGAACCCTACGGCTACGGCGAGCACGACTGCGAGCTCAGACGAGCTCGACAACAGCCACAGCGATGGCAAGACCAACGGTGGCGGAGCTCCGTTCGGGCAACCATGGCGCGGCGGCTACAGACGGCACAAGGCACCGCAGAGAGAGAGGGGAGCGAAGGAGAGGCTCACCGAGCGGTTACGAAAAACCCTCGACGGATTAGTAGCAGCAGAGGAGCTCGGGTCCGTCGACGAGCACCGAAGTTGGAGAAGAAAGGGGTGGTGGCGTCCGGCAGCTACAGGGCCTCCCCGCTCTAGCTGGGTGCACCGTTCGATGAGGCGGTCGCTGGTGGACCGTCTGGACACCTCGGAGGGAGGAGCAGGCGCCGGTGGCCGCGGCAACAACGGAGCACGGCGGCGATGGCGCACGAGCGATGGATCTGAGGGGGAGAAACGGCGAGGCACAAGCGAGGGAGAAGGGGGGAAATGTTGGAGGAGGCCAGGGGGAATGGATCGAGCCGGCCTTATCCCCTCGCGGACGGCCGCGGCGTCGCGGTGTCGGTGCCGCACTGGCGCGTGCGCGCTCGACCATGGTGGCGGCGACACGCAGGTGAGAGAGAGAGGAGGATGGGCTAGTGGGCTGGGGTTCTGGCACTGTGCACTTGGGCCAGTGCACAGTGGCCTTTTTCTTTTCTTTTATTTCTTTCTTCTGTTTTCTTTTTCTAGAGAGAGTTTTGAATTAAAAGAGCAGTCAATTATTTTTGTGCAAATGTGAAACTTGGTCACATAGGTACTTTGCAATATCCAGCACTGCCACAAAAAGTTTGGGCATTTTTGGAACCCATTTGAATATATTCAAAAATGGATAGGGCATTTAAATGTTGTTTAGGCTCTGTTTTAAATACTTTGGCCCTTCTGTGGTTGATGGTGATGTTGTGTTCCTTAACAGCAAGTAGTTTTAGATTATTTGCTAAAAGGTGAACATTTTTCCCACAAGTTTTGAGCAACTTCATATTTCACTTTTGAATTTGAGTTGATTTTCATAATAGAGTTTGAATTGAATATTTAACCAAAGTCGCTAGGCACTGCAAATGAAGATGACTTGGCATTATTAGCAGTTGATCACGGTGGCTAATACACAGGGGTGTTACACGTAGCCGTTAAGCGGAAGCGTTTATCAACGCGGTTGAAGTGGTCGTACACCTTCACGATCCGCCCGATCAAGTACCGAACGTACGGCACCTCCGTGTTCGGCACACGTTCAACTCAATGACGTCCTTGCCCTCTTAATCCAGCAAGACAGGCAAAGTAGTAGATGAGTTCTGGCAGCACGACGGCTTGGTGACGGTGGTGATGCAATTATCTCCGCAGGGCTTCACCAAGCACTACGAAAATATGACCGAGGATGAACTAGAGGGAGAGGGGCGCCGCACACGTCTAGGGAATCATGGTCTCTGTTGCCCCTCTCCATCCACACATATATATAGGTGGAGGGGGAGAGGAGTTAGCCCTAGGGCGCCCCAAGTGGCCGGCGGCTGCCCTAGAGGCTTGCCTAGCCGCCCCCCTTCCATATTTGAACATGGGGGGAAGGAAAGGGGTGATGGCTGCCTTAGGGCGCCTCCCCTTTCCTTCCCTCCCTCCTTGGTGCCTGGGCAGGGGGTGGAGGGTGCGCCAGCCCCCTTGTGGGTTGGTGTGCTCCCCCTTTGGCCCATAAGGCCCACTACTTTACCGGTGGCCTCCCGGAACCCCTTCCAGCACTCCGATAAATATCCGGTTCTTTTCAAAACCTTTCCGGTGACTAAATATCATCATCCTATATACAATCTTTACCTCCGGACCATTCCGGTGCTCCTCGTCATGTCCGTGATCTCATCCGGGACTCCGAACAACATTCAGTCATCAACTCATATAATACTATATCATCAACGAACGTTATGCATGCGGACCCTATGGGTTCGAGAATGATGTAAACATGACCGAGACACCTCTCCAGTCAATAACCAATAGCGGGACCTGGATGCCCATATTGGTTCCTACATATTCTATGAAGATCTTTATCGGTCGAACCTTTTATGACAACATACATAATTCCCTTTGTCTGTCGGTATGTTACTTGCCCGAGATTCGATCGTCGGTATCTCCATACCTAGTTCAATCTCGTTACCGGCAAGTCTCTTTACTCATTCCGTAATACATCATCTCGTAACTAACTCCGTAGTAACTTTGCTTGCAAGCTTCTTGTGATGTGTATTACCGAGAGGGCCCAGAGATACCTCTCCGATATACGGAGTGACAAATCCCAATCTCGATTCACGCCAACTCAACAGACACCTTCGGAGATACCTGTAGAGCATCTTTATGATCACCCAGTTACGTTCTGACGTTTGATAGCACACAAAGTATTCCTCCGGTATCCGGGAGTTGCATGATCTCATGGTCGAAGGAATATGTATTTGACATTAAGAAAGTAGTAGCAATAAACTAAACGATCATATGCTAAGCTAACAGATTGCTCTTGTCCATCACATCATTCTCCTAATGATGTGATCCCGTTATCAAATGACAACACATGTCCATGGTTAGGAAACCTTAAACATCTTTGATCAACGAGCTAGTCTAGTAGAGGCTCACTAGGGACATGGTATTTGTTTATGTATCCACACATGTATTTAAGTTTCTAGTCAATACATATCTAGCATGAATAATAAACCTTTATCATGATTAAGTAAATATAATAATAACAACTTTATTATTGCCTCTAGGGCATATTTCCATCAGTCTCCCACTTGCACTAGAGTCAATAATCTAGTTCACATCGCCATGTGATTAACACCCATAATTCACATCACCATGTGACTAACACCCAAAGAGTTTACTAGAGTCAATAATCTAGTTCACATCGCCATGTGATTAATACCCAAAGAGTACTAAGGTGTGATCATGTTTTACTTGTGAGAGGGGTTTAGTCAACGGGTCTGCCATATTCAGATCCGTATGTATTTTGCAAATTTCTATGTCTACAATGCTCTGCATGGAGCTACTACTCTAGCTAATTGCTCCCACTTTCAATACGTATCCAGATTGAGACTCAGAGTCATCTGAATCGGTGTCGAAGCGTGCATCGACGTAACCCTTTACGACGAACTCTTTATCACCTCCATAACCAAGAAACATTTCCTTAGTCCTCTTGGGTAACTAAGGATAATTTTGACCGCTGTACAGTGATCCACTCCTGGATCACTATTGTACCCCCTTGCCAAACTCATGGCAAGGCACACAACAGGTCTGGTACACAGCATGGCATAGTTTATAGAACCTATGGTTGTGGCATAGGGAATGACTTTCATTCTCTCTATCTTTTGCCGTGGTCGGGCTTTGAGTCTTTATTCAACTTCACACCTTGCAACACAGGCAACAACCCTTTCTTTGACTGATCCATTTTGAACTTCTTCAAAACTTTGCCAAGGTATGTGCTTTATGAAAGTCCTATTAAGTGTCTCGATCTATCCCTATAGATCTTGATGCCCAATATATAAGTAGCTTCATCGAGGTTTTTCATTGAAAAATTCTTATTCAAGTATCCTTTTATGCTATCCAGAAATTCTATATCATTTCCAATCAGCAATATGTCATCCACATATAATATCAGAAATGCTACAAAGCTCCCACTCACTTTCTTGTAAATACAGGCTTCACCATAAGTCTGTATAAAACCATATGCTTTGATCACCTCATCAAAGCGTATATTCTAACTCTGAGATGCTTGCACCATTCCATAGATGGATCGCTAGAGCTTGCACACTTTGTTAGCACTTTTAGGATCGACAAAACCTTCTGGTTGCATCATATACAACTCTTCTTTAAGAAATCCGTTAAGGAATGTAGTTTTGATGTCCATTTGGCAGATTTCGTAATCATAAAATGTGGCAATTGCTAACATGATTCGGACAGACTTAAGCATTGTTACGGGTGAGAAAAGTCTCATCGTAGTCAACCCCTTGAACTTGTTGAAAACCTTTCGCGACAAGTCGAGCTTTGTAGACAGTGATATTACCATCAGCGTCTGTCTTCCTCTTGAAGATCAATTTATTTTCAATGGCCTGCCGATCATGGGGCAAATCCACCAAAGTCCATACTTTGTTCTCATACATAGATCCTATCTCAGATTTCATTGCCTCAAGCCATTTATCGGAATCTGGGCTTATCATAGCTTCTTCATAGTTCGTAGGTTCGCCGTTGTCTAACAACATGACTTCCAGGACAGGATTACCGTACCACTCTGGTACGGTACGTGTTCTAGTCGACCTACGAGGTTCAGTAGTAACTTGATCCGAAGTTTCATGATCATCATCATTAGCTTCCTCTCTAGTTGGTGTAGGCATCTCTGATGTGCTACTTTCCAATTCGAGAGAAGGTACAATTACCTCATCAAGTTCTACTTTCCTCCCACTCACTTCTTTCGAGAGAAACTCCTTCTCTAGAAAGGACCCATTTTTAGCAACAAAGATCTTGCCTTCGGATCTGTGGTAGAAGGTGTACCCAATAGTTTCTTAAGGGTATCCTATGAAGACGCACTTCTCTAATTTGGGTTCGAGCTTATCAGGCTGAAGCCTTTTGACATAAGTGTCGCATCCCCAAACTTTAAGAAATGACAGCTTAGGTTTCTTTCCAAACCATAGTTCATACGGTGTTGTCTCAACGGATTTAGACGGTGCCCTATTTAACGTGAATACGGCTGTCTCTAATGCATAACCCCAAAATGATAGAACGCACCATATCTAATAAAGTACGGTTATGATGTTCGGACACACCATTACGTTGTGGTGTTCCAGGTGGCATGAGTTGTGAAACAATTCCACATTGTTTTAAATGAAGGCCAAACTCGTAACTCAAATATTCGCCTTCGTGATCTGATCGTAGAAACTTTATTTTCTTGTTACGATGATTCTCCACTTCACTCTGATATTCTTTGAACTTTTCAAATGTTTCAAACTTTTGTTTCATCAAGTAGATATACCCATACCTACTCAAATCATCTGTGAAGGTCAGAAAATAACGATACTCGCCGCGGGCCTCAACACTCATCGGACCGCATACATCGGTATGTATTATTTCCAATAAGTCATTAGCTCGCTCCATTGTTCCAGAGAATGGAGTTTTAGTCATCTTACCCATGAGGCATGGTTCACAAGTATCAAATGATTCATAATCAAGTGATTCCAAAAGTCCATCCGCATGGAGTTTCTTCATGCGCTTTACACCAATATGACCTAAATGGCAGTGCCACAAGTAAGTTGCACTATCATTATCAACTTTGCATCTGATAACCCACAAGTATAGGGGATCGCAACAGTTTTCGAGGGTAGAGTATTCAACCCAAATTTATAGATTCGACATAAGGGGAGCCAAAGAATATTTGTAAGTATTAGCAGCTGAGTTGTCAATTCAACCACACATGGAGATTAATTATCTGCAGCAATATGATCAGTAGCATAGTAATATGATAGTAGTGATAACAGTAGCGGTAACGATAGCATTGATAGCAATAATTTTGTAGCAGTTGTAACAGTAACAACAGCAGTAGTAACTTAGCAAGAACAATATATGGAAAAATTCGTAGGCATTGGATCGGTGAATTCGTTGGATGATATTCCTCATATAACAGTCATATATAACCTAGGGCGATATGGCACTACCTCCAGTTCATAAATATAATGTAGGCATGTATCCCGTAAATAGTCATACGTGCTTATGGAAAGAACTTGCATGACATCTTTAGTCCTACCCTCCCGTGGCAGCGGGGTCCATAAGGAAACTAAGGGATATTAAGGCCTCCTTTTAATAGAGAGCCGAAACAAAGCATTAGCACATAGTGAATACATGAACTCCTCAAACTACGGTCATCACCGAAAAGTATCCCGAATACTGTCACTCCGGGGTTTACGGATCATAACACGTAATAGGTGACTATAACTTGCAAGATCGGATCTAGAACATAGATATAATGGTGATAACATAAACGGTTCAGATCTGAAATCATGGCACCCGGGCCCAAAGTGACAAGCATTAAGCATGGTAAAGTCATAGCAACATCAATCTCAGAACATAATGGATACTAGGGATCAAGCCCTAACAAAACTAACTCGATTACATGATGAATCTCATCCAACTCCCTCACTGACCAACGAGCCTATGAAGGAATTACTCACTCCTGGTGGGGAGCATCATGGAATTGGCGATGGAGAAGGGTTGGTGATGACGAAGATCGAAGATTCCCCTCTCCGGAGCCCCAAACGGGCTCCAGATCTAGCCTCCTGATGAAGAACAGGAGGTGGCAGCGGCTCCGTCTCGTGAAACGCGATAATTCTTTCTCCCCTATTTTTTTCTCTGAAAATGTAATTTTATAGCATCGGAGATAGGGTCTGTGGGGCCACCAGGTGGGGACAACCCACCTGGGCATGCTAGGAGGGGGGCGCGTCCTGGTGGTTTGTGCTCACCCAGGGCCCCCCCTCCAATGGTTCTTGGCTCCAGTATTTTTCTTTTATTCCATAAAAAATCTCCAAAAAGTTTCGTTCCATTCTGAGGAATTTTATTTTTGCACAAAAACAACACCATGGTAGTTCTGCTGAAAACAACGTCAGTCCGGGTTAGTTTCATTCAAATCATGCAAATTAGAGTCTAAAACAAGAGTAAAAGCGTTAGGAAAAGTAGATACGACTAAGACGTATCAGCATCTTTTGGCATCAATATTATGAATATGTGTATCACTACGATCGAGATTCAACAAGAATAGACCATTCATCAAAGGTGCGTGACCATAAAAGATATTATTCATATAAATAGAACAACCATTATTCTCTGACTTAAATGAATAACCGTCTCGCAATAAACAAGATCCAGATATAATGTTCATGCTCAACGCTGGCACCAAATAAGAATTATTGAGGTCTAAAACTAATCCCGAAGGTAGATGTAGAGGTAGCGTGCCGATGGCGATCACATCAACCTGGGAACCATTCCCGACGCGCATCGTCACCTCGTCCTTAGCCAATCTTCGTTTATTCCGTAGCTCCTGTTTCGAGTTACAAATATGAGCAACCGAACCAGTATGAAATACCCAGGTGCTACTATGAGCATTGGTAAGGAACACATCAATAACATGTATATCAAATATACCTTTGTTCACTTTGCCATCCTTCTTATCCGCCAAGTATTTGGGGCAGTTCCGCTTCCAGTGACCATTTTCCTTGCAGTAGAAGCACTCAGTTTCAGGCTTGGGTCCAGCTTTGGGCTTCTTCACGGGAGCGGCAACTTGCTTGCCATTCTTCTTGAAGTTCCCTTTCTTTCCCTTGCCCTTTTTCTTGAAACTAGTGGCCTTGTTAACCATCAACACTTGATGCTCCTTCTTGATTTCTACCTCCGCCGATTTCAACATCGCGAAGAGCTCAGGAATCGTTTTCGTCATCCCTTGCATATTATAGTTCATCACGAAGCCTTTGTAGCTTGGTGGCAGTGACTGAAGAACTCTGTCAATACCACTCTCAACTGGAAGATCAATTCCCAGCTGAGTCAAGTGGTTATGATACCCAGACATTTTGAGTATGTGTTCACTGACAGAACTGTTCTCCTCCATCTTGCAGCTATAGAACTTGTTGGAGATTTCATATCTCTCAACCTGGGCATTAGCTTGAAATATTAACTTTAGTTCTTGGAACATCTCATATGCTCCGTGGCGTTTAAAACGTCTTTGAAGTCCCGGTTCTAAGCCGTAAAGCATGGCACACTAAACTATCGAGTAGTCATCAGTCCGCGTTTGCCAGGCGTTCACAACATCTAGATTAGCAGGAACGGGTTGGTTACCTAGCGGTGCATCAAGGACATAATTCTTCTGTGCAACAATGAGGATAATCCTCAAGTTACGAACCCAGTCCGTGTAGTTGCTACCATCATCTTTCAACTTAGCTTTCTCTAGGAACACATTAAAATTCAGGGGAATAGTAGCACGGGCCATTGATCTACAACATAGATATGCAAAAACTATTAAGAATAAGTTCATGATAAATTAAGTTCAATTAATCAAATTACTAATGAACTCCCACTTAAATTAACATCCCTCAAGTTATCTAAGTGATACATTGTAACATCCCTAGGTTACCCCACTCTGGTTAAGCTACTTAACCTGCCATGTCATCATGATCATCTTCATAAAATGGCATTAGGAAATAATTCAACTTCAAATTCCAATTCCAAATGCAAGTCAAATTGATATTTCTTCAAATGGCAGAATTAAATTGTTCATAATGCTTCAAATATTCCCAAGGCATTTATAAAATTGAAACCAACTTCATATAAACTCCAAAAATGCCCCTGGACATTTACAACAGTAGTCCAGCAGCATTTAACTCACCTCATTCAATTTCTAAAAATATTAAAACTATTCCAATTGACTCCAAAATATTTGTGGCACTGTCTAAACCCACCAGTGAATTAATGGGATACTTTCCATATTTTCCCAAGGTGAATAGTGTGCCCAAATATTCTGTTACTCCTCTCTGTTAATCAAATAAAAGAAAACAGAAAGGAACTAAAGGAAAAAAAGGGGCCAGAGGCCACTTACCTGGCGACTGGGCCGCGCTGGCCCAGCCCACCTCCCTCACCTGCTCCCCTCCTGCGTGTCACCGCCGCCATGGCCACGCTCGCCGCACCGCTCGCAGCTCGCCACCGCGATGAGGCAGGAGGCTGGAGGGGATAAGGGCGAGCCCCTGTCCACCCCCTGGTTGCCTCCTCCAGTTGCCTCCCTCTCTTCTCTCCCTCTGGCCTCGCCCCTTGTCCAGATCCCCCTCGCCCCGATGCTCCGTCGCCGTCGCGGCTGCGCCACCGCGGCCACCGTCCTCTCCGCACCCGCAGCTCGTGTCCACGGGCTCCGCCGGCCTTGCTCCGTCGTCTGGTGCCTTCGAATGGGGCCGGGGAGCAGCGCTGCGACCGCCCCGACTCGTCTTCTTCCTCGGCTCATCGTCATCTTCTTCAACGTCGGCGCTCGCTGCGGCTACTAATCTGTCGCGGGACCCACTTGCGTCCACGCGGTGAGCTATACCTCCTCTCTTCCCCGTCCGAGCTCTGTTCCGCGGCCGTAGCCGGCTACCGATGCCGCGCCGCCATTGCCGAGCCCTGGCTCTGCCGACGAGCTCAACGTCGTCATTCCACTGCACCTCACGCCGCGCTAGTGCATCCCCGAGCTACTGCAGGTCACGCGCATCGCGCGCAAGCACCAGCTCGACTCGGGCGAGCCCATACGCTCGAGCCCGAGCTCGCCCGATTCCGGCCGCCGCCCGCGCTCATCGTAGTCGATAATATAGGCCACCGGGGCTCGCGCCAGCCGCCCAGATCGACGCGGCG
This sequence comes from Thinopyrum elongatum, assembly GCA_011799875.1. Classification (NCBI taxonomy): domain Eukaryota; kingdom Viridiplantae; phylum Streptophyta; class Magnoliopsida; order Poales; family Poaceae; genus Thinopyrum; species Thinopyrum elongatum. The sequence goes on along the minus strand of CM022301.1, from coordinate 445,727,273 downwards.
CTCGTCCCTCGTCCGAAAGGTGGTCGCGGTGCGCGATTTGGAGCCGTGTAGCGGAAACCCGCAGCTCGCCGGAGTCGTGCTACCGCGGACGGCCTCGCCGGAGCGATTCCGGCCGGCGTCCGACATGGAAAGGAGTGGGGCCCGCTTTTACTCACTGACCAGTGGGGCCCCTGGCCGCGTTTGACCAGGTTAACCACGGTCAACGCACGTGCACTGTTCATCAGCCACTGACGTGTGGGCCCAGATGATTAATTAACCACTAATGAATAATTAGTTAAATCCATTAGTTATCTAACCCACTGACCGGCTGGGCCCACTGACTAATTAACTCAGTTTAGCTAAAATAAACTCTGTTAATTAACCACAGAGGCTGACAGCTGGGTCCCACCTGGGTCTGTTTGACCAGTCAACTGGTCAGCCGACTACTGACACAAGCATGACATCATGCTGACGTCATCAATCCTTTTTTCGTTAAAATAAATAAATTCTAGAAATTCAAATAATCTTTAAAAACTAATAACTTTTAAACCGTAGCTCGGATCGAAAAAGTTAAAACATGAAAGTTGCTCAGAACGACGAGACGAGTCTGATCGTGCCATCTGTTTCTTTATCGGAACATCCTACGTAGAAGAACTCGTAACTCCAGACCCGTATCCGGCAGATGAATAGTGCACACACCCTGGTTATTAAATCCCAGATTAATTCTAAAAATAACTAAATGACTTAGATGCATAATTAGGCAACCCTGCACTGCATCATAGCATCACACGCACCGTATTGCATTTGTTTGCATTATGTTTACCTGTTTCTTCCCCCTCTTCTCTCTCGGTAGACCCCGACGTTGACGTAGCTCCCGAGGCAGACGCAGCTCAGGAGTACGACTACGTCCCCGACGACACCACCGACGACCTTGCCCTTGCCCCAGAGCAAACAGGCAAGCACCCCCATTTTGAGCATGCCTATATCGCCTATTCTCTTCTCTCTTATGCTTGCATTAGAACTGCTGCTGCTACTGTTTCCTATATCTGTTGCATAGCCTGTTTATTGTAACCTGCCTTGCTACCTTACTGGTTATCCTAGACTGCTTAGTATAGGCTGGGTAGAGACACGACAGAGACCCCCCCAATTGATCCCGACTGCCCTGTTGGATATCAGAAGACCCGATCATCGGGATTGAAGACTAGACCCTGGCACCGCACATCACTTCCCCTTTAGTTGCCGACACTGCTGGGTTACCGTCAAGTGCCGAGGGTGATACCTCGTCAGCACTTCTGATGTTAACCTTGTAGGTTAGTTACTCGGTCGTGATAAGCGAGGGTGATTCCTCCTACACCACCCCCGATAACAGCGTCGTCGTGCAACTTCTCAAGTGTGGACCTCGAGGGTGATTCCTCCTTCGTTCACCTTGACTATAACATCAGGTGGGATTCCATCGAGGGTGATTCCTCAGGGCTCCCCTGGTGTCAGACACACAGATACTGTTGTTGAGTTGGCTTGCACTAAACCATGATACTAAAGACGGGTCGGCCCTGAGGGGTACCCGCGCGAGCTTATTGCGAAGTGATGTGGAGTCGGGTTGGCCTGGATGGTGCCCGCGAGATAACACGAGGCGTGGCCGGCCATTCTTAGCCCTTGCCGCAAGTCCTCGAGACGGGGCGACGGGGTCACATCGATCGTGAGTCTCTGCTCGTTTCCGCGCGCTCCTAAACCACTTAACGGTTTGGATATTTGATCCGAGGGGCCTCTGGCCCGATAGCACTAACCATCATGTGGGCATAGTATGGGCGTTCTGCGTCGTATACTTCAGCCGAAGCTTAATGGACGTCAGCGACTGATGCGGCACACGCTGGGTTGGACTGGGAACGCAACCGCGCTTGTATAAGGGGTTGCTAGGTCTGCTCACCGGCGGTGCACGTAACGTGCAGGAGTTCCCGGGGCGATGGCCCAAGACCCCTAGGGGCATAGGTTAGTCCGGCGTGCTGACCTCTCTGTTAAGTATTTGGTCGGGTTGCGGCGTGTTGCTTAGCCGAGGCCGGGCATGACCCAGTAAAGTGTGTCCGGCCGGAGTTAAGCGAGCGTGGTGGGTAACTTGGTGCACCCCTGCAGGGAAGAAACTTCTATCGATAGCCTGTCCTACGGTAACGGACACTCGGAGTTGTATCCCGATCGGTACAACTAGAACATGTGATGAGAACTGGATAGTACGGCTCTGGGATTGCTTTCTCGCAGGGAGTCGAGAAAGGATCTCAGGTCGAGGTTGATGATACTACTACTACTACTTTACATTATGTTCATCTGCTCTCTTCTATTGCTGCAAGACTATCGAAGATTGTTGAAGATGCTAGTCTTCGATAGGACTAGGCTTTCCCCCTCTATTCTGGCATTTCTGCAGCCCAGTCCACATATACAGCCATCCCTTTGACAATGTTGCATATGTAGTGTAGATCCTTGCTTGCTGAGTACTTCGGATGAGTACTCACGTTTGCTTTACTTTCTTTTTCCCCCATATCCAATTGATGCCACCAGACGACGGAGCCCCTGAGCCAGACGCCCCAGCCGATGACCAGTACTACTACCCGCCTGGCGAGTACTACTATTACGAGGAGCCGACTGACGACCAGGAGTAGGATCGGAGGGTCCAGGGCAGGAGGCCTACGCCTTTCGATCGTAGTATTTTATTTTACCCCGCCTCTGTGAAGGCTTATCTCTCTCTCTCTCTGTAATATATCTGTACTCAGATATCTGATGCTTCCGCTGACGCTTGTATGCCATCGAGCTATGTATTCGAGCCCTCGAGGCCCTGGCTTGTAATATAAAGCTTGTATGACTTTATTTATATTTTAGAGTTGTGTTGTGATATCTTCAAGTGAGTCCTTAGGCTTGATCGTGCGCATTTGCGTGTATGATTAGTCCACGATTAAGCCGGGGTCGTCACAGGTTGGTATCAGAGCCGACTGCCTCTAGGTATCCCCCTTTCCAATTCCTTGGCCGAAGTTGAGTATAGTGGTCGAAAACTGTTTTACTAACTTGGCTGTGTGGCTTACGGGCCCACGTCGCCAACTGGGTGGTACTAGGATTTTTTATTCCTTGTTTATACTCTGGGACTCTGATCTCTCTCCTATTCGGGTTAAAGATTTTACTAACTCCGACATTAGGATCTCATAACCGTTTTCTCCCGGAGAGCCCCCTCATTCCAGAAGATGGCGAGTCATCATCAGAAGGCTCCGAAGATACTTCCCAAAGTTTTCCGAGACCCCTTTACCCACTGCTTTTGCAGTTTACTAACACCGATAATCCCCGTGGATATCTACACATCTTTGCCGTTGTATCATCATGGCTAGTCAATCATGCCTGTACGAGGTACCCCGTAATACTCCTCGTTAAACCGGGAATCCTTTGAACCTACTGCTGTGTAGCTTCTTTCGCACTGCGGTTAATTACTCACAGTACCGGGTATCCGATCATCCCCAGTTGTTCCTGTGATTCCTAAAACACTTTGAAATATCATCTTATCTTCCGAGAATCCCATGCATCCTATGTAACACCCCCGGTGGTTAACTACAGTAATCACCCTTGATTATGCCATGTCATCATGTTTAACAGTGCATGATCATCATTAGCATCATATTGCATTTCAACTCCTAAGTCAAAATCCAAATTTAAATAAAAGTGGAAAATAAAAGTTGCTCAAACCCAGAAACTAAATTGTTCATTAAATGGCAAATATTCCAGAGACCATTCTAAAATTGTAACCAACAAATAATAAATTAATTAAGAGACTCTAACAGTAGCAAAACAACACTATTTAATCTATTTTCAATTAAATAAAATCCAAATAAAAAGATATGGGCACCAAACCATTTTATTGCAGTGGTATACAATGCCCTGTGATTTGTGGACCAGGTCACAATTTTTACAAAAGTCATTTGGGTGCCTAACCATTTACAAAACAATGAAAAGAGAAAAAGAAAAGAAAAGAAGAAAACAAAAGGAAAACCCTCCCAGCCAACTGGGCCAACCGGCCCAGCCAGCCGGCCCACGCGGCCCACCCCTGGCCTACATACTCCTTCCCCCGTAAACCTAACCCCCCCTCGCTCACTCCCTCTCCCCCCACCCCCGATCCAGATCGGGGCAACGGCGCCCCGACCCCGACGCCCGCTGCCCGACGCCGTCGCCTCGCCGTCCGGCACCACCTCTCCCTCTCCGTCGACGACCTCGTCCCCGTCTTCCTCCCCGAGCACCGCTGCCCCGCGCCTCACCGCGCCCTCGACGCCGACGCCGCCCCGCGCCCGACGCCGTCGACGACCACCGTCGCCGCCCTGTCCCCGACATCCTCCTCGCGCCCGCTGCCCTTGACCCTGCACCCGGGGTGAGCGCTGCCCGTCTCCCCTTCCCCTTGGTCGCCGCCGTTGCCCCGCACCCGCTGGCCCCGCCTCGCCGCTGCCGCTCGCGCACTGCCTCGCGCCCGCGCTCGGCCCCGCACCGCGCCCGCACCTCGCCCGCTCCAGCCGCTCGCCGCGCTCGCCCCTCCCGAGCCGCACGCGCGCGCGCGCCCGCCCGCCGCTCGCGCCACCGCGCCTGCCGCTGCTGCCGACCGCCCGCGCGCTGCCCCGCTCCGGCCTGCCGTGCGCCTGCCTCGCCCCTGCCGCGCGCACGCGCTGCCGCTCCATCGCCGCGCCTCGCCACGCCCCGGCCGGCGCCCGCACATCGGCGCCCGTAGACGCGCGCCGCGCCCGTCGCCCGCCCGTGGCCTTTGGGCCACCGACAGGTGGGGCCTAGTGCCCAGTGACACTGACAAACGGGGCCCAGCCCCTTAAACGTTTAAAAAAATAAAAAAAATAAAAAGGAAAATAAAAGAAATAAAAATAAAAATAATTAGTTAATTAAATAATTAATTAGTGAATTAATTAATTTAATTAATCCTGATTAGGTTAATTTAACAAAGTAGTTAGTGTTAATTAAACAGTAATTTAATTAGTTAATCCTTAATTAACTAAACAGCCTATGACAGGTGGGACCCACTGGTCCTGACGTCATGCTGACGTCAGCAAGACGTTGTTTCGGATAATGTTTAATTTAAATAAATAAATAAATTCTAGAAATTAATAAAAACTTTAGAAAATCATATAAAATAATCCGTAACTCAGATGGAAAAACTTTGTACATGAAAGTTGCTCAGAACGACGAGACGAATCCGGATGCGCGGTCCGTTCGTCCGTCACACGTCCCTAACTATCCGAACATGCAACCGTTCCTCTCCGGTCATCTGTCTGACAAATGTCCGGAACCGGGAAAACATTCCCGGATGGATTTCTCCTTCCTCGGTGACATGCAACCATACGTTAGGACGCACCCGGCACTGCATTAGATGACCTCTGTCACCGCGTATTGCCATGTTATGCTTTGTGCTGCACTTGATCGCTGTGTATTTATACTGTTTCCTCCCCCTCTTCTCTCTCGGTAGCCCCCGACACCGACGTCGTCCCCGAGACCGGCACAGCTCCGGAGCCCGAAGACAGCATTGACAACCTTGCCCTTGCCGCCGAGCAACCAGGCAAGCCCCCCCCCCCTTTGATCATCCCGATATCGCCCATTCTATTTCTCATGCTTGCATTAGAATTGCTGCTGCTACTGCTTTACCTATTCTGATGCATAGCCTGTTCATTGTAACCTGCTGTTGATAATTACCTGCATATCCTAAACTGTTTAGTATAGGCTAGGTAGAGACCTACTAGTGACCCCACTTATCCCGACTGCCGCGCTGGATCGTCAGAAGACCCGATCAACGGGAATTGAAGACCAGGCCCCGACACCGCACATCACCCCCCTTAGTTGTAACGACACTGCAGCGTTACTATCGAGTGCCGAGGGTGAAACCTCTTGTAGCACTTCTGATGTTAACTCTGTAGAGTAGCTATTCGGTCGTGGTCATTGAGGGTGATTCCTCCTTCACCACTTCCGGTAACGACGCTGTCGTACAACACCTCAAGTGTGAACCCAGCGAGGGTGATTCCTCCGAGTTCACCTTGACGGATACATCGAGTGGGAAATCAAACAAGGGTGATACCTCAGATTCCCCTGATGTTATGGACACACGGATACTTGGACTGTACTGTTGATTACTTGGAAAGGCGGGTCGACCGTGAGGGGTACCCGCGTGCGCCTAAGTGGCGAGTGTTGTGAAGACGGGTGCCAGTGTGGTGCCCGAGTGGTGAATACGAGGCGCGGCCGGGCATTCTTAACCCTTGCAGCAAGTCCTCGAGACGGGGCGACGTGGTCACATCTTTCGTGAGTCTCTGCTTGTTACCGCAAGCCCTAGTCCATTAACGATTTGGATATTTGATCCGAGCAGGCCTCTGGTCTGATAGCACTAACCATCACGTGGGCATAGTATGGGCGTTCTGCATCGTAGCATCAGCCGAAAGCTCTGTCAGACGTCTAGTTCAGCCTTGCGGCCGGGACGGACCGGCGCCCCCCTGGTGCCTGGCTTCCCCCTGCACGCAACGACTCGGAGTGCACAGGGCGATGGCCCAAGACCTCTGAGCGCTTAGGATGTAGACCGACGGGGACCTCTCTGCTGAGCTCTAGGTAGGGTTGCGATGTGTTGTTTGGCCGAGGCCGGGCATGACCCAGGAAAGTGTGTCCGGCCGGAGTTAATCGAGCGTGTTGGGTAAGTTGGTGCACCCCTGCAGGGAAGAACACTTCTATCGATAGCCGGTCCTACGGTAAAGGACACTCGGAGTTGTATCCTGATTGATACAATTTTTAGAACTGGATACCTGGATGTATGGCTCTGGGATTGCTTTCTCGCAGGGAGTCGAGAAAGGATCTCTGGGTGAGGATGAGACTTAATGATACTGCTACTTTATATTGATCTGTTCTACTCTCTTCTACTGCTGCAAGACCACTGAAGATGCTAGTCTTCGATAGGACTAGGCCTTCTCTCTATTCTGGCATTTCTGCAGCCCAGTCCACATATACAGCCTCCCCTTGAAAATGTTGCATATGTAGTGTAGATCCTTGCTTGCTGAGTACTTCTGAGTACTCATGGTTGCTTTGTTTTCCTTTTCTCCCCATATCAGTTTGTCGTAACAAGATGACGGAGCCCCCTGAGACAGATGCCCCGACGATCGCTACTACTACTACCCCGAGGATGGATGCTACGACGAGATGGACTGACGACCAGGAGTAGGATCGGAGGGTCCCAGGCAGGAGGCCTTCGCCTTTCGATCGTAGTGTTTTATTTTGCCCCGCCTTTCTAAAGGCCTTTCTGTTTCTGTTTCATATCTGTACTCAGATATCTGATGCTTCCGCTGACGCTTGTTTGCAAGCTTATGTATTCGAGCCCTCGAGGCCCCTGGCTTGTAATATAAAGCTTGTATGACTTTATTTATGTTTTAGAGTTGTGTTGTGATATCTTCCCGTGAGTCCTTAGGCTTGATCGTGTGCATTTGCGTGTATGATTAGTGCACGATCGGGCCGGGGGCGTCACATCCTACTACTACTGAAATTCTTCCTAGCTTATATTATGGTTAGCTCCATATGTCAAGTAATTGTTGTTGATATCCCTTGTCATTATCATTTCGATCCTATCGATTCAACATGTGTGCGAATACTCGCAATCATCAGCTCTTCTCTACTAATTCTTCCTTCTAGCTCAGACGTCATTTCGGACATGAGCTGGATCTCGGCCAATCAAGCATTGATTGATTGTCCAACTAAGCATGTACAACTCACTCGTCCCTCTACCCAGGTGAACTAATTGTCACTCCTGGCTTTGGAAATCATGAACCCTCTGAATTTTGTACTTAGGTTGTTCTAGTGTTTTCCTTAAACCCATTGAGCTTACCTTCCGTCCTTTCTCGGAGAACTCTCAGGTGGAACCAGTTATTTAAACTTTATCCATTAGTTCTCACGGATTACTTGATTGCCTTTGTGGACAATTATCCGACCGATTCTTTTCTAATTTAAGAACCTTATCGGTTCCTTCCCCGTTGACATTGCCTTTGGCACTGGATCATTCTCTACTTCTTGCCGACTGTACATCCGCCCAGATTGCATGGCACGGAGAGGTAGTGTATTCCTTCTCCTTATTGACTTGGGACTGACTTCTGACCAGGACATGTCCCGTAAACATGGTTGGAGATCTCTCCAAGACGGAATACCAAAGTTGTCCATCTAGTTCTGTCCAACCTACTCATCTTTTGATCAGAGCTTTTGCTTCCGATCCTTCATTTCTGAACCATGAATCCTTTGTACTTAAACGTCGGATTATTCCGATGTTTCTATAATCCTATGCCGTCACATCCTTCCTCTTATGGTTGAGTGCCGCTACTCACGCCAGATCCTATGTCGTCTACCTGATCTTTTGTTAGATTAATATCCGACAATATCTTTCGTTCTCAAACATTCTGTGAGCTCTTTTCTTGGTACTTGGTACCTCCGGTAAATTGTATCACCTGCTTTGACTTCGATACTCTGCTTTCGAACTCGCAACCCTTACTTTGGTTGTTGGTTGTATGGATTCGTAAAATGTCCCGATGGGTTGAACCTATGCTTTTCCTAAATCGTGTGAACTCAAAGGTTATGCGAGTCATACTCTTCTGGTGCTTCACCAGATAAATTCTCAGCACTACAATTTCTTTGAAAATGAGAAGTGAATGAAAGGTTGTGCATTGAAGAAGTGGGGGTCGACCTTGAACCTTTGTGTTCATGCCCATGGAAACGATGTAGAACTTATCATGGAAGCTGCTCGTAAGAATAATTATTCCCCTGGTACAAGTTTATATTGTATCTAAGAATTGATCCTTTGCAAACATGGTTCCGACCATATTTCCTCTTTAGGTTCATTTCCCGGATAAGTTAAAATACTTGTCCTCTGCAGATCATTTTCCCCGTCCAACCTCTGCTCCGACTTACCTTCCGGTGTTACCCCTAGTACTTGTTACTGGGAAGTCTAACACCCCATCACAACATTCCTAGCCGGATCAGCTATATCCCTATCGTGCTAACTTTTAAACTGTGCTACCTGGCCCTTCATCCCGGAGCACAATTTTCGACGATGAGTTAAGCTCACGTCGACCTTCCTCATCTTGTCATATCACCTCAAACAACAAGCTTGATTTCGAGCTTGTGTCGTATCCATGGATCCAATAATCTTTCTCCTCGGCATTCCTTTCTCTTGATGTCATCGCTGACCGATTACATCTTCTTGAAACCTCTCGACAAATGTGTCGTGATCATCATCAACATTCTGAGATCTTTCAGAATATCGATCGAATTCATGTTGAGAAATACCATCCCTGCCCCTCGATGATTTGTGATATCACCGATGACATCTTGACTTCCGACCAACACAAACCTGGTCGTGTATGGTTATTCCTTACGTCCCGAGATACCCTTGTAAATGTTTTTCGGTACCTCTGGATATCTTCGAACCCAATCTATTACTTGACACCTTATCATTGCCGCAACGAAGCATGACTATGGACTTCCGAATATCAACAAGAACATTGGAGGCACATTGCCAAATGCTTCTGGATCTATTATCCGGACACCATTGTGCGGGTAACATCTTGATTTCTCCCTCGCCCTTTATCTAAATGGTTTTGTACCAGCTGAACTGTTCAGGTATATCGTGTTCTACTTTTCCCTGGAATGGATATACCCCTAATTCTTGTGTATAGGCACATCTATCCTTTTCATTGGTCTGCTGAATCCGATAATTTCATTTTCCTTTCCATTGTTTTGTTTAACCTTTCCTGTGTTCTATATAATGTAAGCAGAAATGAATCCCTGCTTATAAAACACCTCGGTCAACAGCTTTGACCGTGTGATCCTGTTACTATCGTCGAAGACATTCCGGTAACCACCGATGGACGAGAACTTTGCCTTTTGGTCCGCCTCGTTCAACGAGCAGGAAAATGGTTCTCTTCGTCCCTCGCCCTTGGTACCGAAGTTGCCACCGACATAAATGATAGACTATCCTCTGACATACCCTGATGTCGTGACCGGTAAGATGTCACCGTTCTCCCTACTCTTGATCGACACCCCTCCACAGTTCCACAGGATCGGAACCTGACTCTCCTGAAATATCCTTGATTTTGAAGCATCCTTTGCCCTTGACTTTGTGTGTTATACCGAGTCACCCCTCGAGAGATGATCTACCTCCGATACCCGGAACCCCTGTTCACACTTCGTTCAGGTATCGATCGAATATCCATTCGCTTGATACTTCTTGAACCTTCATACTCTGCTCTCGATGTTTCCTAAGTTTCAACTCGAGAGAAACTTTTGCCGTATTCCCTGAACTGTCCATCAGCTAATCGATCCTATAAGGATCAGTTCTCTCGAAGTTACTCCTAATTTCCCCACTTAAATCTCGGGACGAGATTTCTTGTAGTGGAGGAGACTTGTAACATCCCTAGGTTACCCCACTCTGGTTAAGCTACTTAACCTGCCATGTCATCATGATCATCTTCATAAAATGGCATTAGGAAATAATTCAACTTCAAATTCCAATTCCAAATGCAAGTCAAATTGATATTTCTTCAAATGGCAGAATTAAATTGTTCATAATGCTTCAAATATTCCCAAGGCATTTATAAAATTGAAACCAACTTCATATAAACTCCAAAAATGCCCCTGGACATTTACAACAGTAGTCCAGCAGCATTTAACTCACCTCATTCAATTTCTAAAAATATTAAAACTATTCCAATTGCCTCCAAAATATTTGTGGCACTGTCTAAACCCACCAGTCAATTAATGGGATACTTTCCATATTTTCCCAAGGTGAATAGTGTGCCCAAATATTCTGTTACTCCTCTCTGTTAATCAAATAAAAGAAAACAGAAAAGAAACTAAAGGAAAAAAAGGGGCCAGAGGCCACTTACCTGGCGACTGGGCCGCGCTGGCCCAGCCCACCTCCCTCACCTGCTCCCCTCCTGCGTGTCACCGCCGCCATGGCCACGCTCGCCGCACCGCTCGCGGCTCGCCACCGCGACGAGGCAGGAGGCTGGAGGGGATAAGGGCGAGCCCCTGTCCACCCCCTGGTTGCCTCCTCCAGTTGCCTCCCTCTCTTCTCTCCCTCTGGCCTCGCCCCTTTTCCAGATCCCCCTCACCCCGACGCTCCGTCGCCGTCGCGGCTGCGCCACCGCGGCCACCGTCCTCTCCGCACCCGCAGCTCGCGTCCACGGGCTCCGCCGGCCCTCGCCCCGTCGTCTGGTGCCTTCGACTGGGGCTGGGGAGCAGCGCTGCGACCGCCTCGACTCGTCTTCTTCCTCGGCTCATCGTCGTCTTCTTCAACGTCGGCGCTCGCTGCGGCTACTAATCTGTCGCGGGACCCACTTGTGTCCACGCGGTGAGCTATACCTCTTCTCTTCCCCGTCCGAGCTCTGTTCTGCGGCCGTAGCCGGCTACCGATGCCGCGCCGCCATTGCCGAGCCCTGGCTCCACCGACGAGCTCAACGTCGTCATTCCATTGCACCTCACGCCGCGCTAGTGCATCCCCGAGCTGCTGCAGGTCACGCGCATCGCGCGCAAGCACCAGCTCGACTCGGGCGAGCCCATACGCTCGAGCCCGAGCTCGCCCGATTCCAGCCGCCGCCCGCGCTCATCGTAGTCGATAATATAGGCCACCGGGGCTCGCGCCAGCCGCCCAGATCGATGCGGCGTTCGTCCCTCGTCCGAAAGGTGGTTGCGGCGCGCGATTTGGAGCCGTGTAGCGGAAACCCGCAGCTCGCCGGAGTCGTGCTGCCGCGGACGGCCTCGCCGGAGCGATTCCGGCCGGCGTCCGACGTGGAAAGGAGTGGGGCCCGCTTTTACTCACTGACCAGTGGGCCCCCTGGCCGCGTTTGACCAGGTTGACCACGGTCAACGCACATGCACTGTTCATCAGCCACCGACGTGTGGGCCCAGATGATTAATTAACCACTAATGAATAATTAGTTAAATCCATTAGTTATCTAACCCACTGACCGGCTGGGCCCACTGACTAATTAACTCAGTTTAGCTAAAATAAACTCTGTTAATTAACCACAGAGGCTGACAGCTGGGTCCCACCTGGGTCTGTTTGACCAGTCAACTGGTCAGCCGACTGCTGACGCAAGCATGACATCATGCTGACATCATAAATCCTTTTTTTGTTAAAATAAATAAATTCCAGAAATTCAAATAATCTTTAAAAATTAATAACTTTTAAACCGTAGCTCGGATCGAAAAAGTTAAAACATGAAAGTTGCTCAGAACGACAAGACAAGTCTGATCGTGCCATCTGTTTCTTTATCGAAACCTCCTACGTAGAAGAACTCGTAACTCCGGACCCGTATCCGGTAGATGAATAGTGCACACACCCTGGTTATTAAATCCCAGATTAATTCTAAAAATAACTAAATGACTTAGATGCATAATTAGGCAACCCTGTACTGCATCATAGCATCACACGCACCATATTGCATTTGTTTGCATTATGTTTACCTGTTTCTTCCCCCTCTTCTCTCTCGGTAGACCCCGACGTTGACGTAGCTCCCGAGGCAGACGTAGCTCAGGAGTACGACTACGTCCCCGACGACACCACCGACTACCTTGCCCTTGCCCCAGAGCAAACCGGCAAGCACCCCCATTTTGAGCATGCCTATATCGCCTATTCTCTTCTCTCTTATGCTTGCATTAGAACTGCTGCTGCTACTATTTCCTATATCTGTTGCATAGCCTGTTTATTGTAACCTGCCTTGCTACCTTACTGGTTATCCTAGATTGCTTAGTATAGGCTGGGTAGAGACACGACAGAGACCCCCCCACTTGATCCTGACTGCCCTGCTGGATATCAGAAGACCCGATCATCGGGATTGAAGACTAGACCCTGGCACCGCACATCACTTCCCCTTTAGTTGCCGACACTGCTGGGTTACCGTCAAGTGCCGAGGGTGATACCTCGTCAGCACTTCTGATGTTAACCTTGTAGGTTAGTTACTCGGTCGTGATAAGCGAGGGTGATTCCTCCTACACCACCCCTGATAACAGCGTCGTCGTGCAACTTCTCAAGTGTGGACCTCGAGGGTGATTCCTCCTTCGTTCACCTTGACTATAACATCAGGTGGGATTCCATCGAGGGTGATTCCTCAGGGCTCCCCTGGTGTCAGACACACAGATACTGTTGTTGAGTTGGCTTGCACTAAACCATGATACTAAAGACGGGTCGGCCCTGAGGGGTACCCGCGCGAGCTTATTGCGAAGTGATGTGGAGTCGGGTTGGCCTGGATGGTGCCCGCGAGATAGCACGAGGCGTGGCCGGGCATTCTTAGCCCTTGCCGCAAGTCCTCGAGACGGGGCGACGGGGTCACATCGATCGTGAGTCTCTGCTCGTTTCCGCGCACTCCTGAACTACTTAACGGTTTGGATATTTGATCCGAGGGGCCTCTGGCCCGATAGCACTAACCATCACGTGGGCATAGTATGGGCGTTCTGCGTCGTATACTTCAGCCGAAGCTTAATGGACGTCAGCGACTGATGCGGCACACGCTGGGTTGGACTGGGAACGCAACCGCGCTTGTATAAGGGGTTGCTAGGTCTGCTCACCGGCGGTGCACGTAACATGCAGGAGTTCCCGGGGCGATGGCCCAAGACCCCTGGGGGCATAGGTTAGTCCGGCGTGCTGACCTCTCTGTTAAGTATTTGGTCGGGTTGCGGCGTGTTGCTTAGCCGAGGCCGGGCATGACCCAGTAAAGTGTGTCCGGCCGGAGTTAAGCGAGTGTGGTGGGTAACTTGGTGCACCCCTGCAGGGAAGAAACTTCTATCGATAGCCTGTCCTACGGTAACGGACACTCGGAGTTGTATCCCGATCGGTACAACTAGAACATGTGATGAGAACTGGATAGTACGGCTCTGGGATTGCTTTCTCGCAGGGAGTCGAGAAAGGATCTCAGGTCGAGGTTGATGATACTACTACTACTACTACTTTACATTATGTTCATCTGCTCTCTTCTATTGCTGCAAGACTGTCGAAGATTATTGAAGATGCTAGTCTTCGATAGGACTAGGCTTTCCCCCTCTATTCTGGCATTTCTGCAGCCCAGTCCACATATACAGCCATCCCTTTGACAATGTTGCATATGTAGTGTAGATCCTTGCTTGCTGAGTACTTCGGATGAGTACTCACGTTTGCTTTACTTTCTTTTTCCCCCATATCCAATTGATGCCACCAGACGACGGAGCCCCTGAGCCAGACGCCCCAGCCGACGACCAGTACTACTACCCGCCTGGCGAGTACTACTATTACGAGGAGCCGACTGGCGACCAGGAGTAGGATCGGAGGGTCCAGGGCAGGAGGCCTACGCCTTTCGATCGTAGTATTTTATTTTACCCCGCCTCTGTGAAGGCTTATCTCTCTCTCTCTCTCTGTAATATATCTGTACTCAGATATCTGATGCTTCCGCTGACGCTTGTATGCCATCGAGCTATGTATTCGAGCCCTCGAGGCCCTGGCTTGTAATATAAAGCTTGTATGACTTTATTTATATTTTAGAGTTGTGTTGTGATATCTTCAAGTGAGTCCTTAGGCTTGATCGTGCGCATTTGCGTGTATGATTAGTGCACGATTAAGCCGGGGTCGTCACATACATGATCCAAATCAACTAACCCATGTCTGATCATCACGTGAGATGGGGTAGTCATCAATGGTGAACATCTCTATGTTGATCATATCTACTATATGACTCACATTCGACCTTTCGGTCTCCAGTGTTCCGAGACCATGTTTGTACATGCTACGCTCATCAAGTTTAACCCAAGTATTCTGCTTGTGCAAAACTGGCTTACACCCGTTATATGTGAAAGTAGAGTCTATCACACACGATCATCATGAGGTGCTTCGAAATGATGAACTTTAGCAACGGTGCATACTCGGGGAGAACACTTTTATCTTGAAATTTAGTTAAGGGATCATCTTATAATGCTACCGTCGTTCTAAGCAAAATAAGATGCATAAAGGATAAACATCACATGCAATCAAAATATGTGACATGATATGGCCATCATCATCTTGTGCTTTTGATCTCCATCTCCAAAGCATCGTCATGATCTCCATCGTCACCGGCTTGACACCTTGATCTCCATTGTTGCGTCGGGGTCGTCTCGGCAACTATTGCTTCTACAACTATTGCTAATGCATAGCGATAAAGTAAAGCAATTACATGGTGCTTGCATTTCATACAATAATTAAGAGACAACCCTAAGGCTCCTGCCAGTTGTCGATATTACAAAATATGATCATCTCATACAACAACGTATATCACATCACGTCTTAACCATATCACATCACAACATACCCTGCAAAAACAAGTTAGACGTCCTCTACTTTGTTGTTGCAAGTTTTACGTGGCTGCTACGGGCAACTAGCAAGAACCGTTCTTACCTACGCAAAACCACACCGATGATTATCAAGTTTGCTATTTTAACCTTCTTCAAGGACCGGCCGTAGTCAAATTTGATTCAACTAAAGTAGGAGAAACAGACACCCGCCAGCCACCTTTATGCAAAACAAGTTGCATGTTAGTCGGTGGAACCGGTCTCATGTGCATGGACATGTAAGGTTGGTCCGGGCTGCTTCATCTCACAATACCGTCGAATCAAAATAAGACGTTGGTGGTAAGCAGTATGACCATCACCGCCCACAACTTCTTTGTGTTCTACTCGTGCATATCATCTACGCATAGACCTGGCTCATGATGCCACTGTAGGGTAACGTTGCATGGAAAACAAAAAAAAATCTACGCACATGCAAGATCTATCCATGGAGATGCATAGCTACGAGAGGGGAGAGTGTGTCTACGTACCCTCATAGACCATTAAGTGGAAGCGTTTATTGATACGTCTCCAACATATCTATAATTTATGAATATTCATGCCATGTTTGCAACAATTTTATATGGTTCTGTGATGTCTACGACGCAACTTTATTCTTGTAGACTCGTGTTGGGCCTCCAAGCGCAGAGTTTTGTAGGACAGTAGCAATTTTCTCTCAAGTGGATGACCTAAGGTTTATCAACCCGTGGGAGGCGTAGGATGAAGATGGTCTCTCTCAAACAACCTTGCAACCAAAGAACAAAGAGTCTCTTGTGTCCCCAACACACCAAATACAATGGTAATTTGTATAGGTGCACTAGTTCGGCGAAGAGATGGTGATACAAGTGTAATATGGATAGTAGATATTGGTTTTTGTAATAAGAACAATAAAAAAGAGCAAGGTAGCAATTGATAAACGAAGCACAAACGGTATTGCAATGCTTGAAAATGAGGCCTAGGGTTCGTACTTTCACTAGTGCAATCTCTCAACAATGCTAATCTAATTGGATCATATAACCATCCCTCAAAGTGTGATGAAGAATCACTCCAAAGTTCCTATCTAGCGGAGAACATAAGAAGAAATTGTTTGTAGCTATTCTTTCCGATCGATCTATCCAAGAGTTTGTACTAAAATAAAACCAATTTATTCTTTCCGATCGATCTATCAAGAGTTCATACTAAAATAACACCAAGTTATTCTTTCCGATCGATCTATCAAGAGTTCGTACTAAAATAACACCAAAGCAAATTCACATTCATAATACTCAATCCAACACAAATAACCTCAAAGAGTGCCCCAAGATTTCTACCAGAGAAACAAAGACAAGAACGTGCATCAACCCCTATGCATAGATTACCCCAATGTCACCTCGGGAATCCGCGAGTTGAGTGCCAAAACATATATCAAGTGAATCAATATGATACCCCATTGTCACCACGGGTATTCATAGCAAGACATACATAAAGTGTTCTCAAATCCATAAAAGTATTCAATCCGGTAAGAACGAAATCTCAAAGGGAAAACTCAATTCACAACAAGATAGAGAGGGGAAAACACCATATGTTCCAACTATATTAACAAAGCCCGCGATACATCAAGATCGTGACATCTCAAGAACACGAGAGAGAGATTAAACACATAGCTACTGGTACAAACCCTCAGCCCCGAGGGTGGACTACTCCCTCCTCATCATGGTGGCCGCCGGGATGATGAAGATGGCCACCGGTGATGATTTCCCCCTCCGGCAGGGTGCCAAAACAGGGTCTAGATTGGTTTTTCATGGCTACAGAGGCTTGCAGTGGCGGAACTTCTGATCTAGGGTTATTTCTGATGGTTTCTCTATTTATAGGATTTTTTGGCATTGGAATTACGCGAAGATGGGCCTCGAGGTGAGCCCAACCCACCACGCCACGGGTTGGGCTCCAGGCGCGCCCTAGTGGGTTGTGCCCTCCTCGTGGCTCTTCTGGCCCTCCCATGAAGCTTCGGGGGTCTCTTTTGTTCCAAAAAAAATCATCAAAAAGTTTCAGCTCATTTGGAGAACTTTCATTTCTGCACAAAAAACAACACCACGGTAGTTCTGCTGAAAACAGCGTCAGTCCGGTTTAGTTCCATGCAAATCATACCAAAACCATATAAAATTGTTGTAAACATGGCATGAATACTTCATAAATTATAGATACATTGGCGACATATCAGCATCCCCAAGCTTAATTCCTACTCGTCCTCGAGTAGGTAAATGATAAAAGAAATAATTTATGAAGTGTGAATGCTAGCAAAGTGCATAAGTTTGATCAATGATAAATTCAATCACTTTTCCTAGCATCATAACAACAACTCTTTCTCATAAAACTTATCATGATAAAGTAGCAATTGAAAACAGAATTTTTGTTGTGGAATGCTACCTATCATATTCATCATATACTCTTTCTTTTGTAGCATGGACATTTGGACTTGAATGATTCAAAGCAATAGTCTATAATTTGACATGAAGACATCAATACTCAAGCATACTAACAAGCAACCATGTCTTTCAAAATATCAATGCTAAAGAAGGCTATCCCTGGCCTATTATGCTCAATCATTGATCCATTCATGAAACACACTCGAATATTAGCTACATCCAATGCACAAGTATGATCATAGTGCTCCCTAGTTGGTGCTTTATACGAGAAGATGGAGACTCAAATAAAAATAAAAATTGCATAAAGTAAATAGATAGGCCCTTCATAGAGGGAAGCAGAGATTTGTAGAGGTGCCAGAGCTCAAAGCTTAAATTGAGAGATAAAATATTTTGAGAGGCATACTTTTCCCGTCAACGAAAACGACCGAGAATTCCCAACACTTTCCATGCTAGATACATCATAGGCGGTTCCCAAACAGAAAATAAAGTTTATTCCTTTTTCCACCATTCTTTCACAATCCATGGCTAGCCGTATCCACGGGTGCCTTCTATACCAACACTTTTCCAAGGAATTTATTATTGAACAACATAAATATTTTTTTTTTACATTTCGGGACTGGGCATCCCTATTACCTTTGCCACACTCTCGTGCAATGACAAGTGAATAAACACTCATCTTGAGAATAACGCATCTAGCATGGAAAATATTGGCCACCTCCTGCCGCTTCATGAGCGGTACGGGCACACATAAAGGAAATTCATTTTGAAAATTAGAGTTGGCACATACAAATTTACTTAGAACGGCACAGAAATACCGCATATAGGTAGGTATGGTGGACTCATATGGCAAAACTTGGTTTAAGGATTTTGGATGCACAAGTAGTATTTCTACTTAGGACAAGTGGAGGCTAGCAAAAAGATTGATAAGCAACCAACCAAGAAACGAAAATTCACATAAACGAGCATTAAGCATAACTAACACTGAATAATGCACCACAAGTAGGATGTAACTTCATTGCATAACTATTGACTTTCATGCTTGCATAGGGAATCACAAACCTTAACACCAATATTCTTACTAAAGCACAATTACTCACCAACATGACTCACATATTACTATCTCCATATCGCAAAACTATTGCAAGGAATCAAACTTATCATATCCAATGACCTACATGAAAGTTTTTATTATATCCTTCTTGAATATCCATCACTTTGGGACCAATTTCATAGCCTGTGCAAAATGTCATCACTATTATCAACTCTCAAAATAATATAAGTGAAGCACAAGAGTAAATGACAAACTACTCCAAAAAGATATAAGTGAAGATCAAGCGAGTAGTTAAGTAAATGGGTAGCCATTTAAGGACTCTCTTATTTAAAAACCTTAAGATCTAAGTATTTTATTAAAACAGCAAGCAAAATAAAATAAAATGACATTCTAAGAATAGCACACATCATGTGAAGAAGCAAAAACTTAGGCTCAACCGAGACTAACCGATAATTGTTGATGAAGAAAGGTGGGATGCCTACCGGGGCATCCCCAAGCCTAGATGCTTGAGACTTCTTGGAATATTATCTTGGGATGCCTTGTGCATCCCCAAGCTTGAGCTTTTGTGTCTCCTTAATTCCTTTTATATCACGGTTTCCCTAAATCTTAAGAACTTCATCCACACAAACTCAACAAGAACTCATGAGATAAGTTAGTATAAATCAATGCAAAACCTTATCATTCTCTACTGTAGCAATCAGTAAAATTATTATTCAACATTGCGTACTAAATTCCTCTGCATATTTAATACTCCTATCCTCAAATAGAATCATTAAACAAGCAAACATATGCAAACAATGCAAACATAACAGCAATCTGCCAAAACAGGATAGTCTATAATGGATGAAGAAGTATCCATACTTATTTAACTCAAACAATTCTGAAAATTTACCACACTGTAGAAAATTTATCATAGCTTATTTTTCAAAAAAATTCAACATTTTATTACATTCTGACTTTTCTCGGGAATTTTTGGAACAGCGACAAACTTTCTGTTTTGAAACAGCAACTCATATACTTGAAAAATAAGCATGGTAAAGGCTATCCTTGCCACTTTTATTGAAATAAAAGATACAAAACATTATTCTAAATAACATCAAGCAAATAAAAAAAATGACGCTCCAAGCAAAACTCATATCATGTGACGAATAAAAATATAGCCTCAAGTAAGGTTACCGATATTGTTGGAGACGAAAGAGGGGATGCCTTCTGGGGCATCCCCAAGCTTAGTTGCTTGGATCTTCCTTGAATATCACCTTGGGGTGCCTCGGGCATCCCCAAGCTTAGGGTATTTTCACTCCTTATTCTCCTCATATCGATATCTCACCCAAAACTTGAAAACTTCAATCACACAAAACTTAACGGAACTTCGTGAGATAGGTTAGTATGATAAAGACAAATCATTCACTTCGGTACTGTCAAATACAAGATTCATAATTGTTCTCACACAATGACTACTGTACCTTATCATTTCCACAATTTATATTGAGCAATATAAGCCATAGAAACCATAAAACAAGCAAACTATGCATTGCAAACAGAATCTGTCAAAAACAGAATAGTACGTAAATATCTGAATTAAGGTCATACTTATATAACTCCAAAAAATCTGAAAAATTAGGAAAAGATAGAAAATTTGTATACCCATAAACTGTAAAAAATTCAGAATTGTTTGACGCTCTAGTGAATTTAAAAAATTATGTTACTGGGTTCAAAAGTTTCTGTTTTTGCACATAATCAAGTCAACTATCATCCACACTATCCCAAAGGCTTTACTTGGCACTTTATTGAAACAAAAGCTATAAAAAATGATTAATACAGTAGCTTAATCATGTGAACACACAAAAACAGTAGGGGTAAATGTTGGGTTGTCTCCCAACAAGTGCTTTTCTTTAATGCCTTTTTAGCTAGGCATGATGATTTCAATGATGCTCGCATAAAAGTAAAGAATTGAAACATGAAAAAGAGCATCATGAATCACATGGCAAGCACACTTAAGCCTAACCCACTTCCTATGCATAGGGATTTTGTGATCAAACAACTTATGGGAGCAAGAATCAACTAGCATAGGAAGGCAAAACAAGCATAACTTCAAAACTTTCAACACATAGAGAGGAAACTTGATATTATTGAGATATGTAAAAGCATATGTCCCTCTCTCATAATAATTTTCAGTAGCATCATGAATGAACTCAACAATATAGCTATCACATAAAGCATTCTTTTCATGATCCACAAGCATAGAAATTTTATTACTCTCCACATAAGCAAATTTATTCTCATGAATAGTAGTGGGAGCAAACTCAACAAAATAACTATCATGTGATACTTGATTGGGATAATCCAATTGAAAATTAAAATCATGATGACAAGTTTTATGGTTAGAATTATTCTTTATAGCATACATGTCATCACCATAATCATCATAGAAAGGAACTTTGTTCTCATAATCAATTGAAACCTCTTCCGAAATAGTGGATTCATCACTAAATAAAGTCATGACCTCTCCAAATCCACTTTCATAATTATTACAATAAGATTCAACACCCTCCAAAATAGTGGGATCAATACTATCTAGAGTTGACACTCTTCCAAACCCGCTTTCATCAATATAATCATCATAAATAGGAGGTATGCTTTCATCATAATAATTTTTGTCATCAAAACTTGGGGGACTAAAAATATCATCTTCATCAAATATAACATCCTCAAGCTTATGGCTTTGCATATCGTTAGCATCATGGATATTCAAAGAGTTCATACCAACAACATTACAATCATGCTCATCATTCAAAGATTTTTTGTCAAACATTTTATAGAATTCTTCTTCTATCAATTGAGCACAATTTTCCTTTCCATCATTTTCACGAAAGACATTATAAAGATGAATAATATGATGCAACCTCAAATCCATTTTTTTGTAGATTTATTTTATAAACCAAACTAGTGATCAAACAAGAAACTAAAAGATTCGATTGCAAGATCTAAAGATATACCTTAAGCACTCACCTCCCCGGCAACGGCGCCAAAAAAGAGCTTGATGTCTACTATGCAACTTTATTCTTGTAGACTCGTGTTGGGCCTCCAAGCGCAGAGTTTTGTAGGACAGTAGCAATTTTCCCTCAAGTGGATGACCTAAGGTTTATCAATCCGTGGGAGGCGTAAGATGAAGATGGTCTCTCTCAAACAACCTTGCAACCAAAGAACAAAGAGTCTCTTGTGTCCCCAACACACCAAATACAATGGTAATTTGTATAGGTGCACTAGTTCGGCGAAGAGATGGTGATACAAGTGTAATATGGATAGTAGATATTGGTTTTTGGAATAAGAACAATAAAAAAGAGCAAGGTAGCAATTGATAAAACGGAGCACAAACGGTATTGCAATGCTTGAAAATGAGGCCTAGGGTCCGTACTTTCACTAGTGCAATCTCTCAACAATGCTAATCTAATTGGATCATATAACCATCCCTCAAACTGCGATGAAGAATCACTCCAAAGTTCCTATCTAGCACAGAACATAAGAAGAAATTGTTTGTAGCTATTCTTTCCGATCGATCTATCCAAGATTTCGTACTAAAATAACACCAAGTTATTCTTTCTGATCGATCTATCAAGAGTTCGTACTAAAATAACACCAAGTTATTCTTTCCGATCGATCTATCAAGAGTTCGTACTAAAATAACAACAAAGCAAATTCACATTCATAATACTCAATCCAACACAAAGAACCTCAAAGAGTGCCCCAAGATTTCTACCGGAGAAACAAAGACAAGAACGTGCATCAACCCCTATGCATAGATTACCCCAATGTCACCTCGGGAATCCACGAGTTGAGTGCCAAAACATATATCAAGTGAATCAATATGATACCCCATTGTCACCACGGGTATTCATAGCAAGACGTACATAAAGTGTTCTCAAATTCATAAAAGTATTCAATCCGATAAGAACGAAATCTCAAAGGGAAAACTCAATTCACAACAAGATAGAGAGGGGAAAACACCATATGATCCAACTATATTGACAAAGCCCGCGATACATCAAGATCGTGACATCTCAAGAACACGAGAGAGAGAGAGATTAAACACATAGCTACTGGTACAAACCCTCAGCCCCGAGGGTGGACTACTCCCTCCTCATCATGGTGGCCGCCGGGATGATGAAGATGGCCACCGGTGATGATTTCCCCCTCTGGCAGGGTGCCAGAACGGGGTCTAGATTGGTTTTTCGTGGCTACAGAGGCTTGCAGTGGCAGAACTTTTGATCTAGGGTTATTTTTGATGGTTTCTCTATTTGTAGGATTTTTTGGCATTAGAATTACGCGAAGATGGGCCTCGAGGTGAGCACAACCCACCATGCCACGGGTTGGGCTCCAAGCGCGCCCTGGTGGGTTGTGCCCTCCTCGTGGCTCTTCTGGCCCTCCCACGAAGCTTCGGGGGTCTCTTTTGTTCCAAAAAAAATCGTCAAAAAGTTTCAGCTCATTTGGAGAACTTTCATTTCTGCACAAAAAACAAAACCACGGTAGTTCTGCTGAAAACAACATCAATCCGGGTTAGTTCCATGCAAATCATACAAAAACCATATAAAATTGTTGTAAACATGGCATGAATACTTCATAAATTATAGATACGTTGGAGACATATCATTTTGGTATGATTTTATTAGAACTAACCCGGACTGACGCTGTTTTCAGCAGAACCACCGTGGTGTCGTTTTTTTGTGCAGAAATAAAAGTTCTCAGAGTGGGCTGAAAATTTACAGTGATTTTTATGGACCAAAAGAGACCCCCGAAGCACCGGAGCTGGGCCAGGAAATGACCGAGGAGGCCACCAGCCTAGGGGGAGCGCCCACCCCCTAGGGCGCGCCTCCCGAGTTTGTGGGGCCCTCGGGCACCCCCCTGACTTGTTTCCAATGCCAAAAATTCTTATAAATACGGAAACCCCCGAAAAGAACCCTAGATCAGAAGTTCCGCCGCCGTAAGCCTCTGTAGCCATGAAAAACTAATCGGGAGCCCATTCCGGCACCCTGCCGAAGGGGGAAATCATCACCGAAGGCCATCTTCATCATCCCGGCGGTCTCCATGATGAGGAGGGAGTAGTTCACCCTCGGGGCTGAGGGTATGTACCAGTAGCTATGTGTTTGATCTCTCTCTCTCGTGTTCTTGATTTGGCACGATCTTGATGTACCGCGAGCTTTGTTAATATATTTGGATCTTATGGTGTTCTTCCCCCTCTACCTTCTTGTGATGAATTGAGTCTTGATCTTTGAGGTTTCGTTATGTTGGATTGAGTATTGGATTTGAGAACACTTGATGTATGTCTTGCGATGGGATATCTGTGGTGACAATGGGATGTTCTATTGATTCACTTGATCTATGTTTTGGCACTCAACTCGCGGATTCCCAAGGTGACATTGGGGTAATCTATGCATAGGGGTTGATGCACGTTTTCGTCCTACGTTCTTCAATAGAAACTTTGGAGTGACTCCTTGTCGCACATTGAGGGATTGCCATATGATTTAATTATGTTATCATTGTTGAGAGAATTTGCACTAGTGAAAGTATGAACCCTAGGCCTTGTTTTCAAGCATTGCAATACCGTTTTTTGCTCACTTTTGTTACTAGTTACCTTGCTGTTTTTATATTTTCAGATTACAAAAACCTATATCTACTATCCATATTACACTTGTATCACCATCTCTTCGCCGAACTAGTGCACCTATACAATTTACCATTGTATTGGGTGTGTTGGGGACACAAGAGACTCTTTGTTATTTGGTTGTAGGGTTGTTTGAGAGAGACCATCTTCATCCTATGCCTCCCACGGATTGATAAACCTTAGGTCATCCACTTGAGGGAAATTTGCTATTGTCCTACAAAACTCTGCGCTTGGAGGCCCAACTAGAGTCTACAAGAAGAAGGTTACGTAGTAGACATCAAGCTCTTTTCTGGCGCCATTGCCGGGGAGGTTATTGCTTGAAGGTATATCTTTAGATCTTGTAATTGAATCTTTTAGTTTCTTTTTTGTCACTAGTTTAGTCTATAAAATAAAACTACAAAAAAATGGAATTGAGGTTGCCTCATATGCTTCATCTTTTTAATGTCTTTCGTGAAAATGATGGAAAGGAAAATTGTGCTCAAGTGTTAAAATAAGAAGCCAATAAAATGCTTGGCATAAAATCTTTGAATGATGAGCATGATTGCAATGTTGTTGGTATGAATACTTTGAATATCCATGATGCTAATGATATGCAAAGCCATAAGCTTGGGGATGCTATGTTTGATGAAGATGATATTTTTAGTCCCCCAAGTTTTGATGAGAAAATTTATTATGATGAAAGCATGCCTCCTATTTATGATGATTATATTGATGATAGTGGGTTTGGAAGAGTGTCAACTCTAGGAAATAATGATCCCACTATTTTGGAGGGTGTTGAATCTTTTCACAATATTGATAAAAGTGGATTTGGAGAGGTCATGACTTTATTTAGTGATGAATCCACTATTTTGGAAGAGGTTCCAATTGATTATGAGAACAAAGTTGCTATCTATGATGATTATTGTGATGATATGTATGCTATAAAGAATAATGATAACCATGAAACTTGTCATCATGATTTTAATTTTCAATTGTATTATGCCTCACATGATAGTTATTTTGTTGAGTTTGCTCCCACTACTATTCTTGAGAATAAATTTGCTTATGTGGAGAGTAATAAATATTCTATGCTTGTGGATCATGAAAATAATGCTTTATGTGATAGATATATTGTTGAATTCATTCATAATGCTACTGAAAATTACTATGAGAGTGGAACATATGCTTGTAGGTCTTGCAATAATATCAAGTTTCCTCTCTATGTGTTGAAAATCTTGAAGTTTTGCTTGCTTTACCTTCCTATGCTAGTTGATTCTTGCTCCCATAAATTGTTTGCTCACAAAATCCCTATGCATAGGAAGTGGGTTAGACTTAAATGTGCTACTGATATTCTTCATGATGCTCCCATTATGTTTCAATTCTTATCTTTTATGTGAGCATCATTGAACTCATCATGCCTAGCTAAAAAGGCATTAAAGAAAAGTGCTTGTTGGGAGACAACCCAATATTTACCCCTACTGTTTTTGTGTGTTCACATGATTAAGATACTGTATTAATCATGTTTTATAGCTTTTGTTCGAATAAAGTGCCAAGTAAAGCCTTTGGGATAGTTTGGTTGATAGTTGATTTGATTCTGTGCAAAAACAGAAACTTTTGCGTCCAGTAACAGAATTGTTAAAATTAACTTGAATGTGGAAAAACTTTGAATTTTTTACAGAGGATTTATATACAATTTTTTACGTTGTCCTAATTTTTCAGATTTTTTGGAGATACAGAGGTATCACTATAATTCAGATCTTTACAGATTGTTCTGTTTTTGACAGATTCTGTTTTTGATGCATAGTTTGCTTGTTTTCTAGTTTCTATGGCTTATATTGCTCAATATAAATTGTAGAAATGATAGGGTACAGTAGTCATCATGTGAGAAAAATTTTGAATCTTGTCTTGACAGTACAAAAGTGAATGATTTGTTTTACTATGCTAACCCATCTCACGAAGTTCCGTTAAGTTTTGTGTGATTGAAGTTTTCAAGTTTTGGGTGAGATATCGATATGAGGAGAATAAGGAGTGACAAGACCCTAAGCTTGGGGATTCCCAAGGCACCCCATGGTAATATTCAAGGAAGATCCAAGCAACTAATCTTGGGGATGCCCCGGAAGGCATCCCCTCTTTCGTCTTCAACATTATCGGTAACCTCACTTGGGGCTATATTTTTATTCGTCACATGATATGTGTTTTGCTTGGAGCGTCATTTTATTTTATTAGTATTTTTTTGCTGTTATTTATAGTAATTTTTTGCATATTTTATTTCAATAAAAATGTCAAGTATAGCCTTTACAATGCTTATTTTACAAGTCCATATGTGGCTGTTTGAAAACAGAAAGTTGCATGCTAGTGCGTGAATTCTTACGAAAAGCCAGTATGCGATAAAATGTTCAATTTTTTTTGCACAATAAGATATGATAAATTTTATACATTGTGGTAATTTTTTAGAATTTTTGGAGTTAGGGAAGTATTAGTATAATTGCACTCTTTACAGACTGTCCTGTTTAGACAGATTGCTGTTATGTTTGCATTGTTTGCATATGTTTGCTTGTTTAATGATTCTATTTGAGGATAGGAGTATTAAATATATAGAGGCATTTAGTATGCAATGTTAATAATAATTTTAGTGATTTGCTACAGTAGAGAATGATAAGGTGTTGCATTGATTCATACTAACTTTTCTCACGAGTTCTTGTTGAGTTTTGTGTGGATAAAGTTTTTAAGATTTAGGGAAACTGTGATATAAAAGGAATTAAGGATACACAAAAGCTCAAGCTTGGGGATGCCCAAGGCATCCCAATATAACATTTCAAGAAGTCTCAAGCATCTAATCTTGGGGATGCCCCGGTTGGCATCCCACCTTTCTTCTTCAACAATGATCGGTCAGTATAGGTTGAGCCTCAGTTTTTGCTTCTTCACATAATGTGTGCTATTTTTAGAATGTCATTTTATTTTGTTTTTCTTGCTGTTTTAATAAAATACTTAGATCTTAAATTCTTAAATGATAGAGAATCTTCACATAGCTACTTAATTATTTGACTACTCATTTGATCTTCACTTACATCTTTTTGGAGTAGTTTGTCAGTTGCTCTAGTGCTTCACTTATATCTTTTTAGAGCACGGCGGTGGTTTTATTTTGAAGAAATTGATGAGCTCTCATTCTTCACTTATATTATTTTGAGAGTCTTATAAACAGCATGGTAATTTGCTCAGGTTATGAATTTAGTCCTAATATGATGGGCATCCAAGAGGGATATAATAAAAACTTTCATATAAAGAGCATTGAATAGATGAGAAGTTTGATTCCTTTCATTTGTTTTGAGATATAAAGATGGTGATATTAGAGTCATGCTAGTGAGTAATTGTGGATTGGTATAAATACTTGTGTTAAAGTTTGTGATTCCCGTAGCATGCACGTATGGTGAACCGTTATGTGATGAAGTCGGAGCATGATTTATTTTTTGATTGTCTTCCTTATGAGTGGCGGTCGGGGACGAGCGATGGTATTTTCCTACCAATCTATCCCCCTAGGAGCATGCGTGTAGTACTTTGTTTCTATGGCTAATAAATTTTTCCAATAAGTATGTGAGTTCTTTATGACTAATGTTGAGTCCATGGATTATACGCACTCTCACCCTTCCACCATTGCTTGCCTCTCTAGTACCGCGCAACTTTCGCCGGTTCATTAAACCCACCATATACCCTTCCTCAAAACAGCCATCATACCTACCTATTATGGCATTTCCATAGCCATTCCGAGATATATTGCCATGCAACTTTCACCGTTCCGTTTATTATGACTCATACCATCATTGTCATATTGCTTTGCATGATCATGTAGTTGGCATAGTATTTGTCGCAAAGCCACCGTCCATATTTTTTTATACATGTCACTCTTGATCATAGCACATCCCGGTACACCGCCGGAGGCATTCATATAGAGTCATATCTTGTTCTAGTATCGAGTTGTAATTTTTGAGTTGTAAGTAAATAAAAGTGTGATGCTCATCATTATTAGAGCATTGTCCCATGTGAGGAAAGGATGATGCAAGCTATGATTCCCTCACAAGTTGGGATGAGTCCCCATACTTTATAAAAAAAGAGAGGCCAAAGAAGCCCAAACAAAAAAAAAGAGAAAAAAACAAAAAAATTGAGAGAAAAGAGAGAAGGGACAATGTTACTATCCTTTTTCCACACTTGTGCTTCAAAGTAGCACCATGATCTTCATGATAGAGAGTCTCCTATTTTGTCACTTTCATATACTAGTGGGAATTTTTCATTATAGAACTTGGCTTGTATATTCCAATGATGGGCTTCCTCAAAATTGCCCTAGGTCTTCGTGAGCAAGCAAGTTGGATGCACACCCACTTAGTTTCTTTTTGAGCTTTCATGCACTTATAGCTCTAGTGCATCCGTTGCATGGTGATGACCCACAAGTATATGGGATCAATCGTAGTCCTTTTGATAAGTAAGAGTGTCGAACCCAACAAGGAGCAGAAGGAAATGACAAGCAGTTTTCAGCAAGGTAATGTCTGCAAGCACTGAAACTATAAGTAACGAGTAGTTTGGTAGCAAGATAATTTGTAACGAGCAAGTAACGGTAATGGTAACAAAAGTGCAGCAAGGTAGCCCAATCCTTTTGAGGCAAAGGACAGGCCAAAACGATCTCTTATGATAAGCAAAGCGTTCTTGAGGGTACACGGGAATTTCATCTAGTCACTTTCATCATGTTGGTTTGATTTGTGTTCGCTACTTTGATAATTTGATATGTGGGTGGACCGGTGCTTAGGTGCTGTTCTTACTTGAACAAACCTCCTACTTATGATTAACCCCCTCGCAAGCATCCACAACTACGAGAAAAGTATTAAGAATAAATCTAACCATAGCATTAAACTTTTGGGTCCAAATCAGTCCCTTACAGAATAGCGCATAAACTAGGGTTTAAGCTTCTGTCACTCTCGCAACCCATCATCTAATAACTACTCCACAGTGCATTCCCTTAGGCCCTAATAAGGTGAAGTGCCATGTAGTCGACGTTCACATGACACCACTAAGGTAATCACAACATACATATCATCAAAATATCGAACACATATCAAGTTCACATGATTACTTGCAACAAGATTTCTCCCGTGACCTCAAGAACAAAAGTAACTACTCACTAATGATAATCATGCTCAAGATCAGAGGGGTATTAAATAGCATAATGGATCTGAACATATAATCTTCCACCAAATAAACCATATAGTAATCAACTACAAGATGTAGTCAACACTACTAGTCACCCACAAGTACCAATCTATAGTTCCGGTACAAAGATTGAACACAAGAGATGAACTAGGGTTTGAGAGGAGATGGTGCTGTTGAAGATGTTGATGGAGATTGCCCTCCCCAAGATGGGAGAGTTGTTGGTGATGATGATGACAATGATTTCCCCCTCCGGGAGGGAAGTTCCCCCCGGCGGAATCGCTCCGCCGAAGGGCAAAAGTGCTCCTGCCCAAGTTCCGCCTCGAGACGGCGGCGCTTCGTCCCGAAAGTCCTCTCCTTATTTTTTCTAGGTCAAAATGACTTATATACCAGAAGAGGGGCACCGGGGGTGGGCCGAGGAGGGCACAACCCACCAGGGCGCGCCTGGGCTCCCTGGCACGCCCAGGTGGGTTGTGCCCACTTGGTGGGCCCCCTCTGGTACTTATTGGCTCCAATAATTCTTATATATTCCATAAAAATTCCTCGTGAAGTTTCAACTCATTTGGAGTTGTGCAGGATAGGTAGCCTGACGTAGCTTTTTCAGGTCCAGATTTCCAGCTGCCGAAATTCTCCCTCTTTGTGTGAACCTTGCATATTACGAGAGAAAAGGCATTAGAATTACTCCAAAAAGCATTATTATGCATAAAAACATCATAAATAATAGTAGGAAAACATGATGCAAAATGGACGTATCAACTCCCCCAAGCTTAGACCTCGCTTGTCCTCAAGCGAAAACTGATATCGAAAAACATGTCCACATGCTTAGAGAGAGAGAGGTGTCGATAAAAACAAAATACGGACATAGAAGCATCATGTATATTATTATAACAGCAACAAACTTTAGCATAGAACTTTATCATAGAACTTTTATCATATAACTTCTCATGAACAAGTAACAATTCATCACAACATCGAAGTATAAAGCATAAACTCTATTGAAAACCAACAAACTATGTTTTCAGTCAACTTTGCAACTACAATTCATCATCTTTTCAGGAAGGGTCACGTATCGGAGCCTTTTTGGCAAGTCCACATACTCAACCATCATATAGTCTTCTATGATTGCTAACACTCACCGCATACACATGAGCAAAACGTTTCAACCGGACACATAGAAAGATAGGGGCTTATAGATTCGCCTCCCAACATACTCACGCCGAGGGTGATGTCAACAATAATAACTCATGCTACTCATATCCAACTGGATATATGTGCCTAGATCTTTCCTCACCACATGATGCTTGCCAAAACAAAAAATAAAAAGGAATAGAGAGAAGAACTTTGACTCTTGCATAAAAGTAAATACATAAAAGTAAAAGATGGGCCCTTCGCAGAGGGAAGTAGAGGTTTCCATGCGCTTATTTGTTTGTATGCTCAATCTCTTAGTGCAAAAGAACGTCATGTTATATTGCCCCTTGTGATAGCAACCTTTATTATGTAGTCTGTTGCTTTTATTCTTTGCCATCACAAGTTCGTACAACGCTCAATTTTCTCTTACACTAAATGATCCAACACTTTTAGAAGCAATTTTTATTGCCCTTTTTGCACCGATGACAACTTACTTGAAGGATCTTACTCAATCCATAGGTAGGTATGGTGGACTCTCAAAATAAGATTTGGGTTTAAAGGTTTTTGGATGCACAAGTAGTATCTCTACTTAGTGCGGAATTTTTGGCTAGCAAAGATGGGGGCAAGCACCACATGTTAAAGGATCTATGACAATATAACTTCTATGTGAATATGAACAAACATAAATCATTACGTTGTCTTCCTTGTCCAACGTCAACAATTTTGGCATATAATATTTTGATGGGGGCTCGCAATCACAAAAGATGTCCAAGATAGTATATTTGCATGTGAATCTTCTCTTCCCTTATTAATTCTTTCATGAATTGCATCATTGACCAATGCTATGTTTGTCAATCTCCAATAAAATTTTCTACTTATACTCTTCCTTATGTGATGTCATTACTTACCATAAAATTAGCATATGATCTTTTTCATTTATTTCCTTTCTTTTTATTGAACATGAAAGTATAGAAAACAAAACTCAAACTGAACTTTATTATATATATCTTGCACACGATTACAAAGATAGATCACTAAGCAAACACTCGAAAAGAAAGGATCGAACTAAACTTTTATTCATCTAAAGCAAAAGATAACTATGGATCGAACTAAGATAAGTAAAGGCAAAAGATAGTGGAGGTGATACGATACTGGGGCACCTCCCCCAAGCTTGGCACAAGCCAAGGGGAGTGCCCATACCCGATACTCAATTTTCCTTTGGTGATGAAGAAGGAGGTGGTGGTGATGAAGTAGAGGGTTTGTCTTTCTTCCTTAGCTTACGCTTGAGGACGGAATTTTCCTCTTTTAAATCACCGATCTCCTGCTCGAGCTCTACTATCCTTTTGCATAATTCTTGCTTGTTTTCCTGCAAGAGACGAAAAGGGATAAACTGGACCTTAGGTTTCTTTGCTTTGCTGGGGAGACTTGATTTCTTGAATTCCACGTGCATGTCCCCAGGTTGAGGCAATGGAACTTCTGCTTCATCTGAGCTTGTCTCCTCCTCCTTTTTAGGGTCATAGTCTTCTTCTTCCTCTGAAGTCCAGCTATAGTGTTCCACATCCCCATAAACCTTGGGGTTTGCGATATAATCAGCAACATAGCTCTCACCTTCCGAGTCTTGGGATGACATATTTTTAGATCTATCAGGAAAACAGCAAGAAAAGAAGAATAGAAGATTTCTCCGTGATGCGGTGGTCAATAGGTTCGGGGGGTATATAAAGATTTTTTATCTTGGGAAACAAGCAAGCTGAAGAAAAACGGAGTCTGGAAGGTACCCGAGGTGGGCACAACCCACCTGGGCGTGCCTGGCAAGCCAGGCGCGCCCTGGTGTCTTGTGCCCACCAGGGGTGCCGTCCTAGTTGTTTCTTATTTTCCTAATTTTTGTTATATTCCAAAACGGACAGAAAATATTTTTGCGGATTTTTCGGAGTCCGTTTACTTATCGTATCACGTACCTCCCCTTTTTCAGTTATTCTGGAGTGTTCCAGAAGGTTTCCTTTATGTGTTCTTCAGGTGTCATAGTTTGGATAATATTGCTTTCAACATTAATGGGCGTACCTGAGATATAATGTTTTATTCGTTGCCCATTAACAACCTTCGGGTTAGTACCTTTGGCATTATTTATCTTGATGGCTCCGGATCGATAAACCTCCTCGATAACATAGGGTCCTTCCCATTTGGAGAGGAGTTTTCCTGCAAAGAATCTAAAACGAGAGTTGTACAAAAGAACATATTCTCCAACTTTGAACTCACGCTTTTGGATTCTTTTGTCATGCAATCTTTTAACTTTTTCTTTAAATAACTTGGCATTTTCATAGGCTTGGGTTCTCCATTGATCTAGTGAGCTAATATCAAATAACCTCTTTTCACCGGCAAGTTTGAAATCATAGTTGAGTTCTTTAATTGCCCAATATGCTTTATGTTCTAACTCAAGAGGCAAATGACAAGCTTTTCCATAAACCATTTTATACGGGGACATACCCATAGGATTTTTATATGCTGTTCTATAAGCCCAAAGTGCATCATCTAACTTCTTAGACCAATTCTTTCGGGACCTATTGACAGTTTTTTGTAATATTAATTTTATTTCTCTATTGCTAAGTTCAACTTGACCACTAGACTGAGGATGATAAGGTGATGCAATTCTATGGTTAATATCATATTTAGCAAGCATTTTACGGAAAGCACCATGAATAAAATGTGAACCACCATCAGTCATTAAATATCCAGGGACTCCAAACCTTGGGAAAATGACTTCCTTAAGCATTTTAATAGAGGTGTTGTGATCATCACTACTAGTTGGTATAGCTTCTACCCACTTAGTAACATAATCAACAGCAACCAAAATATGTGTATACCCATTAGAGGAAGGAAAGGGTCCCATGTAATCAAATCCCCAAACATCAAATGGTTCAACAGCAAGAGAATAATTCATAGGCATTTCCTGACGCTTACCAATATTACCAATTCTTTGACATTCATCATAAGATAAAACAAACTTACGGGCATCCTTGAAGAGAGTAGGCCAATAAAAACTAGATTGCAATACCTTGTGAGCAATTCTATCTCCCGCATGATGTCCCCCATAAGCTTCGGAGTGACATTTTCGTAGGATTTGTCCCTGTTCATGCTCAAGTACACAACGTCTAATAATACCATCTACTCCTTCTTTACAAAGATATGGGTCATCCCAAAAGTAATGTCTTAAATCATAGAAGAATTTTTTCTTTTGTTGGTATGTGAAGCTAGGTGGTATATATTTAGCAACAATATAATTGGCATAGTTAGCATACCAAGGAGTGCTATGAGAAACATTTATTGCAGCTAATTGTTCATCAGGAAAACTATCATTAATAGGTTGTGGGTCATCAAGAATATTTTCTAACCTAGACAAGTTATCAGCCACGGGGTTCTCAGCTCCCTTTTTATCAGTGATATGTAAATCAAATTCTTGTAACAAAAGAACCCACCTAACGAGTCTAGGTTTAGCATCCTTCTTTTCCATAAGATATTTTATAGCAACATGATTGGTGTGAACAGTCACTTTAGAATCAACAATGTAAGATCTAAATTTATCACAAGCAAACACAACTGCTAAAAATTCTTTTTCAGTAGTAGCATAATTTCGTTGAGCACTGTCCAGAGTTTTACTAGCATAATGAATAACATTTAATTTCTTATCGACTCTTTGTCCTAGAACAACACCAACAGCATAATCACTAGCATCACACATAATTTGAAAAGGCAAGTTCCAATCAGGTGGTTGAACAATAGGTGCAGAAATCAAGGCTTTCTTAAGTGTTTCAAAGGCTTCTACACAATCATCATCAAAAACAAATGGAACATCCTTTTGTAAAAGATTTGTAAGAGGCCCAGAAATTTTAGAGAAGTCTTTAATAAACCTCCTATAGAAACCAGCATGACCGAGGAAACTACGGATACCTTTGATATCTTTAGGGCATGGCATTTTCTCTATTGCATCAACTTTAGCTTTATCCACCTCAATACCTCGTTCAGAAATTTTATGTCCCAAGACAACACCTTCATTAACCATAAAGTGGCACTTCTCCCAATTCAAGACGAGATTAGTTTGCTCGCATCTCTGCAAAACTCGATCAAGGTTGCTCAAGCAATCATCAAAAGAAGTTCCGTAAACAGAAAAATCATCCAAGAAAACCTCAACAATCTTTTCACAAAAATCAGAGAATATAGCAGTCATACATCTTTGAAAAGTAGCAGGTGCATTGCATAAACCAAAAGGCATACGTCTATAAGCATAAGTTCCAAAAGGGCAAGTAAAGGTGGTTTTCTCTTGATCAGGTTGTGAGACACGTGTTTGAGAAAAAACCGGAATATCCATCAAGAAAGCAAAAATGTGTGTGCTTTGATAGTCTTTCTAACGTTTGATCAATAAAAGGCAGAGGGTAATGATATTTTCTAGTAGCTTTATTTAGTTTTCTAAAATCAATTACCATTCTGTAGCCAGTAACAATTCTTTGTGGAATAAGTTCATTCTTATCATTAGGAACAACGGTAATACCTCCTTTTTTAGGGACACAATGAATGGGACTTACCCATCTACTATCAGCTATGGGATAGATTATACCTGCTTCCAGAAGCTTCAGTATTTCTGTTCTTACCACTTCTTTCATTTTAGGATTTAAGCGTCGTTGGTGATCAACAACAGGTTTAGCATCAGGCTCCATATTAATTTTATGCTGATAGAGAGTGGGACTAATGCCCTTTAAATCAACAACAGTATATCCAATGGCAGCTCGGTGCTTCTTCAGAACCTTCAATAATCTTTCTTCTTCATGTTCTGAAAGGTTAGCACTAATAATAACAGGATAAATCTTTTTCTCATCAAGATAAGCATATTTCAAAGTGTCTGGCAATTGTTTTAATTGAAACACAGGATCAACTTTAGGTGGAGGAGGACCTCCTAGAGTTTCAATAGGCAAATTGTGTTTAAGCAGAGGACGTTGTTCAAAGAAAATTTTATCTATTTCATTTCGTTCATGCAGATGCATAACATTTTCATGGTCTAGCAAATATTGTTCTAGTGGATCGGTAGGAGGCACAGCAATAGAAGCAAGACCAATTATTTCATCCTTACTAGACAATTCTTCCTTATGATGTTTTCTACTAAACTTGGAAAAATTAAACTCATGAGACTCATTACCAAAACTAACACCGACGGTTTGTTTCTCACAATCTATTTTAGCATTGACGATGTTCAAGAAAGGTCTACCAAAGATAATGGGACAAAAGTCATCTTGTGGGGAACCAAGAACAAGAAAATCAGTAGGGTATTTTATTTTCCCACACAAGACTTCAACATCTCTAACAATCCCAAATGGTGTGGTTTTGTCCCTATTAGCAAGTTTAATAGTAACATCTATGTCTTCTATTTCAGCGGGTGCTATATCATTCATAATTTCTTGATATAAGGTAAAAGGAATGGCACTCACGCTAGCACCTATGTCGCATAAACCATGATAACAGTGATCTCCTATTTTAACTGAGACAACAGGCATGCCAACAACGGGTCTATGTTTATCTTTTTCATCGGGTTTGGCAATTCTAGCAGCTTCATCACAGAAGTAAATAACATGCCCATCTATATTTTCAACCAAGAGATCTTTAACCATAGCAACACTAGGTTCTACTTTGATTTGTTCAGCAGGTTTGGAAGTTATAATATAACTTCTGTTGACCACAGTTGAGACTTTAGCATGTTCCTTTTTCCTAACAGGGAAGGTGGTTTTTCAATATAAGCAGTAGGCACAACTGGATCAACATTGTAAATAATAGTTTCATCTTTAGCTACTACTGGTTCTTTAATTTTTTCTTTGATAGGCGGGTGATATTTAAACCACTTCTCCTTAGGGAGGTTAACATGAGTAGCAAATGATTCACAAAAGGAGGCTACTATCTCATAGTCAAGTCCATATTTAGTGCTAAACTTTTGAAAAGCATCGGTATTCGTAATTTTTTTAACACAATCATACTTGAGCTTAATACCTGACTCTTTATCTTTGTCGAGTTCCCAATCTTCAGAGTTGTGTTTAATTCTTTCTAAAAGATCCCACCGGAAATCAATAGTCTTCTTCATAAAGGAACCAGTACAGGAAGTATCAAGCATGGATCGATCATCATGAGAAAGCCGAGCATAAAAATTCTGAATAATAATTTCTCTTGAGAGCTCATGATTGGGGCATGAATATAACATTGACTTAAGCCTCCCCCAAGCTAGAGCGATACTTTCTCCTTCACGAGGCCAAAAATTATATATGTAATTCCGATCACGATGAACTAGATGCATAGGATAATTTTTTTGGTGAAATTCTAATTTCAATCGATTCCAATTCCAAGATCCAATATCATCGCATAGCCTAGACCATGCCAATGCTTTTCCCTTAAAAGATAAAGGGAAAACCATCTTCTTAGCTTCATCTCCGGGTAAACCTGCAAGCTTAAATAATCCACAAATTTCATCCACATATATCAAGTGCATATCAGGATGTTTGCATTGTTTGTATATGTTTGCTTGTTTAATGATTCTATTTGAGGATAGGAGTATTAAATATGTAGAGGCATTTAGTATGCAATGTTAAATAATAATTTTAGTGATTTGCTACAGTAGAGAATGATAAGGTGTTGCATTGATTCATACTAACTTTTCTCACGAGTTCTTGTTGAGTTTTGTGTGGATGAAGTTTTTAAGATTTAGGGAAACCGTGATATAAAAGGAATTAAGGAGACACAAAAGCTCAAGCTTGGGGATGCCCAAGGCGTCCCGATATAACATTTCAAGAAGTCTCAAGCATCTAAGCTTGGGGATGCCCCGGTTGGCATCCCGCCTTTCTTCTTTAACAATGATCGGTCGTATCGGTTGAGCCTAAGTTTTTGCTTCTTCACATGATGTGTGCTATTTTTAGAATGTCATTTTATTTTGTTTTGCTTGCTTTTTTAATAAAATACTTAGATCTGAAATTCTTAAATGAGAGAGAATCTTCACATAGCTACTTAATTATTTGACTACTCATTTGATCTTCACTTACATCTTTTTGGAGTAGTTTGTCAGTTGCTCTAGTGCTTCACTTATATCTTTTTAGATCACGGCGGTGGTTTTATTTTGAAGAAATTGATGAGCTCTCATTCTTCACTTATATTATTTTGAGAGTCTTATAAACAGCATGGTAATTTGCTCATGTTATGAATTTAGTCCTAATATGATGGGCATCCAAGAGGGATATAATAAAAACTTTCATATAAAGAGCATTGAATAGATGAGAAGTTTGATTCCTTGCATTTGTTTTGAGATATAAAGATGGTGATATTAGAGTCATGCTAGTGAGTAATTGTGGATTGGTATAAATACTTGTGTTAAAGTTTGTGATTCCCGTAGCATGCACGTATGGTGAACCGTTATGTGATGAAGTCGGAGCATGATTTATTTTTTGATTGTCATCCTTATGAATGGCGGCCGGGGACGAGCAATGGTCTTTTCCTACCAATCTATCCCCCTAGGAGCATGCGTGTAGTACTTTGTTTCGATGGCTAATAAATTTTTGTAATAAGTATGTGAGTTCTTTATGACTAATGTTGAGTCCATGGATTATACGCACTCTCACCCTTCCACCATTGCTAGCCTCTCTAGTACCGCGCAACTTTCGCCGGTGCATTAAACCTACCATATACCCTTCCTCAAAACAGCCATCATACCTACCTATTATGGCATTTCCATAGCCATTCCGAGGTATATTTCCATGCAACTTCCACCGTTCCGTTTATTATGACACATACCATCATTGTCATATTGCTTTGCATGATCATGTAGTTGGCATAGTATTTGTCGCAAAGCCACTGTCCATATTTTTTATACATGTCACTCTTGATCATAGCACATCCCGGTACACCGCCGGAGGCATTCATATAGAGTCATATCTTGTTCTAGTATCGAGTTGTAATTTTTGAGTTGTAAGTAAATAAAAGCATGATGATCATCATTAGTAGAGCATTGTCCCATGTGAGGAAAGGATGATGCAAGCTATGATTCCCTCATAAGTTGGGATGAGTCCCCGGACTTTATAAAAAAAAGAGGCCAAAGAAGCCCAAACAAAAAAGAGAGAAAAAATGAGAGAAAAGAGAGAAGGGACAATGTTACTATCCTTTTTCCACACTTGTGCTTCAAAGTAGCACCATGATCTTCATGATAGAGAGTCTCCTATTTTGTCACTTTCATATACTAGTGGGAATTTTTCATTATAGAACTTGGCTTGTATATTCCAATGATGGGCTTCCTCAAAATTGCCCTAGGTCTTCGTGAGCAAGCAAGTTGGATGCACACCCACTTAGTTTCTTTTTGAGCTTTCATGCACTTATAGCTCTAGTGCTTTCATTGCCTGGTGATGACCCACAAGTATAGGGGATCAATCGTAGTCTTTTTGATAAGTAAGAGTGTCGAACCCAACAAGGAGCAGAAGGAAATGACAAGCGGTTTTCAGCAAGGTAATGTCTGCAAGCACTGAAATTATAAGTAACGAGTAGTTTGGTAACAAGATAATTTGTAACGAGCAAGTAACGGTAATGGTAACAAAAGTGCAGCAAGGTAGCCCAATCCTTTTGAGGCAAACGACAGGCCAAAACGATCTCTTATGATAAACAAAGCGTTCTTGAGGGTACACGGGAATTTCATCTAGTCACTTTCATCATGTTGGTTTGATTTGTGTTCGCTACTTTGATAATTTGATATGTTGGTGGACCAGTGCTTAGGTGCTGTTCTTACTTGAATAAACCTCCTACTTATGATTAACCCCCTCGCAAGCATCCACAACTACGAGAAAAGCATTAAGAATAAATCTAACCATAGCATTAAACTTTTGGGTCCAAATCAGTCTCTTACGGAATAGCGCATAAACTAGGGTTTAAGCTTCTGTCACTCTCGCAGCCCATCATCTAATAACTACTCCACAGTGCATTCCCTTAGGCCCTAATAAGGTGAAGTGCCATGTAGTCGACGTTCACATGACACCACTAAGGTAATCACAACATACATATCATCAAAATATCGAACACATATCAAGTTCACATGATTACTTGCAACAAGATTTCTCCCGTGACCTCAAGACAAAAGTAACTACTCACTAATGATAATCATGCTCAAGATCAGAGGAGTATTAAATAGCATAATGGATCTGAACATATAATCTTCCACCAAATAAACCATATAGTAATCAACTACAAGATGTAATCAACACTACTAGTCACCCACAAGTACCAATCTATAGTTCCTGTACAAAGATTGAACACAAGAGATGAACTAGGGTTTGAGAGGAGATGGTGCTGTTGAAGATGTTGATGGAGATTGCCCTCCCCAAGATGGGAGAGTTGTTGGTGATGATGATGACGATGATTTCCCCCTCCGGGAGGGAAGTTCCCCTGGCGGAATCGCTCCGTCGGAGGGCAAAAGTGCTCCTGCCCAAGTTCCGCCTCGAGACTGCGGCGCTTCGTCCTGAAAGTCCTCTCCTTATTTTTTCTTGGTCAAAATGACTTATATATACCAGAAGAGGGGCACCGGAGGTGGGCCGAGGAGGGCACAACCCACCAGGGCGCGCCTGGGCTCCCTAGCGCGCCCAGGTGGGTTGTGCCCACCTAGTGGGCCCCCTCTGGTACTTATTGGCTCCAATAATTCTTATATATTCCATAAAAATTCCTCGTGAAGTTTCAGCTCATTTGGAGTTGTGCAGAATAGGTAGCCTGACGTAGCTTTTTCAGGTCCTGATTTCCAGCTGCCGGAATTCTCCCTCTTTGTGTGAACCTTGCATATTATGAGAGAAAAGGCATTAGAATTACTCCAAAAAGCATTATTATGCATAAAAACATCATAAATAACAGTAGGAAAACATGATGCAAAATGGACGTACCACATGGCAATCTCTACTCACTTGCATCGATATCAATTGATGGGCATCTCCATAGCCCATTAATTTGCCTAGTTGATGTGGGACTTTGTCCTTCTTTTTGTCTTCTCCACAACCACCATATTCTATTCCACCTATAGTGCTATATCCATGGCTCACGCTCATGTATTGCGTGAAAGTTGAAAAAGCTTGAGAACATTAAAAGTATGAAACAATTGCTTGGCTTGTCTTCGGTGTTGTGCATGATGAAATATTTTGTGTGATGAAGATAGAGCATAGCCAGACTATATGATTTTGTAGGGATAACTTTCTTTGGCCATGATATTTTGAGAAGACATGATTGCTTTATTAGTATGCTTGAAGCATTATTGTTTTTATGTCAATATTAAACTTTTGTTTTGAATCTTATGGATCCGAACATTCATGCCACAATAAAGAAGATTACATTGATAAATATGTTAGGTAGCATTCTGATAACCCACAAGTATAGGGGATCGCAGCAGTTTTCGAGGGTAGAGTATTCAACCCAAATTTATAGATTCGACACAAGGGGAGCCAAAGAATATTTGTAAGTATTAGCAGCTGAGTTGTCAATTCAACCACACCTGGAGATTAATTATCTGCAGCAAAGTGATCAGTAGCAAAGTAGTATGATAGTTTTGATTGTAGTAGCAACAGCAATAGTAACGGTAATAGTGATAGCAGTGATTTTGTAGCAAGTGCAACAGTAACAGTAACAGTAGTAACTTAGCAAGATCAATATGTAGGAAAATCATAGGCATTGGATCGGTAATTTGTTGGATGATATTCATCATGTGACAGTCATAACCTAGGGCGATACGGCACTAGCTCCAGTTCATAAATATAATGTAGGCATGTATTCCGTAAATAGCCATACGTGCTTATGGAAAGAACTTGCATGACATCTTTTGTCCTACCCTTCCGTGGCAGTGGGGTCCATATTAGAAACTAAGGGATATTAAGGCCTCCTTTTAATAGAGAACTGGAACAAAGCATTAACACTCGGTGAATACATGAACTCCTCAAACTACGGTCATCACCGGGAGTGGTCCCGACTATTGTCACTCCGGGGTTGCCGGACCATAACACGTAGTAGGTGACTATAACTTGCAAGATCGGATCTAGAACATAGATATAATGATGATAACATAAACGGTTCAGATCTGAAATCATGGCACCCGAGCCCAAGGTGACAAGCATTAAGCATGGCAAAGTCATAGCAACATCAATCTCAGAACATAATGGATACTAGGGATCAAGCCCTAACAAAACTAACTCGATTACATGATGAATCTCATCCAACTCCTCACCGACCAGCGAGCCTACGAAGGAATTACTCACTCTCGGTGGGGAGCATCATGGAATTGGCGATGGAGAAGGGTTGGTAATGACGAAGATCGAAGATCCCCCTCTCTGGAGCCCCAAACGGACTCCAGATCTGGCCTCCCGATGAAGAACAGGAGGTGGCGGCGGCTCCGTCTCGCAAAACACGATAATTCTTTCTCCCTGATTTTTTCTAGAAAAATAGGATTTTATAGCGTCGGTTTCAGGGTCTGCGGGGCCACCAGGTGGGGACAACCCACCTGGGCGCGCCTGGGGAGCAGGCGCGCCCTGGTGGGTTGTGCCCACCTAGGTGCCCCCCTCAGGTGGCTCTTGGCTCCAGAAATTCTCTTATTTTGTATAAAAATTCCTCGCAAAGTTTCGTTCCATTCCGAGAACTTTTATTTCTGCACAAAAACAACACCATGGTAGTTCTGCTGAAAACAACGTCAGTCCGGGGTTAGTTTCATTCAAATCGTGCAAATTAGAGTCCAAAACAAGAGGAAAAGCATTAGGAAAAGTAGATACGTTGGAGACGTATCAACTCCCCCAAGCTTAAACCTTTGCTTGTCCTCAAGCAATTCAGTTGATAAACTGAAAGTGAAAAAGAAAAAATTTTACGAACTCTTTTGCTCTTGTTTGCATAAATAAGCTTAAACAGCACCCAGGTTTTCAGCCAATATTATAACTAACCATGTCGACAATAACTCTTAAAAATTATATTAACTCATATCAATGACATAATCAGCTAGCGATCAATAATAAGATATCTCAAATAGCAACACGTTATCAAAACAACCATGATATAATATGACAATAGTGGTATCTCGCTAGCCCTTTCTGAGACCGCAAAACATAAATGCAGAGCACCTCCAAAGTTCAAGCAGCGACTAAATATTGTAATTCATGGTAGAAAAGATCCAGTCATGATGCACCCAACATTAGCTACACACAATGCATAAGCATGACAGCAGTGCTCTCAGGTTCTGGCGCTTATTTAAGAAGGTGATGACACAACATAAAAGTAAATAGATAGTCGCTTCGCAGAGGGAAGCAGTGATTTGCAGAGGTGCCAGAGCTCAAAGCTTAAATTGAGAGATAAAAACATTTTGAGAGGCATACTTTTCCCGCAACGAAAACGACTTAGAGTTTCCAATACTTTCCATGCTAGATATATCATAGGCGGTTCCCAAACAGAAATTAAAGTTTATTCCTTTTTCCACCATACTTTCACTTTCCATGGCTAACCGTATCCACGGGTGCCCTCCATACCAACACTTTCCAAGGAATTTATTATTTGACAACATAAAGTAAATTCATTTTTCATTTCGGGGCTGGGCATCCCTAATACCTTTGCCGTACTCTCGTACAATGACAAGTGAATAAACACTCATCGTGAGAATAACACATCTAGCATGGAAAAATATCGGCCACCCCTCACCGCCTCGCGAGCGGTATGAGCACACAAAAGAGAAATTTATTTTGAAAATTAGAGATAGCACATGCAAATTTACTTTGGGCGGCAGGGTAATACCGCATATAGGTAGGTATGGTGGACTCATCTGGAATAACTTGGGTTTCAGGTTTTGGATGTACAAGCAGAATTCCCACTTAGTATAGGTGAAGGCTAGCAAATAGGTTGAGAAGCGGCCAGCTAGAGAGCAACAACGGTCATGAACATGCATTATGCATAAGTAACATTGGACACTAGCATGAGTAGGATATGAACACCATGAACATAAATATCATAGAGGCTATGTTGGTTTTGATTCAACTACATGCATGAACATGTGCCAAGTCAAGCCACTCGAACGTTCAGAGGAGGATACCATATCATCATACTACATCACAATCATCTTAACGCAATGTTGATATCCAAGATAAATCATTATTCACTCCCAGCTACTTATGC
Organism: Thinopyrum elongatum; assembly: GCA_011799875.1. Classification (NCBI taxonomy): domain Eukaryota; kingdom Viridiplantae; phylum Streptophyta; class Magnoliopsida; order Poales; family Poaceae; genus Thinopyrum; species Thinopyrum elongatum. The sequence goes on along the minus strand of CM022301.1, from coordinate 445,683,340 downwards.
ATGGCATGAGAAACTATAATCTCTAATTGTCATTGCAAACATGTTTGATCATAATGGGTTGAATCATGGATACTAGGTTAAACATATTTACAAAAACAGAACAAGTCGAGTTCATACCCGTTTCTCTCTGCCACGGCCAGTTCATCGAATATCGTCATTATTGCCTTTCACTTGCACGACCGAACGATATGAAAATAATAATAGTGCAAGAGTGCCATGGACTAAGCTGGAATCTGCAAACATTTATTCAATAGGAGAAGACAAGGTAAAATGGGCTCTTTGTTAGATTAACAATAATGCATATGAGAGCCACTCAACATTTTCATCATGGTCTTCTCCTTGGTATGACTGAATAAAAGAAAAGAAGTTCAGAGAAACACACTGAAATATTTTTGGAGTTTTTGGTTTTCTGAAGGAAAGCAAATAAAGGAGAAAAACAAAAACAAGAAAACTATTTACACGGGAAAACTCCCAACAAGCAAAAGAAGAAAAAGGAAATCTTTTTGAGTTTTCTTTTTAGTGCTACAACAATTTAAACTAGGAAGAAAAATAAAAAAGAAGCAAGAAATATATTTTTGGATTTCCTCAAAGTTTTTCAAACACACAAGAAGAAAGCAAGAAAATAATTCTAACATGGATAATACAATGAAAAGGTGTGGACACCAACAACTGAAATGAAATGTGTAAACATGAATGTAATGTCGGTGGAAATACGTACTCCCCCAAGCTTAGGCTTTTGGCCTAACTTGGTAATCACCAGTCGTAGAAGCCATGAGGTCCTATGTTGAAGTGCTGAGGTGCGGGCACCTGAGGGTCCCACTACTGAGGCTCCTCCTGTGCCGCAACCTTGTTATTCCGGTAAGCGATGATGTCCGTAGGCATAATCCTGTATCCACCCCTGTCAATGGGATCAAACAAAGCAGGTGCAGGCAGTGGAATAATATCACGAGTTTTCACACTAAAAACTAGATTATAAGGAAGAGGAATGTCAGGATAATCGGCAGCAATAAACTGATGGTATTCCATAGCAGCGCGATCTAGGTGAACCTTGGGTAGAGGGTAATCATGCTGGCGTATCTGAACATTAAAGCGAGCTGCCAGGCGAGTAGCGTAAATACCACCATGTATTTTACCCTTGGATTTATTAATGTGGAGGCGGCGTGCCACAATAGCTCCCAAGCTATAAGTGTTGTCGCCTTCCAGTGCACGACGTAAAACAGCAAGGTCTGGGGCACTGAGTGCACCCACCTTCTCTCTAGCAAGCAAGCACTTTGCAATGAAAAGAGCAAAATAATGAACAACAGGAAATTGCAAGCTAGTGGTGGTGACACTCGACACTCCTCTCTCGTCTCCCACAGACAGAGTACGGTAAAAACCTTCAAACTCTGCAGGCCTAGGCTCTACCAATCCACCATCAGAAGGAAGCAAGCATATTTCACAAAATTCAGTAAGTGGTATCTGATGAGGTTCAGCATATAAATTAAACTGCACTTCAAGGGGATTATTCCTAGGAAGGAAAGTAAAACTTTGCACAAAGGAATTTGTGAGGAGATGATACTGTTCGCATTCAGCTGCGATGAAGTCGGTGAGGCTAGCATTAGCAGCATATTGTGCAAACTCTTGGAGGATTCCGGCCCCTTCCATGAACGGGGTATGCGGCCATTCGCACAGCCGTAACTCCGCCAACCTCCGGGTGCGGAGATCACTGTCAGATGACTCCCCAATTACTCCCTTGGAGTTCTTCTTGGAAGCAAACTTCCTAAAGATACTCATGTTTTTCCAAGCAACAATCCCCCGAAACAATTTCGGAAAGGGAGCTTCGAGCAAAGAGATCAAAATCAGCGGGTTTGAGAGCAAGAACACGAGAGCAAGAGCAATGGTGAATTTTTTCTGGAGGTAGGTGATGATGTGGGATGAAGAGATAAGTGAGGGGGCCCACGTGGGGACCACAACCCACCAGGGCGCGCCTGGGGGTCCTGGCACGCCCAGGTGGGTTGTGCCCACCTGGTGCACCTCCCTCTGATATTATTTGCACCAGAAATTCTTAAATAATCAGAAAAAAATCGTATTAAATTTTCAGGGCATTCTGAGAACTTTTATTTTTGGGTCATTTTTTTATTGCACGGAAAACTCAGAAAATAGACAAAACATGGCATTTTATTTTATTTAACTAATAAAAATAGAAAATAAAAGGTAGGGACAGAAGGTAGTGCTCACTAAATTCATCAACTTCATACCTCTAAAAAATGATCCATTAATAAGGTTGATCAAGTCTTATTAACAACCACTTTCGATTAGCATGAAACCGAAGAACTTTCGTAAATCACTAAGTTACCTCAACAGGGATATGAATGTCCCCAACAATAAGCATTTCATATTTCTTTTTGGCAGTAGGTAGAGGTAGTTGAAAACTTCCAATAGTGATTGTCGGAGATTTTTCAATAACATTAATACCATTCACTTGGAATTGTTTCTTCGGAAAGTGCACCGTATGCTCATTACCATTGATATGAAAAGTGACCTTGCTTTTATTGCAATCAATAACAGCCCATGCAGTATTCAAGAAGGGTCTACCAAGGATAATCGACATGTTGTCGTCCTCGGGCATCTCAAGTATAACAAAGTCAGTCAAAATAGTAACATTAGCAACAACAACGGGCACATCCTCACAAATACCGGTAGGTATGGCAGTTGATTTGTCAGCCATTTGCAAAGATATTTCAGTAGGTGTGAGTTTATTCAAATCAAGTCTTTTATATAAAGAGAAAGGCATAACACTAACACCAGCTCCCAAATCACATAAAGCAGTTTTCACATAATTCTTTTTGATGGAGCAAGGTATAGTTGCTATTCCCGGATCTCCAAGTTTTTAAGGTACTCCATCCTTAAAAGTGTAATTAGCAAGCATGGTGGAGATTTTAGCTTCCGGTATTTTTCTCTTATTAGTGATGATGTCCTTCATGTACTTTGCATAAGGAGGCATTTTCAAGATATCAGTCAAGCGAGTACGCAAAAAGACTGGCCTCAGCATTTCAGCAAAGCGTTCAAATTCTTCATCATCTTTCTTTTTAGTTGTCTTAGGTGGAAAAGGCATAGGTTTTTGGACCCATGGTTCTCTTTCTTTACCGTGTTTTCTAGCAATAAAATCTCTTTTACCGTATCGTGTATTCTTGGTTTGTGGGTTATCAAGATCAACAGCTGGTTCTATCTCAACATCATTGTCTGGTTCTTTATTATTTGTTTGAGTTTCTTCATGAACCTCATCATTATCTTTTTCATTATCAGAAGGTGAATGTTCATTACCAGATTGAGTTTCAGCATCAGAAATAGAAACATCATTATCATTATCAGGAGGTTTCTCTACTTCAGGTTCACTAGAAGCATGCAAAGTCCTATCATTTTTCTTTTTCTTTTTCTTTTTAGAAGGACTAGGTGCAGTGGTATTGTTCCTTTGTGAATCTTGTTCAATTATTTTTGGGTGTCCCTCAGGATAAAGTGGTTCCTGAGTCATTTTACCTCCTCTAGTTGCAACTCTAACAGCAAAGTCATGTATGTTGTTATTCATTTCATCAAGCAATTCTCTTTGAGATTTAGCAACTTGTTCTAACTGGGTTTGTACCATAGAAGCATGCTTCCCTACACCTCTGACATCATTTGAGATTCTAAATAACAAGTCACTCAAGCGAGCAATCATATCAGAATTGTATTTTAATTGTTTCATAACATTTGCATTGAAGTGATCTTGTTTTCTAGTGTAATTTTCAAACTCATAAAGGCATTGGCTAGGGTGCATATTGTGAGGATTATCATTATCATTGAATTTCATTAGATAATTTACCTCTACCACCTTAAGCAGTGGTGGTGTATCAAGCCCATGTATTTCTTCAATAGGAGGTAAATTTTTGACATCCTCAGCTTTAATACCTTTTTCCTTCATAGATTTCTTTGCCTCTTGCATATCTTCGGGACTGAGATATAAAATACCCCTCTTCTTCGAAGTGGGTTTAGGCGGTATTTCAGGAGGAGTCCAATCATCATAATTTTTCAATATGTTATTCAATAGTTCTTCGGCTTGTCCAATAGTTCGTTCCTTGAAAACACAACCAGCACAACTATCTAGGAAATCCCTAGAAGCATCGGTTAGTCCATTATAGAAGATATAAAGTATTTCATTTTTCTTAAGAGGATGATCAGGCAAAGCATTAAGTAACTGGCAAAGACTTCCCCAAGCTTGTGGGAGACTCTCTTCTTTAATTTGCACAAAGTGAAATATTTCCTGTAAGGCAGCTTGTTTCTTATGAGCAGGAAAATATTTTTTAGAGAAGTAATAAATCATATCCTGGGGACTACGCACACAACCAGGAGCAAGAGTATTGTACCAAGCTTTAGCATCACCCTTTAATGAGAATGGAAATAATTTGAGAATATAGTAATAGCGAGTTTTCTCATCATGAGTAAAAAGGGTGGCTATGTCATTTAACTTAGTAAGATGTGCCACAATAGTCTCAGTTTCATAACCATGGAAAGGATAAGATTCAACCAAAGTAATTAACTTTGGGTCGATAGAGAATTCATAATCCTTATCATCAATAAAGATAGGTGAGGTAGCAAACTTAGGATCATATTGCATTCTAGCATTCAGAGATTTTTCTTTATACTTGCATAATAATTTCTCTAGGTCATCTCTATCCTTACAAGCAAGAATATCTCTAGTTGTCTCCTCATTCATAACATAACCTTCTGGTACCTTGGGCAATTCATATCTAGGAGGACTAGTTCTAGCAGGTGTTTCAAGATTTTTAGTTTCAAGCTCATCATCCGTTTCAACAATATCATGTTGTCTTACTCTAGCAATTTGTTCATCAAGAAATTCACCTAGTGGCACATCATCATCAAGCAAGGTACTGGCATCATCATAAGCATTCATAGCAGAAGTAGCATCATCAATAACTTGTGACATATCAGAATTAATAGCATGTGGTGGTGTTGCAAGTTTACTTATAACAGAAGGTGAATCTAAAGCGGAGCTGGATGGCAGTTCCTTACCTCCCCTCGTCTTAGAGGGAAAAATCTTAGTCTTAGCATCCTTCAGATTCTTCATAGTGAATAATTGATAATAATCCCAAGTGACTCAACAAATATAGCTATGCTTCCCGGCAACGGCGCCAGAAAAAGGTCTTGATAACCCACAAGTATAGGGGATCGCAACAGTTTTTGAGGGTAGAGTATTCAACCCAAATTTATAGATTCGACACAAGGGGAGCCAAAGAATATTTGTAAGTATTAGCAGCTGAGTTGTCAATTCAACCACACCTGTAGATTAATTATCTGCAACAAAGTGATCAGTAGCAAAGTAGTATGATAGTTTTGATAGTAGTAGCAACAGCAATAGTAACGGTAACAGTGATAGCAGTGATTTTGTAGCAAGTGCAACAGTAACAGTAATAGTAGTAACTTAGCAAGATCAATATGTAGGAAAATCGTAGGCATTGGATCAGTAATTTGTTGGATGATATTCATCATGTGACAGTCATAACCTAGGGCGACACGACACTAGCTCCAGTTCATAAGTATAATGTAGGCATGTATTCCGTAAATAGTCATACATGCTTATGGAAAGAACTTGCATGACATCTTTTGTCCTACCCTCCCGTGGCAGCGGGGTCCATATTGGAAACTAAGGGATATTAAGGCCTCCTTTTAATAGAGAACCAGAACAAAGCATTAACACTCGGTGAATACATGAACTCCTCAAACTATGGTCATCACCGGGAGTGGTCCCGACTATTGTCACTCCGGGGTTGCTGGATCATAACACGTAGTAGGTGACTATAACTTGCAAAATCGGATCTAGAACATAGATATAATGATGATAACATAAACGGTTCAGATCTGAAATCATGGCACCCGGGCCCAAGGTGACAAGCATTAAGCATGGCAAAGTCATAGCAACATCAATCTCAGAACATAATGGATACTAGGGATCAAGCCCTAACAAAACTAACTCAATTACATGATGAATCTCATCCAACTCCTCACCGACCAGCGAGCCTACAAAGGAATTACTCACTCCCGGTGGGGAGCATCATGGAATTGGCGATGGAGAAGGGTTGGTGATGACGAAGATCGAAGATCCCCCTCTCCGGAGCCCCAAACGGACTCCAGATCTGGACTCCCGATGAAGAACAGGAGGTGGCGGCGGCTTCGTCTCGCAAAACACGATAATTGTTTCTCCCTGATTTTTTTCTGGAAAAATAGGATTTTATAGCGTCGGTTTCATGGTCTGCGGGGCCACCAGGTGGGGACAACCCATCTGGGCGCGCCTGGGGGGGCAAGCGCGCCCTGGTGGGTTGTGCCCACCCAGGTGCCCCCCTCAGGTGGCTCTTGGCTCCAGAAATTCTCTTATTTTGTATAAAAATTCCTCGCAAAGTTTCGTTCCATTCCGAGAACTTTTATTTCTGCACAAAAACAACACCATGGTAGTTCTGCTGAAAACAGCGTCAGTCCGGGGTTAGTTTCATTCAAATCGTGCAAATTAGAGTCCAAAAGAAGAGGAAAAGCGTTAGGAAAAGTAGATACGTTGGAGACGCATCACATTCACACTTCATAAATTCTTTCTTTTATCATTTACCTACTCGAGGACGAGCAGGAATTAAGCTTGGGGATGCTGATACGTCTCCAACGTATTTATAATTTATGAAGTATTCATGCCATGTTTGGAACAATTTTATATGGTTTTGGTATGATTTTATTAGAACTAACCCGGACTGATGCTGCTTTCAGCAAAACTACTGTGGTGTCATTTTTTGTGCAGAAATAAAAGTTCTCGGAATGGGCTGAAAATTTAGGGTGATTTTTATGGACCAAAAGAGACCCCCGAAGCACCGAAGCTGGGCCAGGAAGTGATCGAGGTGGCCACAAGCCTGGGGGGCGCGCCCACCCCCCTAGGGCGTGCCTCCCGAGCTTTGGGCCCCTCGAGCACCCCCCTGACTTGTTTCCAATGCCAAAAATTCTTATAAATACGGAAACCCCCAAAAAGAACCCTAGATCAGAAGTTCCACCGCCGTAAGCCTCTGTAGCCACGAAAAACCAATTGGGAGCCTGTTTCGGCACCCTGCCGGAGGGGGAAATCATCACCGGAGGCCATCTTCATCATCCCGGCGGTCTCCATGACGAGGAGGGAGCAGTTCACCCTCGGGGCTGAGGGTATGTACCAGTAGCTATGTGTTTGATCTCTCTCTCTCATGTTCTTGATTTGGCACGAGCTTGATGTACCGCGAGCTTTGTTAATATATTTGGATCTTATGGTGTTCTTCCCCCTCTACCTTCTTGTGATTAATTGAGTCTTGCTCTTTGAGGTTTCGTTATGTTGGATTGAGTATTGGATTTGAGAACACTTGATGTATGTCTTGCGATGGGATATTTGTGGTGACAATGGGATGTTCCATTGATTCACTTGATGTATGTATTGGCACTCAACTCGCGGATTCCCGAGGTGACATTGGGGTAATCTATGCATAGGGGTTGATGCACGTTTTCGTCCTACGCTCTCCGATAGAAACTTTGGAGTGACTCCTTGTCGCACGTTGAGGGATTGCCATATGATTTAATTATGTTATCATTGTTGAGAGAATTTGCACTCATGAAAGTATGAACCCTAGGCTTTGTTTTCAAGCATTGCAATACCGTTTTTGCTCACTTTTGTTACTAGTTACCTTGCTGTTTTTATATTTTCAGATTACAAAAACCTATATCTACTATCCATATTACACTTGTATCACCATCTCTTTGCCGAACTAGTGCACCTATACAATTTACCATTGTATTGGGTGTGTTGTGGACACAAGAGACTCTTTGTTATTTGGTTGTAGGGTTGTTTGAGAGAGACCATCTTCATCCTATGCCTCCCACGGATTGATAAACCTTAGGTCATCCACTTGAGGGAAATTTGCTACTGTCCTACAAAACTCTGCGCTTGGAGGCCCGACTAGAGACTACAAGGAGAAGGTTACGTAGTAGACATCATTTATCAACGCGGTTGATGTGGTCTTACACCTTCACGATCCGCCCGATCAAGTACCGAACGTACGGCACCTCCACATTCAGCACACGTTCATCTCGATGACATCCTCGCCTTCTTGATCCAGCAAGATAGGCAAAGTAGTAGATGAGTTCCGACAGCACGACGGTGTGGTGACGGTGGTGATGCAACTATCTCCTCAGGGCTTCGCCGAGCACTAGGAAAATATGACCAAGGAAGAACTAGAGGGAGAGGGGCACCGCACACGGCTTGGGAATCGTGGTCTCTATTGCCCCTATCCCTCCACACATATATATAAGTGGAGGGGGGAGAGGAGGCAGCCCTAGGGCGCCCCCAAGTGGCCGGCGGCTGCCCTAGAGGCCTGCCTAGCCGCGCCCCCCTTCCATATTTGAACATGGGGGGAAGGAAAGGGGGGCTGGCTGCCTTAGGGCGCCACCCCTTCCCCTCCTTTCCTTCCCTCCCTCCTTGGTGCATGGGCAGGGGGTGGAGGGGCGTGCCAGCCCCCTTGTGGGCTGGTGTGCTCCCCCCTTTGGCCCATAAGGCCCACTACTTTACCGGTGGCCTGGATGCCCATATTGGTTCCTACATATTCTACGAAGCTCTTTATCGGTTGAACCTTTTATGACAACATACGTAATTCCCTTTGTCTGTCGGTATGTTACTTGCCCGAGATTTGATCGTTGGTATCTCCATACCTAGTTCAATCTCGTTACCGGCAAGTCTCTTTACTCGTTCCGTAATACATCATCTCGTAACTAACTCCTTAGTCACTTTGCTTGCAAGCTTCTTGTGATGTGTATTACCGAGAGGGCCCAGAGATACCTCTCCGATATACGGAGTGACAAATCCCAATCTCGATTCACGCCAACTCAACAGACACCTTCGGAGATACCTGTAGAGCATCTTTATGACCACCCAGTTACATTGTGACGTTTGATAGCACACAAAGTATTCCTCCGGTATCCAGGAGTTGCATGATCTCATGGTCGAAGGAATATGTATTTGACATTAAGAAAGCAGTAGCAATAAACTGAACGATCATACGCTAAGCTAACGGATGGGTCTTATCCATCACATCATTCTCCTAATGATGTGATCCCGTTATCAAATGACAACACATGTCCATGGTTAGGAAACTTTAACCATCTTTCATCAATGAGCTAGTCTAGTAGAGACTCACTAGGGACACGGTATTTTTTTATGTATCCACACATGTATTTAAGTTTCCGGTCAATACAATTCTAGCATGAATAATAAACCTTTATCATGATTAAGGAAATATAATAATAACAACTTTATTATTGCGTCTAGGGCATATTTCCATCATCAGCCCCACCTACAACCAGGCCATTAGCATGGAAGAGCTACCTCACGTAAATGAGGTGCTCAACCGCATCGAGAGAATGCTGATCTCTAATGATAAGACCTCGGTCTACAACAGGATCGGACTTAAAGCCGACGACCGGGAAATTTACATCCCACCCACTGATACGTCTCCAATGTATCTATAATTTTTGCTTGTTCCATGCTGTGATATTATCATTCTTGGATGTTTTACAATCATTTTATAGCAACTTTATATCAATTTTTGGGACTAACCTTTTGACATAGTGCCCAGTGCCAGTTGCTGTTTTTGCATGTTTTTTACTTCGCAGAATATCAATACCAAACGGAGTCCAAACGCAACGAAACTTTTTGGAGATTTTTTCTGGACCAGAAGACACCCAGTGGGCCAAAGAAGTACCAGAGGGGAGGCCCGAGGTGGGCACAACCCACCAGGGCGCGCCAGGAGGCCCAGGCGCGCCCAGGGGGGTTGTGCCCCCCTGATGACCTTCCGCATCGCCTCTTCGCCCTATAAATTCCCAAATATTCCAGAAACCCTAGGGGAGTGGACGAAACACAATTCCAGCCGCCGCAAGTTCCAGAACCACGAGATGCAATCTAGACACCATCACGGAGGGGTTCATCATCCTCATTGGTGCCTCTCCGATGATGCGTGAGTACTTCATCATAGACCTACGGGTCCGTAGGCAGTAGCTAGATGGCTTCCTTTCTCTCTTTTGATTCTCAATACAATGGTCTCTTGGATATCTATTTGATGTAACTCTTTTTTGCGGTGTGTTTGTTGAGATCTGATGAACTTTGAGTTTATGATCAGATCTATATCCACGAATATTATTTGAGTCTTCTTTTGATCTCTTATATGCATGATTATTTATAGCCTCATATTTCTTCTTCAAATCTTTGGTTTAGTTAGGACAACTAGATCGATTTTTCTTGCCATGGGAAGAGGTGCTTTGTGATGGGTTCGATCTTGCGGTGTACTTTCCCAGTGAAAGAAGGGGCAGCAAGACACGCATGTATCATTGCTATTAAGGATAACAAGATGGGGGCTATTCCTACATGAATAGATCTCGTCTACATCATGTCTTCATTCTTATTGCATTACTCCGTTTCTCCATGAACTTAATACACTAGATGCATGCTGGATAGCGGTCGATGTGTGGAGTAATGGTAGTAGATGCAGGCAGGAGTCGGTTCACTAATCTTGGACGTGATGCCTATATATTGATCATTGCCTTGGATATCGTCATAATTATTCGATCTTCTATCAATTGCCCAACAGTAATTAGTTTACCCACCATGTGCTATTTTCTTGAGAGAAGCCACTAGTGAAATCTACGGCCCCCGGGTCTATTCTTTATCATATTTGCTTTGAGATTATTTTTATTTGCTTTTATTTTCAGATCTACTATTCCAAAACCCAAAAATACCTTGTTGCATTTTTTGTTACTTATTTTATTTCGCGTTTTATCGAGATCTATTTATCCAATCTACACAAATTTTATCCCGTCAACTTAACAATTTCTGGTGCCGTTATCCTAAGAGGGATTGAGAACCCCTCATACGCGTCGGGTTGCAAGTATTTGTTCTTTGTGTGTAGGTACTATTTGCATAGTGTTACTTGGTTCTCCTACTGGATTGATACCTTGGTTTCATAACTGAGGGAAATACCTACCGTAGCTGTGCTGCCTCATCCCTTCCTCTTTGGGGAAATACCGACGTAGTTCAAGTGACATCAAAAGGAATTTCTGGCGCCGTTGCCAGGGAGACATCATCAACATTTATCAGGTTCCTAATCACAAATCTCATCTCCTTACAATTTACATTATTTGCCATTTGCCTCTCGTTTTGATCTCCCCCACTTCACAAAAATTTGCCATTTTATTCGCCCCCTTTTTCGTTCACCTTTTTTTCGTCAGATCTATCTTTTTGTGTGTGATCTTGTTTGCTACTTTGACATTATGGCTAGTTCTTCCTCTATTGCATGTACCCCTGAGAACGAGGTTCTTAATTTCAAACAAAGGGGAGGGGAGAATCTAAAAGATGCTTGGTATAGGATTTGCAATGCTCATAATAGATCTGTTCGTAAGGAATCTACCGTTGTTCTTCTTCGCAGTTTTTATGTGGGCATCACCACTTGGTATAGATTCATCATTGATACAATTACCGGTGAAAATTTCTCGATGTGTCCATCTTTGGATGCTTTTAATGCCATGGGAGATCTAGTAGGTGCACCACCTATCATTATTAATGAAACAATCTTAACTCTTGAGCATGTTATGCAAAGATTAGATGCTATTGAAAAGAAGATGGTCACCTTAGAGCAAATTGAAAACTTGGATACAAAGATGCAAAATCTTGCTAATAAATTTGGGTCAAAAGAGGGCGATGTTTTCAAATTACTAAGGGAAATGGAAACCATAACTAACGAAAGAATTGGAGAGAGTCCTTCTCGGCTTCATAAGTTGGAAGAAATTTTTAGTAATTTAAGCTCGGTTTTTGCTTCTGCTAAAACTATTGAAAAAACTCTCGTAAAAATTGGCAAGATTACTCAAGTCACTAAGAACAAGGGTGCAACTTGTGACAATAACAAAGAAGATCTCAAGATGATTAGTATTCACCCCGACTTTGTTGAAGTTGTGAGAGACCCTACTTGCAAGAATGAATTCTTCAATCTTATTCCTAGAAGTATTGTTATTGAAAATATGCATGCTAAATCTTTGAAGAATATTGGTTGTGTGATTGAGGAATTGGAAACTAAAGATGACAATACTTGAATCTATGAATTATGCCTAGCTAGGGGCATAAAACGATAGCGCTTGTTGGGAGGCAACCCAACGAATAAAATTTATTTTTGCCTTTTTATTTCTGTTCTTGAGTGTTCACACAATTATGCCTCTGTTATGATTGTGTTTTTCATGTTTTAATTAGTATTTGTGCCAAGTGAAGCTTTTGGGATAGCTTTGGTGATAGTTGTTTTGATCCTGTTGAAAAACAGAAATGTTTGCGTCCAGTAACAGAATTGTTTAAATTCACAGAAGCGACAAAAAATTCGGATTTTTTTACACAATATTGATATCCAAATTTATTATGTTGTCCAAATTATTCAGAAATTTTGGAGCTATATACGTATGAGCACAATTCGCATCTTTACAGACTGTTCTGTTTTTGACAGATTCTGTTTTCTTTGCATTGTGCGCTTATTTCGATGAATCTATGGATTGTATCGGGGGGTATAAGCCATGGAAAAGTTAGAATATAGTAGATATAATGCAATAAAAAAAATTGAATGGGGTTTAAACAGTACTTAAAAGTAAAGATTGGTTTTCTTATACTAACGGATCTCACGAAGGTTTTGTTAAGTTTTGTGTGATTGAAGTTTTCAAGTTTTGGGTGAGATCGTGATGGATGAAGGAATAAGGAGTGAAAAGAGCCTAAGCTTGGGGATGCCCCATGGCACCCCAAGTTAATATTCAAGGAGAACCAAGCAACTAAGCTTGGGGATGCCCCAGAAGGCATCCCCTCTTTCTTCTAACGACCATCGGTATTTTACTTGGAGCTATATTTTTATTCGTCACATATCATGAATTTTGCTTGGAGCGTCTTGTATTATATGAGTATTTGCTTGTTTTGCTTTTTAGTTTGTCACAAGTATCCTTGCTGGACACACCTATTTGAGAGAGCCAAAATTATGCTATGATTTGTTAGAATTACTCTTTATGCTTGACTTAAATTTTTTGAGCTATGGAATTGCTCTAGTGCTTCACTTATATCTTTTTGAGCACGGTGTGCTTTAATATTTTTGAAGAAATGCTCTCATGCTTCAATTAGATTTATTTTAGATTTAGTAAATTTTTTAAGAAATTCTCTCATGCTTCACTTATATTATTTTGAGAGACGAATTTTTTTATGCTCATGTTCTTCACTCAAATTTATTTGAGCTTGTCAAAAGCAATTGCAATATATGAAACTAGTCCCAAAGTGATAGATATTCAAGAGGGATATAATAAAAACTTTCATGAAGATCATTGGACAAAATAAACTTGATTCTTTGTAATAGTTTTGAGATCTGATGATAGTGATATGTGAGTCATGTTGGTGAGTAATTATGCTTTAGTAAGAATATTGGTGTTAAGGTTTGTGATTTCCTATGCAAGCACGAAAGTCAATAGTTATGCAATGAAATTACATCCTACTTGTGGTGCACTATTCGGTGTTAGTTATGCTTAATGCTCGCTTATGTGATTTTTCGTTTCTTGGTTGGTTGCTTCTCAATCTGTTTGCTAGCCTCCACTTGTACTAAGTAGAAATACTACTTGTGCATCCAAAATCTTTAAACCCAGTTTTGCCATATGAGGCCACCATACCTACCTATATGCGGTATTTTCGTGCCGTTCTAAGCAAATTTGTATATGCCATCTCTAATTTTCAAAATGAATTTCCTTTTTGTGTGCTCGTACTGCTCATGAAGCGGCAGGGGGTGGCCAATATTTTCCATGCTAGATGTGTTATTCTCAAGATGAGTGTTTATTCACTTGTCATTGCACGAGAGTACGGCGGTAATAGGGATGCCCCGTCCTGAAATGAAAAAAGAAATTTACTTTATGTTGTCAAATAATAAATTCCTTGGAAAGTGTTGGTATGGAAGGCACCCGTGGATACGGCTAGCCATGGATTGTGAAAGAATGGTGGACAAGAGGAATAAACTTTATTTTATGTTTGGGAACCGCCTATGATATATCTAGCATGGAAAGTGTTGGGAATTACTCGGTCGTTTTTGTTGACGGGAAAAGTATACCTCTCAAAAAATTTTATCTCTCAATTTAAGCTTTGAGCTCTGGCACGTCTACAAATCCCTACTCCCCCCATGGTAAATACGGGCAAGTGGACCGCAATATCCACCTATGATGTCTACATGCACTACAAAAAAAAGACACATCCGTGACATTTTGGGCCGAACGAATTTTTTTCCTGTCATGCTTATGACACTTCTATGACGATAATTGTGACAAAAGCACGTATCATCATAGATGTGGTGGGCTCCTACTTCTATGACAAAAAATCATGACAGAAAATGGGCTTTTCATCGTGGGCGGGCCGGGGACGCACCTGCATGACATTCTTTGGGCCATCCATGACGGAAAAAATCGTGGTAGAAGCGAGGGCGAGGAAAATTTCGGGGAGTTCCCGGTTACGGTGGATGGTCAGGGCCGAGCGATGCACGAAGGGACTGTGTGTTTCTCTCGTACACGTACGTGTGTGTGTGCGAGGCATTGGGCTCTAACTGAACCCGAGCGAGGCGTTCGCTTACTGAACCCGAGCGATTGCACTAGCTACATTACTGAACCCGAGCGATCGATCCCTTGGCTGTTAACTCAACCCGAGCGATTCCTTCGCTACTGCTGCTAACTGAACCCGAGCGATCGATCGCCGCTGCTGCTACTTACTGAAGCCGATCGAACCTGCTGCCTCTTGATGAACAGTGAACGCGGGGGTTGGTTGAACGAGTCGAGACGTACGTGGTTGGGGTTGGATGAACAGTTCCCGGTGGGGGTTGGATGAACAGGACCCCGTGGTAGTAGTAGGCCGTTGCCACTGGATGAACAGGACCCCGAGAGGAGGCCGCCACAGCCGAGTAGCTGGTTGGGGGTGGATGAACAGGACCCCGTGGAGTGCTGGTTGAACAGTAGCCGGTGGAGGGCTAGATGAACAGTAGCCCCGTGGATGAACAGTAGCTGGTGGAGGCAGGAGGAAGACGCGGTGGATGAACAGTGCAGGTGAAGGTTGAAGCAAGTCGGCGGTGGGTAAACAGTAGCCCGTGGAGTCCTGTTTTGCGGTACGCTACACCCCTCCGATGAACAGGACCCCCCGTTTTGACCGTAGCGCTCCAACACAAGTTCGTTTCCTCCGTTTTGCGGTATGCCAGACCCCTCCCGATGAACAGGACCCCCGTTTCGACCGTAGCGCTACAACACAAGTCCGTTTCCTCCGTTTTGCGGTATGCCACACCCCTCCAGATGAACAGGATGCCGTTTCGACCGTAGCCGGTCGAACAGAAGGCCGTTTCCTCCATACTGCGGTACGCCAGACCCCGTTTCGGCTGTTCCGTCCAAGCCGGTTGGCTCCCATTGAACAGGACGCATTCCGACCCAGTCTGTTGCCTTCCGATGAACAGGACACTGTTTCTCCGTTCCGACCCAGCCGGTTGGCTGCCCGATGAACAGGACGTCGTTGCTGCCGTCCGTTGCCTCTCCATGTACACGAGCCCTGGCTGTACGTATGCGCGAGTACGCGTTCGAGACCCCGCCCGTATGTACGTACGTGGTCGTATTTTTTGGCATGTGGTTGTACGTACGTGTACACGGTTTAGAAGGGACCGCCTGAACTGCTACGTCGGGGGCTCTACTACTACACGTGCCGCTGCTTGCTCGGCCACGGTTCATCGTTGCAGAGAGACCGATCGACCAGTATGTACATACACGTTCGCGACAACGCTACGTACGCTTCGACCAGGTGGGTCCCGGCTGTTAGGGAGGATAAGGAGGCACTTCCTTGCGTGCGAAGTTATTGATGGTGGGTCCGAGCTGTCAGGGGGAGGATTCATTTTTTTAGCGCCTAATATGGAGGCACTTTCCTTGCGTCTGAAGATATAGCTGGTGGGTCCCAGCTGTCAGGGGGGAAAATATTTTTTTCGCAAAATACAGCTAAGCCAAAATACAGAGGCCCTTCCGGTAGGTCCCTGCTGTCAGGTGGAGGAATCATTATTTTGTGCATAATAAGGAGGCACTTCCTTGCTGCGGCCGTGGACCCAGCTATCAGCCTCTCCACGTACAGTCCTCTTCCGTTCCATGACCACGTTGACCACGCCGCGCCGAGAGCACCAAGGCGGTGGACGACGGCGAGGCCTAGGAAGGAAATGACCCGAAGCCGGGGAAGACTCGGCAGTTGTTTTCCACGCGGAGGGATGTACGGGGGTTTACTGGTTGGGCTGGAGTGTGAGGCTACCGTCGCCGGAGAATAACAGCAGGTCTGGGTGAGTACATGGATGGCAGGCCAGCGATGGGAGTAGGGTGGGGCGGTGAGGCCTGGGCGGCAGCAGAGCCGGCCACGGGAGGCAGGAGCAGGCGGCACGACCAACGCTGGTTTGGGCGGCTGGAGCAAGAAGACCAGAGGTTGAAGAAGCACTACGACCATTGGATGGACATCGTACGGTCACTGGAGCTAGAATCGTTCATATTGACTAAGTTGACAAAGCCCTCCGTCCGCGTCAACTTAGTAGGCCCACAAGTCAGCCTTCAAATATGGTGGGTCCCACCTAGCAGCGGGGGTATTCTTTTTTTTTTTGCGTAATAAGGAGGCACTTCCTTGCGTGCGAAGATATAGCTGGTGGGTCCGAGCTGTCAGCGGGGGAATGTTTTTTCACGAAATACAAAGGCCCTTCCGGTGGGTCCCAGCTGTCAGGGGGAAGGATCATTTTTTTTGCCCGTAATAAGGACGCACTTCCTTGCGTGCGAAGATGTAGCTGGTGGGTCTCAGCTGTCAGGGGGAGAAAACATTATTTTTTAGGGTAAAAAGGATGCAGTTGCATGCATGCGTCCATGGGCGTGGTGCGTCCCCATTGTCAGCCTCTCCACGTACATTCATCTTCCGATGACTCTTGTTTGTTGACCATGTTGACCACACCGTGCAGAGCACACCAAGGCCGGTGGACGATGGCGAGGCCCCAGACTGGAATGCCCCGGAGATGGGGAAGACGTGGCAGTGAACTTGCAGACAAAGAGGAGTGGGAATCTTGACTGGTTCGGGTGCGGGGTGGGCCTACACTCAGCAGAGAATAACAGGAGGTGCGGAGGAGTGGAGGGATGGCCTGGCCGTCGGTGGGGTAGTGTTTCGCTGCGAGGCGCGCAAAACAGTGCAGCTGGACGCCGGAGCAGGCGGTCCCGGCAGCGCTGGGGGAAGAAGACGAGAGATTGAAGAAGAATGCCGGTCGTTGGATGTAAATCCAACGCCTTGCTTAGGCTTTGACCTTTGTATTTTTATTTTTTGCGAAAGTGCTTAGGCTTCGACCTACTGGGCCACATGTCAGCCAGTCCATTTGGTTTTTTAGTCCATTTGGTGGGCTGGGTGAAACAATGATGTAGCGTCTATGCAGCCCGCTTATATATTATGTTAGAATTTAAAGCCCATTTGCATTTTTCTTGAAATCCGCGGACTTGCTGGGCTGGGTGAAAATATATATCATGTTGGGCTGGACGGAGAAATGTTATAAAAACATAAACACATGATTGCACGTCTATTACTGCATTGGTCAGTAAAATCTTTGCAAGCTTATGTACGCAATCACCAGGAGTTAACTTGCCAAGTTATATATAAACAATTATTATTATTATTTTGTAAGAACTTTGGATTTACGAAGTAAAATATCATTTTAATTTGATGAGTTAATAGGACGTAGGGTATTATTATTTTTTAGGCTAGACGTGGGACAGTTGAGTTGGTTCTAGGGAAAAGTACTAGGAGAAAACTCAGATTACATCGAAAAGAAAGTGGGAGAAAATTCAGATATAGGATTAATAAAAACGAAAAATAAAGAAAGTGGGAAGGTCTATACAATGGTTGGACGAACGACAGGTTTAACGGAACCTTATGTTGTTTCTATTATATATATGGAATAAAATAAGATATAAATATAAATATAAATAATATATATATACTATTATAGAAGGGAAAACATAGGTTCAGTTTTGCATTCTTATAGAAAAATAGAACTGAGCTGTGCGTCGTCTTGAAAAAACAAACATAACTTGGGCTGCTGATGTTATAAACAAGCTAGGCTGGGAGGCCGAGAGGCTGCTTGATACCTGCTGGACCCCAAAAAAAAGTTGAAACCAGCTGGATCAACTGTGTCTGCATGTCGTGGGCTGCGCATGTTAAACAACAAAACCTAGGCCATGGACCTGGTGGGCCCGGGACTGTCAGCCTCTCGTCGAACAGTCGTCTCCCGATTCCTCTCATTTTGTTGACCATGTTGGGAACGACAGACGGCGGCGCCGCGGCGAGAGCACCAAGGCGGAGGACGACGTCGAGACCTCGGACCGAATGAGCCGAAGCTGGGAAAGACGCAGGCGGAGGGGAGTACAAGGGTTGACTTGTTCAGGTGCAGGGTGGGCCGGTGGAGCTGCCACCGCCGATGTGTGGGAGTAGAGGGATGGCCTGGCCAGCGCCATAGGCTAGGATGGGTCACCGAGGCGTGCGCGGCAGCGCCGCCAACCGCTGTAGGAAGAGGACAAAAGATTCAACAAAATAAAGAAATACAAATGGATAGGTGGTTGGTCCCAAATGTCTGTGTACGAGACCTGCTGGGTCCACCTGAGAAGGGGAATATGTTGGGAGGAAGGAGATTCAAAGCATGGCAGCATAGTGAACTAGTTACATACATAAGCAAATAGCCACTAAAAAAAGCAAACAGGTTAATGGGTTGTTAGATGAAATATTTCGGCCAAAACAGATAATTACGACACATAGGCTAATGCATGAAACACTCAGATGATAAAGGTGCTTAAACAGATAAAGTACATCATCTAGACCTTCCTGGCACGCTTGATCATGACGCTGCGGCTGTCCGTGTACTCATCGGTTATGGGAAGCAGA
Source organism: Thinopyrum elongatum (assembly GCA_011799875.1). Taxonomy (NCBI): domain Eukaryota; kingdom Viridiplantae; phylum Streptophyta; class Magnoliopsida; order Poales; family Poaceae; genus Thinopyrum; species Thinopyrum elongatum. Next base: position 445,664,304 of record CM022301.1, on the reverse strand, counting down.
CACGCCCTCATGTCCAAGATCCGCCTGTACATGTCGTAGCATGCGTACGCGTCCTTGGCCGTGTAGGTTATGTAGGCTAGATTCAGAGGTACCTCCCATGTGTTCAGGTTCTTGGTATCAACGTCTTCTTTCATGTTGGCGTAGCAGGGGTTGATGATGGTCGCGGCAAGGTCAACCACAGAATCCTCCTGCCCGCTGCCGATGATCTTGTATTGCTTCTGGATGTCGACAAGCTTGTTGCACCAGATGCTCCAGAACCTCTGGTGGACCTACAACAGTGGTAGACGAGAACCTCATCCCGCACGCATACCTGGGCGACGGCGATCCGCTGGTCCCTGTCAGGAGACAAATGGATGGGCACAAGGCCTAGTCCCGCGGCCTTGTGCTTTCTCTTCCTGTGGGTACTGCTTGAACTTGGCGAGGTAGAGCTTCACTGAGTCCGGATCATTGGTGCACATCACATTCAACTTGGTGTTGCCATGGGTCTGAACGGCGAACTCAAAGGTGAAGTCCATATCCAGCAGGCTCACCCCTCGGATCACCATTGGAGTCTCTTCTCACGCAGAGTTGATGTGGCGGTTCTTGTTTGTGGGGATTGGGGGCAGGGGGATGAAGACGATCGGTGTGTACTGGGGTACTGGGGGGCGGCACCGCCGCCGCAGCAGTTCATTTTTCCAATCTTGGGGAACTGCAATCAACGGTGAACGAGTGGGTAGGCGGCGGCAGCAGCTAGTTTTTTAGCTCTTGGGGAACTGCATCCAACAGTAAACTGAGTATGTACAGGCGACAATAGGTACTACACCTCCCTCACCCGTTGCACGCCCGGCAGAACATGCCCCCTCGGGTTCACGAGCGGGTCTGTATTGGTACTGTTATAGCAAGTGTTAGTGGTCACTTTACATAAATTTTATTAGCTTTAATTAAAATTTATTCTTAAAACAACCAAAGCATTGGCTCGTTCTATCAGTGCCACATGAGAAATATGCACATCAATTAGAATTATTATTCTCAGGACGCAAACGATCAGCTCATTTGCCGCACTTTCACACAAACAATACTACCAAGTTTGAACAGCTAGTTATGGTTGCTGTCCTCTGCATCATCATGCCGTGTTTCCCAGCTTGCAAGATTCAGAACCAACCAAAATGATTCAAATAATAAGTAAAACAAAGATGCCTACACATCACAATGATTCCCAGCTTGCAAGATTCAGAACCAACCCATTAGATTCAAATAATAATAAGTACAACAAAGATGCCTACACATCTCAATGATTCACAGCTCAGAGCCAATCGTAACTGTACAACTCAAATGTTTTGAGAATGTGAAAAAATAAATAAAAATTGATTGATGCTTCATGTAAGCAATTTGATCCAAGGATTTGCTTAAACATTGAAACCAGTCCTTTTTAAGGCCACGCAGGTCAAACATTGGCACCTGAAATATTCTGCATCACTGGTGGCACTACCACTTCCAATATATGCACAAGAGGGCCTTCTAGATTTTAAAGTAGTGTGTATAGAGCCTCATCCTTAGTATTTAACAAATACACATAGCAGAATCTAGTGGAATCATCAATCAACGTCCTGAAATCTCTCTCTCCACCTTGCACACACGCATGGCAGTTTAGAGCCTTTGGATAAAGTGAATCTCGTGATTAAATCCATCTTGGCTAGCCGTGTCATACAACCCTGGGTGAATGCTTTTGGCCATCACAACATCTGTAGTTGAGTATTCCTGTTTGCATAGATAAGAAAGAGCATGATTACTATAATATTGGCACTAGTTAAATCAACTTTGTTTCCAAAACAAGAAAAGATTGCGATAGAATATCTTTATTAAAAAAAATACAACGTTAGCACAGTATGAAAAAGCACAATCATGTCGATAAAGGACAATACTGACCTGTGTGAGATGACTTTGGGAGATCAAGTTATTCTTCATGTCCCCGTATCTTTCCATGAAGACGATTCGTTGACATCCATTAACACCTTAGTGTAGCAGTAGAAGGAGGAGCGTCGACTCATTTCAATCACTTTTTTTGTGCAGTTCAACTAAAATTATGGCGCCCGTCAGTTAGAGAGGTGGCCCGCGCCACCTCAACGGTAGGCGTGATGGACTCAACTAGCTCAGTGCAGCTATGTGATTGATGCAGTGCACATGGACTTGATTCTGCCGGATAGGTCTTCTGCAAGTTATCTACATTGGAAATGAAATGGTAGCTAAGACAATAGCTCTATTTTAAATGTATTATTACTTCATTTTATCAGTGGCAGTAGCAGTGCCAAAATAGTAGCACTGCCAAAACAGTAGCACAAGATCACTAGCTGGATGCAGAGTCAAAATCAACCAAAAAGGAACATACCCGCTCATGGGAGCCATAACTGAGAGAGGGGCCCTACGCTGCCACGACTCGATGTGGGGAACCTGCACCTGTAGATCCACTTGGATGATTCAATTCATGCGACCTTTTTCTGCAGTCCGCCTGAAATGAAGCAATGATTGCATCATGCAACTAGCAAGAAGTACTTGCTCTCATGAGCTGGCAGGTTCTTCTTTAGTAGTTGCACTAAAATTGAGCAACATTAAGGTTAGCTGTCCTGCTCATGCAAGGTGCAACTAGAATTCGGTTATCCTTTTGTGTAGTTCCACTAAAATAAAGTTCCATTGTGGTGACAGTGATGGCTCATCTTGCAAAGGCTAATAACATGTTGCACCAGATTACCAGCAGAGTTTGACGGAGATGTTGGAAACTCCAATCAACCTTTGTGCGGTTCAACCAAAATTGAGAGACGTTGCCCACGTGACATTTTAGTTGAACTGCACAAGACACTCATTCCAAAAAAGTGTTTTGTGCATTTCACCAAAAGGTCACAATAGCAACAAGGTGAAATGGATATCCCTATCCGCACAAAAAGATAGAAAGAAAACAATTACTGGTCAATAACAAGATACGAAACATACACGAAATGAAAAGAAGCATCTTGATTATGTTCATGGCAATCACGCAAGAACAGTAGAAATTTTAAAACGGCGGCATTGCTTCATGTTACCGGAAGCATTACGATCAACAATGGCATTCATCAAACATGGGATTACTTTAATGGTGGCATTGCTTGTTTACCAGATACAGTAGATCAATAGCAGCTAAAGAGTTGGTTTAAGGGCATGGAATAGTGGGGACACCAGGACACTCAGCAGCGTAAAGAAGCAACTTACTTATCATACTGGTAAAAATAGCAGGAGTACCATTTGTAACACAGTTTAATTGCATCATATTACTGGAGGCATTAGATTAACAATAACACTGGTTAGACATGTCCTTACGATAACAGTGTGATTGCTTCATTTTACATGCGCCCTTACATTAACAATAGCAAAAAGTTGGTATAAGGACATGCGACAGTGGACGCATCAACACAATGTACCTACAAGGAGGCATAAAGTGGTGATGACGAGTTTGTTCATACTCTGTGAGGGCAGCAAATCTAATCCTGGAGACCTTTTACTATGTGAGGGCAGCAAATCTAATCCTGGACATAGTGACATACTCTGTTGACTTGTCCACCAGCCGCCACTTTCTATCCTTTTTTCAACCAATAATAGATTTGTTCCTTATCTAGTTTGTACTGCCTTTGCCCTTTATTTCCCTTTTCAACCTAGAGACCGGTTGGGTATCCACTCTCTACTACTTCCCCCCTGTTATTTCCTCTTTGAATCAAGTCCTAGATTCATGCTAGTACAACTTTACCACCTTTCTTCGCTGTTTGAACCAAGTCCTAGATTCGACTGCATGAAGTAGCTTTACCTCTAATAATACTAAAAATTTAGGTGGCTTTGGAAGAGCTGATGGAAGTAGAAAAAGATCCACATGCAGACACGTGGGGAGCTGGGGCAGTAGAGCAAGGCCGCTTTCGAAGGAACTAATACCTGAGGGTCGTCAGGATGTGGCTAGGAGGCCGGCAGCAGGTCGGATCTACCCACAATACGGTAGGGAGGAAGAAGGGTCAGAGGACCTCCGGAGCCGGCGCTGTGTCGGAGAGAACGGCACGGGCAGAGGATCGGGACCCGCTGGCAGCTGTGGGTTTCCTCCCTCGCCGCCGATGACTGCGTGAACAATGCACCTAGTCCCCTACACACACTGGCTGAAGGGATCCGGCCGGATCTGTGACCAGCGGTGAGCAGAGAGAAAATGTCGCTACCACTGTCTTGTTTAGATCTGGAGAGGATGAGAGAATGAAGAGAGCAACCCTAGTAAAGCAAGCACTTAGGCCCCTACCTACATATATAGTGGAGTGATTATCTTTTTCTCTCCACAACAAGCGTTTCAATTTGTGTACGTGGCATTAAAGAAAAGAAACTCTCTATTTAACGTGACTAACTATACTACTCCTACTTACTAGTACTAGTATTGTTCACTTGTGCTCCCCGACCCTCCATTCATTGAACAACCCCACGGGTGAATAAACATACAGTACTATTTATATAGAATGAACAAGCTCGAACTATTTTGGCTGTGAGATATCGATGGTACAGTTTGACCACATTGCATCAACGGACTCAGTACTTTGAAGTAACCTATACGTATAAACACATGCACGGTTTACATTCCGAATCGCTAGCTAGAGCTTGAACTGTACTCCCTCCATCCTTGAAAGAGTGTACCTCCAACTTTGTTGGAAAGTCAACTTTTTTTATGTTTGACCGCATTTACACAATAATAGACCAACATTCATGCCATCAAATTAGTAGTTTTAGATTCATGATAAAATATATTTTCGTTATATACCTATTTGGTTTCACAAGCATTGACATATTTTTGCACAAACTAGGTCAAACTTTGAGATAGTTTGACCCTCCAACAAAGTTGGAAGTACACTTTTTCAAGGACGGAGGGAGTATTTGTTTACATGTACCACCTTTTCTTTTGGTTTTCTGCTCCATGGCGCAATTCATCGATACAAAATTATACTATGAGTAGTTAAAAGTTGAGGGCGGGGCTTTTCCCGGGTAGTACGCGCGGCAGTTTTCGCGTAGCTGGTTTGACAGAGAGACGAGATGGGTGAGGGAGTAGCGGATTCAACTTACTGCTGGAAAGGTAGGGCTGTGCGATTTGGCGACGCGTTACTGCTGGAAAGATGGGGTCTTGTGATATGACTACTCACTATAGTCATTAATTACTGGCGCTACGACCGGGGTGATGCCCCCCTTCTGTTCCCCACTCTAATCTGGTGCATGACATGTCGACCTGGATGCTGGCTCTCCCACATGTCGGCGAAGTAAGAAGGAGCAAAGAATCATGTGGTATATATAGTGTATATACTAGTACTACTACTCATGTCCCTGTGAACTAGTAGGCGATAGGCCATAGAAAACAATGTGGTGATATGGCCATAAAAAACAATGTGCTACAGTCCAGTCTCTAGCATGTACAATACTCCTCCTCTTCCTCCTCCTCTCGGTTCATCGCCATCATACTTTCCCCATTCCTGTGTTTTTAGTATCCTGCGCATCAAAGAGGCCCTTAGACTGGTTTAGGTCCGGTCATTTTTTATAAATGTGTTATGTCCAAAATTTAATGAACGTGCTACGGTTTCTATGAAAATAATCCGGTTTGCATGTAGTAATTCATTTATTTATTTATTCTTCTGCGGGGGGTTTGCATGTAATTCGTGAGGTCTGAAATGTAAAGTACACCGGCATGGTTGCATATGCTTCGAGTCGTGCATGCACTACGACCCAGATGCTCTATGTCCCACATGTCGGCGAAAGAAAGCACGTGGAAATAGCCTAGGAGTACATATAGGAGGATAAATTCGTGAAAAAATATGTACTATGAAGCGTAGCTACGGTTCGAAAAGGAGACCTAAAGTGATGACAGGTATAGGTCGCGCGCACCCAACTAGTGGTAGTACTCGTACTAGACGTACGACTACTTTTTCCCTAAAAAAAAAGCGGTACGAGTACTCAGTACTCCTATTCTATCAACATGAGTCCCGTCTGACAACAACGTTCGTGCTACAGCTAGCTCTTGTCCCTTGTTTCTCTCTTCCAATTCTAACTCAGCCGACGCGCGGTGGGCGGGGTGGGGATTTGCCGAAAGTCGGTTTTCTCAACTGCGGCCCCACCTGACAGTGAAAATGCTAAGACAATAAGTGTTCCCTAGCTTGAGCGGCATGCCGGACAAACCGTGTGGGAGTGCGACACGAACGGCAGGGTTGAGATCCTATGCAGTACTGTATGGTGCTGTACTGCGGATGACATGTGGGGCCGGGTCCACACGACAGTTACCATACTGCATGGTGCACTACTGCAGAGGATCCTAACCCGGCACAGGCATGCTATACTTGTTCCACTTTCTCGTTTTGAACTCGTGACTTGTAGTAACACTCAGTTTTGAATATATAAGTTTGGTTGTCGCGCCAATATATATAGTACTCCCTCCATGTAGGTTGGGTCGCTGAAGTCAAAATTAGACACAAAACACGATGGTGACGGACCAGTCTACCTCCGTCCTGGTTTATTGCTCCCCGTCGTAATCTATGCCAAATTTTGACCATAAATTTGACTAACAAAAGGTTCATGCATGTCACCAAAATTATATTATTGAAAACTATGTTCAAATACAAATCAAATGATATAATTTTTGTTGACATGCACTAACATTTTGTCAGTTAAATCTTTGGTCAAAATTTAGCACAAATTACAAAAGGGACTAATAAACCAGGACCTAGGTAGTACACCAAGATGAAGACAGTGATACTACATATAAAAATGCCATACACTAATAAAACATTAAGGCCACGAGGCGATGCAGTGCTGGTTACAGGAGGCGAGAAGAAAGATGCATCCATCGACGATCTCCTCCTCCTCGACTCAGGGCGCCGGCCCACCGAACGGCGGCTAAGTAGCAGTGGCTTTCGTGGCCAGGTCAACGTGCTTCTCAACAATGGCGTCCAAAGATTCCAGCCGGTGGAAGAAGGCCAACGTCTTTCTGTCCTCCCTGGCCTTGTAGTGGCCTATGTAGACGATTTCCTCGTAGACGTGGATGTGTAGGTCGATGGTTTCTTGCATGGCGAGGCGCTGTGCGGCGAGCGCGGCCTTGAGGTGCACATTCTTCATCACTACCTCCGGCAGCTGCAGGGCCACCAGGGCTTGAAAGAGCTCATCACCATGGAGGCCGATGAGGGTGGCAGGCAATGAGGAGCCTGGGCGTGCGGGCTGGAGCAGTACGACAAGGTCGTCCGCGCGCTTCTTGACAGCGGTGAACTTGCGGATGGAGTGGACCATCATGTCGTCCATGCGAGAGGCGAAGCCAGCGTCAGCGAGGGCTATGACACCGGCGGTCGCCAGCATCGTCTGGAAACGCTGCACGGTGCGGGGCCGCAGGGCGGCATCTTGGATGATCTGGCACAGCCGACTGCCGCTCGCGTCCATCGCCTCCATAGGTGCTTGTGGCTTCTGGTCACTTGGTTTTGGATTGGAGTGAGCAGTGTTGCGTACAGAATAGGAGTAGATGGATTGGAGTGGTGGGGCGCCTTTATATGATAGTCAAAACTGTGTTGCATTCACATCGTGCTGGCTCCATTCTGCTTCTCCAATTAATTCCCTGTGCATGCTAGTTGAGGATGCATCATTGACCGTTCAACATCTCGGGAACCACTACCCTCTCCCTCCTTGGCATTCAAGCCATATCAATGTAAATGCGGGTCAAGAAGAGACTAGTCATTTACTACATTATGCATCGCGACCGTGTGGGGGTGCGACGCGAACAGCACAGGCATCCTGTACCTGTTCCACTTTCTCGTTTTGAACTCATGACTTGTAGTAATGCTCAGTTTTGAATATATAAGTTTGGTTGTCGCACCAATATATACAGTACTCCCTCCATGTAGGTTGGGTCGCTAAAGTCAAAATTAGACACAAAACATGATGGTGACGGACCAGTCTACCTCCGTCCTGGTTTATTTCTCCCCATCGTAATCCATGCCAAATTTTGACCATAAATTTGACTAACAAAAGGTTCATGCATGTCAGCAAAATTATATCATTGAAAACTATGTTCAAATACAAATCAAACGATATAATTTTTGTTGACATGCACTAACATTTTGTCAGTTAAATCTTTGGTCAAAATTTAGCACAAATTACAAAAGGGACTAATAAACCAGGACCTAGGTAGTACACCAGGACGAAGACAGTGATACTACATATAATTAACGCCAAATAAGAGCAAGGGATCACACATGTCATTTACGACTAGAATAAAAATGCCATACACTAATAAAACATTAAGGCCACGAGGTGATGCAGTGCTGGTTACAGGAGGCAAGAAGAAAATGCATCCATCGACGACGTCCACCTCCTCGACTCAGGGCGCCGGCCCACCGAACGACGGCTAAGTAGCAGCGGCTTTCGTGGCCAGCTCGACGTGTTTCTGAACAATGGCGTCCAAAGATTCCAGCCGGTGGAAGAAGGCCAACATCTTTCTGTCCTCACTGGCTTTGTAGTGGCCTAAGACGATTTCCTCGTAGACGTGGATGTGCAGGTCGACGGTTTCTTGCATGGCGAGGCGTTGCGTGGTGAGCGCGACCTCCGGCAGCTGCAGGGCCACCAGTGCTTCAAAGAGTTCGTCACCTTGGAGGCCAATGAGGGTGGCAGGCAACGAGGAGCCTGGGCGCGTGGGCTGGAGCAGTACGGCAATGTCGTCAGCGTGCTTCTTAACGGCGGTGAACTTGCGGATGGAGCCGACCATCATCTCATACATGCAAGAGGCGAAGCCAGTGTCGACGAGGGCTATGACGCCGACGGTCGCCAGCACCATCTGGAAACGCTGCGCGGTGTGGGGACGCAGGCCGGCGTCTTGGATGATCTGGCACAGCCAACTGCCGCTCGCATCCATCGACGCCATGGGTGCTGGTGGCTTCTGGTCACTTGGTCTTGGTCTTGGATTGGAGTGGGTAGTGTTGCGCAGAGACTAGGAGTAGATGGATTGGACTGGTGGGGCGCCTTTATATGAGAGTCCAAACTGTGTTGCATTCACATCGTGCTGGCTCCATTTTGCTTCTCCAATTACTTACTGTACCTCTGCATGCTAATTGAATGTGGAGGCATCATTGATCGTTCAATGTTTAGGGAACCGCTACCCTCTCCCTCATTGGCATTCAAGCCGTACCAACGTAAATGTGTGTCAAAAAGAGACTAGTCAGTAGTAGTAGTATACTCAATATTGTGCACCGCGACCAAGGCGGAGAGGAAAACGAGAGAACTTAATACGTATTTATTTACGGTGTAGATTCACTAATTTTGCTCCGTATGTACTCATTTACGGTGTAGTCACTTGTTGAAATCTCTAGAAAGACAAATATTTAGGAACGGAGGGAGTAGTCCCTCCTTTCCGGTTTACAGGGCTATACTATTAGGTAGTAACATGACACATCCCAAGACAAATTTGCTTATGTGGCATGGAGAATAAGACCTCCTCCAATGCACTAGTGCTAAGATGAGGTGCTAAGCAACTAAAGTCCCCAATGCAAAGGTGCTTAACTTGTTGTAGCTAAGCATCCATCATTTAATGATTTAGCAACTAAAGTTATCCATGCATTGGTGGGCTTCTTTCATTTAAGTGTTTTCTCTAGGTTCCCGCGCTTAGCATTGTTTCTTCCTGGGGTCACCACACCCATCTCTCTCCTCTTAATTACTTTGCCACATCATCTTTTTTGCCTACATGGCAGGCTTAGCACCTGTACAAGGTGGAACATTGGGAGGGGCCTAATATGTTACAGTAACATAACACACCCCGAGGTAAAATGAGTCTATGTCTCAATTAATGAAGGCTTGTATGTTACCATCCATATGTTACTACCCATTATAAAGGTAGTAACATGGACTAGTAACAAATGCACGTTACTAGTCTAAGTTACTCCCCACTATGACCAGCCTAAGAGCAAGTACAATAGTGGGCTTATAGCCTGCTTACATGGCAATTTTGTCTAGGTGGAGGAGAGAGACATAAAAAAGTAAGGGGAGTGGGCTCTCATGCAAGAGCCTGGCTATATGCGTGCTCCAAGGCAGATGCAATAAATGTGAGGAAAGAGATAGAGAGAAGATGCATGCTCCAACTAACCGCTGGATGCCGTGCTAGGTACTACGTCCCACGTCTCTCATTGGTTGATTCCTCTTCATGTCTAGAAACAAGGAACGTGGTCGGGTTTGTTTTGGGATTATTTGATTTTCGTAAGATGACTATTACTAGCAATCGCCACAATAACCGTAAGATCTACATCCGACGGTGGCACCTATTGGACGCAAACAGCAGTAGAAAAGAATTGACACAAAACTGCCGCACCATGCCCCACCCCTACACAACTGCCACGTTCGGGGTGCGCTTGGCTCTTCGCCTCTTCGAGAAGTCGAACAATGATGTTACTACTTCTACAGTATCGAATCAACTACTGCATGTCCCATCCACCGCGTGGGCGAGGGAGAGCTTGTTGTAGGAGTAGTAAAAGCAAAAGCCTCTCCTTGTCCGGGAGCCACCACGCGCATGGGCGAGGGAGAGGGCGTATTACTAGTAATCAAGCTTCTCCTTGTTGTATGAGTTAATGCAACACATCATAGCACGGGCCCCACATGCTTGCCTCTAAACTTGGCTAAAAGACACACATTGTACAATATTTGCTGCAACCTCTAACATTTACCCCACCACAAATTAAAATATATATTCCTCTCTTGACCAGACCAGCATGCAAACTACAATAAACAGGATGACAGGTAGGGCCAGAAGATTATTTTAATAAAAAAAATGCTTCGAGACGGCCTCATAGCATGGAGCCAAGTCCAACTATTTTAAGCTTGGTACACGCTATCCTAGACTATGTTACGATACTACCTCCCCTACACATGAAACTGCCACACGAGCGTTCGGGTTGCGCTTGGCTCTTCGCCTCTTCGGGAAGTCGAACAATGATGGTACTACTACAGTGGAGTACTAGTATGCTTTTGGCCATCTGACACCAAATGAACTGCTTCATGTCCACCGCGTGCGGGAGGGAGAGCGTGTAGCGAAAGCTTCTCTAGTCCTGCGAGCCACCACGCTCATGGGCGAGGGCGAGGGCGTTGTAATCAAACTTCTCCTTGTTGTACGAGTTGACGCGACCCATCAAAGCAGTGCACTCGATATATTTCAATAATTTGCGTTTACCGATGCATTAATTACAACGCATGCATGCATGCATGCCGTGACTTTCCTTTTGATACTTGCATGTGTTGATTTAATGCACATTGAAGTAGTATGAATATGTGATGGTAAAACTTTCTAATGCCCCGGCCCTAAAGCGAGAGATGGTGGTGCACGAGGAGGGCGAGATCATGCTGACGGAACAGACCCGACGATGGAGCTCTCTATGGTCTCTATGGACCTCACCTTGCTCCACTGCCCCTTGTGCCTCCGCCCCTTGAAGCCTCCAGTGTATGAGGTTTGAATACACCTTGTCCGTTAGGCTGATCGAGCAAGGTGCAGGTTTCTTCATTGATGTGCTGTTCGATTGATTTGTGCAGTGCAAGGGAGGGCACCTGGCCTGCGCGGACTGCGGCGGCGAGCGCCCCGGGAACCAGCGGCAGTGCCAGAAGTGTGAGCGGGGTGGCGGCTTCGATGTGTGGAACACGGTGATGGATGCCGTCCTCTCCTCGGTGAGGGTGGAGTGCCCGCACGAAGGCTGTGAGCTCTACATCACTTACCACAAGCTCGCCGATCACTAGAGCGTGTGTCCGCTCGCACCCTGCAAATGCCCCGTGCCCATCTACGGCTACGAAGGCCCGCCGCTGGCGCTCCCCTATCACATCAGCACCGTGCATCCCATGCCCGTGCACAGTATCCAGTACGGCAAGGTGCTCCAGCTCCAGCTGCAAGTGCCAGTGTCAGAGCTGCGGCTCTTGCTGTTCGCGGAGGAGGATGGCCGCACATTTTTCTTGGTCGGCGGTGTGCTCGACATCAGCGCGCCTATCGCCGTGTCGGTCATCTACATCAGAGCGGGGGTGTCCCCATCGCCGCACTACGCAGCCAAGCTATAGGCGAACGGCCCACCGGGGGAGGCCAAAGGCAGGACCGACGCCGTCAAGGTGGAAATCAAGGTGACAAGCAGCAAGGATCCCGGCGCCGTCGCCGTGCAGGAGCTGACCTTCTTCATAGTTCTGGCCAAGCTGCTGGCCGGGGCTGGGTTGTCGAGGATGGTGTCCCTCCACATTCAGATTGACAAGCTCACCTCCTAAATGATTCTACGGTGCCTTCTGTTTATCTTAGTAATATGCTAATATAGGGGTTAACTCGGTCTACTTTAGCTTAAGAGATGGTGGATTTTGGTGGCGATGTAGCAATTACTTCGACATCAGATCAACAGTTAAAGTAATTTCCAACAGTGGAACGGATATTTTGTGTCTGTTGGATATAAAGATCCTTTGGGTAAGAAGTATAAGCTGCTTATATGCTTGTTTGTTGAGGAAGTGCTGCATACTTCTGCGAGTTGACGCGACACATCAATGTAGTACTACTACTAGTAGTACTCACCCGACTGCGCACCAGGCAGACAAAGATCATGTCGTGTTGGTGCCGTGTGCGGCCCGCACATTAAACAAAACAATTCGCCTCCAGCTTAGCCTCCACATTTTAAACTTCTCAATCTCAAGGCCAAGGAGCAACGGGAACCTATGATAGAGCCAATCTGATGGTTGAGAACACTACAATTCGTAGCCACAGATGCGTGTGTGAGAGAGGACGAGTGCATGCGTGCACCTCTTCTCTTCGTGTATAACGTACTAAACTCAGAGTACAAGTGTATGTGGGTGGCATCGACCTAGGGAGCTAGAGATGGTGCGTGCGAGAAGTCCCGAGAGACTATAGGTGTGTGATACGTCTCCAATGTATCTATAATTTTTTATTGTTCCATGCTGTTATATTATCATTCTTGGATGTTTTACAATCATTTTATAGAAACTTTATATCATTTTTTGGGACTAACCTATTGACATAGTGCCCAGTGCCAGTTGCTATTTTTTGCTTGTTTTTTACTTCGCAGGAAATCAATACCAAACGGAGTACAAACGCAGCGAAACTTTTTGGTGTTTTTTTCTGGACCAGAAGACACCTGTTGGGCCAAATAAGTACCAGAGGGGGGCTCCAAGAGGAGCACAACCCACCAGGGCGCGCCTGGGGGCCCAAGCACGCCCAGGTGGGTTGTGCCCACCTCGGCCGCCTCCCGCACCACCTCTTTGCTCTATAAATACCCTCGACGTCCAAAAACCCTAGTGGAGTCGACAAAAATCAATTCCAGCCGCCGCAAGTTCCAGAAACCACAGATCCAATCTAGACACCATCACGGAGGGGTTCATCATCCTCATTGGTGCCTCTCTGATGATGCGTGAGTAGTTCATTGTAGACCTACGGGTTCGTAGGTAGTAGCTAGATGGCTTTCTCTCTCTCTTTTGATTCTCAATACAATGGTCTCTTGGAGATCTATTTGATGTAACTCTTTTTTGCGGTGTGTTTGTTGGGATCCGATGAACTTTGAGTTTATGATCAGATCTATGTTTTTATCCATGAAAGTTATTTGAGTCTTTTGATCTCTTATATGCATGATTACTTATAGCCTCGTATTTCTTCTTCGAATCTTTGGTTTAGTTAGGCCAACTAGATCGATTTTTCTTGCCATGGGAAGAGGTGCTTTGTGATGGGTTCGATCTTACGGTGCTTGATCCGAGTGACAGAAGGGGAACCGACACGTATGTATCGTTGCTATTAAGGATAACAAGATGGGGTCTATTTCTACATAAATAGGTCTTGTCTACATCATGTCATCGTTCTTATTGCATTACTCCGTTTCTCCATGAACTTAATACACTAGATGCATGCTGGATAGCGGTCGATGTGTGGGGTAATAGTAGTAGATGCAGGCAGGAGTCGGTCTACTAATCTTGAACGTGATGCCTATATAATGATCATTGCCTGGACATCGTCATAATTATTTGAAGTTCTATCAATTGCCCAACAATAATTTGTTTACCCACCGTATGCTATTTTTCTCGAGAGAAGCCACTAGTGAAATCTACAGCCCCCGGGTCTATTTTCTCATCATATATTTTCAGATCTATTTTGCTATTTGCCTTTTTATTTATTTGCCACTTTTATTTTCAGATCTATATTTCCAAAAACCCAAAAATATTTTGCTTCACTTTATTTTATTCGCGATCTATTTATCAATCTACTATAATTTATCTCACGTCCGTTTGCCAATTTCTGGCGCCGTTACCCGAAAGGGATTGACAACCCCTTTAACACGTCGAGTTGCAAGTATTTGTTCTTTGTGTGCAGGTGCTGTTTACGTAGTGTTGCTTGGTTCTCCTACTGGTTCGATAACCTTGGTCTCATCACTGAGGGAAATACCTACCGTTGATGTGCTGCATCATCCCTTACTCTTTGGGGAAGTACCGACGTAGTTCAAGCCAACATCAAAAGGAATTTCTGGCGCTGTTGCCGAGGAGGATCAAGTCAAGATAGTCTCCCGTCAACGTGCGAATTTCTGGCGCCGTTGTCGGGGAGGATCAAGTCAAGATAGTCTCCCATCAACGTGCGAATTTCTGGCGCCATTGCCAGGGAGACATCATGAACATCTATCAGGTTCCTAATCACAAATCTCATCTCCTTGCAATTTACATTATTTGCCATTTGCCTCTTGTTTTAATCTCCCCCACTTCACAAAATTTGCCATTTTATTCGCCCTCTTTTTCGGTCGCCTTTTTCTCGTCAGATCTCATGTTTGCTTGTGTTTCCATGTGCCTTCTATTTGCTTGCTAAAATTCTATTGTTATGGATCCTCATCCACTTGCTAATCTTTTCAAAAGATCCAATTATGATGAACCAATTGCTAGTGAATTGAGTTCACTAGGTTATCTTTATGGAGTTTTGCTTGAGATTTATGAATCTGAAAATTGTGATGAAGTGTTAAACGAAGGAATTTATAAAGTGGTTCATGATAGCTCCTTGAATGAAAAGCATGATTGCAATGATGTTATTATAAATTCTATTAATGTTAATTGTGCTAATAGTATGCAAAACCCCAAGCTTGGGGATGCTAATTTTGATATGTCCACTAGTTATTGCAATGATCATGATTGGGGTGATTCTTCTTATGATCTTGAAAATTTATTTAAGCCTCATGATGAATATGTTATTGATAATAATGTTTGCAATAATATCGAAAGTGGGTTTGGAAGTGTGTCAACTTTAGGTAAAAATAATCCCACATATTTGGAGAGTGTTCAATCTTATGAAATTTTTGATAAAAGTGGGCTTGGAGAGGTCATGACTTTATTTGATGATAATCCCACTATTTTGGAAGAGTGTCAACTTTGCATGCATGTGGATCATGTAGAAGATATGTTACGTGATAGTTATATTGTTGAGTTTGAATATGGTCCCACATGTAATTATTATGAGAGAGGGAAATATGGTTGTAGAAATTTTCATGTTACTAAATTACCTCTCTTCATGTTGAGATTGCTATTGTTTTCTTCCATGCATATGCTAGATCTTGCTTGTCTTGCTAATTTGTTTTCCTATAAAATTCCTATGCATCAGAAATATGTTAGACTTAAATATGTTTGTCACATGTTTTATGATGCTCTCTTTGTGTTTTCATTATTATCTTTCATGTGAGTATCAATAAAATCTTATGCCTAGCTAAGGGCGTAAAACGATAGCGCTTGTTGGGAGGCAACCCAATGAATAAAATTTATTTTTGTCTTTTTCTTTCTGTTCTTGAGTGTTTGCATGATTATGCTAATGTTATGATTGTGTTTTAATTAGTGTTTGTGCCAAGTAAAGCCTTTAGGATAGCTTTGGTGATAGTTGATTTGATCTTGTTGGAAAACAGAAACTTTTTGCGTCCAGTAATTTTTTTTTGAAAATTCACAGAAGCGACAAAAAATTCTGAAGTTTTTACACAAGATTGATATACAAATTTCCTCTGTTGTCGTAAGTTTTCAGAATTTTTGGAGTTACAGAAGTATGAGAACAATTCGCATCTTTACAGACTGTTCTATTTTTGACAGATTCTGTTTTCTTTGCATTGTGTGCTTATTTTGATGAATCTATGGTTTTCTTATACTAACTGCAACACCCCAAAAATATTTCTTTTGGATTTTCAAAATATTTTCCTTAAAATAAAATACTTTTAGTTATTTTTTACTTTATTCTCTTTCTAGTTCCTCTGTTCTGAAAAATATTTTTAATTTTTAAATGGGTTTCAAAATTTTTGAATGGTTCTGTTTTGGATGAATTATTTATTGGATAATTATTTTTGAGGGATCAAAAATAATTTTCTTTTAGAAAAGTTTTGAAGAATTAAAATTGTTTCAAGAATATGGCCTTTCCTTTTCTCTCTAGCACTTCCAAAATTTATCCAATAATTTTTCTACCACCCCTCAATTATCCCACAAGTCATTCACACCTTCTAGGATAGTATCCAACCCCTTTCCACCCCACAAAAATATTTTCCATATTTTAGATAAATTCTAAAGTTGCAATTTGTATTATTCATAGTTTCTTTGAGTTACAAAGGAACTACATTTTCTACCACTCTTCTGCCTCCACCAAAATTATCCTATCAACTAGATGGTACCTACAACCCATTTCACCAAAAACATTGGGTTCCACAATTCAAATTTTTCAAAATTCAATCAATTCAAATTTGGACCAGAAATAGATTCCTTGCTCAAAACCCATTCTAAACTTCTCCAAAAATTCTGAAACTTCACCATCACTCTTGTCTTGCCTCAGTACATCACCACAAAAATCCACAAAAAGTCCAAAAATCCCTAGCACCTCCTGGCATTATGTCATATACCTCATGTGCTTACTATTCATCACTGAATAAGATTCAGTTAAACTAAATTTGGTTCAGAGGTAGAGGCAGAGGCAGACGACACCGTGCACACCACTCCATCCTCACTCCTTTCCCTCCATGCCACCCTCGCCTTAACTGAGCTCGCCGGGACCCTCCTCGTCAGCGCCTCACCGCCAACAGCACAGGAGGAGGCCGGTGCACCTGCCTCTGTCCTCGGCGGCGGCAAGCCGAGAGGATCAGCTTGGCCACCGACCACCATCACTGCTCCAACGCCCTCCCCACCTACTCCTGCTCCACGCGGCAGTTCCATCGCGGCTCCGCGCGCTGACCTCGCCGCCCTGGCCCCATTGGCAGTCGCCGGAGCCAGGCAGCGCTGCCGCACCCATACGGGACTCGTTCCGTGGATGAGGCCGAAGAACTCGATATCGATCGCGCTGGCATCTCCAGAAGGCTCCGCCGCCCTCATTTACCCCTCGCCGCCCTTGACCACCGCCCCTAATCACCCCGGCGACCGAAGTAACTCCGGCATCGCTCGCAAGCCACTGACCACCTCGGCGGCCTATAAATAGTGGCTCCCAAGCTCCATTCACACCACCCATCGCCTCCACCACCTTCCAATCGACCCCATGCCACTCCCCTGACCTCGAGGAGGTCGTCTCCTTCCCCTCCGACCACCGCTCCGCCGCCTCTATCCGCGATCAGTTCATCGCCATTACTCCACCTCCGCAGCTCAAACTTCACCAGTAGCCATCTCATCCACCAAACTGTAACACCCTGGATTTTGCCCATTTTCTTTTTCTTTTGATTTGGTCCGGATTCGCTTTTCTGTGACTTAGTAGTCCTGCAACCTGGAGGGGTCACCCTTCATTTTTCTTCCCGAGTGGCTTGCCAACCTCAAAACCATCCCAAGACCAGGCCATAACCATCTTGGACCTACCCCAATATTCCTTTTCTTGGGAATATTCCTTTTTTCTATTAAAGGAATAACCCTGTTTGCCCTGAGTTGTGAAGCAACCCACCTTTCCATCATTCCCAAAATTCCCAAATAATTCTCATAAATTGTTTGGGTCAGATCTTCCACAAATATGTCAAATCCTTCCTTGCCATGTTCAAAAATATTTCACAAATATTCATTTTCTGATTTTGCCCCAGCTGGCAGTTTGTGAAGCAAGTACCCTTTATATTCGCTTGCTTGCTCTCAAACTTTTTGTGCACTCTTTCCTATCCATATCATTGCCACATGCCAAAATTCAACTTTATTTGGATAATAAATCTCTCTTGGCTAATTTCCAAAGTTTGTGGGCAACTGGAATCTTTGTGAAGCAAGTGCTAGCTAGGAGTATCCAAATGAGTTGAAATGTTGCAAGCATATTCATATGCTCAAATAATGACTCTCCACCAAGTTTCAACCCTATCCAATCATCTATGAGAGCACAGCCTCAAATCTTGGTTTCTGGTCAGATTTTCACATTGTGAAGCAACTATATTTTATATTGCTCCATAATTGCTGAAAATTTACCAGAGCATTCTCCTACCTATATAACACCTCTCCACAAAATTTTGGCTCAATTCATCTTCCCAATATTTCTCTAGAATTATTCCAAGTTTTTGGACAGAGAGGATAGTTGTGAAGGAAGTACCATTTTGGCATGTCCATTTGGTATTAAATTTTTACATAATCTTCATATGTCCAAATAACTCTGCCTTGCCAAATTTCAGCTCAAGTGGCTTCTTCATTTGAGTGCACCATCATGATCATGATTCTGGACCAATTGTGCTGTTGCAAAGCAACTATGATGTATATTGGTCCAATTCCTTCCAAAACCCCCAGGACTGTAGTCCTTCTTACCCGAGACCTCCCAGACATCTCATTTTAACCATATCACTTTTCTGTTCATCGCAGTGGTGTGGTCAACTTTGCTATAGCAAACTTCCAGTGACCACTCCCGTCTACCTACAGCTCATCTCATCGATATATCACCTCATTTGCAATGTATCCTAGAGGGACTACACACTGGACAATATTTAGTGTCAAAGACGTGGCCGTGGCATCATATGCATGTGGTGACCACGCAGAGAGCATGCCAAAACGGCGCTCTGCTCTCTGTGAGCTCCGTCCGGTCATCTCCGGCCGGCCTCTGCTCGTCCCGATGTGTCCTACGGCTCCGCGGCTTCCACCTGCCCCTCTCCCGACCCTTCTCCCCTCCGATTACCTTCTCTCCATGCCATGACGGTCGCCGTCGCGGCTCTGTTCGCCCGTGACCCGAGTTGTCACCTCCCTCTCTGGCTTCTTCCTCCCCGAGCCGTCGCGTTGCATTGAATGCTCGTCAGGTCGGCAACGCTACCGTCCAGCTAGCTCGCCTGCAAGCTCCAGTATGTGGCTAAGATCGCCGCCGTGGCCGTGCGTCTCGGTGCTTCGGCCACCATCGCGAGCCCTCCTCCCCGCGGCTATATATAGCCCCCCCTCCCCCGAGTCCTTTAGTCCACACCAGCCGCTCCACCTCACCTCACCACCCCTCCCCAGCCGCTCAGCCGAACCCCAGAGCCCCTCCTTGCCTCCATCTATCGCCATGGCCGCCGCCTCTGCTTTCTGCAATTCCGGCGAGCCGGGCACCCCTTCTCCCTTTAACCACCACCAGAGGACCACCCGGAGCTCGTATAACCTCCCCGTAGCCTCAGCCCCTCCCCTCCACCACCGTGGCACCCGCGCCCAATCTCGCCGGAGCCGTCGTCCGCCACGGTCGCCGCCCCACTCATCTCAGTGCTCCTCGGCATCCGTGTGATGCGGGGATGGATGCTCCACTCCTCCCCGAGCACGCCGGTGTGCCGAGCACCGCGAGAGGTGGCCGGAGCCGCCCGCGCCTCTCGCTGGCGCCCGCCTCGGTTCCCCACGGTACCCGTCGCCATGTTCGCTCCCCGCCGCTCCTTTGGCCTACCCCGAGCGCGGCGTCGTCCCCTGGTTCCTCCGGTGGCCTGAGCACGGCCGGAGACGGCCGGAGTCGCCGCTACCGGCGCCGGCCTCGCCTCTGTCGCGTTTCTCCTCTCTGTTCTGTCGGAGGAAGAAGAAGAAGCGAGGGAAGAGAGAGAGAGAAGCTGCGCGGGTCCCACCGGTCAGCTGCACCGAGCCCGACCCCGCACCCGCCAGCTCGGATAAGTGGACGCGCCCCGCCGCCTTTCCATTTCCCTCACTGGAAGGCGCATTCTGCCTAAGTGCGCGACCAGCTGCTCTGCCCAGGGACCTAAATGTAATTATTATTTCTGCAGATTAGTCCCTAGCAGAAAAACCCTTATAACTTTTTATCCACAACTCTGATCGAGGTGAATCCAACGCCCACGTCTCTGTCTCGTCAAGCCCGTTCCGATGGAGTCATTTTCATAATGTTTTGACACAGTGGAAATGACCTGTTTGCCCTTGCCGTAAACAGCCCCTCCGAGAGAGAACTGTTTCCGGAAACTCCTTCCGCAACCTCTCCGCACTCCTTCCCGATGATCCCTTCACCCTCAGGCAAGCCACAACTCTCATCTGCATCATTGCATTGCAATATCATAGTTTAACTATTTACTTGAACAGCAAGTATGAGTTGTTTGTGAAGTGGATTGGATTATGCAATGATCGAGTTAATTCTTGGATAGGTGACGACCATGTTGAGTATCGGATTATTAGTGACTAGTAGCTTACCCACTTGTTGATACTATGATGTTGAGATCACTGTCTATGATTATTTTGGAGTTCATCCAGCAGTTCATAGAAATGAGTTAGTAGCAGTGGCTTAAGCATACTGGTTATCGGAGTGTCAGCCATGACCGAAATATTATTCGGGGATTAGATATTTCATGGTTGACCTTGAGTCACCTGTCCGGACTTATCCGTGCAACCACATTTGCCGGTATGGGACGGCCTTGACTTGGTCTGATCGCATGCTCTTTCACCGGTACCTCCAAAGAGGGAGGGTTATGCATGCGTGCTGCCCTGATCAGGTAGACGATGATAACCCTGTGAGCCCAGTTGAGTTGTTTGGGATCCCGTCCCCGTTTGGGACAGTTTAGTTTGGCCACGACGGTGGCAGGGTGTCACGAGGTGACACGGGGCCCCCCAAGGCTTGACTCCGAGGGAGTGTGATTGCCGGTGGTACGATGGAAGAGTCACGGGTCAGGCGGGTTTCGTTGGAGCAATGCTGGTCCACCCGAATGGGATCACGAGGTCAGTGCTCCATAGTGTGGGTAAAGTGCGCAACCTCTGCAGAGTGTAAAATCTATTCGAATAGCCGTGTCCACGGTATTGGACAGTCCGTCCAGACCTCTCTAGGTGGTCAACCATAGTAGTGATAATGATGGTAGAACTCGTCATATGATCAGAAGTACTCGGTGGATTATGAGTATTCTAAGGGTTGTGATGCAACCCGGAAGAGAGTAAGTTTGTCAGACTTGTGGTGCAGATGGAATCAGGTATTTGATATGTTAGCCATGGAATGGCTATGAGATGAGTGGTCGGATGACCACATGATTTGGATTGGACTTGGTACTGTTCGGATTGGATCCTGAGATTATTTGGAGTATGAATTTAATATGCTTTACCTTACTGCAGTTATTTCAGTAGCTACCTTGCTGGATAGCCATGCTGGTTAATTTTGGATTGCTGTGATGTTGTCTTGCTTTAATGCTGATGTTTGCTGTGAGCTTGCGAGTACATTCAAAGTACTCACCTGGCGTGTCATGCCAGTTTGCAGGTCATGCCATGATTGCTTGGTTGTCGAGGATTCTGAGTTCGCGAGCTAGGAGACGCGTTCTAGCCAGAGTCCCTGCGGAGTGGAGTCCATCACCGTCGTCGTTGTTCCGCTGCCGAGAGAGTTAGTCCGCTGTTAGCATAGAGCTACCCCGGGCAGGCGTAGTGTCGCCGTGCCGATGTCATCCATGTACCCTTTGTAACCTTATCCATAGTAATAAAGAGCCGATTTGTTCTATGCCAACAGTGCCGTATTCCAGAGGACTTGTCCCTGGGCAGGAATATGGGGCGTTCCGGTTTACTCTGAGCCGGGGTGCCACACAAACGATCGATTTCGCACTCCAATTCAGCTTCCCGAGCTCTCTCCAGCGAAATCCAAAATCTCCCGAGCCACCGTCGACCTCGCCGGTGTTTTGCTGCTCTCCGGCGACCACCACCACCACCCACCAGTGCGGGACCACTCCCCGAACACGACTGCACCATCGCCAACCACTGATATGCCGGCGATCGTCGCCGGCGATCGCCGCCTCCTTTCTGTCAACGGGCGCGAGCGCGTGTGAATTCAAACATGATGGGTGGACCCCACCCGTCAGCGTTTTATTATTTTCTCCGTTTAAAACGAAAACGTCTTCTGCCTCTTTATGCTTCCCGCACAGGAAGATGTACTTTTGCCCGGGGCATTTTCTGTTATTGCAGCAAGGACCCGATAGTAGTTGTTTTAATTATAGAAAGGTCCCTGGTTTTAAAACCTTTATAACTTTTTAACCACAAGTCCAAATGACTTGATTCTTTTTTTGAAATTATTATTTTTCTCTCTAGTTTTTTTAGTATTTATTTCAAAATATTTTTAGACAAGTTTTTGTACTGTGATGAGTTTTTGATTGAATTCAAATTTGTGTTTTTCAGAAAAAGAGGGGGAAAACTTTGCCGGAAATTTGGAGGGGTTTTTCCTGAGTACTTTGAGCAAGGCAAGCATATTTGAACTTGGGATATGATGATTGCATTTGCATGACGTGGTTGCATCTGTAGAGTTTGCACCGTATGAGTAGAAACATTCCTGCATGCATGGTCATGTATATTTTCTCTTGCATGCATTCCACTCAAGTTTTGACATGCAGGAAGATTGTGAGAAACCAGGAGTGTACTCCTGCCTTGGACGTGCCGGTGGGCATGGGCCTTATTTTGACACGGTGGTGTCGTGTGACATATGTGGAACATACTGGTGATGATAATTAACACCTCCTGAG
The DNA here is from genome assembly GCA_011799875.1 of Thinopyrum elongatum. Classification (NCBI taxonomy): domain Eukaryota; kingdom Viridiplantae; phylum Streptophyta; class Magnoliopsida; order Poales; family Poaceae; genus Thinopyrum; species Thinopyrum elongatum. Next base: position 445,641,436 of record CM022301.1, on the reverse strand, counting down.
TCGGCCTAGATCGAGTCTTGTTCCGTTACACCTAGCTGGATACCGTGCTGCCACGAGTCCTTCCGCAAGGAAGGTACGGCTGAGTAAGTTGTTAACCCCTGTCCAGGTACACACCATACAGAGGGCCACGATGAGGGTTTCCATGGCCATGGACTAAATCCTGTCATCGGGTCAGGGGGCATGGGTGTTCCGGTTGTAACTGAGAGGGGGGCACCCCTTGGAATCCGCGCGTATTAATAGTGATCCCATGCTACTCGAGATTGTTATCTCCCTGACTTAGAGTTTTTCTGGAACGATGCTTTGGGTGATTCCTGGCATCCGGACGGTTATTCTGGTGTGTGCTGGTCAGGTGTGTTTTCAACCCAAAGACCGTAATGGGAATTAGTCAGCGTCACGGTGCTAACTAAGGAAATCCCATACACGTGGGTAAAGAGTACACCCTCTGCAGAGTTTAAACCTATTCGAATAGCCATTGTCCGCGGTCAAGGGCGTAGCTGGGTGGGTCAAGTGTCGGTCCCGGTGTCGGTCTCCGGAGGAAATAATTATAATATGCTTGAAATATTTTGCAGGATAATTATCGACACACTGATGATACCATGAATATTTTGCTATGCATATTTATCTTATTATGATTATGCATATTATTGTGGACTAACCCGTTTCTCCTATTTTATTTTCCTGAGTGTCTCAGGGGCTGGCTAGACTACCCCGGGCATTCGGTTTTATTTTCAAGACCTCTCCGTGGCGTCCCTCGAGTTCTCAGGCGGTCTATCACGCGACTACTCTTGTGGACACCCGATTGGCATTTCTTTTCAAGACCTCTTCATGGCGTTCCTCGAGTTCTCGGGCGGTCTATCACGCCACTACTCTTGTGGATACCCGATTGGCATTTCTTTTCAAGATCGACCGTGGCGTCACTTTTGACACCCGACTGGCATTTCTTTTCATGACCTTTCGTGGCGTCGCTTGAGTTTTCGGACGGTCCTGTCTCGCCCGACTCTCTTTTAGACACCCGTTTGGCATTTCCCTTATTTTCTGAATGTCACCTGGGCTGGCTAGACTACCCGTGGCATTCGTTAGCTTCTATTTTTATTAAACTTGATTATGACTGACATGCCATATTTACTTCCGTATCATTTTGTTATTATCATGCCATTTCTAAGATTTTAGTCAGCATGAACATGTAGTAGGATCAAACATGAGCATATGCATTCGTTATATCTTATGTTCATTATGTTTGCGAGTACATTCAAACTTACTCACAGGCTTGTCCCTGGCTATTGTCTTGGCCAGATCATGTTTCAGAGAGGAGCAACAAGAAGCCCCCGCAACCTAGGAATTGGAGATAGCAGCCACGCGAGGTAGGAGTTAACCAAGTTAGCTGTTCCTGTGGGAATGGAGTCCCATCAGCGTTGGAGATCCACGAATCGCTTCCGTCATCCACCACTAGAGATCCCTGTTATATTCATTGGACCTTATGGTCTTGTACTCTATTTCTTGTAATTGCCTGGAATTCTGTATCAAGAAGGTGTCCGCCAGCAACAGTAATCCCGGGGTTGGTGATGACACGAGGGTCATTTGCTGGGATTTCATGTCCTGTTAAATCCAGCCCCGACACTAACGGATCTCACGAAGGTTTTGTTGAGTTTTGTGTGATTGAAGTTTTCAAGTTTTGGGTGAGATCACGATGGACGAAGGAATAAGGAGTAAGAAGAGCCTAAGCTTGGGGATGCCCCATGGCACCCCAAGCCATTATCCAAAGAGAAGCAAGCAACTAAGCTTGGGGATGCCCGAGTGGCATCCCCTCTTTCTTCTAACGACCATCGGTATTTTACTTGGAGCTATATTTTTATTCGTCACATATCATGAGTTTTGCTTGGAGCATCTTGTATGATATGAGTCTTTGCTTGTTTTGCTTTTTATTTTAAGTCATGAATCCTTGCTGGACACACCTATTTGAGGGAGCCAAAATTATGCTATGACTTGTTAGAATTGCTCTCTATGCTTCACTTAAATCTTTATGAGCTATGGAATTGCTCTAGTGCTTCACTTATATCTTTTTGAGCACGGTGTGCTTTAGTATTTTTGAAGAAATGCTCTCATGCTTCACTAAGATTTATTTGAGAGTTAGTAATTTTTTTTACAAATTCTCTCTTGCTTCACTTAAATTATTTTGAGAGAAGAAAATTTTATGCTCATGTTCTTCACTTAGATTTGTTTGAGCTATCAAAAGCAACATATAAAATTAGTTCCAAAGTGATAGATATCCAAGAGGGATATAATAAAAACTTTCATGAAGATCATTGGACAAAATAAACTTGATTCCTTGTAATAGTTTTGCGATATGTTGATATAATATGTGAGTCATGTTGATGAGTAATTATGGCTTAGTAAGAATATTGGTGTTAAGGTTTGTGATTCCCTATGCAAGCACGAAAGTCAATAGTTATGCAATGAAATTACATCCTACTTGTGGTGCATTATTCGGTGTTAGTTATGCTTAATGCTCGCTTATGAGATTTTTTGTTTCTTGGTTGGATGCTTCTCAATCTTTTGCTAGCCTTCATTTGCACTAAGTATGATCACTACTTGTGCATCAAAAATCCTTAAACCAGTTTTGCCATATGAGTCCACTATACCTACCTATATGCGGTATTTCCGTGCCGTTCTAAGGAAATTTGTATGTGCCATCTCTAATTTCAAAGTAAATTTCTCTTTTGTGTGCTCGTACCGCTCATGAAACGGTAGGGCGTGGCTGATATATTTCCATGCTAGATGTGTTATTCTCAAGATGAGTGTTTACTTGTCATTGCATGAGAGGACGGAAAAGGTATTAGGGATGCCCAGTCCTGAAATGAAAAATGAATTTACTTTATGTTGTCAAATAATAAATTCCTTGGAAAGTGTTGGTACGGAGGGCACCCGTGGATACGGCTAGCCATGGAAAATGAAAGTATGGTGGAAAAAGGAATAAATTTTATTTTCTGTTTGGGAACCGCCTATGATATATCTAGCATGGAAAGTATTGGGAACTACTCGATTGTTTTCGTTGACAGGAAAAGCATGCCACCCAAAATGTTTTGTCTCTACTTTTTTTCGCTTTGAGCTCTGGCACCTCTACAAATCCCTACTTCCCTCTACGAAGGGCCTTTCTTTTACTTTATGCAATTTTTATTTTGAGTCTCGATCTTCTCTTATAAAGCACCAACTAAGGGGCACTATGATCGTACTTGAGCATTGGGTGTAGCTATATGCGAGTGTGTTTCATGAATGGATCAATGATTGAGCATAATGGCCTAGGGATAGCTTGCTTTAGTGATGATATTTTGAAAGACATGGTTGCTTCTTGATATGCTTGAGTATTGAAATCTTCGTGTCAAAACTAGACTATTGCTTTGAATTATATAAAAGTCCAAATGTCCATGCTACAAAGAAAAGAATATGTGATGAACATGTTAGGCAGCATTCCACATCAAAAATTCTGTTTTTATCATTAACCTACTCGAGGACGAGCAGGAATTAAGCTTGGGGATGCTGATACATCTCCAACGTATCTATAATTTTTTATTGTTCCATGTTGTTATATTATCATTCTTGGATGTTTTACAATCATTTTATAGCAACTTTATATCATTTTTTGGGACTAACCTATTGACATAGTGCCCAGTGCCAGTTGCTGTTTTTTTGCTTGTTTTTTACTTCGCAAGAAATCAATACCAAACGGAGTCCAAACACAGCGAAACTTTTTGGTGATTTTTTCTGGACCAGAAGACACCTGTTGGGCCAAAGAAGTACCAGAGGGGGGCTCCGAGGGGAGCACAACCCACCCCAGGCGCGCCCAGGTGGGTTGTGCCCTCCTCGGCCGCCTCCCACACCGCCTCTTTGCTCTCTAAATACCCTAGATGTCCAAAAACCCTAGGGGAGTCGACGAAAATCAATTCCAGCCGCCGCAAGTTCCAGAAACCACAGATCCAATCTAGACACCATCACGAAGGGGTTCATCATCCTCATTGGTGCCTCTCCGATGATGCGTGAGTAGTTCATTGTAGACCTACGGGCCCGTAGGCAGTAGCTAGATGGCTTCCTCTCTCTCTTTTGATTCTCAATACAATGGTTTGTTGGGATCCGATGAACTTCGAGTTTATCATCAGATCTATGTTTTTATCCATGAAAGTTATTTGAGTCTTTTGATCTCTTATATGCATGATTACTTATAGCCTCGTATTTCTTCTTCGAATCTTTGGTTTAGTTAGGCCAACTAGATCGATTTTTCGTGCCATGGGAAGAGGTGCTTTGTGATGGGTTCGATCTTATGGTGCTTGATCCCAGTGACAGAAGGGGAACCGACACGTTTGCATCATTGCTATTAAGGATAACAAGATGGGGTCTATTTTTACATAAATAGATCTTGTCTACATCATGTCATCGTTCTTATTGCATTACTCCGTTTCTCCATGAACTTAATACACTAGATGCATGCTGGATAGCGGTCGATGTGTGGAGTAATAGTAGTAGATGCAGGCAGGAGTCGGTCTACTAATCTTGGACGTGATGCCTATATAATGATCATTGCCTGGATATCGTCATAATTATTTGAAGTTCTATCAATTGCCCAACAGTAATTTGTTTACCCACCGTATGCTATTTTTCTCGAGAGAAGCCACTAGTGAAATCTACGGCCCCCGGGTCTATTTTCTCATCATATATTTTCAGATCTATTTTGCTATTTGCCGTTTTATTTATTTTGCCACTTTTTATTTTCAGATCTATATTTCCAAAAACTCAAAAATATTTTGCTTCACTTTATTTTATTCGCGATCTATTTATCAATCTACTACAATTTATCTCACGTCCGTTTGCCAATTTCTGGCGCTGTTACCCGAAAGGGATTGACAACCCCTTTAACACGTAGGGTTGCAAGTATTTGTTCTTTGTGTGCAGGTGCTGTTTATGTAGTGTTGCTTGGTTCTCCTACTGGTTCAATAACCTTGGTCTCATCACTGAGGGAAATACCTACCGTTGATGTGCTGCATCATCACTTCCTCTTTGGGGAAATACCGACGTAGTTCAAGCCAACATCAGTGTATGCATGGGAAAGAGGGAGAGAGATGATATGTGTCGATGTAATGCGTGTGAAAAAAGGCTAGTCTATAGCTCGCCACGAGGCTATTCCTGGCGAACGCCCCTATAACCGTAAGATAAGTATCTGACGGTGCCAGTTATTGCATGTACACAGCAGTAGAAAAAGAACTACCATGGCATATTACAAAACTGCTACACCACGGCCGAGAACGCGTGCCCACGTTACGCCATCCGGGAATAGTGCCGCACTTCAAAACTAGAACCGTCAATAAATTTTGAGCTTGCGTCTCGTCACATTCCAAATTACTACCATGCTATATTTAATTGCAAACCTGTTCACACCTATCAAAACCTAAACGGTTTCCCATTTAGGAGCGTATTAGTACTCGGTTATAAATACTCTACTCCAAGATGACTGCACATTCCTCCTCAACTCCTCATCCACAAAAACAAACAAGTCTTTCATCGTCATTCCCTTGCGTCTGCCATGGCCCGCATGAGTTCTGGGTCGAGAGATTACGACCAGGGGGAGGCGAGCATGGAAGCGGAAGCACGAGATGTCCCGCCTCGCCTTTGTAGCAGCCGACATGTCCCGCCGCACTGCCGTAGCAGCACAGAGGTCCCGCCGCACCGTCGATGCAGCAGACTGGTCCGGCCGCATCGCGGAAGCAGCAGAGATGTCCCGCCGTGCCGTGAATGCAGCAGGAAGGTCCTCCCGCGCCGCGGCGGCCTGGGAAAATGTCTCGCGGGCAGGCGAGGACTCTCACAGGCGCATGCGCGCTATGCTCGATGGCCTGATGGGTCGGATCTCCGGCTGGATGAAGCTGCAGGACGAGATAAATGCCTCGTTTGAAAATGCTACCTCTGTCATTCGGGGACTAGGGGAGGACAAGGCGAAGCTCTGCACCGAGCACGACCCGCTGAGGGCGAAGATCGTCGGAAAGGCGAAGCAGGTGGAGGAGACCACTGCCTTGTTGAAGAGGACGGGCGTCATCGTCAAGAAACTTATTGACGAGAATGCCATGCTCTGCATTGAGTGCGAAAGGCTGGTGGAGGAATCCGTGGATACTGCCAAGCAGCATATTAAGGACATGAAATTGATGAAAGAGATCATCGCCGCTCGCCGCGAGAACTAGTCTCCGCAACCTGCAGCACATCAAGAAAGTAGAGATCAGCGAGCCAGATCGTTGTATGCGTCTTCCTTCTTCTTTTGCCCTTGTGTATTTTGGGCATAGCCGCATGTGGCTTTTTTAATTATCTTCCTAAATATGTAAGACAATTATTATCCACTGTCGTCGTCCTTATATATTCATCAGTCTTGCTATAAGTCGCAGTAGATGCTATATAGGTCCATCGGATCTTACATCAAGATCCGTGCAAAATTTTGTTTTCAGATTTTGTTTTCTCTCTCTTAAATCTCAGTCGAGTGAGATATAGCCACGCCATTAAACAGGGGCTCGGGCGCCATTAATGGAGACCTTGGGAGAGAGGTGGGCGGCAGATGGAGGTCAAAGGGCTCTCCTCCCGATAAGCACGCACAGGGGTCTGATCGCACACCTCCCGTACTCAAATAGCTACCCCGCACGGCGCCTCCTAGCCAATAAAAAAAGGGGACACGTGGCGGCACGTAAATGGTAAGTAGAATGCCCACGGTTTCAATAATACTTGTGTTTCCGATTGTAACGTGGCAGCACTTGTTCCAAAATGACTTTGTTGATTGTTAATGTGTGCGCCTTCACAAATCGGACAGCAAAATTTGTAGGAGATATGCCCTAGAGGCAATAATAAATGTTATTATTTATCTCCGTGTTCATAATTAGGTTTATGTTCCATGCTATAACTGCTGTGGTTCCCGAGCCCGTATATCCATAAAGGCTCTGGGGAAAACCCATGTGCACGTGTGGAATAATAAACGGTAAAATGTATTCCTAGTCATGCCTCTAAGACTAGCTCAAGTGTTGCATGATGATTATGTTTTCCCAATCATAGGCATGTCTATGCCAGCAACTTTGAGGGCACAAATGTTAGAAGAACATTTGTGTTGAATCGACCCGATTGATGTTATGCTATGAGATACATTCGTCACAAGTTAATGGTTAATAACGCAGAGATGGTTAATGTTTGCATAATTCCTTAGACCATGAGAGTATCGAGTTTCTTCATGCTTGCTTCATGAACTTTGGGGTTTGTTAAATGTCATCCGTAAATGGGTGGCTATTACGGCGGCTTACGGGTTCATGGAAAAGTATGTCAAGTAACTTGATAGCTCAAGATTGGGATTTGCTCCTCCGGCGATGGAGAGATATCTCTAGGCCCTCTCGGTGTTACGGTATCCATCATCGTCTGGCCAGACACTTTGTGATTTGATCACGGGGATGCCGGAACACGGTAACGAGAAAAGAGAACAATACCGGTAACGAGGTAACTAGCATAGTGGACAAGTTGTTGATCCACGGGAATGCCAACATGTCTCACCTTGGGTATTTGTAACATATCGCGAAGCAACAGGAATAGCACACGGCAACTGGAGGTTCACTCGAATATTCATTCGTGTGGGTATAGGGGTCAATATGGGTGTCCACGGCTCCGATGCTGATCATTGATCGGAAAGTGTTCCGGTCATGTCTATACTTCACCGAACCTATAGGGTCACACGCTTAAGGGTCATCTATCTGTTGAACGCTAGACAGGAAGTCTGAGAGAAAGTCACCGAAAATGTTTCGGAGACAACGGAAGAGTTCCGAGAGAGAGAACACCGAAAGAGTTTCGGTAAAACCGAAAAGTTGTTTCGGAATATATTATTTGGTCAAAAAGGGTTTCGGCACCGCCTGGAAATTTTCAGAGGATGCCAGAATTGGTCTGGGAACTTCTGGGAATTTTCGGAGAGAAAAACCGGAAATGTTCCGAAACTGCCGTAACCGCTGTTAATGCTTTCCGCTGATGAAAACCACCGCATCGAAAATGTTTCGGATCATGCCCAGAATAATTTTAGAGGGTGCCAGAAATGTTCTGGGACTTTTTGGAATTTTTCAGAAAAAGTTTCGCGGAAAACATCTTGTCTCAGCGCGAGGGGACAAGATCCCACGAATCGGGGGTTGCATGTTTGGTGGCTTTTTGTCTAGGGAGCATGCATGTTTCATGGAGACATGTTGGTGGCTTGTTGGGGGGGCCCTCCCCCATGGGGAGACAAGGTGTGGGCCGGCCCAAGGGCTGCCATGGTGGTGTCCCCTTGGTGCCCCCCTTGTGTTACCATTATGCCCTTTCATGTGTGACATATAGCTTGGGTATTTTGGTATTTCAACATCCCACCCCACCCCTTGCCTTGGCCTATAAAAGGAGGAGAAGGGGCTGCCATTCTCCCCATCCCTTGCTCTCATACACATGCCAAGATGTTATCTGGCTTCTCTCTCCCTCCCATGAAAAGAGTTTCGTAGAGCCGAAAGGCTGTCTGGGTTCCGGCAGGAACTAGTTCTGGACGGCGAAGCCCTGCCGGATAGGTGACACCGTATGTGTGCAACTCTGTAGAGAGGTCGTAGTTTCGATCTTAGTGCCCGAGGGGCTGTTCGAGAGTGCCTCCCGAAGGGCTGTCCAAGTGACGGTCCGAGTTCTGTGAGTCCTCCCGAAGGGCTGTCCGAGTGACCATTCGAGTTTCGAAGGTCCTCCCGAAGGGCTGTCCGCGACATCGTCCGGGGAACTGTTCGACCGCCTCCCGGAGGGCTGTCCGAAGGGAAGACGAGGGTATACATCCTCGCGGTTGGGAGGTTGTAAATCCTAGCTGCGGGGATCTGCACCGCCGATCGTCATCGACTCTACTTCCGCTGCGCTACGAGTCGGTAACGAACATGATCAAACCTTGTATGCAGTCTCCATAGTGGTCCTGGGCTGGTGCGTAGGGCGGAAATTTTTTGTTTTCTGCTGCGTTACCCTACAAAATTACCACAGCATGTTGGTGCCACGTTGTGACACCAAGCCAAGTTTCATGATTTTCATGCGTGTTTTGGATTTACAGGAATTAAAAAATCAAGTTTCTCAATGTTTCCGGACGAGCCACGACGCCCAGATGTTTGAATTTCATTCCCATTTCTTGCATGGGACCTAGAAATTTACCCGAGGACACACATGTGATTTTTCAACCAACTTTGGTGCACTGGAGCATGTGCTTGTAGTTCAAATTTCAATTATGCACATTAAATGACCAGAAACTCAATTAATGTATGAAAAAGGCCAAACGAACCCGGAATAATTCCAAAATTTAACACGACACTCATATAGTTCTATGTTGCCTCTGTAAAGAAAATCAAGGGGGGGAGGGGCAGTGTATATTGTTTCGCACACAAAGGTGGCACGTTCCCTCTCAGAACCATGAGCCTTCTTGAGAGAAGCTCCGGTTTGCAAGAAGCTTATACCAAAACTTGTTCCAATTCGGCCAATTTTTTTACCACAGCATGTTAGTGCCATGACATGACACCATGCCAAGTTTCATGATTTTCAGGCGTGTTTTGGATTTACAAGAATTTAAAAACCAAGTTTCTCAATGTTCTCGGCCGAGCCACGACGCCAAGGTGTTTGAATTTCATTCCCATTTCTTGCATGGGACCTAGAAATTCACCAGAGGACACACATGTTATTTTCTACCAACTTTGGTGCACTGGAGCATGTGTTTATAGTTCAAATTTGAATTATGCACATTAAATGGCCAGAAACTCAATTAATGTATAAAAAAGGCCAAACGAACCCGGAATAATTCCAAAATTTAACACGACACTCATATAGTTCTATGTTGCCTCTGTAAATAAAATCAAGGGGGGCAGCGTATATCGTTTCGCACACAAAGGTGACACGTTCCCTCTCAAAACCACGAGCCTTCTTGAGAGAAGCTCCGGTTTGCAAGAAGCTTATACCAAAACTTGTTCCAATTCGGCCAATTTTTTTACCACAACATGGTAGTGCCATGACATGACACCATGCCAAGTTTAATGATTTTTAGGCGAGTTTTGGATGTACAGGAATTTAAAAACCAAGTTTCTCAATGTTCTCGGCCGATTCATGACGCCCAGATGTTTGAATTTCATTCCCATTTTTTGCATGGGACCTAGAAATTCACCCAAGGACACACATGTGATTTTTCAACCAACTTTGGTGCACCGGAGCATGTGCTTGCAGTTCAAATTTGAATTATGCACATTAAATGACCAGAAACTCAATTAATGTATAAAAAAGGCCAAACGAACCCGGAATAATTCCAAAATTTAACAGGGCACTCAAATAGTTCTATGTTGCCTTTGTAAAGAAAATCAGGGGGGAAGCAGCGTATATCGTTTCGCACACAAAGGTGACACGTTCCCTCTCGGAACCACGAGGCTTCTTGAGAGAATCTCCGGTTTGCAAGAAGCTTATACCAAAACCTGTCCAATTCGGTCAAAATTTATACATATGAAAACATGGTTTAGATTACCCTGAACATCTCGCTACCTAGACCAATGTACTATGATTTGAATTCTAAAATGGATACAAATATTTGAATTAGAGATCGTATGGTACATGTAGTTCATATTGAAATATGATTACTACTATATGCATGTTTTCTGTTATCAAGATAATATTTAAATGATCATATAAATTGACAACAATCATATTCAAATAAGGAAAATTGATTCAAATTTAGTCCATATGGTAGACGGCAATATATATATTCATAGGGTGGAGTAAAATGTTCATATAAGATGGAAGATCAAAATGTAGGACTACATCCATTATAAACCGCAAGATCACCTAATGATATATTCGAATTCAACATAACGTGGATTCAAAAATTGAAATTCGAGATCCTGGCATTTGTAATCATATAAAAAGGGACATGACTCTTTCTTGTGGGGGGAATTGATTTGTTTTTTGTTGTTGTTGAGGGAAGTGCGAATTGATTTGGTACTGTACATGCTAATCTTGTTCTCCCGATTTTTTTACATTTTTCATGTAGTTTTTTCAATGGCATTTATAGCAATATAGAAAAAGGGGACATGACTCTCTTGTGTCTTGTATGAATTGTTTTTTTGTACGTGTTAAGTTTGTTTTGCTGAACATGGAATCCGCGCCTTGTTATCCCGAAATTTTCAAGCTCGAGTATCTTTTGTCTCTTCTGCTGTGAAACTCCCGCCTCTTCAACCCGCGCTGCGCCTTGTTATCCCAAAATTTCGACGCGCGCGAAAACTCCCTCCTCGTCCGAAATCGGTCCCACAGCCCAGACACGCGAAATCCCCCTTCTACCCCTCATTCAGAAATGCCGCCTCGATGTCGCGTGGTCAAAACCGGTGGGGGTGCGTTCGTAACTTACCCCACATTTCGGACAAGTGCGTCCCTAAGCCATGGCTCCCCTACCTTCCCCTTCGTCCCCCCCATTCGTACACCGAGGCCGCCAAAACCCGCGAAACCCCACGCTCCTCCGTCGGCCTCCCGACCGCCGCCCAACCGGAGACTCTTCCCCGACGATGTCATCCACAACAACAACTCGACGTCCCTCATCCACCGCACCGGATGAGGATCCATCGTCGATCTCGTCGTCCCGCCGGATCAGCCGCCCCGTCCTCCACCTCCAAGGAGCTGCCCCGATGTTCGCCTCGTCTATCGCACCGCCTCCATCCCCACAGCGCCGTCTTGACCTGTCCCACCGGAATCGCAGCACCCTCACCAATTCCTCCGATGAAGCCGAGGCCTACTCGGCGCCACCAAGGAGGTTTCGCACTCACCGCTGCATTTTATCTTTTATTTGATCTCACGGGGCTGCCGGTGCTCGATACCGAGTAGCCATGGCGGGTCTCCATCGACGCGCCGTCGCCGGCCACTTCCTCCACGACGTCTCTCCCCCATGTCGTTGCTTCCTCGATGGCGACTTCCACACCAGCACTAGCTACTGCTGCTCCGGCTCTCGCTCGCGCTGCTGCTGCTTCTGCTCCGGCTCTCGCTCGCTTTGCGGCTCTGTTGTTGCTGTCGGTCGTGCTGCTGCACTGCTCTTGCTTTCGTTCGTGCTGCTGCTCTGATCTGCTCTACTATTGTTGTCGGTCGCACTGCTGCTCCGCTCTTGCTCTTGTTCGTGCTGCTGCTCTGCTAAGCTCTTCTCTCGCTCGCGCTGCTGCTGCACGACCTACGGCAACTACATGAGTTGCTGCTTTAGCACTCGCTCGCGGTGCTGCGGCACGAGTTGCTCTTTGCTAGTGCGTTCCCTGCTCGAGCGGCTGCTGATTTAGATCACTGCTTCTCTGCTACTAGTGCTCGAACGCCCTAAACTTCTATTGCAATGCTCTGCTACTAGTTCAATCAGATTTGACAATAAAATTCAGTTTCGACTGTAAAAGTTCAGTTTCTTCAGTTAAGTTCAGAGTGAACAGTATTTACAGCATCTGTCGGAGCGGCCGTGGCGCGGCTGAAGCATTTTACATCTAGCACTTTTTGGTGATGTATTTTACATCATCTATTGCAGATGCTATTAAAGTCCCACTTCAGATTAATGTTGTCTGTCTTGTCCTGCTTCAGCCTCGCCGTCGTACACCTCACCGGAGCTGCTCCAACGACAGAACCGTCCATCACAGCGGAGCAGTACCCTCGGCGCCGTCTCCAGAGGCCTCAGATCTTCTTCCCGCCTCCGACAGTCACACTAGCATCACCATCCTCCACGTCCAACCAATGATGCTGAGGTCGACAAGGCTATGTGATGTTGGCTTGAACTACGTCGGTATTTCCCCAAAGAGGAAGGGATGATGGAGCACAGCAACGGTAGGTATTTCCCTCAGTGATGAGACCAAGGTTATCGAACCAGTAGGAGAACCAAGCAACACTACGTAAACAACACTTGCACACAAAGAACAAATACTTGCAACCCGACGTGTTAAAGGGGTTTTCAATCCCTTTCGGGTAACGGCGCCAGAAATTGGCAAACGGACGGGAGATAAATTATAGTAGATTGGATAAATAGATCGCGAATAAAATAAAGTGAAGCAAAATATTTTTGGGTTTTTAGAAATATAGATCTGAAAATAAAAACTGGCAAATAAATAAAAAGGCAAATAGGAAAATAGATCTGAAAATATATGATGAGAAAATAGACCCGGGGGCCGTAGATTTCACTAGTGGCTTCTCTCGAGAAAAATAGCATACGGTGGGTAAACAAATTACTGTTGGGCAATTGATAGAACTTCAAATAATTATGATGATATCCAGGCAATGATCATTATATAGGCATCACGTCCAAGATTAGTAGACCGACTCCTGCCTGCATCTACTACTATTACTCAACACATCGACCGCTATCCAGCATGCATCTAGTGTATTAAGTTCATGGAGAAATAGAGTAATGCAATAAGAACGATGACATGATGTAGACAAGATCTATTTATGTAGAAATAGACCCCATCTTGTTATCCTTAATAGCAACGATACAAACGTGTCGGTTCCCCTTCTGTCACTGGGATCAAGCACCGTAAGATCGAACCCATCACAAAGCACCTCTTCCATGGCAAGAAAAATCGATTTAGTTGGCCTAACTAAACCAAAGATTCGAAGAAGAAATACGAGGCTATAAACAATCATGCATATAAGAGATCAAAAGACTCAAATAACTTTCATGGATAAAAACATAGATCTGATCATAAACTCAAAGTTCATCGGATCCCAACAAACACACCGCAAAAAGAGTTACATCAAATAGATCTCCAAGAGACCATTGTATTGAGAATCAAAAGAGAGAGAGGAAGCCATCTAGCTACTGCCTACGGGCCCGTAGGTCTACAATGAACTACTCACGCATCATCGGAGAGGCACCAATGAGGATGATGAACCCCTCCATGATGCTGTCTAGATTGGATCTGTGGTTTCTGGAACTTGCGGCGGCTGGAGTTGATTTTCGTCGACTCCCCAAGGGTTTCTGGAATATTGGGGTATTTATAGAGCAAAGAGGCGGTGCGGGAGGTGGCCGAGGTGGGCACAACCCACCTGGGCGCGCCTGGGCCCCCAGGTGCGCCCTGGTGGGTTGTGCTCCCCTCAGAGCCCCCCTTAGGTACTTTCTTGGCCCAACTTGTGTCTTCTGGTCCAGAAAAAATCACCAAAAAGTTTCCCTGCGTTTGGACTCCGTTTGGTATTGATTTCCTGTGAAGTAAAAAACAAGCAAAAAACAGCAACTGGCACTGGGCACTATGTCAATAGGTTAGTCCCAAAAAATGATATAAAGTTGCTATAAAATGATTGTAAAACATCCAAGAATGATAATATAACAGCATGGAACAATCAAAAATTATTGATACGTTGGAGACGTATCACCATCCCCAAGCTAAATTCCTGCTCGTCCTCGAGTAGGTAAATGATAAAAACAGAATTTTTGATGTGGAATGCTGCCTAATATGTTCATCACATATTCTTTTCTTTATAGCATGGACATTTGGACTTTTATATGATTCAAAGCAATAGTCTAGTTTTGACATGAAGATTTTAATACTCAAGCATATCAACAAGCAACCATGTCTTTGAAAATATCAACACTAAAGCAAGTTATCCCTAGCCCATTATGCTCAATCATTGATCCATTCATGAAACACACTCGCATATTAGCTACACCCAATGCTCAAGTACGATCATAGTGCCCCTTAGTTGGTGCTTTATAAGAGAAGATCGAGACTCAAAAAAAAATTGCATAAAGTAAAAGAAAGGCCCTTCGCAGAGGGAAGTAGGGATTTGTAGAGGTGCCAGAGCTCAAAGCGAAAAAAGTAGAGATAAAACATTTTGGGTGGCATGCTTTTCCTGTCAACGAAAATGATCGAGTAGTTTCCAATACTTTCCATGCTAGATATATCATAGGCGGCTCCCAAACAGAAAATAAAGTTTATTCCTTTTTCCATCATACTTTCACTTTCCATGGCTAGCCGTATCCACGGGTGCCCTCCATACCAACACTTTCCAAGGAATTTATTATTTGACAACATAAAGTAAATTCATTTTTCATTTCGGGACGGGGCATCCTTAATACCTTTGCCATACTCTCGTGCAATGACAAGTGAATAAACACTCATCTTGAGAATAACACATCTAGCATGGAAATATATCAGCCACCCCCTACCGTTTCATGAGCGGTACGAGCACAGAAAAGAGAAATTTACTTTGAAATTAGAGATGGCACATACAAATTTGCTTAGAACGGCACGGAAATACCACATATAGGTAGGTATAGTGGACTCATATGGTAAAACTGGTTTAAGGATTTTGGATGCACAAGTAGGGATCATACTTAGTGCAAGTGAAGGCTAGCAAAAGATTGAGAAGCATCCAACCAAGAAACGAAAAATCTCATAATTGAGCATTAAGCATAACTAACACCGAATAATGCACCACAAGTAGGATGTAATTTCATTGCATAACTATTGACTTTCATGCTTGCATAGGGAATCACAAACCTTAACACCAATATTCTTACTAAGCCATAATTACTCATCAACATGACTCACATATTATATCAACATATCGCAAAACTATTACAAGGAATCAAGTTTATTTTGTCCAATGATCTTCATGAAAGTTTTTATTATATCCCTCTTGTATATCTATCATTTGGAACTAATTTTATATGTTGCTTTTGATAGCTCAAACAAACCTAAGTGAAGAACATGTGCATAAAATTTTCTTCTCTCAAAATAATTTAAGTGAAGCAAGAGAGAATTTGTAAAAAAAATTACTAACTCTCAAATAAATCTAAGTGAAGCATGAGAGCATTTCTTCAAAAATACTAAAGCACACCATGCTCAAAAAGATATAAGTGAAGCACTAGAGCAATTCCATAGCTCATAAAGATTTAAGTGAAGCATAGAGAGCAATTCTAACAAGTCATAGCATAATTTTGGCTCCCTCAAATAGGTGTGTATAGCAAGGATTCATGACTTAAAATAAAAAGCAAAACAAGCAAAGACTCATATCATACAAGACGCTCCAAGCAAAACTCATGATATGTGACGAATAAAAATATAGCTCCAAGTAAAATACCGATGGTCGTTAGAAGAAAGAGGGGATGCCACTCGGGCATCCCCAAGCTTAGTTGCTTGCTTCTCTTTGGATAATGGCTTGGGGTGCCATGGGGCATCCCCAAGCTTAGGCTCTTCTTACTCCTTATTCCTTCGTCCATCGTGATCTCACCCAAAACTTGAAAACTTCAATCACACAAAACTCAACAAAACCTTCGTGAGATCCGTTAGTATAAGAAAACTAATCTTTACTTTAAGTACTGTAGAAAACCCATTCAAATTTTGTTCTTGCATTATATCTACTGTATTCTAACTTTACCATGGCTCATACCCCCCGATAAAAATCATAGATTCATCAAAATAAGCACACAATGCAAAGAAAACAGAATCTGTCAAGAACAGAACAGTATGTAAATATGCGAATTGTTCTCATACTTATATAACACCAAAATTTCTGAAAAATTAAGACAACAGAGACAATTTGTATATAAATCTTGTGTAAAAACTTCAGTATTTTTCGTCGCTTCTGTGAATTTTCGAAATTGTTTTACTGTACACAAAAGTTTCTGTTTTCCAACAAGATCAAATCAACTATCACCAAAGCTATCCTAAAGGCTTTACTTGGTAGAAACACTAAATAAAACACAAAAAACACAATCATAACAGTAGTATAATTGTGTAAACACTCAAGAACAGAAAGAAAAAGACAAAAATAAATTTTATTCATTGGGTTGCCTCCCAACAAGCGCTATCGTTTTACGCCCTTAGCTAGGCATAATGCAAAGATCTAAGTATTGTCATCTTTGTTCTTATTTTCTTAGAGGTGTTTTTGTCAGAAGGTTTTGCAAAAACAACATAAAACACTGTATCCATAGAGACTTTAGCACTATCAAGTTTCTTATCATCATATCCCCCTTGATTTTCGGCAACAATCCAAGAATAGTGCTGATTAACATCATTGAAAACTTGTTGGATTATATCTAAAACGGGGACGTCCTTTTTAAGGTTCTCATCAAAGATTTGATTATCCCCAAGCAAATGTCTTTGAACATAATCACTATTATAAAGAATTTCATCTATCACGGGGTTTTCACAATTCATACCATAAAAAACAAAGATTTACCTAGCTTCCCGTATTATGTAGTCAAATTCATTCATAAGAACAAGAGTGGCCAACTTTTTAGCCTTAGGATTCTTTATGACGGGTAGCTCATAAAACATTCTTTGCAAGGTAGGATGAGTGCAAATAAATTTATTTTCAAGTTTCAGAACTAGTGCTGAGATAGCTACCGCATAAGATTTAGTCCTTTTAAGTATAGGAACATCATCAAGACTTAAATTTCCAACACAATTGAAAAATTCTTGGATACGTTCTTTTCCTATAACATTCCCTTGCCCCAAAAAAAAGTTTTAGCATCCAGATTGCCAGATCGTCCAATTTTAGGAGTTAGGCCATCATCTGTTTCTGCCATACCAAAGTCACTCATGATGACAAGTTCAAGCAATAAAGAGATCTGACGAGAAAACGGCGAATGAGAAAGAGGGCGAATAAAACGGTAAATTTTTGTGAAGTGGGGGAGAGGAAAATGAGAGGCAAATGGCAAATAATATAAATTGCAAGGAGATGAGATTTGTGATTAGGAACCTGGTAGATGTTGATGATGTCTCCCCGGCAACGACGCCAGAAATTCCTTTTGATGTTGGCTTGAACTACGTCGGTATTTCCCCAAAGAGGAAGGGATGATGCAGCACAGCACGGTAGGTATTTCCCTCAGTGATGAGACCAAGGTTATCGAACCAGTAGGAGAACCAAGCAACACTACGTAAACAACACCTGCACACAAAGAACAAATACTTGCAACCCAACGTGTTAAAGGGGTTGTCAATCCCTTTCGGGTAATGGCGCCAGAAATTGGCAAACGGACGGGAGATAAATTATAGTAGATTGGATAAATAGATCGCGAATAAAATAAAGTGAAGCAAATATTTTTGGGTTTTTAGAAATATAGATCTGAAAATAAAAGTGGCAAATAAATAAAAAGGCAAATAGCAAAATAGATCTGAAAATATATGATGAGAAAATAGACCCGGGGGCCGTAGATTTCACTATTGGCTTCTCTCGAGAAAAATAGCATACGGTGGGTAAACAAATTACTGTTGGGCAATTGATAGAACTTCAAATAATTATGACGATATCCAGGCAATGATCATTTTATAGGCATCACATCCAAGATTAGTAGACCGACTCCTGCCTGCATCTACTACTATTACTCCACACATCGACCGCTATCCAGCATGCATCTAGTGTATTAAGTTCATGGAGAAATAGAGTAATGCAATAAGAACGATGACATCATGTAGACTAGATCTATTTATGTAGAAATAGACCCCATCTTGTTATCCTTAATAGCAACGATACATATGTGTCGATTCCCCTTCTGTCACTGGGATCAAGCATCGTAAGATCGAACCCATCACAAAGCACCTCTTCCCATGGCAAGAAAAAATGATCTAGTTGGCCTAACTAAACCAAAGATTCGAAGAATAAATACGAGGCTATAAGCGATCATGCAATAAGAGATCAAAAGACTCAAATAACTTTCATGGATAAAAACATAGATCTGATCAGAAACTCAAAGTTCATCGGATCCCAACAAACACACCGCAAAAAGAGTTACATCAAATAGATCTCCAAGAGACCATTGTATTGAGAATCAAAAGAGAGAGAGAGGAAGCCATCTAGCTACTGCCTATGGACCCGTAGGTTTACAATGAACTACTCACGCATCATCGGAGAGGCACCAATGAGGATGATGAACCCCTCCGTGATGGTGTCTAGATTGGATCTGTGGTTTCTGGAACTTGCGGCGGCTGGAATTGATTTTCGTCGACTCCCCTAGGGTTTCTGGAATATTGGGGTATTTATAGAGCAAAGAGGCGGTGCGGGAGGTGGCCGAGGTGGGCACAACCCACCTGGGCGTGCCTGGGCCCCCAGGCGCGCCCTGGTGGGTTGTGCTCCCCTCGGAGCCCCCTCAGGTACTTTCTTGACCCAACTTGTGTCTTCTGGTCCGGAAAAAATTACCAAAAAGTTTCGCTGCGTTTGGACTCCGTTTAGTATTGATTTCCTGCGAAGTAAAAAACAAGCAAAAAACAGCAACTGGCACTGGGCACTATGTCAATAGGTTAGTCCCAAAAAATGATATAAAGTTGCTATAAAATGATTGTAAAACATCCAAGAATGATAATATAACAGCATGGAACAATAAAAAATTATAGATACGTTGGAGACGTATCACTATGCCTAAGAGGTTGTACACTCGTCGCATCACTTTGTTACTCTGCATTCATGTCGATCCCTCAGGGATCCTTTAGTTCAAAGCAGTTGCAAATCTAGGAATAAATGAATCGTGGTCACAAAGTTAACAGGGAGAAAACTAAATGCTCTTTTGAACCACACTTTGAATCTGTTTAGCAAGATAGCCATTATATGATACTCATGTGGACCAAATCTAAGCTCACAAAATATTTCGAGGGCAGGCTGCAGCCTGTTGAAGACTGCCTACTAGAATCGCCACCGGTTCAAAGAAAAAGTGAAGGGAAACATAGGAATTGGAAACTTTACTATGGTACTACTATTCGTGCATTTGGTTAGAAGGAATGGAGCAAAGCAAAACTGGAGGATTTTTTTTTCCTTTGGTGTCTCTTTCAAAGAAAAAACGTAGGAATTTTAATATCCACTTGGACGCCCTTTTCAAATTAATGTGCATGAAGAACAGGACTAATTGCATTACTGGCATAATAAGATTCTTATTTTACATTTTCATGTGCTTTGACTTTAATTTGACCATGTTTCTCCATTCCTGTGTTCTTCCAATTCATGTGAACCAAACACCCAGGTTGACAGAAATCCTATGTTTGTGAATGCTCAGTTTTGCACGTGCATTCCTATCCTATTCCTGTGTTTTGCTGTCCCTGCGTTTATAGAATCCTCCAATTCTAAGGAGCCCTTACAGATTTACTTCATTTTCAGATAGGTGTCAAAGAAAACTTTGTGTGTTATGTCCTGCTCCTGCCGTGCCATCATCCACCCCACCTGAGGTGCACCATCGACGGAAGCGTTCATTGCAGCAGAGATTCCCCCTGCAGACTTTCTTTCACCGCCTTAGATCATCTTCCCCGTTGCCGGCAGCCACGCCAACTGCATTACCATCATCGACTGAGCAGATGAACCTGAGGACTACACAGTTCCGGAAGAGAGGTCGCACTCTTTCGTGTCTGCTTACATTATACATCGGTTATTATTACCTGCTACTTTATCGTCCCGTTCACCTCTTAGACTCCGAGTCAGGTCCAAACTAATGTTCAAACTTGAGTTTTAAAATGCCTGTGGGGCACATATCGAGGCAGCAATGAATAGTATCTGTCTACTATCTGGTTCATCTGGGGTCTTCTATGTGGTTCATGTTGGGTGGGCAACAAACAGTAGATGGTCCATCATCTATCTTTTTAAACTGAAGCTATAATCTGCCTACTATCATTAGTTTTGGATCTATCCACTCGTTTGCTACCGTCAGTCTTGATTTTTGCATGCACCCCTTAGGCCTTACATAATCTAACTATGTTTTTTTATTATGCATGTCAGTTATTGTACACAATCGTACTGAACATGTAGAGAAAAAGAGAAGACCATTGCGTGGGAATATAATGTCATGCAGACGCCACAAAGAGGGAATATAATGTCATGCAGATGCTCCATGGTGGGCGAAGTGAGCCCCCCCTCCCCCCATTCCAGATTGTATTCCAGAGGAAGATAACTGTTCAAAGGGGGATTCAGAGGGAGCCGACCACTCCTATTTACCCCCTGAGGTGTTTGCTCTAACCTGGCATGCTGATGTTGGTCATATCTTGCATATGGCGCCTCGCATTGCTTACATTATACATCTTATATGTCATCAACTTAGTTTAGATTTGCTTTGTGTGAATGCCACCTGTTTGGTTTCTATATCATACTCCCACCGTTCCTAAATATTTGTCTTTTTAGAGATTTCAACAAGTGACTACATACAAAGCAAAATGAGTGAATCTACACTCTAAAATATGTCTATATACATCCGTATGTGGTAGTCCATTTGAAATCTCTAAAAAGACAAATATTTAGGAACGGAGGGAGTATATGTGAATTATGCAATGCCATCTTCTTTAGCCAGGCATCATATACGTGAATCATGCAATGCCATCCTGTTTAGCCAGTTATCGTATATGTGAATTGTATCATGCCATTTTTTTTCATAATGTATTCCATTTGTCAACAATGTTTATACATTCATCTACTCTTCCTGTGCATCAGCCATTTGAGTCGGTCATGGGAAAATCTGGAGTGAAAACAAGGTCTTCTGAGCAGTCAGTGCTACCTATCGATGCAGATTTCTTGTTGGTTACAGATAGCTCCTCAGAGGAGGATTCAGAGACAGATGACCAGTCTTATTCCCCCCCCCCCCCCCCCGAGGTGTATGCTCTAACTTGGCAGGGTTATATTGCTCATATCATGCATATGGTGGCTTGCATTGCCATGCCATCTGCTTAGATTAGACATGCTTTGTGTGAATGCCTCCTGTTTGCTTTCTATATCAGATATGTGAATTATGCAATGCCATGTTTTTCAGCCAGTTATCATATATGTGAATTATGCACCGCCATGTAGCCAGGCATCATATATGTGAATTATCTCATGCCATCCTTTTTTTTCATTATGTATTCCATTTGTCAACAATCTGTGTATATTGAACTACTCTTCATGTGTATCAGCCATTTGAGCCGGTTATGAAAAAATCTGGAGTGAAAACAAGGTCTTCAGAGCAGGCAATGGTACCTGTTGAAGCATATATCTCGATGGTTACAGGTAGCTCCTCAGAGGAGGATTCAGAGACAGATGACCAGTCCTATATCCCACCTGAGGTGTATGCTCTAACTTGCAATGTTTATATTTCTCATATCATGCATATGGTGTCTTGCATTGCTTAGTTTAGACATCATATACACAATATTCAATGCCATCTGCTTAGTTTAGAGATCATACATGCGAGTGCCAGCTGCTTAGTATATGAATCAATTATGTGAATTATATCATGCCATCCTGTATACTTAGACAACATGTATGTGAATTATTTCATCCCAACCTATTTTAGAAAGACGTCATATAGTTTTGTCATGTCATCCTGTTTAGATACTCATCATATGTTGAAGTATGCCATTATATCCTATTAAGTTATCCATCATATATCTGAAACCGTGTCATGCTATCCTATTTAGTTAGCCATCATATATGTGAAATTGTGTCATGCTGTCCTGTTTGGTTAGACAACATATATGTGAATTACCACATCTGTCTATCATACAATGTCTGTACTTTCAATTTCTTTTCTTGTTTATCAGCCATTTGAATTGGAGGGGGTGATGGCAGTATCTACGGGAGTAAAAACCCATTCTTCACAAAAGATGGTGCTACCCATCGATGCAGATAGAACCATGGTTGTACTGGCCCACGAACTAGCCCCACCACACATAATCGAGACTCTTCCAGATTGTACACTTACACCATTGGACAGAGAACCAGCTACACCCCATCTATCCCCAACCCCAGCGGATAGTAACCCACTTCTAGTTGACACAACACCATGTCCACCATAGAGTACCCCCACACGAGCAGTTTGTAAAGCAACTGCAGTGCCCAAAGCACGAAGACCACCACAGCGAACCCAAACTCCACGTTTAAAGCAGAAGAGCAACTGTTCTCAGGTCAGATTCCGTAGCTATGGTCTATACTCCTTTGCTCTTGCATCATTGTATTTACTCATACCAACTAATTTCGAATTCGAAGGATCCAATTGAAACTCCAATGGCGCAACAGGTATGTTTTAAACCTATTTCTTTAACTGGATTGCTGTTCTAACTTCTTGCACTATATTGATTTAAGTTTCAGTTCTATAAACAGTTATGTTCTCATGTCATGCACATTACAAGTGTTGCCAGTGTTGTGTAGTTTCCCACACTTATATTCTGTCTATGCTGCTGTGTCTTAAAAATATATGATTTGAACTGTGTCTCTATCTTGATTTGGCAACATAAACTAGAATGATATGGAAAATACAGTGACCATAGTACATAGATATATGTTTGTTTCATGCTGTTATCGTGTCCACCTTACTATTGAACCGGTTTATCAAAATGAGTTTCATATACTACATGCTAAGCCTGTGATGTGTCTGCTTGTTTCTCTTGTAGAATGCGAACAAAATATTGGAGAAGAGCACCCCATTATGCAATGTTAGAGAAAGTAATGCAGATAAGGTTCAAGATAGTGAGACAACCCTGTTGGTCTCCAAGAAAGGTGATAAAAACTATCTTGTAGACAGTGAGACAACCCCAAAGTCCTGCGTTGATGTAGTGTTCGAGTTACTGGCCACTACCGCTGGCACAAGCTCTTTGAACTCGCTGCCTGAATCACTTTGGCTTCTTCAGTCTCAGCTACAAGCTGAAAGGCATCAGTCAGCTGTGCTGCGGCAAGAAGCCGAAGGACTGAGGAAGTCCCTGCAGAATTCAGATGCATACTTTCTGGTGCAACAGCAAGCGCTGGACGATTTTAGCGCCAAACAAGAGAAAACTAATAAGCTTGCTAAGCTTCTTGCTAGCATGGCGGGTATCCAGGATATCGTTTCTTGAGCTCTTCTGAAGTGGTTTCTGTTCTGGACTTGTTTTGCTGCCGCGTTTATTTTCACTGGTGGCCAATTTAGACACCCAGTGTATGTAATATGCTGCTTTGTTCACTATATTTGCACTGGTGGCGAACTTTGATGCCCAGTGGATGTAATATTTGTAATAGCCGTAATAGCCTAGCGTAAGTTGCTTGCTTATTTATTTCCTTATTGTCTTGTTTATTTTTTTGTTGGTAGTCGCTGCAGTTCTTTTTTCGCGGTAACCTTTTTATTTAGAACTAGGCCACAGTAAACATGGGCAACATACTGACCATTGTAACCATGGTCCTGCTCCCTGCTGTAGTGGGCCTCCTAAGGTCCGTATGATCCATGGGCCTTCTATGGGCCATAGATTCAATGGGACTTCTACGGGCCGTATGATCGATTGGCCAAACATGGGCCGTACTTTCATGGATAATTAACGGACCGCAATATGGACCGTAAATGGGCTATAATGGGAATCGTCTGTTTATGGGCTGTTAACAGGCCCATGTGTACAACGGGCTTAATTCCAACGGCAGGCATAACGGGTCGTTAATGGGCCATATTTGATGACGCCATGAAAATGGCCCAACGGATTAAAGGGCCACAGACGGGCCAACTTTAACCACGGGCTGAATTTGGCCCACAAGCGGAACAGGCTAGTAACGGACCGTAAGTAATCGAATGCTGGAAATGAGCCCAATAATAAATGGGCCCTTAGAAGGCCGAAAGACAACACGGGCTGAAACGGCCCAATGGAATAATGGGTCGTTAATGGGTATAAAGGTATATACTTTTCATTATGTGCCAGTTTCACCACAGGCCTTTTATGGGCCAAGATTTAGAAAGGGCCTCATATGGGCCGAAAGACGTCATGGGCCATACATGGGTCGGAATTTACAACGGGCTGGAATCATATTGGACGGCCCATATGGCGCTACTGGGCCTATTTCGGATAGGCTATAATGGGCCGTGAATTAGCGGGCTGTAAATGGGCTATATGCGAATAGGCCGTTAACAGGCCTTCGGTGGGCCGGGCCGCTACCTTTTGACTAAGTCAAACGGGCCGGCCTTTTGACCTGAATGGGCCACTGTTGGGCCATGCCACGTGTCGACGTATCATAGGCGCGTCCCGTCCATTCGCTGGATGACATCTGTCCCAGCACTGAGCTGACACGTGGATACTCCGGCGAATGAGAATTTTACACGTGGAAAATCTCCACTGGTCAGGGCTGTTAACGGGTTATCGGATCCAAACCGGAACCCGATAGCTTAACGGCGACCCGTTACGGTGGATGCCACGTGTCGGTTACCCTTGACGAAAACACTTCCATGACGCGTGGTTTATCGTCATGGAAGTGGACACTTACGTGATGATAATTTTGGTAATGTCATGGAACCCTTCTACGACAGCACATGTATGACTTTCTTGAATCTGTCATAAAATCGTCATGGATGTACATGCATGACAGAAAACGTGACCTACTGTGACAAACACGTATCATCACGGAAGTGTATTTTTTTTGTAGTGATGGTGGACACCCCAATTCCCCTCCAAGACATCGGTGTAGATGCAGAAGAGGCAACAATGGGGAACCTAGTGGCAATAATGCAACCGCTGACAATGGCGACGCAACAACCGGTGATGCCGATAACCTTGAGGAGGACCCTCAAGCTTCCCCAGTGCGAAACGGCACACCCGATAGACACCTCGAGGACTCAGATCCAGACGACCTCTTTGAAGGGGCGGATGATAACTACATGCCAGAATCCGAGGAGGACGAGAGCCTCAGTATCGAGGACTATATCGTCCCCGAGGACCCTTTTGAATAAGAGCGCTTCCGGCGGTGCCTCATTGCGATGACTCGGAGCATGAAGCGAAAGCAGCAGCAGCTGCAGGCCAACACCGACGCACTGAATGAAAAGTTGGTGGACGTGCTCTCTGCCGAGCAAGATATGGAAGACCGGTGCCATAGTGCGCCGAAATCATACCCACGCAGGCATCTCCTGCTGGAGTTTGATGAGGAGCTCACTAATGACCACGACCGACCCCCTAGAGGACGCGACAGGCCAATGCAGGAAAACCTCGGCTCTCGACAACCTCCACGCCATCACGGTAGAGACCTCGTGGATTACCTAGACCCTCACGATGTTCGACGTCACATTGAGGCAAACCGGGCACCTCCTCGGTCCATCTACGGATCGCGAGGACGCGCGCCCGCCGGGACGGACGACTATGATGCCAGGATGGACAGTAACGGCCGCGCCTGAGACCAAGCCTACTCCCGGCTTTCCCCCGACTACCACCTTGACACTGCCCGGTTCTGAGGTCCAGCCCACCCAATCTGTTTCACAGACAGGGTAATGGAACACCAGTTCCATGAAGGGTTCAAACCTATCAATATAGAGTCATACGACGGCACCACGGATCTGGCAGTGTGGATCGAAGACTTCCTTATCCATATCCACATGGCAAACGGGGATGACCTCCATGTCATCAAATACCTGCCGCTCAAATTAAAGGGGACGGTGAGACACTAGCTTAACAACCTCCCCCTCAGTCTATCGGTAGCTGGGCAGCTCTGGAGGACGCTTTTCGAGCAAATTTCCACGGAACTTACGTCCGACCTCCGGACGCCGACGATCTCAGCCGAGTTACACAGCAGTCCGGTGAATCAGCTAAAAAATTCTGGAATCAGTTTCTTACTAAAAAGAATCAGATCATAGACTGTTCCGATGTCGAGGCCATTGCTGCCTTCAAAAATAACATCCGAGATGAGTGGCTCGCCCGCCAGCTCGGGCAGGATAGGCCAAGGACCATGGCCGACCTCACATCACTAATGACCCGCTTTTGTGCAGGAGAGGACAGCTGGCTGGCCCGCAACACTCATAATGGTGAGGCGGGCACCTCGGACACGTGCAACGCCAATGGGAAGCCTCGGCGTAATAAAAACAAACGCATGCATAAGAACGACGGTAGTGACACAGAGGATGCCACAGTCAACGCTGGATTAACCAAACCTAGGTCTGGGCAAAAGTGTAAGCCCTTTAAAGGGAATAAGGACATACCCAGCCAGTTGGATAAAATCCTTGACAGGCCTCGCCAAATTCACGGCACCTCGGACAAACCAGCAACTCCCACCAATAGGAATTGCTGGGTCTTCAAGCAAGCCAGCAAGATGGCGACAGAGGGGCAGGATAAAACCCGGCGTCACAGCGAAGATGAGGATGAACCTCGGAGGCGTGATAATGGAAGCCAAAAGAAGTTTCCTAACGAGGTAACCAAAGTCAATATGATTTACGCTACCCATCCCCAAGAGGGAGAGTAAACGAGCACTTCAGGATGTATATGCGCTTGAGCCCGTCACCCCGAAGTTCAACCCGTGGTCGGCTTACCCGATCACATTCGACAAAACATGACCATCCGACCAGCATCAGGCATGGCAGAACGGCCACCCTCGTATTGGACCCAATTGTTGATGGTTATCATCTTACACGTGTCCTTATGGATGGAGGAAGCAGCCTCAACCTCATTTACGAGGACATGGTTAGGAAGATGGGCATCGACTCATCTCGGATCAAGCCGAGCACCACCACCTTTAAGGGTGTCATCCCAGGCATTGATGCCCACTGTACCGGAATGATAGCTCTGGAGGTCGTCTTCGGTTCGCCTGGAAACTTCAGAAGCAAGGAGATAATCTTTGACATCGTCCCCTTCCGAAGCGGATACCATGCGCTCTTAGGACGCACAACTTTCACACATTATGCTTATCTCAAGCTCAAAATGCCAAGCGCAAGGGGACGTCAACATCATCACCATTATCATCGTCATCATCATCCATATCCATCTCATTGTAACATCAGGAACCCTAGTGGATCGCCTTGTGTGTTATTGTGTGATTCATCCATGTTTTCCAATACCACCCTCATGATGTTCGTTGTCTCCATGTGTGAGTAGGCCCCCTAGTTCTCAGGGATATGGATGAAACTTGGCATGTATAGGATCTAAAACATTATATTCGATATGGGATCCTCTGTTGAATGCTTAGTTTAATAAACTTCGTGAATGTTGTGAAGGGGCCTCACCCAACATTATCGCTGAAAGGCCACAAAGTGTATCCGTGTCGTTGTAAAGGTTAGGACGTGAATGTAATTCGAGGTGAAAGTAAAAGACTTTGCTCCTAGCATTTGCAATTGATAGGGGATTTACGGAGAACCCTTAGAGAGGCCGCGTCCACGGGGTAACCCTTAATTACCATAGTTGTAGCCTGCAGGGGGGATTACGGTAGTGCTGTGCGCGACACGAAGTCTACCTAGAGTAGAACATGTTCTGTACCCAGCTCCGCCCAGCATAATCGTAAAGAGTGGCTCAAGTATCCAAACTATATTATGTGGTTTCATAGGTTGCGTTAGAAACATACCAATGAGAATTCCAGACTCCCTGGGAACGCCTTACTACTCTGTCAGTTCCACTTGTTACTCATGCTGCTGTTTTCTTATTACTTTTTATGTTATTTACTTTCAGTTTGCTTTGCACCAAACAACTATATATTTCCGCCCTCACTTTGTCTGGAGTCTGCAATTACTTGACGACACAAATCCATAATTCACTACAACAGGCAATTCTCAATTCATGTACTCCCTGCGGTCACTCTGATGTGGTGGTCGCACCCTGAGCCTTCTCATATCCACCCCAATTTGGGGATGGATATGAGGGATGTCGGTTAGCTCAGGCGTTTAGGGACAGTATGAGGAGCCTGTCTGGGTCGGGTTTTTGACCGGTCAGTGACCGTGCCATCCGCCGTAGCGTATAGCGCGCGGGAGGGGGGGTGAGGGGGGGGGATTGGGGAGCCCGACTGAAGATTCTCTTAGGGGGTAGCTTGATTGTTCTAGTCGTGTAGGAAGAAGCATTGCAAAATTTGTACATATGATTGAAGTACACAACATTGGGCGGTTATCGAAGCATTCTGCTGCTTCACACATCACCGAGAGAATGAACTACATATGTAGTGAGGGCTTTGGAGGTGATTGGGCAACCGCTTGTGAAATCCTACCAAACGTGTCTGGAATTTCATGAGTTCGAGGAGAAACTGGCGAATTGAGAACTTTGTTTCCCTAAATTCTACCGGGGTTTTATGGCCAAGGGTCGGACAGTTCATGACCGATTGATCCAAACCTCTGATAGAAGGTGTAAGAGCATCTATAATTGGACCCCTCATATCCTCCCTATACGTCCGGACGAACAGTTCGGCCACTTGCTCACTGCCTGACAAGAGGAAAATGTGACTCAACTGGACCTCCTACTTTGCCCTCGTATTCAAACTATATATGGGGAGGATATAAGGGCCCGATCAGTCCGTTACATAGGAGCGTCCCATCAGTCTGCCACGTAGGACGCGGCCCATCCGGACCACCTTTTCTCTTTCTTAATTCCTTATTTTCCCTCTCTATGTCTCCATACCCACCAATCATATGCATGCAGAAATGAGGACTTAAAACGACATATTCGGACACTTACCAGACCCATTCGCGGACGTTTAAGGAGCCAAATTTGAGGGGACCAGCTATAGATGCCCTAATATCATTGAGGGAGAATTCGGCGTGAGATGGATACCTAATAGGGTAGCAAATCCCTGATCGACATAAGCAACATAGATAGTGAGAGTTTGAAAGTGCTTTATATCGACTAGAGGGGGGTGAATAGGCGATTTTTACAAATTCGTCACTGAGGAATTTCAAGGTGAGGAAATTCCTAAGCGACAAACTACTTAGCAGCGGAATAAGTACTCAGATGCAAGCATAACAGAGCAGTAGCACAGTCATCATGATGAAATGAAAACAAGCATAGAGTACGAGTAGCGTAAACACAGGATAAGCAGGCTGAAGACAAACTGACTGAAGAAATTGAACTGAGGAAATTGAGAAAGTCTTCAGTCAAAGTCTTCAAACAGTAATGATAAAATACATAGCAAGTATGCGAGGAAATGAAAGGGTTGAGGAAATAGAACCAGTAGCTCGGTGAAGACAATGATTTGGTAGACCAGTTCCAACTGCTGTGACAGTTGTACGTCTGGTTAGAGCGGCTAGGTATTTAAACCTGAGGACACACAGTCCCGGACACACAGTCCTCACCGTATTCTCCTTGAGCTAAGGTCACACAGACCTCGCCCAATCACTCGTGGTAAGTCTTCAGGTGACTTCCAAACCTTCACATACTCGGTCACTCGGCAATCCACAATTTCCTCTTGGATGCTCTAGACCATGACGCCTAACCGTCTGGAGGATGCACAGTCCTCAAAGGTAACAAGCGTCGGTTCCACACAGGAACAATCTCTTCAGTGATGCTCAATCACTTTGGGTTTGTAGGTGTTTGGGTTTTTGGGTTTTTCCTCACTTGATGATTTCGCTCAAAGTCCTCGGAGGATGGGATGCTCTAAATGACAAGTGTCAATCTATCTCTCGGAGCAGCCAACTAGCTAGTGGTTGAAGGGGGGCGGCTATTTATAGCCTAGGGAGAAACCCGACATGATAAGACATAAATGCCCTTCAATGATATGACCGTTAGGTGGGTAGGATATTTGGACAGCTGGCCCGTAGCACAGCAACGGTCGGATATTTGAGTATCAAATTCCTCAGGGCTATCATGTTCCTCACTTGTAGGCAATCCGCACTGGCGAATTCCTAACTCCTCAGTCAGAACAAATTCCTCAGAGAACAGAAGAACTTCGTCTCTGTCACTGAAGAACTTGACTAAACTGTATGAGATTTCCAATGGCTTCACTCGAAAGGATTGGGTAGGTGTAGGATTTTGAGTTGAGCATCACTTGGAAACTTTTCCTTAGTTTTACCTCGACCCCCTTTAATAGTACGGTGTTTCCTATGACTCAAGAAGAAGAAAATGAAACTACGAAAACAAAAGTCTTCACGCTTCATAATCCTCGCATGAATATCAAGTCTTCAGGGTCACACCAATTTCTTCACTTTCAAAGTCTTCAAGAAAACCAAAGTCTTCAGTTGAAGACATTCATTTTTAGGGGTCGACAATCATCGTAAATAACAAACTCCTCATAGACTTATAGACCTGTGTACACTCACAAACGCATTAGTCCCTTAACCAATAAGTCTTCAATACACCAAAATCACTAAGGGGCACTAGATGCACTTACAATCTCCGCCTTTTTGGTGATTGATGACAATATAGGTTAAGTTTTCAACGGGGATAAACATATGAAGTGTAAATACTGATATTGAGGAATTTGATTGCAAGATATAGAAGAACTCCCCCTGAAGATGTGCATATTTGAGGAATTTGCTTTGAAATAGCAAATGCACATTGTTGAGTAATATCATGGAGATCTCCTCCTATATCTTGAAATTCATACACGCATTTAACATATGATATGAAGAATTTGAAATGCATGATGAAATATGGTGTCTGACGAAATTCGGCATGCGAGCATTATGGTATTGAGGAAATAGCATGCAGAAAAACAGAGCAAAAGTATCAGACCACCATAGGACTTAAGTTTACAACTCATCAGAGCAAACGCCTCAGAAAAGCAAGAGTTGTAACTTAACAGAAATATAGCCCATATATAAGACCCGCTTGAAGACTAACTCAAATTTCCCCCCCTTTGCCATCGAATGACCAAAAGGGACAAAAAATGAGGACTAACGCCCCTGAAGAATATCATCATGATGTCGATGGAGGAGCGCCAGCATTGTTGGGGTCGTCCATTGAGGTAGGGCCTGCCGCAGTGTCGTTCAAGTCTTCAGCTTCATCCGTCTCGCGCGATGAAGAATATGAACTGGCAACAAGCTGAGGAACTTTGACTTTCTTGACTTTCTTCGAAGGTGGCTGAGACCAGTCAAAGTCCTGTTGGAATCCCATCTCCTTGAGTTCTTCAGCACTATGAAGATTAGACAGAATGGCCCAAGTGCGGTCAAAAACTTCATGCAAGTAGTAGTGATTCTTCTTCACAGTGTTTTGAGTGACTGTCATGTTCTGAAGAATTGCACCAAACTGACGCTTGACCCACTTGTGATTTCGATCAACTTTCTGATGAAGACTAAGGAGAAGTTCACGATCAGTCATCACACGCGGAGCTGTGGCTTGAGGATTATGTTCTGAAGCTTTGGCGGCAGGATCTTGAGTTGTAGAGTCATCATTGGTGGAATAGGAAGTAGCTTTCCGAAACTTTCCATCCAATGGACGAGTACCTTCATCAATAACATCAGCCTTGCCCTTCTCGTTAGCTGAGGAAATAGTCCGTTTGAGGACTTCAATAGGGGGCAAATAGCTGAGATGATTTTGAAAGTCAGCCTTATAATGAATTGAAGACCTTGATCTGATGAATCTCATGATCCAGGGAGCATAAGGCTTCAACTCAAAAGGCGACAGAGTAGCATTGGCCAAAGTCCTCATGAAGAAATCATGGTAGTTGATAGGTATACCATGAATGATATTGAACAGTAGATTCTTCATGATGCCAACAACTTCTTCATCATCAGAGTTGTGGCCCTTGATTGGACTGAGGGTTTTGGTCAATATGCGATAAATTGTCCTTGGCACATAGAGCAATTCCTTGACAAGGAATATGGTCCTTGGAGCTGGGCCTGGCTTCAAAGGCTTCATCAGCACTTGCATCAGATGATCAGACAGTTCAGGTTCAACATAGAGAAGCCTTGCACCTTCAGTGGGAGGATTGACTGGGACGACATGAAGCAATTCAGAGGCCGGTGCTTTGAAATGAGTATTATCGGTCATCCAGTCCAATACCCATGAATTGACATCATCAACATTTCCAGTAATGTGCAGCGTGGCGAAGAATTGAAGAATGAGTTCTTCATTCCAATCGCAGATGTAGGTGCAGAAATTGAGTAACCCAGCGTCATGAAGAACACTGAGGACTGGGGTGAAGCAGGGCAGCGATTCCATATCTACATGAGGAATTTGCTCATGTTCAAAGATCTTATCCTTATCAAACAACAATGAGGAATAGAAGTTCATCTGGCTTGCAGTCCAGAAGCGCTTGCGACGAAGTCGAGCAGAGTCATAGGGATTGTAGTTAGTGAAGAATATGTGCTCATTGAAGAAATCTTCAGCATTAAACTTCTGCTTCTTGGAGTGAGGGTTCTGTGGCTTGGGCTGAAGATTAACAGTTGAAGTCTTCATAGCCTCTTGAGGTATAGCCACTGGAGCCACATGCTGAGGAATTTCAGCAGCAGCCTCGGCCTCCATTTCTTCAGACATATGTACATCAGCGCTAGTGGCTGGAACTTCATCAGGAATAGAATGAAGTGAAGCTTGACGTTCATCAGAGCCCGTATGAATTTCTTCAGTTGACACAGGGGACTGAGGAACTTGATGTAGCGGGGTTGTCAGAGGTGAATTGGGGTGATGACTTTCCCAAAAGTCATCATTCAGAATAGGTGTTGTAGACCCAATATCCACATCCTCATCTTCTTCAATTTCTTCGACGCCTGCCTCTTCAGCTGTGAACTGAGGCATGGGCGATGATACCAGCGGAGTTGAAGGGATATTATCCACTTCAATGTCTTCATCCAACTGCTCTGTCGAAGCAGCAGAAGGATCTTCTTCATCAGATTTACTTGGAATTTCATATTCCTCACCAAAGGGAATGATCACCTTTGATGGCATGCTTGATATTGGAATAGCATCAATTGGGTTTTCAGTTGAGCTCTTCAAAGTCTTCACTTTCTTGGGAGCAGAAGACTCAGAAGATGCAGATGCTTTCCTTTTCTTCACAGCTGCTCGCTCCGCAGCCTTGGTTTTCTTTGCTTCTGATGCAGAAGGAAGGTTGATGATTGTCATCGGTGCAGGAGGAGCAGAGGAAATTGGTTGAATTTCTTCAGGCACAACTGATGCAGTTGCCCTGGCTTGATCAGATTCCTCAGGCATAGTAGCAGATGTATTAACTGGCCTGGATTGCTCTTCAGGCGCAATATTGGAGGTTGCCTTGGCATTTTCTTCAGAGACTGGAATTTCTTCATCAGCTCTAGTGCTTTCATTTTCTTCAGCAGACTGAACAAATGTTCCAGTCTGAGGAAATTTGGGTTGCGATGAAGCTGCAACACTTGGAGTAAATCCTTTTGCCATTCTGACGAATCTGACCTTGGCACCTAGCCAATCTGCACGATAAGCGTCAAATTCATCACTGAGTGCTTTGATCTCCTTTTGCAGATTCACAAGTTCATCAGGAGACATGTTTACAACATTATTCTTCAGAAAACGCTCCTTCTTGTACTGAGCCTTCCTCACCTCCCTGGCTTTTTCAAATTTCCATTTTTCTTCAGTAATGAAGGCCGTCAACATGTGACTTTAACCAGGAGTGAGGTTTAATTCAGGCAAAGGTGTGTTAGGGTTCTTGTGCCATAGATCAATAAAATCAAGGATCTTCCGTGGATCCAGCATGAGGGGCACCGCACTGCCTTTGGCTCTAGCGGCCCTTTGTTGTCGATCTCTGATGATCTCAGCTAATTCTTCATCATCAGCTTCGTCTTCGCTTGACGGAACCTGAAAGGCGACCTGCTTCTTGTGAGGACTTGGTCTTGTGCCTCGTCCAGCAGTGGCCTTTTTCTTCAGCAAGATAGGAGTTGTTGAAGACTAAGGTGGAGCTGAAGAATTTGCAGAGACTCCTGAAGCAATTGAGATTCCAGTAGTCCTTTGGCATGTGGCAAGATGCACAGATGCTGAGGACTTTGTAGGAGCAGCTGAGGATTTTGCAACTGAGGGCTTTGAAGAGCTTGGCCGTGAGGGCATTGCAGCTGAGGAACTTGTCTTGACAGCTGATTTCTTCAGCATAGCCTTCTTAGGCTTGATAGCAGAGGCCTCAGCGGCGGCAGCAACAGAATCTTCATTGAATTTCTTCACTGCCTCCTTAGCCATTTTGGCCAGCTTGGCTTGTCGCTTAGCCCACTCCTTGGGAAATTCCTCACCTCTTCTGATGCTAGTGGGATCAGCTTCTTGGCCAGGAGCCAATGGAGGTCTTGGACATGGAGGGTTAATAGCGAATTTCTTCATGTACTTGGGAGTGACATAGCGATATTCCCTCCATTCTCTTGCCCATCTCCTCTCAATCTTCTGAAAGCGCACTTTGCGCTGATTTTTGTTCTCCTTGCCATGAGTTGCTTCATCAGGAGTACAATATTCATCATAGATGTCATCAGGGATCTCAAAAGCAGTATTTGTTTCTGGCCTCTTTCCTCCCTTCTGAGGTCTTTTACCATCAGACATTTTCTTCACTAGAGGATTTTGAACAATGGATGTTTCTGAGGAAGTGTGTAACTTATCTTCGAGAAATGCTGCAAATGAGTTAAGTTGATGAGAACCTAGTGATTCAGCAGCAGACATGTGTACCTGTGAACAGAATATAGGTGCGAAGAATTTGGAGAGGTCATATGTGTTCTCAGAAGTTTTTTCAAAAGTATCAAGTTTGAGGAATTTAACCAGGGGTGTCTTGAGGAATTTCACTAAGCATTTTTGACTTAGGTTCCAGAGTTGTGTAGATTGAAAATCCACACAATTGAGGAATCTTGAAGAAAAACGTTGCTTAGAGAAACTGATCAAGGACAGAAGCAAGTTGGTGTTTAAGAACATGAAAGTTGAAGAATAAACACCTTTTGAAGATTTTGTGGAAATCATCAGAATCAACAAGGGCAGTAAAAATAAATTTTATTTACCCTTGACGAAGAACACGACAAACTGAGAGTAGCAGTGGAGATGTTCGTCCGTTCAGATCTTCCACGCCCTAACTTGGCGATGGAAAACAGCTACGGCGGCGGCGGAGTGAAGATTTCCGCGGCCGGCGTGAGTACGACGGCGACGAGGTCGAGGCAGTGAAGCTCTTCCTCACCGACGACGATGGAGTGTAGCAGCGGCGCTAGGTCTGAGAGCTCGAGCGAGGGAGTAAGATCGAGCGGGGTAAATGAGATCTGAGGAGGGCGAGGGGTATTTATAGCAGAGGTGAAAAACCGCTCGTCCGAAGAAAATGGACGAACGTGCCCCTGACCCTTCTTATCCTAACGACATGTGTCACCCACGTACTGTGAAGTGGAGATCGTGTTAGATCATGGGTGAATAGATAAATCTTATCGAGGGATATGGAACGGTTTGAGCGGCAAAAGCCGAGAATTCAGATAAGAATATTTTAATGTTTCGTTCGCAAATTCTTCAGCTGTCAAGGACACAGTGAAGACTTTGAACGGGTTTCAAATAGAACGCACATGAAGAATTTGTGAATGGACTGGATTGAGTTTAGCATAGAGGGGGAACGGGTCCGATCACATTCAATTAGAAGAAAAACAACTTGAAGAATTAGCAATAAGTGAATGCTGTAGAGGACAGAAAACTCAACAACTATCTCTGTGGTCACAAATTCCTCATCTGAGGATACCACTAGTATCACTGACGAAAATGCAGGGTTGAAGGAATTGTATATGACAGGCATGTACAAAAGCCTCAAAGGGCATCAGACTCTTTGTGATGTGCTCAAAAGCAGATCTTGAACAGGAACCCTAGGAAAGAGGGTATTGCCTTTGAGAGGAAACTCAATGCTGATGGAACCTACTGGAAACCTGAGCAGTATTCCAAAACCTCATGGGTTGCTGCGAAGGGACCTCCCGTAGATCCATCCACTTTATCTGGCTTTACTTGTGAATCCTCATATTCATCTGATGAGTCATTTGACTCCAACTATAAACTGTTCAAAAATCAGAGTGGTGAAGTATTTGCTAGATATGTTGGATCTAACTGCAGGAATGGTCCCCCTATGAAGAAAATCTGGGTTCCCAAAAGGTGCCTTGAAAGTCTTCAGGTGAATGTCCTCATGACACCACCTGTGAAGAATAAGAACCCCAGATCAAATTCTTCATATGGACCAAAGTCTTCATATGGATGCAAGTCCTCTTATGGATCAAATTCCTCACATGGATCCAAGTCCTCACATGATCATCATCATGCTAACGCTTCTGTTTCGCAGGGAAAATCTAAGAGTTCTGATTATGTGCATTATTCTTCAAATCATTATATTCATAAGTCCTCAAAGAATTTCTCTGCTTACTCATATGTCTATGCTAATCCCTCTCCTGTGAAACGAAGCACTCTGGCTTCAATGCCACCTTTCTCTTATGGAGCTCGCAGAATGATGAACTCTTTGCCACCCCTCCAGATGTGGGTGGTGAAGAAAAAGAACTAATCTCTTATGCAGGGTCAGGTCTCCAGACGAACTAAATCGTCTGAAGAATTTGCTGGAGACCTAAAATGCTTGAAAGGACGCAAGCTAGTCATGAAGAAATGATTTATTCATTTCTCACGTCCTCACATTGCTATATATATACATATGTTGCTTTAATTGATGAAATATGTCTGATGAATTTGATGTCATATTCTTCACTCTGAAGTATATGAGTTCGTAAGATGCACTAATTCATCTGCAGGATGATTTACCCAAAGCTACTGAGTGGGTCCTCGATAGTGGATGTACAAATCATATGACCGGTGACAAGAGCTTACTGATGAACACTCCTTTATCTCCATCACACTTGAAGCATATCACCTACGCTGACAAAGGTAAAAGCAAGGTATTGCGTCTAGGTAGGGTTGCAATCTCAAAGGATCGACACATGGATAAAGTCATGCTTGTCGAGTCCCTCGGATTCAACCTCATGTCTGTCTCAATGCTTTGTGATCTTGATATGGTTGTTGTCTTTGGCAAATATCGTTGCTTAGTGCTCATGGAATCTGACAATTCCAAAGTCTTCGAAGGCTTTAGGAGAGGAGACTTGTATATTGTTGATTTCTCTGCAGGACCACAGCCTGCCACTTGTCTACTTGCTAAAGCTTCAGAAGGCTGGATATGGCATCGATGACTGGGTCATGCTGGCATGAGGAACTTACACACGCTCGTGAAGAAAAAGCACGTCATTGGCATCGAGGGTGTCAAATTCCTCAAAGATCATCTTTGTGGGGCTTGTGAGGCTGGAAAGATGACCAGAGCCAAGCACCCCTCGAAGACTATCATGACTACTTCTCGTCCGTTTGAATTGCTTCATATGGATCTCTTTGGCCCCACTCATTATGCCACACTAACAAATGCAGCATCTCTATATGGCTTTGTCATTGTTGATGACTATTCTCATTACACATGGGTGCATGTCATTACTTACAAAACTGAAGTGCAGGAAGTCTTCAGACGATTTTCCTCAACGGCTTCGACGAATTTCGGTGTGAAGATCAAGCATATACGTAGTGACAATGGGACCGAGTTCAAGAATACTGGTCTTGATGACTATCTCGATGAACTTGGTATTACTCATGAGCTATCTGCCCCATACACTCCTCAGCAGAATGGTGTTGTGGAGCGCAAGAACAGGACTCTTGTTAAGATGGCTCGCACCATGCTTGATGAATACAAGATACCTCGTCACTTCTGGCCTGAAGCAATAGATACTGCATGCCACATTATCAACAGGGTATATCTTCACAAATTCTTCAAGAAGACCTCATATGAACTCCTCACTGACAAGAAACCCAATGTGAGTTATTTCAAAGTCTTCGGTGCTAAATGCTGGATTAGAGATCCTCATCACAATTCTAAATTTGCACCAAAAGCACATGAAGGTTTTATGCTTGGTTACGGAAAGGACTCGCACACCTACAGGGTCTTCAACACCTATCACAACAAGGTTGTTGAAACTGTAGATGTGCGGTTCGATGAAACTAAAGGCTCGCAAAGAGAGCACCTACCTCCTGTGCTAGATGAAAAGACGCCTGAGGAAACCATCAAGTTCAAAGCTACTGAGGATGTCATTCCTACTGCAGAATCTACTGAAGAAATCATTCCAGAACATGAAGAACAGCATGCTGGCGCATCTGAAGAAAATGGCTCTGAAGAAAATGCTGAGCCAAATCAAAGTCGTCAACCTGCTCATCCTCGCGTTGCAAATGAAGTACAGATTGAGAGAATCATCAACGACATCAACGCACCAGGTCCTCTGACTCGCTCAAAAGCTTCACATTTGTCTAACTTTTGTGGGCATTTTGCTTTCGTCTCTATCACAGAGCCCACCAAAGTTGATGAGGCATTTCTGGAGCCTGAATGGATTCAAGCGATGCAAGAGGAATTACATCAATTCAAGCTGAACAATGTGTGGGAGCTTGTCAAGCGACCGGACCCATGCAAGCACAATATCATCAGTACCAAATGGATCTACCGCAACAAGCAAGATGAAAATGGCCTAGTGGTGAGGAACAAGGCTCGTCTTGTGGCTCAAGGCTACACACAGGTTGAAGGAATTGATTTCGATGAAACTTTTGCACCTGTTGCTAGACTTGAGGCTATTCGCATATTGCTTGCTTATGCTAACCATCATAATATCATCTTATATCAAATGGATGTGAAAAGTGCATTCCTCAATGGTAAGCTTGAGGAAGAAGTGTATGTTGCTCAACCCCCAGGTTTTGAAGATCCTAAGCATCCTGACAAAGTCTTCAGACTCAATAAGGCCCTCTATGGCCTCAAGCAGGCCCCTTGGGCGTGGTATGATACTTTGAAGAAATTCCTCATGAAGAAAGGCTTCAAACCCGGTTCACTCGACCCAACTCTTTTCACCAAAACCTATGATGATGAATTATTCGTGTGCCAAATATATGTTGATGATATTATCTTTGGCTGTACTAACCAACATTACAGTGACGAATTTGATTACATGATGAGTGAGGAATATCAAATGTCCATGATGGGAGAATTGAAATTCTTCTTAGGTCTTCAAATTCGTCAACAACGCAATGGCATCTTCATTTCTCAAGAGAAATACCTCAAGGACGTTCTGAGGAAATTCGGTATGCAAGAATGCAAAGGCGTCAAAATCCCTATGCCCACAAATGGCCATCTATGCACTGATGAAAATGGAATAGACTTCGATCAAAAGGTATACCGCTCCATGATTGGCTCTTTATTGTACCTATGTGTATCTAGGCCGGATATTATGCTTAGTGTTTGCATGTGTGCCCATTTTCAAGCTACACCGAAGGAATCACACCATAAGGCTGTGAAACATATTCTTCGATATCTAGCTCACACTCCAACACTTGGATTATGGTATCCCAAGGGCTCGGCTTTTGATCTCATTGGATATTCTGACTATGACTATGCTGGTGATTGTGTGGACCGCAAGTCAACATCAAGCACATGCCATTTCCTCGGACGATCCTTAGTATGTTGGTCCTCGAAGAAGCAGAACTGCGTATCACTCTCTACTGCTGAAGCTGAGTATATTGCTGCTGGTTCTTGCTGTGCTCAATTGCTATGGATGAAGCAAACCCTCAAAGACTATGGCATCACTATAAAGAATGTGCCACTCTACTGCGACAACGAGAGTGCCATCAAAATTGCTCATAACCCAGTTCAGCACTCGAAGACAAAGCACATCGAGATTCGTCATCATTTTCTTCGAGATCATGTGTTGAAGGGTGACATCTCTATTGATCCCGTGAAGTCTGAAGAACAGCTAGCGGATATCTTCACAAAGCCCTTGGATGAGAAGAGATTTAGCAAGTTGCGGTGTGAGCTAAATATCTTAGAATCTTCGAATGTCCTTTGAAAAGGACACACATCCTAACACTTATGCAAATTGATGACTTAGATGTGCAACACACGAAGAAACGTTTTTCTTCAATCAATGAAGACTAACACTCTAAGTGTGAAGAAATTAATGAAGAATTTGATTCTCAGAGCCCTACGACAATTGTACGCGGTGTCTGAAATCATCATTCTTACACGATGGGTCACGCCACCACAAAAAGTTGAAAATCTTCAAAATTTGAGTTTTTCATCATTGTGCAAATTCTTCAAATTTTCAAATTCTTCAACTTTGCAAAATCTTCACTCTTTCCGACTGTGTTCTTTATTGACTATCCTGAGCGGAACTGATCTGTTGAGCAAGTAATGAATCATTTTCCTTCTGAAGATCTTCATGACTCACCCTTAGCTTCTCAAGATCTTGCTTTCTTTGAAGAAATTCATAAGAAAGCTTCTCATGATCGGCTAAGAGAGTTTCATGATGACCTTGAAGGTTGTCAAACTTAGACTGTAGTTGCTGAAGATTATCAGTCAGTGTTTGAGTTCGATCCATTTCCTCACCTAACATGTCATCGCTTTTGTCTAGCATATTTTGAACCTTTTCCAAAGCCTTTTGTTGTTTAACAGCAATATTAGCAAGTTTGGAATAGCTGGGTTTGAGGTTATCATCAGATTCATCCTCACTTGATTCAGAGGAGGGATATTTGAGTACCTTGGCACCTTTTGCCATGAAGCAATAGGTGGGAGCATAGTCATTGTTGCCGTCATCAGCAGTGTTGGGGAAGCCATTTTCCTCAGTGTTGAAGATGGACTTGCTAACGTAAGCAGTAGCGAGGGCTAGGCTCGCCACACCAGAGTCTGACTCCTCAGATGCCTCCTCTTCCTCATGTTCCTCAGTTTCAGCTTCAGAGTCCATTTCCTTGCCAATGAATGCCCGAGCCTTTTTGGAACTGCTCTTCTTGTGAGATGAAGACTTTGAAGATTTTGACGATGAGGACTTTGAAGATTTCTTTTTCTTCTTTGAGTCATCGGAACTGTCATCCTTGTATTTCTTCTTCTTTGATTCCTTCTCCCACTGAGGACAATCAGTAATGTAGTGACCATGTTTCTTGCATTTATGGCAAGTTCTCTTCTTGTAGTCACGGGATGAGGAATCTGATTTCATGTCACCACCTCTTGAGGATTTTCCAAATGGGCCACGTCTAGAGAACTTCTGGAATTTCCTCACGAGCATTGCTAGCTCGTGACTCAGTTCTTCAGGATCACCAAGGCTGCTACCAGAATCTTCATCTTCAGATTCAGAGACTGCCTTGACCTTCAGTGCACGAGATCTACCATAGCTCGGTCCGTAGAGATCTCTCTTCTTAGCTAGTTGGAATTCATGAGTGTTCAGCCTCTCAAGAATGTCAGCAGGATCAAGTGACTTGTAGTCACCACGTTCTTGAATCATCAGTGCCAGTGTATCGAATGAAGAATCGAGTGACCTCAGCAATTTCTTCACCACCTCATGGTCGGTGATGTCAGTGGCACCCAGTGCTTGAAGCTCGTTTGAAATGTCAGTGAGGCGATCAAAGGTTTGCTGAACATTTTCGTTGTCGAGTCTTTTGAAGCGGTTGAAGAGATTGCGAAGAACGTCAACTCGAGAGTCACGTTGAGTTGAGACTCCTTCGTTGACCTTGGACAGCCTATCCCAGATAAGCTTAACTGTCTCCAAAGCACTCACTCTGCCATACTGCCCTTTGCTCAGATGGCCACATATGATATTCTTCGCTTGAGAGTCGAGTTGCTTGAATCTCTTCACATCAGCAGCGTTTACGGAAGGAGTGACAGAGGGAACGCCATTTTCCACAACGTACCAGAGATCGTTGTCAATTGCCTCAAGATGCATGCGCATCTTGTTCTTCCAGTAGGGGTAGTCCGTCCCATCGAAGGGAGGACACCCAGCCGAGACCTTGATCATGCCTGCAGTCGACATAACTAAAACTCCAGGTGGTTAAACCAAAATCACACGGAACAAGGGAGTACCTTGCTCTGATACCAATTGAAAGTGCGTTATATCGACTAGAGGGGGGGGTGAATAGGCGATTTTTACAAATTCGTCACTGAGGAATTTCAAGGTGAGGAAATTCCTAAGCGACGAACTACTTAGTAGCGGAATAAGTACTCAGATGCAAGCATAATAGAGCAGTAGCACAGTCATCATGATGAAATGAAAACAAGCACAGAGTACGAGTAGCGTAAACACAGGATAAGCAGGCTGAAGACAAACTGACTGAAGAAATTGAACTGAGGAAATTGAGAAAGTCTTCAGTCAAAGTCTTCAAACAGTAATGATCAAATACATAGCAAGTATGCGAGGAAATGAAAGGGTTGAGGAAATAGAACCAGTAGCTCGGTGAAGACAATGATTTGGTAGACTAGTTCCAACTGTTGTGACAGTTGTACGTCTGGTTAGAGCGGCTAGGTATTTAAACCTGAGGACACACAGTCCCGGACACACAGTCCTCACCGTATTCTCCTTGAGCTAAGGTCACACAGACCTCGCCCAATCACTCATGGTAAGTCTTCAGGTGACTTCCAAACCTTCACATACTCGGTCACTCGGCAATCCACAATTTCCTCTTGGATGCTCTAGACCATGACGCCTAACCGTCTGGAGGATGCACAGTCCTCAAAGGTAACAAGCGTCGGTTCCACACAGGAACAATCTCTTCAGTGATGCTCAATCACTTTGGGTTTGTAGGTGTTTGGGTTTTTGGGTTTTTCCTCACTTGATGATTTCGCTCAAAGTCCTCGGAGGATGGGATGCTCTAAATGACAAGTGTCAATCTATCTCTCGGAGCAGCCAACTAGCTAGTGGTTGAAGGGGGGCGGCTATTTATAGCCTAGGGAGCAACCCGACATGATAAGACATAAATGCCCTTCAATGATATGACCGTTAGGTGGGTAGGATATTTGGACAGCTGGCCCGTAGCACAACAACGGTCGGATATTTGAGTATCAAATTCCTCAGGGCTATCATGTTCCTCACTTGTAGGCAATCCGCACTGGCGAATTCCTAACTCCTCAGTCAGAACAAATTCCTCAGAGAACAGAAGAACTTCGTCTCTGTCAGAAGAACTTGACTAAACTGTATGAGATTTCCAATGGCTTCACTCGAAAGGATTGGGTAGGTGTAGGATTTTGAGTTGAGCATCACTTGGAAACTTTTCCTTAGTTTTACCTCGACCCCCTTTAACAGTACGGTGTTTCCTATGACTCAAGAAGAAGAAAATGAAACTACGAAAACAAAAGTCTTCACGCTTCATAATCCTCGCATGAATATCAAGTCTTCAGGGTCACACCAATTTCTTCACTTTCAAAGTCTTCAAGAAAACCAAAGTCTTCAGTTGAAGACATTCATTTTTAGGGGTCGACAATCATCGTAAATAACAAACTCCTCATAGACTTATAGACCTGTGTACACTCACAAACGCATTAGTCCCTTAACCTATAAGTCTTCAATACACCAAAATCACTAAGGGGCACTAGATGCACTTACAGAGTTCTCAATTCATTTCTTTTCCCCATTTGAGTTACAACTCTCATGTCGTGAGAAGAG
Source organism: Thinopyrum elongatum (assembly GCA_011799875.1). Classification (NCBI taxonomy): domain Eukaryota; kingdom Viridiplantae; phylum Streptophyta; class Magnoliopsida; order Poales; family Poaceae; genus Thinopyrum; species Thinopyrum elongatum. The sequence goes on along the minus strand of CM022301.1, from coordinate 445,597,425 downwards.
GCGATAGATCAATTTAGAGAAAAAGAAAAGGCGAGGGATGCTAGACGAGAGCTCCGAATCAATGACCTACGCTCTGAATAGCGAGGAAAAACGCACCCCCGCCCCCCGTGTGTTTTTGGGTTGGCCCATGTGCGAGGTGGGAAGCGTTTTTAGTTTCTTTTTGTCTTTTCTTTTCTATTTTTACATTTTTCTTCTTCAATTTTTTTCGATATCTCAAAATAGTTAGTTTCAAAATAAATTATGAATTTTGAAGAAAGTTCTAAAACTTTAAGAATATTATGAATCTGGAAAGTGTCCCCGAATACCAAAAGAATGTTCACAAATTTGAAAACTGTTCTGGCATTTTCAAAAAATACTCATGATTTTTTTTAGAATTTCCAAAAATGTTTGCGACTTCGAAAAAAGTTTCATTTTTTCAAAATAATTACACTAATTTGAAAATTGTCCCAAGATTTGAAAATATGCTCGCACATTTAATATTCTTTATGAATTTCAGAAAATATTCATGAATTTTAATAAATGTTCCTAGATTTAAAAGTTACTCTTGGATTTAAAAAATGTTTATGAATTTGAAAATAGTTCTTGGATTCCAAAAAATTGCTATGAAATTTAAATTTTCTGTCAAAATGTTCACAAATTTAAAAAATGTTCTTTAATTACAAAAAAATGTTCATGTATTTGATATATCTCTCGGATTTTGGAAAGTATTACCAATTTTTAAATTATTCTCCAATTTCAGAAAACTTCACAAAATTATAAAATTGTTTTCGGATTTCAAAAAATATTTAAGAATTTGAAAATAGTTCTTGGATTGAAAACACTTTTCACAAATGTGAAAAATGTTGTTGGATTCCATAAAATATTGACGATTTTGGAAAATATCTGCGATTTCAGAATAAAGAAAAAGAAAATAAAATAGAAAAGAAGAAAGTGAAAATAAAATATAAGAAAAAGTGTAAAGGGAAAAAGAAAAAGCACAAAAAACACGAAAAAAAAAACTCAGAAAAATTGCCGGTATAGAAAATAGGAAAGTGGAGCACTCTGGTTGGGCCCAAAAGAACGCCCACCCCGGCCGGGGTGCTGTTTGGAATCACCGTGCCGGGGTGGGCGTTCGTTTGGGCCCGACCATTTTTCGTTTTTTTTTCTTATTATTTTTTCGTTTTCTTTTCTGTTTTGCCTTTTCTTTTCTCTTTTTTCTTCTTTACTTTTTCACTTTTTTTTTTGCGAATTTTCTTTTCAAATTCGTGAACATTTTTTTGTTCATAAATTCGATTTTTTTTCATGAATGTAAAGAAATGTTCATCGGATTCAATTGTTTGTTCATATTTTTCATCAAATTTAAAATTTGTTCATCAATTTCGAGAAATTTTCATCAAATTCAAAATTTGTTCATCTCTTTTTCCAAAAAAGAAAATTATTGAGTACAATTTTTTCATCAAGATTAAAAATATTCATCGAATGCAGTATTTTTTGCTCAAATAAAAAAAATGTTCGTCATTATAAAAAAATGCTCATAATTGTTTTTCATCAAAATATAAAAATGTTCATGAAAATTCAAAAAGTGTTCATTATTCTGAAACCTCAAACATTTTTTGAATTCAAGAACTGTTCCTGAATCCGGTGAACATTTTTTTTTGAATCTGTGAACGTTTTTTGAAAGTCAGAACTTTTTTCGAAAATCACCGGAAGGAATCTGCTTCATGGGCCAATGTACTCTCTCATGGGCAGCTTTCGTTCGTTATTACATTGCTCCTCACCCACGCCCTCTCTCTTCCGGCGGCTCCGCGGCCGTTCCACTACTGCTTCCTCGCCTCGCACCGTCGCCCCCTGCCTCCACTCCTCGCTCGTGCTTCCTCCGGGCATCAGCAGAGGACGCGGCAGTCCTCGCAGTTCATCCAGCGACGCAGCGATGCATCCTCGCGGGGCAGGAACAGCCTCGCGTCAGGGGGCTTGTGGTGTTGCCCAGCAGCTGTTCGACGTAATGCTGAGGCCTCGTGCCAGAGCTTTCTATAGCACACCGAGGGCTCTGCCTCTGCGGTTTGGTAGTTTGCGGAAGGATAACTTGATCTGACCGAGAATGCATCACTGTGCTTACCGTACGGTACCAATGGCTCGTTCACAATCTGGCAAACTTTCAGTCTTACAAAGGAATGGAGGTTCCGTAGTCCGGTTCATCTTATCAGGCCGCTCAAGCAGCAACGGCTTTGCAGCAACAGTCCAGCAAATACAAGGTCGAGGAGAGCACTTGATCCCGGAGTACAAAGTGAAATGCGGGAAAACACGAAATACAAGCATGGATCCAGGGTAAAATATAAAAGGAGAATGAGAAAGCCCAAGCTAGCCTTCAGTCTTCAGTGAAGCACCAGCAGCTTGTGCATATTTTGGCCACAGACATTTGAAAATCGGACTGTATGGGAAGAATTCAGGGAATTTGCGAGACAGGTTCTTTGTTGTGCAAGATCAGAGCCGACAACAGCCTGCTTCCTCATAAACTCTACCTTTTGAGTATTGGGCAAGTTGTCCTACAAGAAGGTTTTCTGAAAGACCCAACACTCTCATATACTGCAGCTGACATACATATACTGGAATTGTTCCATTGATATGATTTGCAAAGAATACATCCTCTCTCAGCATTGGAGCTCCAAAGTCTTGGGGAAGTGGTCCTCTTAGAGAATTCTTGGAGATATCTAAGAACACTAACGATTCATGTAGCAGTGGCAGCAAACCTGTAAAGCCATTTAAGTTGAGGTCAAGCATTTGTTCAGAAGTCATAAATAACAGTGTTGCTGGCAGCCGGCCCCTTAATTGATTACAAGAGATATTTACATATCTAGCATTGGAGAATACAGTCCAAAACAAATCAGGGAGAAGATCAACTATGCCTGCATCTGAAATGTCAAGATCACTAATATCCTTCTGTCCTTCGAGACACGAAGGAAAATGAGGTCCCATTTTGGTACTTGCAAAATGAGCCTCATACATGTTACATGTGGGGATCCAATTTGAGCTGACAGTGATATGTACAGGGTTGGCAGATAGACTCGGTTCCTTCAAGTACACTATACTTTCAGGTACAGTTCAAAATAATATTGCGGCTCATGAAGTGCGTCCAAGTTCTCCTTATTGATCACATGCAGTTCTCCTGCATGGTTCGAAAAGAAAAGAATTAGTAAAACTTGTTTCAAAATACACTGTTTGGATCCATGCCATGTGTCGCGGTTCCACCAGCTGAGTTTACACCAGCGACATTGCCATTGTAAGCTGTTAAGGACCGTATGTGGACAGCTGAAAAGTCATCTCCAAGACTCTCTCAACTCAAACCAGAATTCAAAGGTTTGCATTTTTCAATCATCCCCTTTGTAATCCATCCTACGTGAATGCTGGAACCGGTCACCAATTTGTCAAAGAAGTTAACGCTGTTCTAGTAGTGGATAAGATGGATTCCACATGTCAACAAATGGACACTGGAATGTCTGATTAACAAACAGTTTGACAGTTGATCTTGATGTCTTGTTCAAAAAAAGAAGGGTGAACTTGCAAGGATTTTTGAAAAGAGATTGCTATATAATTAGGTGCTTGACAGAGTACGTAAGGCTGACACTTCGCCTTGATAAAAATATCGCGAAGATCACTTTGTTTATACATACAGTCACTGCTGCATTTGAACAAGAAGCAGTCTGGCCAGAATAAAGTGTTGATACGTACACAAAAGCTATCCGTCTAGATAGCTTAATGTTTCAGTCACCAGTCTGACCAGTAAGCAATGACGGTGGCATCCCAACTCCGACGTGGACAGCTGATTTGTCAAGTCTCAGCTGCTAGAATTCCAAGAACATTGCGTTATACAATCACCTGCTTCCGCGTTCGAACATTCGTGGGTGCTGTGTTCGTCAAAGCATCGCTTGCTTCTGGACCAAGGACTGGTACAATTATGTACTTACTCCTAGTTTTTGTTTTGTTCTGCGGGAAGTACTTAATTGCTCCATAACTAGTTAGTTGGACCTTAACTAGTACTAAGATCTAAGCCTGATCAATCAATGGATTGGCCGGTTCTCACCAGCTGCACCACGGTCATGATCCTTCTCTTCCTGCCGTTGAGCGCTTCCCAAGACCGGCTTGTCCCTGGCAGGGCGCTGTCCCCTGGTAACACCATCGTCTCCGATGATGGTGGATTCGCCTTGGGCTTCTTCAACCCCGCCAATTCTTCTCCGGCCAGCCTGTACCTAGGCGTATGGTACAACGACATCCCCGAGCTCACCGTTGTGTGGGTCGCCAACCGAGATACCCCGGCCACCAACACAACTTCCTCAACACCGAAGCTCTCCCTCACCAACAGCTCTAATCTGGTTCTCTCTGATGGTGGTGGCGGAAGCCGTGCCATTTGGACAACAGCCAATCTGACCAATGGTCTGGTCTCGTCTACCCCGACGGCGGTGCTTCTAAACACTGGTAACTTCGTCATCCGATCGTCAAACGGCACCATCCTGTGGCAGAGCTTTGACCACCGCACAGACACGTTCCTTCCCAGCATGAAGATCGGCATAAACTACAGGATGCGTACCACCACCAAGCGCCTGGTATCATGGAAAGGCCCCAGCGACCCCTCATGGGGGCGCTTTTCCTATGGCAGCGACACGAACAGGTCGTTCCAAACATTCTTGTGGGACGGCGAGCACCTGGTATCTCGTGCCGCCCCCTGGACAGGGTATCTAGTGATGAGCCTACGGCAACAACAACTACTTGGGGCCACAAATATCAGTGATCTTATCATCTACCTAGCCTATGTCAACAATGACGATGAGGCATACGTCACTTATAGCCTCTCCGACGGCACCCCACGCACCAGGATTGTGCTAACCTACTATGGCGAGTTACAGATCCAAAGCTGGAGCAGTAAGTCATCAACATGGGTTGTCCTCTGGAAGTTCCCATCTGCTGAATGCAACCATTACAGTTACTGCGGCCCCTATGGCTACTGTGACGAGACGGTCGAGGCACCCACCATGCCAACATGCAGGTGCCTTGATGGCTTTGAGCCGAGTAGCATGGAGGAGTGGACCAGCGGCAGATACTCGGCGGGGTGCCGACGGAAGGAGGCACTGCGAGGGTGCAGTGACGGTTTCGTGGCCTTGCCGGGTATGAAGTCGCCTGATGGGTTTTTGTTTATTGGTGGAGGTAGGAGTAAGTATGAGGAGTGTGCGGCGGAGTGTAGCCGCAATTGCTCCTGTGTGGCATATGCATTCGTCAACCTGAGCAGCAGCAGGTTTGAAGGACATGTGACGAGGTGCTTGGTGTGGTCTGGGGAGTTAATAGACACGGGGAAGGTGCGGGAGCTCAGCGGCGCGACACTCTATCTTCGACGTGCAGGCATGGCTGCAACCAAAGGTATTAGATCTCAGTTTCTCCCTCTTTATCATATTGGTTTTGTCATTTCTCCCACTTTCTACCAGTTGTTTTGTTTTCAATAACATGTTTCTAGTTTTATCACTCATTTGGGACCATCGCTTAGTCACTAGAAATAGTTATTTCTTGGTCAATACAATAGCCATTGGATCAAGATTTTTTCATCCCTCTGGTAGTTGCACAAATACCATGTTAAGGTTTGATGGTTGTTCACCATGACTTAGAAAGAGTTATTTCTCATTCAACTGAGAAATAATAAAACCATTTTTTCTTGTATATGAATTTGTTGCACAGGTAAAAGAATAAAGAGCAATGCAGTGAGGATTGTGCTTCCAGTTGTAGGCTCTGGTGTTCTAGTACTCATATGCATCTCCCTTGCATGGTTAAAATTCAAAGGTACGTTTAGTTAACTCTGTTTAGTAGAAGGTTATATTGACTGCTTTATGAGAGATTATGTGTCACCGCCTAAACTTGGACTACATCGTCTACTACCGCAATATACCCTTAGATTACAAAATCCTCTAACACATGAATGGAAACTAGATCAAATAATTTTGTAGACGGTTTAGAGCATGATTTAGCTACTACTTGTGATGATGTAGTGATGGATAATGTGGATTCCACATGTTAGACAAACCACTTTCATTTCGTTCCGCTTTTCATATTCACGCAATCGCAACAATAGAGATACTGGTCATCGTGGGGATGAGAAACAGAGCAACATCTGTGGACTGTGGGTTGTGTCTGTGTTTTTCTAGGGGAGTGGGTGGCTGGGTGGTAGATGTGCCTCGTGGGTTATTTCCTCTAGTTCCATGAGTTCATAAATTAGGGAATAATATACAAACATCAATAGTTGTAGGGGTCAAATATAACTTTATTATTTCTTATTTTTGTGATGTTCTCATTAGAGATGTAGTCACTTTTAACATTATGGGAGCAGGCAAGAACAAGAAAGGGACAACACAAAAGAATATAAGGTTCGAGGGTATGAGTATCTCCGATGAATTTGAAGAAGAAAACTCCTCCCATGATCAAGAATTTCCATTTGTAAGATTAGAAGAAATTGCCTTCACAACCCACAATTTCTCTGAAACATGCATGATTGGACGGGGAGGCTTTGGCAAAGTATACAAGGTAAATCATTAAATATGTTCTTTCCTAGGATTAATTCTAATAAAGAGAGCATTTTTTTTCATCCTACAAAGTCAAGTATAAGATTTTCACTATATTTCTGTAGGGAATGTTAGGTGGTCAAGAAGTTGCAATCAAGAGGCTAAGTAGAGATTCTCACCAAGGAACAAAAGAATTTAGGAATGAAGTAATTCTAATTGCCAAATTGCAACATAGAAACTTGGTTCGACTTCTTGGATGCTGCAGTGAGGGAGATGAGAAGCTCCTGATATACGAGTATCTGCCAAATAAGAGCTTAGATGCTACCCTTTTTGGTGTGTATTATAATAACAAACCATGATTTCTATGACAACTTGAATTTGTTTCTTACATTTGTTTCTGTTTTTAGATGAGTCGAGAAAATTGTTGTTGGATTGGGCGACACGCTTTCGTATAATCAAAGGGGTTGCAAAGGGACTTCGGTATCTTCACGAAGACTCAAGGTTCACCATAATTCATAGAGACCTCAAGGCTGCAAATGTTTTGTTAGATGCAGATTTTAAACCCAAGATAGCAGATTTTGGTATGGCGAGGATCTTTGGCGATAACTTGGAAAATGCGAATACCCAACACGTTGTTGGAACATAGTGAGTATCCATTTAAAAACCCATATTGTTTTCTCAGCAAGTTTAACTCCCATTAGACACCTCTTGTAATTAAAATGATCAAACAGTGGTTACATGGCTCCTGAGTATGCAATGGAAGGTGTTTTCTCTACCAAGTCTGACGTCTACAGTTTTGGCGTGTTACTACTGGAGGTTGTAACTGGTATAAGGAGAAACTCCATTAGTGAAACCATGGGATTCCCTAGCCTCATAGTATATGTGAGTACACATGAATTCTGTCAGATTTCGTTACGAAAAGTGGATCAAATACACGCATTTTGTGTTGGATATTGAAAATTAATACTGATATGTTGTTTTTGGTTGTTTCAGTCATGGAATATGTGGAAGGAAGATAGGACCAATGAGCTGCCGGACTCATCTATCTTAGATGCTTCACCAGATGAAATTCTGCTTTGCATCCATGTGGCACTCTTGTGTGTCCAGGAGAACCCCGATGATAGGCCTCTCATGTCATCTGTTGTGTTTGTCCTAGAGAACGGGAGCACCTCACTTACATCCCCCAATCTCCCCGCCTACTTTGCAAGACGAAGTGCTGCAATGAATCAAATCAGAACTGATGTCCAGACATCCGTGAACAGTTTTACTCTTACTGAGATAGAGGGACGATGAAATAAACCTGTAGTTTTAGCTGTGTCGAAATGCTCTCGAAGGAAACAATACATTAGATGAATCGAACCTATTGTAAAATGTATGGCTTAACAAGTTAGCAATGTCATTTTCAAAAGAAGGAAATATGTGTGTATCGTGTGTTGCTTAGTAGTCATTATCTTTGAGTATGTTCTATATTCTATTTTTCGTCTGCAGAATAGTCTCGGTTACAAAAACTACTCCCTCCGTCCTACAATGCAAGACGTTTTTTGCAAGCTATGTTAGCTTTTTCATTGCGTTTTGGGGTTTTTCCTTTTTTCTTTGTTTTTCATCGGTTTTTCTTTGTTTCTTTCTCCATTTTTACTGTTTTTTATTTTCTTTCTCCATTTCTTCTGTTTTATTCGGGTTCTTTTTCTCTTTTTTTCTTTTGTTTCTTTTCTTTTTTCTTCTTTGGTTTTTTCATTCTTTTTTGCATTTCTTTCTTTGGTTTACAGTCAACATTTTTTCTATACATATTCTAAACATTTTTCAAATGCTTGATCAACATTTTCAAATATAAGATTAACATTTTTGAATAATCAATAATTTTCCTATACACACTTTAAAGTTTTTGAAACGCTTGATTAATATTTTTCAAGTACAAGATTATCATTTTTCTAATACATGGTAAAAAAAATCTATTTACATTTAACAATTTTGAAATGTTTGATTAACATTTTTTAAATGCAATATAACATATTTTGAACACACGGTCAACATTTTTTCTAAACACATTTAATATTTTTTCAAATGCTTGATTAATATTTTTCAAATACTTGTTCAACGTTTTTTAAAATGTTTGATTAAATTTTTTATATACATGATCAAATAGTTTTATCATTTTTTAATACATGGTGAACATTTTTTATACACTTTAACATTTTTCAAATACTTTTTCAATTTTTTTAATATTTGATTAACATTTTTATATACATGATCACATTTGTTTTATCAGTTTTTAAAATGGTCAACACTTTTTCTATAAATATTTAACATTTTCCAACTTGCTTAACATTTTTTAAACACTTGTTCAACATATTTTCAAATAGTTGATTAACTTTTTTTTAAATACATGATCAATTTGTTTCACTCTCACCGTCTGGCTGGATGGCACTGTCAGTGGACGGCTCCTTTTGTCAAGAGGACGGTTCGGCGGGCTCTGGCATGATTATGGGAGACAATAAGGGCTTTGTTATCTTTGCGGCATACAGATGTCTCTTCTACTGTAAATATGCTCTGGAGTCTGAGTTACATGCAACCAGGAAAGGCATTGACTTGACGATACATTGGACTCCCCTGTTAGTTTCAATCCAGTCTGACTGCTTCAACGCTTTTATCAACGATTATGGACAAGTCAGCGTATGGCCATTTGATTTATGAGATCAATCTCCCGATGAACAAAATAGGGTTGCGGATTGTTTAGCGAACTTTGGGCGTAGCGGGGATAGCACTGTGTGCTGGCTTAACGAACCCCCTACCTGTGCTGCGGAACTTGTCGCTTCCGATTTGTAATCCCGTGATTATGGAATAAATATCCTATATCCCCCCACAATTTTTTTGTTTCATACTCATTTTATTTTTCTTATACATTTTTCGTATACGTGGTAAACAGTTTCTCTATACACATATAACAGTTTTCATATGCTTGATCAATATTTTTCAAACGTTTTATGTAGAGTTATTTTTGTAATATATTTATTTAGAATATTTAGAAGTATAAATAAATAAATAAACAAAAGTAAAAAGATAAAGAAAACAAAAAACGTGAAAAAAGAAACAAAACAAAAACGAGGCGCGCCGGGGCCGGTCCAACTCGCGGCACCTCTTTAGAGAGGCGCCCCAGAACGCAGGGAGGAGGGGAAAAAAAAGCCTCGCTCCTCCGGCGGCTCCGCACTCCGCACCGTCGCCCCCTACCTCCACTTCCCCTCCCGTGCTTCCTCCGGACGCTGCAGTAGTCCTCGCGCGGCCTCCAGCGACACAGAGATTGGGGGAGGTTGTCAGCTCTGATCAGCAGCAGTCGGCTGGTGGTACTGGTATGCCCGACAGCTGTTCGACGAAATGCATCGCTATGCTTATACTCCCTCCGTCCGAAAAAAGCTTGTCCCAAGCTTGTTTCTCAAATGGATGTATCTAGCACTAACTTGGTGCTAGATACATCCATTTGAAGGACAAGCTTTTTTGGACGGAGGGAGTACCATACCAATGGATCGCTCACAATTTGGCAGACTTGCTCTCTTACATGAACGCAAGTTCTTTCTGTTACAAAGGCAAATCGTTTGATATATATACTCTGGATCTTGTCTCGCTTCATCATATTTTGTCTTGCTTTATGACGACAAGCAGCAAGCAGCAACCGTCCATCAAATACTTAACCCTGGAGTACAAGCGAAATGCGGGAAAACTCACGAAATACAAGCATGCATCGATCAAGAGCAGAAGATAAGAGGTGAATCAGAAAGCCCAAGCTAGTCTCTCTTTAGTCTCCAGCTTCAGTGAAACACCAGCAGTTTGTGGATATTTTGGCCACACACATTGGCATCTTGCCCTGTAGAGATTATCTAACAGTTGGAAGTAGGCAACCCTCCAGGTCTTCACGAATAACAAGATGACAAAGACCATCCAAAGTCCCGTGACAAACCCTGCAGCAAGCCCGAGATACAAATCTCTCTTCTTTCTATTGTTACCTTCATGGTGATCTTCAGTCACCTCGGGTCGTGAGCAGCTCATGGATAGAGGAGGCCCACATAGATAGTTGTTGCCGATGTACATGGATTCTGAATCAGAAAGTGTCTGTAGCTGACTTCCCGAGGGTATTCTTCCAGAAAGATTGTTGTAGGATAGATTTAAGTGGCTCAGTGTTGTTATCTCTGTCAGACTCCACGGAATTTCACCGTAAAGCTCGTTGAATGAGAGATCAAGAGATTCCAATCCTCGCAGCAGGCCAATCTTGTCTGGAATCTTTCCACTGAACTGATTATGGGAAATATTCAGAAGCTTCAGCCCAAAAAGGGATGCTATTTCTTCTGGAATCTCTCCAAGTAGATTATTGCAGGAGAAATCAAGGCCAACCATATATACAATTGCACTGGTGTAATAAAGTAGTTGACCTTTCATTACTATTTGTTGGCTGTCATCATATTTTATTGCTTCAATGTGGTTGTCCACTCCTGTACTTCCGAACTTGCTCTCCAAGGGGTTATCAGATCTTATTCTGCTATATTGAGCCATTGCTATTAAGTTGGCCAAACCATGAGGTATAACTCCTGATATTCTATTATTTGCAAGGTCCAAGAACTGGAGATGTACTTGCTCTGTTAGCTCAAGTGGAATAGAACCAGAGAACATATTATGCCGTAACAACAAAAAAGACAAATATGGCAATTTCCCTGATGTCCACGTTGGTAGCTCTCCTTCGAACTTGTTGTGGGAAAGATCAAGTAGTGTCAAAAGTGGACTGTATTGCAAGAATTCAGGGAATTTGCCAGACAGGTTGTTGTTGTGCAAGATCAGAGCCGACAATAGCCTGTTTCCGGGATTTACTGTTGTGTTCAGTTCTTCCTTATCATCTCTACCTTTTGAACATTGGGGAAGTTGTCCTACTAGAAGGTTTTCTGAAAGATCCAACACTCTCATATACTGCAGTTGACATATATGTATTGGAATTGTTCCATTGATATGGTTTGCGAACAATACAAGCTCTCTAAGCATTGGAGCTCCAAAGTCCTGGGGAAGTGGTCCCGATAAAGAATTCCTGGAGATATCTAAGAACAATAACGATTCTGGTAGCAGTGGCAGCAAACCTGTGAAGCCATTTGAGTTGAGGTCAAGCATTTGTGCAGAAGTCATAAATTCCATTGTTGCTGGCAGCCGACCACTTATTTGATTACAAGAGATATTTACATAGCTGACATTGGAGAATACAGTCCAAAACCAATCAGGGACAAGATCAACTATGCCTGTATCTGAAATGTCAAGATCCCAAATATCCTTCTGTCCTTTAAGCTACAATGGAAAATGTGGTCCCATTTTGGTACTTGCAAAATGAGCCAATTCGAGGTTAAATGTGGGGATCCAATTTGAGCTTATAGTGATGTGTACAGGGTTGTGAGATAAACTCAGTTCCGTCAAGTACACTAGGCTTTCAAAATGGTGCTCCGATACAGAACCATTCAACTGGTTATTGTGTATAATCAATGATTGTAGATTAGTCATCTCGCCAATTGCTGAAGGTATTGATCCCACAAGCCTATTCTCAGAGAGTCGAAGATCATTTAAATTTTTCCACTGCTTAATACTGCTTGGAATCCTGCCAGTAAGGTTGGTAGCAGACAGATCTAGGGACCGCAATTTACTCTTTGTACACGCCGGAAACCCCTCCATAAAATCTGACATATCCTGGTCGATCTCATTTGACCATAGCTCTAGCCAGCTGAGGTTGCACAAGTTTCCGAACAGTTCATATTTTACACCTGAGAGGTAATTGTCACCTAGCCTCAGTGTCTGAAGAGATGTCATGTTTCCGATTGCATCTGGAAGTTGGCCAACTATTTTGTTACTTGAAAGGTCAAGTTCCTTGACGATGAGAACATCCCAGAACCAGTAGGTTGGATTCAACGTGTCAATTCTGTTGCTATATAGATCAAGCACCTGAAGTGAACTCAGATTTGAATGCAGTCTGGGTTCATGTTGTAAACTGAGTCCACATTGACTGAGTTGAAGGACTTCCAGAGAAGGAACAAGGGTGACCACCCCAACCCAATCAGGAATAGTGCTGAGGTTCACTCCACTCATGTCAAGGGATCTAAGTAAACCAAGGCGAGATAACCATGATATGTCATGAGAATGCAAAAGAGTATTGGAGAAAACAGTGGCCTCAAGGTTAAGGCGGAGCAACCTAGAGAGGTTACCAAGCTGAGGTGGCACCCCCCCATCGAAATTCATGCAAGCAAGGTTCAGATATGTCAAGCTCTTGATGGAGCCTAAGAATTTTGGTATGGTCACACCTACCCCGAGGTTGTTTCCACTTAGATCAAGATGCTTCAAGTGTTGTAAAGCAAGCAAAGAAGAACTTATCTTCCCCTCCAATCCGCCGGATTCCCCATGAGGCATGCACCAAACACAATTCTTATCATCTTTGATGAAGGCATTGCGGAGGCTGAGCTTGACGACGTGGCCTGTCCGGTTGTTGCAAGTGACCCCGCTCCACTGGCAGCAGTCATGGCCTCTCCAGGAGTCCAGTAGTTTTGCAGGGTCACTTGTCATGCCGGTTTTGAAGGAGAGCAGCGCCGCCCTCTCAGCCGCGATGCAGCTCCTGCTGGATGTTTCGACGGCATGGGACGAGGAGGTCGCCTTGGACATGGTGGTGGTTGCTATGACGATTAGAAGGCAGCTGGCTGCACCCGAGGCAGATCGTGTTGCTGTGGCCATTGTGTTATTTCTTTGCAAGGCTGGAAAGGAAGCCCAGGGAATGTATACGGTGAATTGCTTGACGCGAGAGGTTGGAAATTCCTCTCCTTCAGTCACATCGCAGTGAATGCGTCCTCTCAGTATCCACCGAACGAAGGGTCAAGTAAGAGTAGTAACACGAAGGGGACAATTATGTCGCGAAAAGGAAAGAAGGAATCTGCACAACGGACATTCAGAAATAGTAGTGCCTGTAGCTATCAATCAATTTCAGTGATCAATGAACAAGAGGAAGAAATTTGTGTTGTTTATTGTCGGAACCATCAGCAATCAGGACTTGGGCTCCGCTGCCTTGTAACGACCGAGACCCAGACTTGAATCTTCTATCTTGATTTTCAGTTGAACCAGTCTAGCCTTTTCTTCCATGAAGGAATGCAATTGTTTTCCCTCTATCACACTCATTTTTTCTTGCATTTTACAATTGCAGAGGAAGGGTCATCTCACGTACGTTTGAAGCTGGACAAATGGCCTGTTTTCCCTCAGATTCGTGCTACAAACTAAGCTTTCATGCTAAGTGAGTTCTCAAAATCTGCTCAAGTTTCCAACATGTGTAATCGTCTTCCTCTTGATTGTGTGGAGGACTGGAGGGAGGGAGGGGCGAACCCTATTTGACGCTTACTACATCAAATTGCTCGCGATTCACAGAAGGAGGCATCGAGCCAAGGTGAGTTGGCTGGCTCATTAGCTAGCTACCTGCCGTAGCAATCCTGGTTTTGGGAACTTTCTCGAAGGTTCTTGTCCGACCTTTTACATTTTTCCTTGTTTTCTTTTTTTAAAATGTTCAGAAATTTCAAATTTTGTCTGAACTTTTAAGTAATGGTCAATTTTTATAAAATATATTTGGAATTTTTAAAATATTCAGAATTTCAGAAAATGTTCACCTTTTAAAAAAATGTACAGAAGTGTAAAATTGTTCGCAATTTTTTTACAAATATTCTAAAAGTTTGTAGAAATGTTCAGTATTTCAAAATAAATTTAAAAACTGGATTGAAAGCCGAAATAAATCCTTCGCTACAGTGTCATGCTCAAGAGAGGATGAAAAGTCACCCTAGAAGTTTTCACGGTAGCAATTGTTTTAGAGAAAAGGCGCAAGCCCGACTTTATAAATAAAGCCATACGACAAGATCCAATACACGAAGCATAAGCAAGGTTTAGATAGCTGCACATGCACCAAAGTTTACAGGCACAAATATAGAAGTTCACGGTAGCAATTGTGAACCTTTCTTTTTTTTGCCTGAAGACTGGCCTTTTATTTTTTTGAGTGGAAGTACCCCCTTTTGCCTGTAGTTATTATCAATCAGTTTCAGTGATCAATCAACAAGAGGAGAAATGTGGCCGTCTGTTGCCGGAACCATCAGCAACCAGGACTTCTGGGCTGCTCTGCCTTGTGATGACTAGGAAGGCTTTGCCTTAACCAGATTTGAATCCCCCAGCTGAAAGCACATCGATGGGAGACATAGTGCCAAGCAGGGGATGAAGCCCTCAGTCGAGAAAAAAAAAAGAGTGGATGTTCTACTCTCGGGTGTACTACACCTGAGTTTACAAAAAACTGAAAAAACCTGATCAAACCAAATCCAAAAAATCTGAAAATTTGAGACATCAAACTTTATCAATCGTTCGAGCATCTTGCAAAATTTCATCCAAAAATAACATCAGAGGAGCTCTCATTGAGAAAAACAAAATCAATGTTCAATGTTTTGTGCACTTTTTGAGCATTGATTTTGTTTTTCTTAGTGACAGCTCCTCGGATGTTATTTTTCGCTGAATTTGCAAGAAGCTTGAACGTTTGATAAGGTTTGAAGTGTCAAATTTTCAGATTTTTTTCGGGGAACAAGCAGGAGCACTGCATTTTCATAGACGGAAAAAGAGGGTTTATCCACATAGATAACAGGTTTTCTAATGGGAAACCTGAGAAAAACCCCTAATCGACCCGCAAGGTAGCCCGAATCAACCAATACCGGCCGCCACCTGTGCCCGGCCAAAAGCCAGGGTCCTCTGCTTGACGTCTTCGAAGGAGATAGCCGTGACCTCAAGATGAGTGAGGCGAGTTCTGTTGAAGATACGTCGGTTGCGCACCTTCTAGATGGTGAAGAGGAAGCGACCGCTACACCTTCTGTCGTCCCTGGACAAACTGGCGGTGAGCAAGTCCCACCAGTCAGAGATCCCCATTGAAGGGGGAAACGTGGGCGTGGCCCCAGGGGCCTCCCCAGTTCAGACGTGGACGTGGAACCAAACTGTGGCAGCAAACATGCAGTCCTTGCACAGGTGAGTTGCCATCTCTGGGGCTCGAAGACATAGCGGGCATCGAGGGTTGTGCGGCCAGCCGCATACGGCCATCATATCTGCCGTGAGGATCTTTTCGTGGAGCACAAGCCAGGCAAAGAACATGCACTTTGGTTCTGTGTGCGCCTCCCAAATCTCTGATGGAGAGAACCTGGGGAAGGATCCAAAGAACTGAGCCGCGTAGGCCGAAGCAACGGAGTAGGTGCCATTGGGGGTCCACCGCCAGGAGATGGAGTCTTCCTGGTCTGGGGTCAGCTCAACCTGGGAGATAACATATGCGAGGGCAATGAACTCCTGCAGCTGGGCTGGGGACGCCAGGCGGGCGACCAATCTGATCCAGTTCTCATCCTAGAGCTCCTTCATCACTGTTCTCTGCTTTCTGGTGGCGATCTTGTAGAGTCCAGGGGCGACCAATCTCAGGGGGGCCTCTTCCAGTCCAGTCATCATGGCAGAATAAAGATTTCTCGCCATTGCCCGAAGAGATGATGGTGGATGCCCTGAAGAGCGCCATATCCGCCTCGTCACAGGGGAGAGCGGAGCCCACCCATTGATGGTCGGGGTAATTCCACATGAGCCAAGGCCACCGTAGGCAGAGAGCCCGGCAAACCTCTTGAAGTCTGTGATGCCTTGTCCGCCTAGGGCCTTAGGCCGACAGAGTGTCTTCCAGTTGACCAGAGAGTGGCCGCCAGACGAATTTTCGGAGTCCCGCTAGACCGGATGAAATTTTCAGATTTTTTGGGTTTAGTTTGATCACGTTTTTTCAGTTTTTTGCAAACTCGGGTGTACTACTTTCCAAAAAAAAAGAATACATAAGCATGCTAGAATGACGCGATTGGACAAAATTAGAGCGTGACATTTAGGGATAAGGATTTCTCCAAGATTTGGGGATTTCACCGCGGGGGGAGATGCACATTTTATTTACCTGAAGAGCATCAAGATTAGCTGACAATTTGTTTTTGTAATGTTTCACCACTGATCTCACCGTGATAACATCTGCGAGGATTTTTCAAAAGAGATTGTTATGCAATTAGGTCCATGACATAGTATAGGCTGACACGTTACCTGTATAAAATATCGCAAAGATCACTTTGTATATATATACTGTAACTGCTCCATTTGCATAAGAACCATAGTTTTAAATAGCCGGCTATAGCTCCGCTATAGCCCGCTATAACCTTTTTAGCAGGGTGCCGCTAAATGGCCGTCTTCATAAATAGCCCGCTATAGCTGATTTGGAGGCCTGCCGCTATTTTTCATAGCCCACTATTTAAAACATTGATAAGAACAAGTCCCGAATGAAGTGTTGATAGACAAAAGCTATCCGTGTGTAACTTAATGTTTCAGTCACTAGCCTGGCCAGTCAGCAGTGACGCTGGCATCCCAACTCCGACGTGGACAGCTGATCCGTCAACTCTCAGCTACCAGAATTCCAAGAACACTGCATTACACAATCATCAGCTTCCGCGTCGAACATTCATGGATGCTGTGTTGGTCAAAGATCGCTTGCTTCTAGAACAGGTACTCGTACACAATTATGTACTTATTAGTCTCAGTTATAGCCCAACTAGATAGTTGAACCTTAATACTATCCTTATATCTTAGCCTGACTCGATCGATGGATTGGTCGGCCCTTACCAGCTGCACCGCGGTTATAATCCTTCTTTTCCCGCCGTTGGGCGCATCCGACGACCGGCTTGTGCCCGGCAGGGCGCTCTCCCCAGGCAACACCATCGTTTCCGATGACGGTGGATTCGCCTTGGGCTTCTTTAACCCCTCCAACTCCAGTCCGGCCATCCTGTACCTAGGCATATGGTACAATGGCATCCCGGAGCTCACCGTCGTGTGGGTCGCCAACCGAGAGACTCCAGCCACCAACACAAGTTCCTCAGCACCGAAGCTCTCCCTCACCAACAGCTCTAATCTGGTTCTCTCCGATGGTGATGGCGGCCGGCACGTCATTTGGATGACAACCAATGTGGCCACTGCTCTGGTCTCGTCTACCCCGACGGCGGTGCTCCTGAACACCGGTAACCTCGTTATCCGATCATCAAACGGCACCATGTTGTGGCAGAGTTTCGACCACCGCACGGACACGTTCCTTCCTAGCATGAAGCTCGGCATAAACCACAGGACGCATACCACCACCGAGCGCCTGGTATCCTGGAAAGGCCCCAGTGATCCCTCGCGGGGGCGCTTCTCCTATGGCAGCGAGACGAACAGGTCGCTCCAAGTATTCCTATGGGACGGCGAGCACCCGGTATCTCGTGCTGCCCCCTGGACAGGGTATCTAAGCCAAAAACTACTGCTTGGGGCCACAAATATCAGCGATCTTATCATCTACATAGACTATGTCAACAATGATGATGAGACATACATCAGTTATAGCCTCTCTGATGGCGCCCCACTCACCAGGATTGTGCTAACCTACTATGGTGAGTTTCAGATCCAAAGCTGGAGCAGTTGGTCATCAGCATGGGTTGTCCTTTGGAAGTTTCCAACAGTTGAATGCAACCATTACAGTTACTGCGGCCCATATGGCTACTGTGACGAGACGGCCACGGCACCCACCATGCCAACATGCAAGTGCCTCGATGGCTTCGAGCCGAGTAGCACGGAGGAGTGGATCAGCGGCAAATTTTCGGCGGGGTGCCGACGGAAGGAGGCACTGCAGGGGTGCAATGACGGCTTCGTGGCCTTGCCAGGGATGAAGTCGCCTGATAGGTTTTTGTTTCTAGGTGGAGGTAGGAGTAAGTATGAGGAGTGTGCGGCAGAGTGTAGCCGCGATTGCTCCTGTGTGGCATACGCGTTCGCCAACCTGAGTAGCAGCAGCTTTGGAGGACGTGTGACGAGGTGCTTGGTGTGGTCTGGGGAGTTATTAGACACGGGAAAGGTGGGGGAGGTCAGCGGCGAGACACTCTATCTTCGACTTGCAGGCATGGATGCAATAAAAGGTATTAGATCTCAATTTCTCAATCTTTATCATGTTGGTTTTATTATTTCTCCCTCTTTCTACCAGTTGTTTTGTTTTCAATAACATGTTTCTAGTTCTATCACTCATTGGGACCATCGCCTAGTCACTAGAAATATTTATTTCTTGGTCAATACAATAGCCATTGGATCAAGGTTTTTTTATCCCTCTGGTAGTTGCACAAATATCATGTGAAAGTTTGATGGTTGTTCGCCATGACTTAGAAAGAGTTATTTCTCATTCAACCGAGAAATAATAAAACCATTTTTTCTTGTATATAAATTTGTTGCACAGGTAAAAGAATAAAGAGCAATGCAGTGAGGATTGTGCTTCCAGTTGTAGGCTCTGGTGTTCTAGTACTCATATGCATATCCCTTGCATGGTTAAAATTCAAAGGTACGTTTAGTTAACTCTGTTTAGTAGAAGGTTATATTGACCGCTTTATGAGAGAGTATGCGCCACCGCCTAAACTTGGACTACATCGTCTACTACCGCAATATGCCCTTAGATTACAAAATCCTCTAAAACACATGAATGGAAACTAGATCAAATAATTTTGTAGAAGGTTTAGAGCATGATTTAGCTACTATTTGTGGTGATGTAACAATAACATGTAAACTAGTGATGGATAAAGTGGATTCCACATGTTAGACCAACCACATTCCCTTCGTGCCGCTTTTCATATTCATGCAATCGCAACAATAGAGACACTGGTTATCATGGGGCTGAGAAACAGAGCAACATCTAGTGGCGCTGCTATGGACTGAGGGTTGTGTCTGTGTTTTTCTAGGGGAGTGGGTGGCTGGGTGATAGATGTGCCTTGTGGGTTATTTCCTCTAGTTCTATGAGTTCATAAATTAGGGAATACTATAAAAAAATCCAATAGTTGTAGGGGTCAAAATATAATTTTTTTTTTGTGATGTTCTCATTAGAGATGAAGTCACTTTTAACATTGTGGGAGCAGGCAAGAACAAGAAAGGGACGAAGCGAAAGAAGATAAGATTGGAGGATATGACTATCTCCGATGAATTTGAAAAAGAAAACCCTCTCCATGACCAAGAATTTCCATTTATAAGATTAGAAGAAATTGCCCTTACAACCCACAATTTCTCTGAAACATGCATGATTGGACGGGGAGGCTTTGGTAAAGTATACAAGGTAACTCATTAAATATGTTCTTTCCTAGTATTAATTCTAACAAATAGAGCTAATTCTTTTCATATTGCAGAGTCAAATCTAAAATTTTCATTATATTTCTGCAGGGAATGTTAGGTGGCCAAGAAGTTGCAATCAAGAGGCTAAGTAGAGGATCTCGACAAGGAACAAAAGAATTTCGGAATGAAGTAATTCTAATTGCCAAATTGCAACATAGAAACTTGGTTCGACTTCTTGGATGCTGCAGTGAGGGAGATGAAAAGCTCCTGATATACGAGTATCTTCCAAATAAGAGCTTAGATGTTACCCTTTTTGGTGCATATTCTAACAACAAACCATGATTTCTAAGACAACTTGATCTTTTTTCTTACATTTGTTTCTTTTTTCAGATGAGTCCAGAAAATTGCTGTTGGATTGGGCGACACGGTTTCGTATAATCAAAGGGATTGCAAAGGGACTTCGATATCTTCACGAAGATTCAAGGTTCACCATAATTCATAGAGATCTCAAAGCTGGAAATGTTTTGCTAGATGCAGATTTTAAACCCAAGATAGCGGATTTTGGTATGGCGAGGATCTTTGGCGATAACTTGGAAAATGCGAATACCCAACACGTTGTTGGAACATAGTGAGTATCCATTTTTTTAAGAAAACATTTCTTTTCAATAAATTCACTCCCATTATACACCTCTTATAATTAAAATGATCAACCAGTGGTTACATGGCTCCTGAGTATGCAATAGAAGGTGCCTTCTCTACCAAGTCTGACGTCTACAGTTTTGGCGTGTTACTACTAGAGGTTGTAACTGGTATAAGGATAAAGTCCATTAGTCAAGCCATGGGATTCCCTAGCCTCACAGTTTATGTGAGTACACACGACTTCTGTGAAGTTTCATTTTGAAAAGGGGATTAAATACCGAAGCACTTTTTGTTGGATACATAAAATTTATATTGATACGATGTTTTTGGTTGTTTCAGTCATGGAATATGTGGAAGGAAGCTAGGACCAATGAGCTGCCGGACTCATCTATCTTAGATACTTCACCAGATGAAGTTCTACTTTGCGTCCATGTAGCACTCTTGTGTGTCCAGGAGAACCCCGATGATAGGCCGCTCATGTCATCTGTTGTGTTTGTCCTAGAGAACGGGAGCACCACACTTACATCCCCCAATCACCCCGCCTACTTTGCGAGACAAACTGCTGCAATGAATCAAATCAGAACTGATCTCCAGACATCCGTGAACAGTTTTACTTTTACTGAGATAGAGGGACGATGAAACTAATCTGTAGTTTTGCTGTATCGAAAGGAAACAATACATTAGATGAACCGAACACTATTGTAAAATGTATGGCTCAACAAGTTAGTGATGCCATTTCTAAAATAGAAAATAGGGATGTATTATGTGTTGCCTAGTGGTCATTATCTCCGAGTATGTTCTCTATTCATTTTTTGTCTGCATAATAGTCTCGGTTACAAAAAAACTAGAGTAATATGCACTTTGGGTCACTAAACTTGTTCATCATGGTCACTTTGGTCATTGTATTCTAAGATTGACTCGTTACAGTAATTATACTTCCTTGAACGGTCTCATTTGGACACTGGCTAGGTTTTTCGCTCGTATTTTGCCCTCTAGGTTTTTCGCTCATATTTTGCCCTCGTGGCGCTTTTTGATAGGTCCACTTGTCCACGTAGGCGGTAGGTGTTAGTTTGCCATCTACATATTTTTTTTGCATATTTGCCACATTACTTCACCCCCTTCTGTCCGCTTCGTTCCCAAATTCCCCACTCCACTGTTGCGACGAACCCTAGCTCTCTCCACTCTCCGCCTCGCCTCCGCCATGCTCGCTCCTAGATCATGCGGACAGTCACTGTTGGACGGCGTTTCTTTTGCGCCATGTCTTCGAGTTGTCCCGCTCTGCTCAGGGCCGCCGCGGCCCCTTTATCCCCCAGTCTGCTGTCCGGAGTGACGGTGAAGCGCTACGTGGCACTTACGACCACGACGGTTGGGTGTTCTACAAATGCAGTAACCATTGGTGTAAGTGCTCTTGTACCTTGGATTTTTGCAGAGATGGCCGCTCAGATGCATTTCTTCTCATTCCTTTCTTTCAAATTTGATAGTGTGGCTGCAACTTTTAGCACTGGGAGCGTGAGTACGTGGCTTATCATGTGGATCACAACATTGTGAGAGGAAATGCTGCTGTTGATGCTATTGGTTGGAGTGAGGACAGGAGGGAGGAGCTGGAGCGTGGACATGAAGGTGCCGCGGTAGGATAGTGGACAAGAGGGCCAAACAACAGCGCAAAGTTTGGGATGAGCAACAACAATGAAAACTGTTAGAGCTTGGGGCACAACTACTGCTGTTTCTAAAGATTGCAGTGGTTGTAGGTGTTTTTCTTTGTGGGCTGGTTGTTCTGCTAATTCTGAAGTGATGTAGTGATGCTCAGTTGATGTAGTGATGCAAGGCATCTGCTTTTGTGTAATGGTTATGTACCTGGATCATGGTTGATAATGACTTGAATCATGTTGTTGAGTAATCAGCTCTGCAGTAGGCCAACACATGAGAGCAAGGCACCCCACTTAGATCCCATCTCTTACATGAGCTTGAGTGGCAGATAGTGTCAGCAATATAATTTGTACCCCTGTCATGGACTTGGAATACACCATCACCTGCTCCACCAACATAACATAAGCTTGCATACTCACTGTTAGTCTGCACCCTCTTCTTTATCTTTGGGTAGATCTTGCCTTTCATTTTGGCAGCTTCTTTCTTCTTAGAGTAGTGTCTGCTCATGAGCTGAGCTTTGTACTTCTCAAACATTGAAAGAATAGGCAGCTCCTTTGCATCCAAGATGTACCTGTAGAAGCAACATGATGAGCAACAATTAATCAAGGATGAACAACAATATTTACACAACAGAGTATGATGCTTGTTAAAAACCTCACAAATGTTATTTAGAAGAATGCCACATTTAGGTAAGTCACTTTGGAAATCCCTAACCTAAGTATTAGGGCTATGATTTGACAACCATTGCGCATCATGTGGTTTTACCTATGGGTTGCTAAGCTCTTTGCATGCGTAGCTGGTGTTTTAACGGAGATGCTTGAGCTTTTGTAGCCTATAATTGTAGATAATCCAAGATGGTTGTCGTTAACGAGCGTGAGACACCCAGTGCAGCTGGAAAAAAGCCTTCTAGCGCACATGGCCCAGGCCACTTTTTTTCGGGGGTGCTCAAACCTAATAAGCTACGGCGATGTAATTAAGAAGACATTTTCTTTGTTGCCTCTCAGTAGACCAAATCTGTTATGTGCTCATTTCACACAAGTTGCTGCTAAATGAGGTGCTGAAGAAAGAACTAGCTGGGAGGTCTGGATGCTACGTACAATGTGCAAAAGAGATGCAGACTATACTGCACTTCTGCAGAAGCATACCATTCCAAACCAATCAGAGTAGACCAAGTGATGATTGCCTTATAGTGGGGACCCGATCAGCGCCACAGAAGATGCCGAAGAAAGAGCAGCCAAACACGAAAGTACCTTTCTACGCCCAAGCTCAAATGCTCCTGGTGTAAACAGTAAAATAATTATTTTTTTCGAAAAATTCTAAATTTTTGTGTGGCATACTTTAAGAAATGCTTGTTGTGCATGTAAAATTTCATCACGAAATCGCATTGGTGGAAGTCGTGGCAAAAAAAATAAAAAATAAAAACAAAATCAGAGCTCCAAAATGTGTTTGAAAGTAACATTTTTAGAGCATCGATTTTGTTTTTTTTACCACGCCTTCCACCAATGTCATTTGGTGATGAAATTTTGCATGCGCGACAAACATTTCTTAAAGTATGCCACAAAGGAAAATCAGAAATTTTTAAAATGTTTTTTTTATTTTACTGTTCACACCAGGAGCATTTAAGCTCAGGTGTAGATCAAACTCCACGTCCAGCCAAACATCAATTCAGCTCTTTGTGTAGGAAACACGGTTTTGAAGTGCAGCACATAAACTGGCAAGGCAAACTTTGATTTGAACACGCCATATATGGTCCTAGGAAAGAGCTGCTTGGGCTTAAAGAATAAACCGAAGCGCTGAAGGAGGAGTTACACTTCTCACGAAGGGGTGGCAACAATGCCTCTCGATGATCTGATACAGACTGTGCCAGATATCGAAGCGTGCCCCAAAGCTTCAATGGCGCAGCAAAGCGCGCCCTAAGCTTCTAGTATAAACTATAATTGAAACCATATTTGATCATGCAACCATGCAAGCAAGGCACATTTACACAAAAATTACACAACAAAATAATGGCACTTATATAGCGGGCGATATTGCAGATTTCAAACAATATAGCGGTCTGACAACTGATATTGCGCACACATCATGATAACACACTGTTTTCTCAAGGTGACGCTACACTATTGCGGCGGAGGTAGCGGCCGCTATTTAAAAGCTTGCTCCTTGTTTCTTTTTGTTAATCCTCCTTGATCAGCAGCAACGGCAGGCTTGTGGTATTGCCCAGAAGCGTTCGACAAAATGCCGAGGCTTCATGGCAGAGGTAGTGTAGCACCAGCGGTGGCTCAGTGGTTCGGTGCTGTGCAGAAAGATAATTTGATCTGACTGAGAATATATCACCAATGGATCTCTCGCTGTTTGGCAAACTTTCCGTCTTAGAGCATGGTTAATAATACAGCCAACGGTCGGCTATAAAAAGTTGCCATGTCATATACAGCCAATCTCTTAGCCGGCATGTACAATAATAAGTTTTAAATATGTACTAGTTTATCAATAGTTGGCCCACCTTACATCCTCACAAAGTGTCTTGGGTCTCGTGTTGCAGCTGGCTACTAACCAAGAGCCCGCTTCTCTTCTCTCTCCTCTTCTCTTTCCTCCAACTAAGCACATATATATTATTCTATTCCTTATAGCCTGCTTATGTCACTCTATTGTACTTGCTCTTATAAAGGAATGCAGGCTCTGTAGTCCAGCTCATCTTTCGGGGTCACCCACCCATTTGGGCTGCTCTGCCTTGTAATAACCGAGAAAGGCTTTGCTTTACCCAGATTCGGATTTTCTACCGTGATTTTGAGTGGAACCATTCATGTCCAATCTACATACAAGACTACAAGTACATTTATAAGGTTTTCTTAAATTTCTTTTAAGAAAAGGAGGGTCACCCCCGGCCTTTTCTTAGATGAAGGTATGCCGTTATTCCCCACTCCCCAATCTCGCACTTTTTTTCTTGCATTTTACAGTTCCAGAGGAAGGGCCATCTCACTTACGTCTGAAGCTGGATAAATGGTCTGTTTTTCCTCAGATTCATGGTACAAACTAAGCTTTATATGTTAGGTGAGTAAAAAAAAATAAAAATGGTAATGTTCCCAACATGTGTACTCCCTCCGTTTCTTTTTAATCTGCATATAATATTTGGTCAAAGTCAAACTTTGTAAAATTTGACTAACTTTGTAGCAAAAAATATCAATATCTACAATACTAAAGCTATATGGTATGAAAATTAATTTTATGTTGCATGTAATAATATTAATTTCATATTATGAATTTTAATATATTTTTCTATAAACTTAGTCAAAGTTGGCAAAGTTTGACTTTGACCAAATTTATATGCAGACTAAAAAGAAATGAAGGGAGTAATTGTGTGGAGGGAGGGATTATACATGTAGCTACCTGGCAAACGGTCACTCGATGGGAGTACTGACTATACTTATAAATTAACTACGAGGATCAGAACATCTCTAGCATAATCCCTATATGGATCCCTATGCCTAAAAACCATCAAAATGGGAGGAAAACTCACTCTAGCAGATTCTCTATATGACATCTTATCCCTATAATGTTTAGTGACAACCCTAGAAACACGGTGAATCCCACATCTTCCGCCCCTATCCATATAATTTTGATTCAGTGAAGTCGGCATACTCTATATGTTCTAGTGCCAGAGAATGCAAGGTAAATGCCTCAGTAATTTGGAGGAAAGGGGCTGGACAAACACTGTTTTGTCCCTTGTGCCTGGTACATGATGACACGGCCATGCTCATCCTACTGTAATGCTCCGGCACTACACTACAAATCATATTTTTGTAAGTTCAAGGTCTTGCATGTTTGACCACACTTGCTAAAGTTCATTAATAGTGGTTAAATGGTAACTTTAGCTAGTGCCTGCTAAAGATTAGCTATTAGCAGCACAATGCTAAAATGAGTGTGTTGACTGGTAGTCAGGTTTAGGAAGTGGCTGTTAGTGATTACCACCTAACATCACTTGCTAAATTAAAGGGAGTGCGTTGAGTGGTAGCTATTATATATTTAACGACAACAAAGAAAACAAAGAAGCCGGGTGAGGTGACAGGGTACTACCAGTACCACTTGTTGCTGCTCTCTTACTTGGACTACTTGCAGACTCTTGTCCACTTATGAATATGATGACTTTGCACCAAGTACAGAGCTCACAGATGCACCGTACTGCAATCAGGAAAAGAGGATGCTTCCAATTTGTTGTAAGTATTAGCAGTATTTTTTGCACTACATAATTCCATTGCATCTCAATTTAAATAAAAGAGTAAAAAATAAAATACTTTTCCTGCAGCTCATATATTTACTTGCTCTCATCACTTGTTTCTAGCTAGCTAGAGATACACCTGATGTGGAGGATGGCAAAACTGGGCAACGAAGTTGCAGCCTGGAAACTGAAGGTATGAATTCACCAAGTCAAGGGTCCTTATTTGAAGAATCGAACGCATAACAGGTCAAACAAGTTCCATATATAAATACATTGACACTTGAGAACAAGAGTTTGTGTCCTGCTTAAGAGAAATCATGTAGTTACTGTTGAACAGTAACCCCTGGAAACAGCGGCCACAGTAGCTACATGGCTCAGCCCTTACATGTTTGCATGCTCCCAGTGCGCTGAAGAAGCAGGGTGGTTTCTTGGCACTTCCCCGACCACTGAGCACGGGATCTGAAGCTTCTTCAATTGCATATGTGCCGCCAAGTGCAGCTCTTCGGCATTGTCAACACCAAGCTGGAGTATCTCCGAACCAAAGTCACGCTGGGATTGGCATAAGGGGGAAAGGGACTTTCCACATTGGGTTCCTATCTTAATCCACACAGGCAACAGCCTTGATGGAGCACAACTTATATTTCTGTTAAAAATTACAAATCACCATCATCCCAACGGGACCTATGATTGTGACCGTGCACTAATCGACAAGTCAATCCTATTTAAGAACAAATCATTAAGGGCCAGCCTTGTAGATTATCCTGTCAATCATTGAGAAAGTTAGGCACTCATTGAGAAAGTTAGGCACTGCATGTCATTGTCAGGTGTGAACATGCGACTCTGGTGGCATTTGGGATTTTGACAGAAAAGATAATTTCCACTCTTTCATTTGCTCACAGGGTCAGGTCTTCCTTATGTAAAGTATGTTCAAGCAGTTTCCATGTGCATTCGAGCTGCCGGATGGATGTTCTGTCTTCTATATTTAGGAATATTGTTCACCAGTAGTCTCATGAAAACACTATTCTAGAGCATGGCCCAGCTTTCCTATTTTCCCCTCATGCTATTGTTGTCGATTTTGCTATCAATCATCGGCATATCTTCTTCTTTAGCTCCAAGCAATGGCACTGACCTTTCGGCGCTTCTTGCCTTCAAAGCCGGGCTCTCAGATCCCCTCGGCATCCTTGGCGGCAATTGGACCACCAATTCGTCCTTCTATAACTGGATTGGTGTTTCTTGTAGCAGGCGCCGGGAGCGAGTCACTGCACTTGTGCTACCAGGCATTCCCCTCCATGGAGAGCTCAGCCCTCATCTCGGTAACCTCTCTTTCCTCCTAGTCATCAACCTCACAAACACGAGGTTCACAGGTCCAATCCCGTCTGATATTGGAAGGTTACGTCGTCCTAGAGTTGTTGATCTTAGCCACAATACTCTATCGGGCTCCATACCAGAGGGTATTGGCTCTTTCTCCATGCTTCAGATTCTTTCCTTGGAATACAATCAGTTCTCAGGGCCAGTACCTCCTTCAATCTTCAACATGTCTAGGCTTGAAATCATGTTTCTTGGTAGCAACAACCTAGTTGGTCTTATACCTCACAACGGAAGCTTTAGGCTCCCCATGCTGCAGGAGATAATTCTTTCCGTCAACAACTTCATTGGTCGAATTCCATCAGGCTTTGTAGCATGTCAGCACCTTCAGGTGCTTAACTTAGCAAACAATCTCTTTGTCGATGTCGTGCCAACATGGCTTGCCAAACTGTCGCAGCTCACTCTCCTTACAATAGGTGGCAACGGTCTTGTTGGGCCAATCCCGAGTGTGCTTAGCAATCTCACTATGCTCCATACGCTCGACCTCTCATTCTCCAACCTAAGTGGAGAGATTCCAATGGAATTGGGAAAACTTACACAACTCATGTGGTTACAACTTTCAACTAATCGGTTCATTTCCAGCTTCTTTTGGTAACCTATCCCAACTATCTCGTTTAACACTAGAATCGAACCACTTAACCGGGTCAGTCCCTGCAACTCTTGGAAACCTCAGATTACTTAAGTACTTCGATATTGGAAGTAATGATCTCACAGGGACACTTGATTTCTTGCCTACACTCTCCAACTGCAGGCAGCTGCAACACCTCGGCATACACACATGTTTTTTCACAGGGAGCATTCCTTCTTACATTGGAAACCTATCTAGAAAGCTAGAAAATTTGGTGCACATCGGAACTATTTAACTGGCAGTCTTCCCACAACGATATCAAATCTAAGTGGTCTCACTTTAATAAAACTTTCTCACAATAATTTAAGTGGTATAATGCCAGATTCCATTACACAAATGGAGAATCTTGAGGGAGTAGACGTAGTTGGGAATAGCATGTTTGGCCCAATCCCAACACAGATTGGCATCTTAACAAGAATGCACCAATTTTTCCTTTCGGACAACAAATTTTCCGGCACCATACCAAATGGTGTTAGTAACCTAAGTATGTTAGAGAAAATTTCGCTTTCATATAACCAGCTGTCTTCAACTATACCCAAAGGCATATATAATCTAAGTAATCTTGTTATATTATCTCTAGCCAATAATTCACTTACCGGTGCACTGCATCATGATTTCAGTCCGCTGGAAGCAATAGATGTTGTAGATATAGCCTTCAACCAATTGGTTCGTATCCTCCCAGATTCATTTGGAAAGCTTGGACTCCTAAGCTACCTAGATCTATCACACAACACGCTTCAAGGTTCAATCCCACAGTCTTACCAAAAGTTGATCAACCTAGGACTATTGGACCTATCATTTAACAACCTTTCCGGTACTATTCTGAAGTATTTGCCGAAAAAGGCTTTCGCCCCGCTTTATATATAAAGCAAACCACCCGAGTCCAATATCCAACAAGGTTAACACACACACACAAGTCTCACAAACAAATAAGTAGCAAGAGGGTTAGTGCTGAGAGCACAGCTCAACAAGCCCTAGAAACAAAGAACACACACTGACACCGCAACACGTGCAGCAAGCCTAATCAGGCTTTGGCGGAGGTGGCGGAAGCGGAGGTGCCACGCGGAAGGCCATCGATCGAAGGTCGGCGAGGAGGGTGTTGATAACGTCCCGGTCCTGGGGGCGGCTAAGCGGCCGCCAGAGCTGCAAATAGCCACACATTTTGAAGATCGCGTCAGTCGCACGTCGAAGAGGCACTTTTTGAATAACAAGCTTGTTGCGAATGTTCCAAAGCGTCCAGGCGAGGACCCCAATGCACAGCCATCTAATATGGCGGTAGCGAGGGGGGAGGCGTGGATCTCAGCCAGAAGTATTTCGCCAACTTCACTTCACTCACTAGCTTGAACCTTTCTTTCAATGACTTCCAAGGTGAGATACCAAATGGAGGTATTTTCTCAAACATTAGTGCACAATCTTTAATGGGAAATCCTGGGTTATGCGGTTCCCCACATCTAGGATTTTCTCCTTGTGTACTACGTACTTCCCATGAAGCCAAGAAACACTTGATCAGGTTTATACTCCCAACCGTCATTATAACAGCAGGAGCTATGGCAATTCTCTTATACCTGATGATTAGGAAGAACAATACTAAGAAAACAGATGTCACGACCTCTGTTGACATGGGGGATGTGATCAACCATAGGATAGTGTCCTACCATGAGATTGCTCGTGCCACCCGAAATTTTCACGAAGACAACCTGCTTGGAGTTGGCAGCTTTGGAAAAGTTTTCAAGGGACAACTAGATGATGGTCTTGTGGTTGCAATTAAAGTGCTCAACATGCAACTCGAGCAGGCTTTGAGGAGTTTTGATGCTGAATGTCAAGTGCTGCGAATGGTTAGACATCGCAACTTGATAAGTATATTGACGACCTGTTCCAACTTGGATTTTTTAGCACTGGTACTTCCATATATGCCTAATGGTAATTTGGATGCACATTTGCATACTGAAAATAGAGAACCAATGGTATTCATCAAGAGATTGGACATTATGTTTGGCATATCGGAGGTAATTGAGTATCTCCACCACCGTCACCATCAAATTGTCTTACACTACGACCTGAAGCGTGGCAATGTGTTGTTCGACGAGGAGATGACGGCGCATGTTGCAGACTTAGGGATTGCAAAATTACTTCCAGGTAATGTCTCTCTTGAAATAGGGTTTTCCCCCGCTTTGTATTACAAAGCAACCATCACCACATTGCTGGGGCGAACAGCACATCAAGCCCAAAGATAAAACAAGAAGAACAAGAGAGAAACAAATGCCAACAATGGCAGCTTGACGACACGTGGATGACCCGCCACCGCTGCGCCCTCCGAAGTCGTCCCACCACACACCCAACACTCCGGCGCGCTGCGTACTAAGCAACACCTTCAGGAAGGAGAGCGACGGCGACAACGCTGTTGCCCGGACATGTCCTAGGGATTCCCCTGGCACGCGGATGAAGGAGGTGAAAGGGGTCACCCGACGCCCTCCAAGGAGGGGTGGCGGCACCCGCAGGCGTCACCGCGTCGGAGTCAGACGAGCCGACATGGATTTCTCCCACCCCCAGAACACCACTACCCAATCGCTCCGGAGTCTTCCACCCAACACGCCACCCACCTGCCTGCGCCACCACGGTCTTGAGGCCACCCACGCCGTCTCACTGAGGCCACCACCGCGAGGCCTAGAGGACGGAAAATGAGGACGCATGGAGCCGGGGGAGGCAGCACCGCGGCCGAGCGGGAGGGGACAACCTCCACCGCTGTCGCACCAGAGGCCAGTTCCTCCAGCGCCATCGCGGTAGCCGGCCGGACGCCGAGGCAGGAGGCAAACCAGGCCACCCGGGCCCGGCCGGGCTCAGATCGAGCCCGCAAAGACTCCGCCGCCACGCTGCAGCAAGCCGACAATGGCGCCGCCACCACCGAGGATCCCGACGCCCCACCACCGCCTCCAGGAAGCTACGCCGCAGATCGGAGCTGCCGGCCCGCCCCGGCCCAGATGGGGCCCGAAGGGGCCCAGATCTGGGCCGAATGGGCGCCGCCAGCCCGCGCCGCCGCGGAGCTCCGCCGCCAACGGCCGCGCCCCACGCCTCTGACCACCGACGTCAGCGGCGAGCCAGCCCGCCGCCGCGCCGTACCATCGCCGCTTGAGAGCACCTCCTGAAGCAGCGCCGCCCCACGCAGGATCCGCCGCAGGAGGGGAAAAGCCGCGGGCGCCGGCGCCGCCCGGGCCGAGCCCGGCGACGCACGCCGGCGATGGTGGGGAGAGAGAGGGTGGGGGAGAGCGCTGGGGAGGAGGGATGGACGGCGCGGCCGGCCGCCCGCGGGGGACGGACGCAGTCGCGTGAGGAGCTTTGACCTCGTCCACCTCGGCTGGTCACTTCCAGGTAATGTTAACTCTACAATTTCAGCGAGTATGCCAGGGACAATTGGATACATGGCACCAGGTACGTGCTTGCTACCATCGTGCTTGAACATGTTCTTTGTCAACACATCAGCTATTGCTTTGATTTGGTTCTTGAGCTTTCTTGAATTTTTTCTTGAACAGAGCTTGCATTCATGGGGAAGGCATCACGGAAGAGTGACGTATTTAGCTTTGGGATCATGCTTCTTGAAGTCTTCACCGGGAAGAGGCCCACTGATCCGATGTTTATCGGGGAAACCAACCTCAGGCAGTGGGTTTCCCAAGCATATCCTGCAAATCTGTTTGATGTTGTTGATGGGAAGCTACTGCAGGATGAAGTGAAGTCATGGCTTTCATCACCAAACAAATATTAATTCTTTAACATCGTCTTCCATGACCAGCAATGGCAACTTTCTTGGTTCAATATTCGAGCTAGGTCTGGTGTGTTCAAGCGAATCACCTCAGCAAAGGATGTCAATGAAGGAGGTTTCTGCAAAACTCAAGAGCATCAGAAAGGATTACTCTACCTCTGCACAGACAATGCAGAAGTCTCAGCCTTGTTAGATTTTCGGTATTTACTGTACTTCATACGATATATATAGCAGTAATTTAGCATGGGTTTCCATTGCGTTTTCAAACATGCCATTATTTCTTTTGCCTTGCATGTCAAGTATGGTATTCAATGGAGCATTCAATTCTCTTTTGATCCAACGGCCTATCAAAGCAAGATACGTTAATATCTTTAAATTTGACAAGTGCTGACTGATAGTATTAGTCATCAACCTGCTAATCCCTATGGGTAGACATGTACCTTAGAGAATAGTTTCTTCTATTTTCATGGCAATGTTTGATGAATTATATTTGTTTCCTTTTCATCTGTCGTAGGGTAATTTCATTCTTGCTTGTTTATTTCCATAATTTGTTTTCTCACTCTCTTGCATTTTCTCTCATAGCATGATCGGTTGAACATGAGAAGTTTGCCATAAAATGTCACCCATACCCGTTCCTAGCTAGTGGGCATGCCCACAACACCAGCATCGTAACACTTTGCACGACAACTTAGCAACAACGGAACAACTGTAGTTTCCATTCCAATCAAGCAAAATTGAGAATAATCCCAGGATTAATCAAGAGTAGCCACATAGTCATTTTTTGAAAAGATTAACTGACATAGAAGTACAGATATATCATGCAAAACAAATACATGGAAAGTGTTCCTGGGGCCAAATGGCCGTGCCAATTTAGGGGAGCTCACTGGTCACCCTTGCCCATTTACCCAGGCATAAGATGACACCCACAAACACATGGGTAAATGGGTAATTGGACCAGATTTCCATCCAACTCATCTGCCCGAATGTCTGGAATAGTCCAGTGAAGTTGTCATGGTGGTTCACCGGAACATTGTTCACTCCTTGGACTGATTGGTGCGGCGACTGTCCTCACAAACACAGAGAACCTTATTGCCTGGTCGCCAAATGACACCACGTTGTGGAAAAACTTAAACCACCTGACCGACACATTCATCCCCACCATAAAGGTCTGGATTGGTGTTGTCGCGCGTGGCGGTGCCTTCCTCGCTCACTGGTCCCCATCTTCTTCTCGTTTCAGATGGAACAAACATGACCATTGGAACCGTCACATCATGTGGATAAACATCTGATCGCATTTGAGACCAGTTTTATACATGATGCTCCCCCATGATTAGTTGGTGATCTCGTTCAAAGAGCTGCTCTTAGGCCAAATGACCGTAGTAAGTGATTATGTAGGTTTCTTAGGGAAGTAACTGCTAGATGTACTGATGATTGACTAGTTCAATGATCGACGTCATACATTCATTCGATATTTGGTTAATTGTGCACTGTAGAACACTATGTCAAGATATTTATAAATATTATATGGACAGGAACAACATATTGCAATACACATGACTGCCGCCGATTATTCTGTAGATGGATGTGATTTTTTCATATACTCTTGCGAACAGTATTCAAGTTCTTGCAAAAAGTTGTGTCATGCATTTCTAACATTAAATCTCCCTATATGCTCTTCCACGCCCCTATACCTTCCCTAATAATAGTTTGTCAACCGTAGTTCCTGCATAGGTCATCAACAACAATATTATCTTACGAATGATGCGGGAAATCCTCGCATGTAATGTTACCTGTGACTCAGGCTGGACGCGGTCCGGGCCGGTCCGGTCTTTGACCGAGCCGTGCTTTGGACCGGCCGCGGCCGGTCCGGACCGAACCGGACCGAGCTGCCAAGCGGTCCGCTTTCTCAAGACCGGACCGGCAGCACCCCAGCTCGGTGAAGCCCGAGAGGACCGAATGGACCGAGAGATGGATCTGTTCATTTGAAGCAGTACGTGAAGCTAGCACAGCTGGATCAATGGATTTCAAGCAGTACGTGCAAACTAGCATACTGGCAGGCAGCTCGATGGATTTCAAGCAGTACGTGCAAGCTAGCATACTACCAGGCAGCTCGATGGATTCATTCAAGTACGTGCAAGCTAGCAGGAGCTGGATAGATTCATTTGATGCAGTGCATGCAAGCTAGCTAAAGCTGGTGGATTGATTTATTTGGAGCAGAACAAGCAGGCATTTTTGCCACTGTAAGCGTATCTTTTTTTTTTTTGAAAGGAAAAAACACAACATATTTCAGTTTTCAGTTTTAGCACAACACAACCAGCACTCTGCAGAAGAAGAAACAAAGACAGTCTAGTAGCCTCGCAAAAAATGTATCTGAACCAAACAAGTTTATTACATCCATGTGACATCAACAGTCTTGTAGTAAAAAACTCTCCAATATATTAGCAGCAAACATTGAATAACAGTTTCTGAACTTCTGTCAAAGTGAAGTCCGATTTAAAGAGCTACTCTAGACAATTATGCAGAAAACATGGAAGTCGACCAGATAGCCAATTCAGTTATACCAAAATGGATATACCAAAATTTGTACAGCAAATCTTTGAATTTTGGACATCAAAACACTGAATTTTAACAGCAACAAATAGCATGTATCACATCCACAATTCAAACATGAGTTCATATCATCATTGAAAGGCACGATTACAAACTTGCAATGATATTTCATAGTTCATAACAATTGCAAGTTCCAACATAACACACAAATGAACGGTTCGTCTTCAAACTTGCAATGGCGTTTCATAGTTCATAACAATTGCAAGTTCCAACATAACACACAAATGCAAGTCCAACATTAACACAAATGCAAAAGTAGCATCCACATGAGAATATGTCTTTGGCATCCATCTCCAAAATAGCAAGAGCAACATCCACGTGTCTACAATTAAGAAAAGAGACATCCACATAAACATATTGGGTATCATATGACAAGTATGACAAGTGAAACATGTAGAAATAATAGTTACCAATTGTTCCTCTTCGCCACACTTTAGGAGGGTAGCTTTATGGTCTCAACATCCTCATCATCCTCATCCTCCCTTGGCTACATACCCAAATGTTCACATCACATAGGACAAACGAAATAGGAAGAAAATGAAAAGAAAAAATAGCAAACATACCAACACATTCAAGTCGACATGTGCACCCTTGATGTAACTTGCACTACAAACTAAGGCCTCCACCGTAGAGGGATTCAAAGAACTCCTATAGTCATCTAATACAACACAAGTTGACAAATGTTAGTTCGAGGGTGAGAAGTTGACAAGTTCATATCCAAAGTTTAAAAGGACAAGTTGACATACCTAAAATCCTTCCGGTCGTGCTAAAGGTTGATTCCGATGAGACGGAGGTAGCTGGGATAGTGAGGAACTTTTTTGCTATCTTTGCCATCATTGGGTACCTAGGAGCATGCACTTTCCACCAGCCAAGAAGATCAAGAGGAACTTTGGGAGGCTCACATTTATCCTCTAGATAATTTCTAAGCTCACTCTTTGATATTTGTGTTGAACGGGACGATAAGAATGACTCATACCCAGCTTGAATTGGGATGCTTGTAGACAAAGATGCACTTGCTTCTGCTCCAGCTCCATTATCTTGGGCAACGCATTTGTCATACAAGGTCTCCAACTCTTCCATTACAAGGTCGAACTCATGTTTACATCTCATCGGTCCATAAAGTTCTCCAAAGGCCCACTCTATGTAATTCATCTTGTACCTTGTATCAAAAACAGCAAGCACATGTTCAAATTCTCATCTATATTCAACTCTTATATGGACATGAGTTAAAAACAGCACACATTTGTTCAAAAACAGCAAGCATATGTACCTTGGATCAAACACGGTAGCAATCACCATGACGTTGTTCTTTTCTTCCCAATATTTGTCAAACTTCTCCAACATTTCTTCGGCCATTACCCTGTAGTGTTCACTTGTACTTTTCATTGCCTCTTTGATTGCAACCTTGACGCCAACAATGTGTAGGTAGAAGATGTTCGAAGTAGGATATAAACTGCCGGAAAAAGCGGTTGTCACCACAGCCAAACTCTTAAGCAACGGAGCAATAAGGTCATACATATCCCACTCTGCTGCTAACGGTGCCCAAGCATAGTTGGCATCGGAACCCGCATGAGAGGTCAAGGCATCTTTGTATTTACGGGCAGTTTTAATCATCTTATAGGTTGAACTCCATCTTGTTTGGCAATCTAGGTGCAAACGCCTACCAACCCTGACACCTAAGCTTTTGCAAGTGTCAACAAATGCTTTGAGACGAGAAGGTGACCTCTTGAAATATTTCACCGTCTGTCTCAAGCTCTTTATCAAAGGTTCTAAGACCGCTGTCCCATCTTGCACCACCAAATTGAGGATGTGTGCACAACAACGAACATGGAAATATTGGGCATCGAAATCCGCACCTGCAAAAGAATTGGAGCATACAAGTTAAAAGAACAAGCATACCTCTCATATGAGCACAAAAACAGCAAGCATTTGTTCAACTCCTTATCTATATTCAACTTCTATATGAGCATGCGAGTGAAAAACAGCAAGCATATGTTGAAAAACAGCAAGCATATGTTCAACTCCTTATCTATATTCAACTTCTATATGAGCATACAAGTGAAAAACAGCAAGCATATGTTGAAAAACAGCAAGCATACCTCTACGAACCAAGAACTTTGCCTTCAAAGCATCGACAGCACCATCATTGTTAGAAGCATTGTCGAGTGTGACGGACGTGATTTTGTTCTCAATCTTCCATTCAGTCACACACGCATAGAGAGCATCGGCAATGACATTTCCATAGTGAGGAGGATCCAACTCTATGAAAGCAAGCACACGGGTTTGCATTTTCCAATTCTCATCTATAAAGTGTGCAACCACACACATGTAAGATATGGTCTGATTACTTGTCCACAAATCCGTAGTTAGGCTAATGGAGTCCACACCCTTTAGGAGGGATTTAAGCACCTCCTTTTCTCTATGGAAAACCTGCATGCACTCACTTTTTATTGCCTTCCTTCCAATGGGTTGATAATTTGGATTCATGCTCTTCATTAGAATGTTGAACCACTTATGTTCAACCATTCTAAATGAATACTCGTGCACACATATCATCTTAGCAACAAGCTCTTTGATGATTCCTTGGTCATACTCAATGGAATGGTCCATTGTTGGAGCATTGGTTTTTCGGAAAAAAAGATTTGCTTGGATGGCTTCCCTAGCTTTCTTGTTCTTGTAATTCTTACACACTTTGTGATGCCTTCTAATAGTTGAGGTGCTACCACCTTGTTCATATGCATATTCAGCATCACAATAATTGCAACATGCCTTCAACTCAAGCTTTCCAGGTTCCTTCTTTGATGGCCTCTTGTCCTTATGAAAATGGACCCAAACTGTTGACGTCTTCCTAACAGGAGCATTTCTTGGCCTCTTGGTCTTTTTCTTGTTCCTTTCTCTTGCATCCTCATCACTGGAAATAACATGCACGATTTCTTCATCGGACATATCATCACCTTCTTCGGCTTCTAGTTCAGCAGCTGATTCCTTGTACCCATCAGACGTATCCTCATCGGAATCCGACATATCACCACCTCCAGGCGGGACGACAAATTCCTCATATTCCTCATCGTTCTTGTCCTCCTCCTCCTGAATGCCCTCGTCCACGTCCTCATCGTCCTCCTCCTCTTCCTCCTCTGACACCTAACACACATGAGCACACATATAAGAAAAAACAGTACCCATATGGCTATATGGGAATATGGCTACATCCATCATTCATCAAGCAAAACAAGCATACCATAGTAGATGTATGAGCCATCTTGGAGTCGTTTGCGGAGCCGGAGGCAGCAGCTTCCGCGGCACGCACGCCAGCGCCGGTGCGGTCGGGGAGACGCGAAGGCGGCGGAGGGTGTTTTTTTAACCTGCAAATCAAATCTGCGATTGGGGCATTGGTATAGTCTTTCGCCTTCTTAATCGGCTTCGGCGGCTTGCCCTTCTTCCGAACCGGCGAAGGCAGCGGCGATTCTTGCCTAATTAAGTATCTTAAGCTCTTTTCCTTTGCCTTCATCTTGCCCTTCTCCTTCTCCTTCTCCCTCTCCTTCTCCTTCCCAAGCGCATTTCCCTTCTCATTCCCCTTCCCCTTCACCATTCTCTACAAAAAAACACATAATCAGTACACAATAGCAATGACTAGATCATCAAATGTACAACTTCTACCTCTACATTGTCAGAAAAACAGCAATCTATCTCTACCTCATTCAGCCTATACATCATCATCAGTACTCTACCAATGCCCCAATCGCAGTGTAGATCTATTAACAATAAAGCAGCAACCTATACCTCTACCTCATCACTTCATCGGTTCATTAATCATCAAATAATCAGCAACCTATACCTAAAACAGAGAACTGCAGAACTTATAAGGCAGTGAATTGCCGTGCTGAATTTTGTGAACTGCTGCAGCTTCAGGTCCAACATGTGGATGCCCAAGTTATCAAGTTCTTGTACGAAAATGTTGATTCAGTTAAACAAAATCGGATCGACAGCTACGAGCGTGCTGCAGCTTCAGGTCCAACATGTGGATGCCCAAGTTATCAATTTTGTGAACTACTGCATGCAAAAAACAAACTAGCCGACAGCTACGAGCGTGCACGAGAACAAGCTCTCAGCACACGCATGCTTATTCTGACGAAACTGAAAATTTGAACACCTAGCTAACTGAAACATGTGCAGCAGGATTCAGTGTTCAACAAATGAGGACATGAGGTTACCTGAGCTCCTCCCTCTTCGTCGCGCTCGGCAAGGAACCAGGGGAGGCGGGACCGATGGCGTGCTGGTTGCGTCCCTGTTGTTTGATTTGCGTCACCCGCGACGGCGTACCCGTGCTCCTCCAGCTCGGACAAGGGAAAATGGCGATGGCGTTGTAGGAGGAGAGCTGGAGAGGTAAGGTGGCGAACTGGCGATGGAGAGGGACGGCCAGCGGCCGGATGGGGCGACGTGCGACGGCGCCGTCGCCTTGGAGAGTGGTGTCTCTGTTTCTCTGTCTTTGGTGGCGGCGTGGGGCTGGGAGTGGGAGGAACGGATCGACTGAGCCGTGCGGCGTGACCTAGCGATCGATTGAGCCAGTGCGGGGCGCCTGGGCCTTGGGCCGCTTCTCGGTCCACTCGATCGGGCCGGTTAAAAACAGGACCGGACCGAGTGTATTATCGGGCCGACTTCCAGAGCTCGGACCGACCAAATTTCTTAGCGGGCCTGGACCGTACGGTCCGGTCCTTAACGGGCCACGAGCGGGCCGAAAAGCCCGCTCGTCACGTCCAGGCTGACCTGTGACCAAGTCTGAAATGACCGTATGAAGTTGTCACGACATCTTTGTCGTTGTTGCCCTGTTCCTCATCTTCCTACTTGTGTTGTCGTTGTGTGCACCCGACGACAAACCACCAACGTCGCCCTGGGCTTTGGGAGGCTGCGGCGGTAAAACATATTTCCTTTTGTGAGTGTCGAAGTTGGCTTACAAACAGTAAATTCTCGGTCAATTGTCGCTAGCCCTTAAATCAAAATTATAATTTTTTCTTGCAATTGTACATATCATACTGAGTTTTTTGGATTCATACCGTGCGCCGTGGTTTGACCAGGTGAGTTCACACCGACCACGCCGCTCCGACGTGGACAGCTGAAATGTCAACTCCAAGATACTCTCAACTTGAACCAGAATTCAAAGCTTTGCATTTTTCAGTCACCCCTTTCATTATCAACCTGACGTGAGAGCTGGATCCAGTCACCAATTTGTCAAGAAATTAAAACTAATCCTTTGTTGCTTGTAAAGACCAGGTATCGATCCAGACTTTGCACTTTAACTAACAGCATGTCAGCATCAGCAACAGAAGTACAGAACAAGGTATGATTAGTACATTCCTTGCCAGAGAACGTACATATATACTGCACAAGATTTTGGCCTGACCGATCCATGGATTGGTCGGTTCTTGCCTGCTACACTATGGCCCTCATCCTTCTCTTCCTGCCGTTGCGGGCGTCGGAGGACCGGCTTGTCCCTGGCGAGCGGCTCTCCCCTGGCACAACCATCGTCTCCGACGACGGTGCCTTTGCCTTGGGCTTCTTCAGCCCCTCCAACTCCACTCCGGCCAGTCTGTACCTGGGCATATGGTACAACGGCATACCGGAGCTCACCGTCGTGTGGGTCGCCAACCGAGAAACCCCGCTCACCAACACCACTTCCTCTGCGCCGACCCTCTCCCTCACCAACACCTCCAATCTCATTATCTCCGACATTAGCAGCGGCCGTGTCGTTTGGACGACTGATGTGGCCGCTGCCTTGAGCTCCGTTGCAGCAGCAGCGGTGCTTGAGAACACCGGCAATCTCGTCGTCAGGTCGCCGAATGGCACCATGCTGTGGCAGAGCTTCGACGACCTCACCGACACGTTCCTTCCTGAATCGAAAATACGGATCAGCTATTCCACGCGCGGCACCGGCATCCGCCTAGTGTCCTGGAAGGGGCCCGACGACCCATCGCCAGGGCGCTTCTCCTACGGAGGCGACCCGGAGACGCTCCTCCAGTTATTCCTTTGGGATGGGGCCCGCCCGGTGGCCCGCAGCGGCCCGTGGACGGGGTACCTGGTGAAAGGCGAGCACCAATACCAGCAGGTTAACGGCAGCATGGCCGTCATCATCTACATGGCCATCGTCGACAACGAGGAGGAGATCTACGCCACTTACACTGTCTCTGCCAGCGCCCCACGCACGAGGTATGTGGTGACTTACTCTGGAGATTACCAGCTCCAGAGCTGGAGTAGCAATTCCTCATCATGGATTATCCTCGCCAACTGGCCATC
Organism: Thinopyrum elongatum; assembly: GCA_011799875.1. Classification (NCBI taxonomy): domain Eukaryota; kingdom Viridiplantae; phylum Streptophyta; class Magnoliopsida; order Poales; family Poaceae; genus Thinopyrum; species Thinopyrum elongatum. Next base: position 445,556,587 of record CM022301.1, on the reverse strand, counting down.
CCCTGAGTGCAACCGGTATGGCTTCTGTGGTCCGTATGGCTACTGTGACCAGACAGCAACGCCCATGCCGACATGCAAGTGCCTTGATGGCTTCGAGCCAGCAAGCACAGATGAGTGGGCGGCTGGTAGGTTCTCGGCAGGGTGCCGGCGGAAGGAGGCATTGCACGGATGCGGTGACGGCTTCTTGGCCTTGATGGAGATGAAAGCGCCAGACAAGTTCATGTTTGCTAGAGGGAACATGAGCACAACGGAGGAGTGTGCGGCACACTGCAGCCGGAATTGCTCCTGTGTGGCGTACGCATTCGCCAACCTGGGTAGTGGCAGGTCTGGAGGAAACGTGACAAGGTGCTTGGTGTGGGCGGGGGAGTTGATTGACACTGGGAAGTTTGGCAAAGGGCTTGGCAGCACCACGTTATATCTCCGGCTTGCAGGCTTAGATGTAGCATCTGGTGCCAAATTTTCTCCCTATTTCTTGTTATTTTGTCTATACCAACACACTTTCATGATTACATCATTCATTTGCCTTTTTATGGTATTTGTGCATTGCACAGGTAAGAAGACAAAGAGCACTGCAGCTATCATTGTACTGGTAGTTTTAGGAACGACTGTTGCGGCACTCCTATGCATTTTTGTGGCATGGCTAAAATTCAAAGGTACGTATACATTTTTTCCTGATGTGAAAGTTCATTTGCCCCCCTGAACCATATAAGTTTGTATGCTATGGTACTGTAATATCGGACTACAAAATCTTATAAAGTCACTGAGTACATAAAACAATACCAATTAATCCCTTAGGTGGTTTCGAGTGTGACTTAGCCAATGTGGCAATGCTATAACAACAATGGGCAATCTACTGCAAATAAGATGGGCCCATCCTAGAGAAACCATAACATTCTGTCATAGCTCATCATGGTAATATGAACTCAAGGATACTTTTGTTCAAAATGTTTGTTTGGGGAGAGACTGGGATAAACTCGAGAGAAGGCGGCTAGGGAGAAAAATGTTGTTTTGGTAAGCATGTGTACCTCACTTTAGATGTTAGGTGGTCACCATTTTGTCAGGTCTACCATCTTGCATGGCGACATAAGCGCCTATCGGGTTACTTTATTATTTTTAGTCGACAAGAGAATAGTAGACATATATGACTAGTTCTAGCAGTGGAATTTATCATTTCCTTTTTATGTCAATCATACACTCACCAGACGAGGAATAATTATAACATTTTTGCCAGCAGGGAAGAACAGAAAATGGAGAAAACACAAGAAGCCTACATTTGATGGTATAAGTACCTGTTATGAACTTGGGGAAGGAAACCCTCCACATGATCATGAATTTCCATTTGTAAGTTTCGAGGAAATTTCTCTAGCAACAAACAATTTCTCCAAGACATGTATGATTGGACAGGGAGGATTTGGCAAGGTCTACAAGGTAACTTGATCATTTGGTAAATTCCCATAGTTTAATCTAAGATCCGAAGTTTTCAATATGAAAAAGCAGCATCTAAGTTTCCCATTAAACTCTTCAGGGATTGTTAGGTGGCCAAGAAGTTGCTATCAAGAGGCTAAGTAGTGATTCTCAACAAGGAACGAAGGAATTCAGGAATGAAGTAATTCTAATTGCCAAATTGCAACACAGAAACTTGGTTCGGCTTCTTGGATGTTGTGGGGAGGGAGATGAAAAGTTGCTGATCTATGAGTATCTTCCTAACAAAAGCTTAGATGCTACCCTTTTTGGTACATATTCTACTAACGATCCAGAATTTCTCAAAATAACTCAAAACAAATTAGCCTACGTTTATTTGTTGTACAGATGATTCAAGAAGAATGATGTTGGATTGGACATCACGGTTTAATATAATCAAAGGGGTTGCAAAGGGACTTTTGTATCTCCACCAAGATTCAAGACTAACTATAATTCATAGGGATCTCAAAGCCGGAAATATTTTGCTAGATGCAGAGATGAAACCCAAGATAGCAGACTTCGGTATGGCAAGAATCTTTGGCGATAACCAACAAAATGCAAGGACCCAACGTGTTGTGGGAACATAGTGAGCAACCTTTTCATCTTGTAGATCATGTAAACTTGCAGTCAAGTTCAACTACTATTTATTAACTCCCGTGATTGTGCAATGGTCACACAGTGGCTACATGGCCCCCGAATATGCAATGGAAGGTGTCTTCTCCACCAAGTCTGATGTCTACAGCTTTGGTGTGCTAGTACTTGAGGTAGTGACTGGTATAAAAAGAAGCTCCAATAGTCACATCATGGGCTTCCCTAGCCTCATTGTGTATGTAAGTGCCCACGAGTTCTATATATGAAGTTCCAAATTTAGAAATAGATCAAGTATTTGAAGATTTTTTTGATACTCTTCGTTGTTTCAGTCATGGAATATGTGGAGGGAAGGAAAGACAGAGGAACTGGTGGACTCATATACCATGGATACTTGTTCACTGGATGAAGTTTTGATTTGCATCCATGTAGCACTCCTGTGTGTCCAGGATAATCCAGATGACAGGCCACTCATGTCGTCCGTTGTGTTCATCCTAGAGAACGGAAGCACCACACTTCCAGCCCCCACTTGCCCTGCCTACTTTACACGACGAAGTACAGAAATGGAGCAAATTAGAGATGATATCCAGAACTCCATGACCAGTTTTACTCTCACTGAGATTGAGGGAAGATGAAATAACTATAGTTTTATTTAGACATGTCGCAGCGCCTTTCCTAGTGAAACATCTTCCAATTGTTTTCCTAATGGTCAAGCTCCAGCTGCTTGGAAGTTATCATCTTCCAATTTTTTTTATTGTATTTCATTTTGTTGCCTTGTTGATATGGAAAGAGAAAAAAAATACTGAGATAATATCATGAACTTTCAAACTGACAACATAACAGCAAAATGACTCAATGGATTAATTAGGCAGGGAGTTGCTTTCCCTCTTAGTAGAAACCCACGTACTTGTTCATTCGGCCCACTAGTGAACAGGTCTGCTCGTCAAATCCTGGAAGTTGGATGTGGTTTCTAATCTTCTATCCATCTTTTCCACACGATGGCGCCATTGCTGCGCTAGGGCAGTTCATGAAGGAGCAAGATTGCAATCGAAAGTGATTAATGTCCGCATTTTCAGGCTGCAACGCGCGATGATGCACATCAGCACAAGGGGTTGTGCGGTTCGTCCCTTCACTGATGTTTATTGTACAATATTGATCTGCATATTTTTTAGGTCGATTTCTATACTACTAAATTTCTTTTCTACAATACATATTACAAACTTCCTTCATTTAGATGGAATTACCACGGGAGTGACAATTTTATTTTATCCTCGCTAATTTGTATGTAGCATGATGCGCTCATGCTTGAATTCAGAATTATTTTATCATAAATTTTGTGTGTGTAGTGATGAGGCAAAAAACAGTTTGTACTTTCTACGACAGAGTTGGTTAAGCTAAATCAACGAACAACTATGGACGAAATAGGATCAATCCTAATTCAACAAATGAGCACTCCTCGCCAAAAAAGAAGTCTAGGACAACAATATATTTGTTCTGTCTGTTTTTTCTCCTTGCCATATCTTCGCCCCCCCCCCCCCCCCCCCCCCCCAGCAATGTGTAAATCCTGGCTCCGCCCCTGAACCTCCGGTCTGATGGTCCATGTGTCTTCTTAATGTAGATTATTGTTTCATCGGGAGGTGGCATTCCCTCGACCCTATAATACATCTTTGGTGATTTTGTTAACATTCACTTTTCATGACTCTAATCTTCCGTAAGTGCTGTGCGCGTGCGGAGAGGGGGGAGGGGGGGTGGTGGTTCAACATGTGCCTCTATATTGTGCCGGATGTTTCAAAAAAATTACATAAGCATGCTAGAACGACGGGGTTGGACAATGTTAGAGCGTGACATTTAGTGTATGACAAGCATTTTACTGATGTGAATCTGCAGCTTCTGGGCTGATTTGACGAAGTAAGCATTAGGCAGAAAGGAGCCCACATTTCCAGCCTAGTCGGCAGTGGGACAGATCGAATCATTAGATTGCTGTGTGAGCTGGTCGTTCTCTCTATCGGGAACGAACGTCCCTTGCTGCGCTGCGGCGATATACTTCTGAAGCTTCTTGACGGGTATTTCAAGTTGCTCCTTCGTCCAACGGCACTTCCCTGTTTCAGGGTCCAAGGTTCCCCCAACCCCGAAGAACCAAGTCCTTGAACGGTCTGGCCAGTTCAATGTCTCTGGTTCGACCCCTTTATCAAGCAGGTCCTTCTCAGCCTTGTCCCACAACGGCCGGGCTTTGAGGTAGCCACCTGACCCCGTGCGATGGTGATGCTCCTTCTTTGCAGCATTTTTCTTGTTTGTCGCTGACATCTTCTTACTCTTCTCCGATGTCTTGTGGGCCACAAATGCGGGCCAGTGATCTCTTATCTTCTCAAATCGGCCGGTGAATTCTGGAGTCTTCCCTTTGTCGACAAACGTTGATTTCAACTCATTCTTCCACCTCCTGAATAGATCTGCCATCTTCTTAAGAGCATGAGCCTTGACCAATGGCTCTATAACTGGCTTATCCGGATCCTCCTCTGGCGGTAGGGTGAAATTTGCCTTCAGCGCGGTCCAAAGATCATCTTTCTGTCTATTGTTGACAAAAGACACTTGAAGGTCTTTGCTCTTAGGCTTATTCCATTGGTGGATGCTGATCGGGATCATGTCCCTAACAAGAACCCCGCACTGAGCAGAAAATGCTTCCTTGGTCCGGCTGGGTTCAATCGGTTGGCCATCGCCCTTGATTGCTGTGATCGTGAACCTTTCATCCTGGCGCAACCTTTTCTTCGGGCCTCGTCTCGTTACCGAAGTTTGGCTCGATCCGGAGGGCTAGAAAAGAAGAAAGAAGAGAGTTAATATGTGTACATACCAAAACAATTAATGCATCAATTAGCTAGTCAGCACATGCTTAATTAATATATATACCTTGCCGGACTTTGCAACATCTCCTTCCTTCGTTCGCTCACCGGAGAAGTCATCACGGTCTCCTTCTTCCACCGGCATTCCGTCACCGGAGCCATCATAATCATGTCCTTCCACCTCCATTGTTCGATCACCGGAGCCTGCTTCATCCTCTCCTTCCAGACCATCGGTGTCGTTGAGATACGACAAGACATCACCTCCGCCGTGGATTATCTCCCCCAACAACTATTCTGCTTCGATGTCTCGGTGCTCCATAATTAGTTTCTGCAAATATTACAACATGGCAATTAATTAATATACAAACATGATAGATGGATATATTAGTGCAAACGTAGACCTAGCTAGCTCGACGCTTCTACGGTTTGGGGTGGCCTCGACAACGCTTCTAGGGTTTAGGCCGGACCGCCTCTCTCATGAATGTCCGACGTCCGGATCGACAAGGGATTTAACAAAATGACGCCATTCTGGATGTGCAGAAAATGGTCCTCGACAACGCTCTTTTAACTTGGTAAATTTGGGTGGCCTCGACAACTCTTCTAGGGTTTGGGGTGGCCTCGACAACGCTTTTTCAGTCCCGGTTTGGGTGGACTCCAGAGTTGGTCGGGTGAGAGGGGGTTGATCGACGTCCCCCCTCATGTCTAAGTGAATGAACAACATGAAAATTTCTAAGTGAATGAACAACTCTGAATTTTTTTTACATGTACTCGTACAACATGAAAATTTCTAAGTGATTGCCAAACTGTTTGCTAAACTTTTATGCTTCATTTATATGAAGATCAATTGTCCAATATAACTATGTTTGCGATATGAGGCATTGGACATTATCTAGATCACATGCCTCAAAATCAAAGGAAAAACTCCTCTCACAACTATCCGCGGTGCCCAACAATATGAAATCATTCACTAATATTGATGTTGGACTCGACTAAATATGCACTCCATAGTCCAATCAAGTATATAAGTCCGCGGTGATCAAACACATACAAGTTACAAAAATTTCTATGCTCACAAAAATATAAGCCCGAGGGGAATTGAAGTTATCGGGGTTATGTTTATACAACAAATGGACATCTCATCTCATTTCATCTCATCTGAAAAAACATAGCACATCTAAAAAAAATACATACATGGAAAAAAATTGCTATGAACAAAAAAACATCATATATGAACATTTTCTATATCCATCCATCCATACATACATACATACATATATACATTGAAAAAAATGCTATGAACAAACACAACAGTAGTAATTATTTTTATAATGATTTGGCCTCAAAAAAAAATTTTATTAGTATTTTCAAACTCTAGAATGACCCTGTTGCACTAGAACTATTTCAAATAATTCTTTTCAAATGCCACAAATTTTTTGAGAAGTCCTCTGATGCCTATAGATCATTTTTATACAAAAACCCACTTTGGTCATTTGAAACTTTTGAGCACAACTTCCATTTTTCAATTTTGGTCCAATCTTGGCATTGAACTACAACCCTATTTTTTCCTTACTAATTTTTTTTGAAAAAATACTCCAACTTTATGACAGTACCCACACTCCATTTCACCAAAAACCTTCTGATCCATAGTTCAAAATTTTCAAATTTTGTTCAAATGAAATTTGAACCAGATTCAAATTCCTTGCTGAAAACCTATTCTAAAACACTCCAAAAATTCTGAAATTTTGCCATCACCTTTGTCTTGCATCAGTACCTCACCACAAAAAATTCAGAAATTTCAAAAATGCCCAAAGCCATCTAGCATTTCATCAAACACCTTCTATGCATTTCATCAATAAATTTCAGAAAATTCAGAAGGGCGGGGGGGGGGGGGGGGGGGGGGGTGCTGCTGCTCTTCACTGTCCACTCCTTTCCTCTCCTTCACGGCTTTGCTGCTGCTCTTCAATGCGTCTGGGCCGGCGGCGACCATGGAGCAGTGGCAGAGCAAGGCCGAGCTCGGGGGAGCACGCGGCGACGGGGAGTAGGGGACCATGGGAAAGGGGGGTGCTCACTGGGGGGCGGCGATGGCTGGAGGCCGGCGGGCTCGGGGCGGCACGCGGTGACGGGGAGGAGGACGGCGGGGGAGAGAGCGCAGGATCGAAGAACTGAATGGAAATTTTCACAAGTGCTGCTTATATACACTAAGCATTGGTCCCGGTTCGTGGAACCAACCGGGACCAATGCCACCTTTAGTCCCGGTTCGTACCATCAACCGAGACCAAAGGTCTCTTTTCAGCAGCCCAAAGGGCGGGAAACAGAGGCCTTTGGTCCCGGTTGTTGCCACCAAGCGGGACTAAAGGGTGGCATTGGTCCCGGTTCGTGCCACCAACCGAGACCAAAGGTCTCTTTTCAGCAGCCCAAAGGGCGGGAAACAGAGGCCTTTGGTCCCGGTTGTTGCCACCAAGCGGGACTAAAGGGTGGCATTGGTCCCGCTTGATGGACCGGAGACTTGCGATGGTGGTAGGAACCTTTTTTTAGGACTCGGTGCTAAGGGAGCGGCGGCGGAGGAGGCGGATGGACTATAGGAACCTTTTTTCCAAGCGGCGGCTCTTAGTTTTTTTCTCCCTTTTTGAGAGGAACCAAACCGGACGCCTCTGTCGCTCCAAACAGGCCGCTTTTCATGGCGGCAGCCGGTTTTCAGTGGGCTTCCGATATTTTTTGGCCTGTTTTCCTGGGTATTATTTTTCCGCCTCGAACCGAAGCGTTCCATTGCTATCCGCCGCCGGTCGACCAAGACCTCCTCCGAACCGCCAGCGCCTAGACTGAGCTCTCCTTGCCAGACCCCATCGTCTCTGCCCAGCTCGGCCTCGGCATCCATCTCGCCGCCAACTAGCACGGTAAACAGCGGTGGGAATAGTCCTCCTCTGCCCCCTCGCGTGGCGGGAACAAGACGTCGCACATGCATCTCGTAACCTGATTCTTCTGAATTCTGCAAATTAAGGACCTGCCGATGACCTCGATGTGCTTGTGGTTGCTGAGGGTTCCCACCGATCAAGCCTCTAGTATACTAGTGGGTACGCGCGCTTTGTTGCGCCGTATATTTGGACAAGATATGTGAGAGAAAGATGAGCACATAATCTTTTGTTAGGTCAGGCATCATGTATTACTCGGCTAGCACATAAGATAGACCGGAACACAAAGACCAACCCAAAGAGTGTTGTCAATATACATCTGGCCAAAAGAGAGTAGCGAACAAGGTAAACTTGGCTAGCATGTGATCTACAATCAAATTATTAATACGTTATGTCCTTCATTTGGATTGACATGACACTGCATCATCTTCAGTAACCATTCCTAAATCTTCACATGATCAAGTGGCAAAATTTGGAGAAAAGATATTGTTGGCAATGGGCTAATAATCCTATAACTTATAAAATGCTAAGTACCATAAATGAGAGATTATATGCTATAGAAATTAAATCTAATGCATTAAGGTAAGTTCCTCAAATAATTAAACTCCGTCTTGAATCATGTAGAAGTCTCTACATTAAAAAAAAAAAACAGTGTACCACCCTTTGTTTTCTCTGACGACAAGGCCCTGATACAAGGCATCATAATAAGCAAAGAAAGGAAAGCACGTCAGCTATGCTGAACTTATATGTCAAGATTTGGTCATGACATCTATACTGGATCACCTATTCCAGTTTGGAACAACTCTTTGAATCCATATATCTTTGTATTACACATGTGTGACAAAGGATATTTAATCACCTGGAACAGAAAAGAAAAGAAAATGCTGTATAACTATAGATGGATGGTTCAGTTCCAATGCATCCCAAATCCACCTTTTTTGGTAATAATCCCTGGAGCTTTTGGGAAAACGAAGCGTTCCTATTTTGTTGTGTGATCTAAAAGAACAAAATACACAATACTGGAAGATAAAATGATAGTATTGACATGTATATGAGTATAGCTACAGAAACTTAAGCAATATTAAGGATGAAGTCTATTGGCATGTATGTCGGTAATGCATCAGACATCAAGTCAGTTCTTTAGGTATCAACAGGTGGGAGGGGGGGGGGGGGGGGGGATTGAAACAAAACCTACTTAGCAGATACTACAGAATCCACATGTTTACTTATAATTGCAGCGTTAAAATAATAAGAAAACTCCAGATCATGGCAGAAACTATAAAGCATTGGTGAATAAAATTAAAAATCACACTCCTTTTCATTTGACTACATTCTGGAGTTGTACTATAAATACTTGCTTAGCAGATCAATTTCTTGATATTGGAGTTCGGAAGATTCTAGATGGTGGATTGGTATAAGAATTCAAAATGTAAATTGTAATACAGATGAATAGAAAGTCAACGGAATATTAAGCATTTTGTTGTAGCATAGCTGGTTTGGAAAATAAAATAACTGCAAGAAGACAGAAATATCAAATTGGTACAGAAAACACAAGATATTGAATGGGCAATTATTTGAGTTAAACAGAATCACATTCGCTATTAGAGTTCACGTTATGCTGCATCTTCCAGCTAATAGAATATATTTGTCAACATTTAAAAAATGACCAGATTACCACTTCTTTACTAAGAAATTACCAATTTAAACATCCTCTCACACGTTAGCCATTACAGTGAATTACAGTGAAAGGTAGGCAAAGAGGTTAGCTAACCACTGTACATTCAGGACTTGACATCCTGTGTGGTTCATCGTCAGTGGTGGAGCAAGCTGCTCAGCGGAGCTCGCTACCGAGACGTCGGCCTCCAGGGGTTTCGGTTTGGTTCTGTAGCCAACCTTCCCCTCCATTTGTTTCTTTCTTCTAGTTTTGGGCTTTCTCTTGGTCCTTCCTCTGTAATTTTCTTTTGCGCCTTGCGTGCGCTTACATGTACCAGTACTGACTGACTGCCAAGTCACCTTCGAGTTGGAATATAACAAGCGGTGGGGTTTTTTGTACCAGAAAGATGAATACCTTGTAATGTAGAATCTACACACTTCTAGGGTCTGGCAAACCTTGTGGGATTAGCTAATACAACAGGCCTTTCAAGACCACGATGTTTTAATTCTATTATAAACATTTCAAGTAAATGTCAGTGTCTAAAGGTTGCCACTGAATCTCAAATCTTCCCTTCACTTAATTACTAAAGTTACTCTCTGCTCTTAATATTTCTCTGTGATCAGTGTTAATACAATAAGCTCAACCTGCTTCGTATGAGTGGATATGGATAGATGCTGAAAGAGTACCAATAATTAGGATCAGACAATAGGGATTAACTAAACACAATTGACCACCATCGTACCTCCAAAACAATTATTTCTTCGAAAGAGAATCAACATCTGCACTATCGGATGTCAGAGTTTCTTCGAAAGAGAGGAAACAACATGTTCGTTGCTATTCTTCTCTAGTGACTCCATCGAAAAGAGATTTAAGTATATGTACGCAGAGCCATGGGTTGTTGCTAATGGAGCGAATTTAGTGCATGAGAAAGAAAAAAACACCACTGTCGTGAAGGACTAAACAATTGTGCCTCTTTGTAGCTTGTAAGTAAGGGATAGTTAATTAAAAACTGACAAATCTGAAACAAACCTGAAACTTACGTTTGCATACAGGCTTAAAATAAACACAAGTTGCAACGGTTGTTGCTTCGCCATGGTATTGGGCGCTACTGGCACATGGAGAAGACCCTGGCCCCGCTGTACCGAGGAGGATAGGGTGGCAGCTCGAGGACAACAGTGGTGATCCTGAAGGTGTGTGCCAATGGAACTAGACTAAGGGAGTAGGCCAGCGTGATGGGATTCGTCATGGTGCAGCTTCCTTAGGACGAAGCAGTGGAGTCGACGACAAACGGTGGGACAACTTGGGGTGGTGGCGACCTGGGAGGCGAGCAGCGAGCAAGCTCATGACGGCTCCTTCATCTGGACAGAGGCGACGGTGGGCAATGAGTGGTGGAGGAGGAGATGCCCGGGAAAAGGTTGCGCCTAGAGATGGGCTGGGCAGCACCTGGAAATCCTAGCAGTGATCGGGATGATGAGAGGAAGGGGACTTTTTTCTGTTGAGATTGGGGAAAGAGGGGGATTTAGAAGAGAGAAAGAGACGGGCAGACGTGGTGGGAGGACTTGATGTGGCAGGAAGTAGAGTGCAGGGCAACCGCACAAAGCAGCGAGCAGGCAACACGCATACACACACCATGGCGGTAGAAAAGGCTGTTACCGACTGACAGCCGGGGCTAACCAGAAAAAAAAAATACTCCAGAGAGCTTACAGCGTCCCATTTCAAGGGAGCTTAGTCTTTAGGTGATTCTCATGCTCTGCAATTTGGTAACCACCTAGACGCCATGGTTAACAAATTCTTCGATGGCATAGTCCCGTTAGACCTTTGCAGCACTCTGACACATAATTTATCAATGTTTCCAAGTGATTGGCATCATCAAAAGGAAGGCCTTGATTAAGAGCTCACCCTAACCCTCCTCGGTCCCTCCTCTTCCCTCGCCGCCGCCTCGGCGTGCCGGCGGGCGAAGCCTGACTGGCGTGGGCAGCGGCGGGGAGCCTTCTCCTCCTCGCCTAGTGAGGTTGACGCATGTCGATCTAGCTCGGTCAGGGAGCGGCACTGTGCAGGGCGCGGCGGTGGCGTGGAGGGCTGCTTGCGGGTGGGTGCGTGTGGCCGCGTGCTACGGTGGTTGGCGCCGGGTGGATGCGTGCCAACCGGATTTGGCACGGGGTGGGGCGGCAGCCCGGCGTGGCTGTTGCTCCCGTCGTGGGTGTGGCTGCAAGGTGGGGAGATGGCAGCGCTTCTGCGTTGTCCTGGTCGGCTTTGGGCGGCTGTGCAGGATCGCGATCTGGCGGTGCGTGCTGGCCAAGATCCATCAGGGACCTCCCTGGTCTGGCTCCTGGACGACGGCGGGCGGCGCGAGGGGGGGGGGGGGGGGGGGGGGGGGGGGGGGGCTCCGGTGAGCTTTCAGAGCTGCGGGCGCGGGGTGGCCTAGTCCTCCTTGTCGATGGGCGAGCAGGCATTGCTGGCCTTGCATCGAGCTGCGCCGGCCGCCACGGTGAGGTGACATGGGGGTGTGTCCGGTGGGGAGCTCTCAGGAGGGATGGGAGGCCCCGATGTCGGACCACCCGTCGCCTGTGCGGGGGTGCACTGGTCCGGATGTGTCCGCTCCTCCTTCCCCTTTCCTCGGCCGTGTGCCTGCTTGTGTGGTTCTGGCGATGTTCGAGGCAGGGCGGATGTTGGCTGCTCCATCGGTCGGGGGCGGCCAGTCAGGCCAAAGCCAAATCCTTTGGGGGTTCACAAGTTGCTTGGATGCAGGGCGGCATCCCTGGTGGCGGGAGACACAGTGTTTGTGAGCAGAGCGCGCGTCTTGTGTGCGGTCGGCCAGCCATCGACACGCGGGTGGCATGATTGGTGATGTCTGGCGTAGCATGATGGGTGGAGAGGGGTTTAGCATGATGGCCACGAGTGTTGTTTCCTTCATGAAGGCTCGATCGTGGTGTTCCCTTTCCTTCACGTTGCTCCGGGTGACAACTCGATCTTCAGGATCGGGCGGTGGCGACAATCCGATGTCATGCCCTTCTCGAAGGCACCGCCTTGGAGTCCATGCTCTGTCAGTGTCCCGCTTCACTTCTTCTCAGTGGCTAGTTCTCTGGAGGTCTTTGTCGGCTTCAACCGGTTCTTTTTGGCTAATTTGTAGTGTGCTTGGTGGTTGACTGGATAGTGTGGCGGTGCGTCAGCACCCTTGTTTCTTGCCTTGGGTTAGTGTGGTGTGTGTGTGTTGGTGGCATGTTGTATCCGGATGTGTATCTCTGGTCGTTGCTTTATAAATAAAGCGGAGCGAAAGGCTTTTTCGACAAGAGCTCTTGCACAGTTGATGTGCTCCCTTCTTCTCCAAGATTTTCAGATGTACTGCAATTCTATTGATTTTGCTCTGCATTCGCAATAATAAAATTACCCAAATGCTTGCAGAATTGTTGATTGTTAAAATAATTTTTGGGGATATAGAATTTGTTACGTTAGGCCGCTCTTTTAGCACCTGATCGCGCATCGCTGAGCTTAAACCTTCTTCTCTCTTAATAACTGTCACTTGTCACTTGTCAGATCATCATGTTCAGGTCGTTGAGCTGTGCAAAAACTCTAGTTATTTTCCTTGGAAAGTAGCAGCACAGGCTAAGCTTAAACCATTTTCACTCTTTTTTTTTTGGGAAAAAACCTCTTTCACTCTTAATAACTGCCTAGTGTGACTGGGCGAAGCACTGTTGTTGCATTTGTTCAATTTTATCACTAGGCAAATGTTCTCTGCAAACATCATTCTTCTTTCAAACATATGCATACATCGCTGTAAATTCTATCTGCAAACAAGTTCATTGCCTCTTGTTTTGCTCTGCTGGGAGGCCCGAAGAACCAAAGATATCGGCGGGCAAAGCGTTGGAAGTGCACAAAGAGGCAGCCTTAGAAGACCATTATTGCTTTCTTTCAGGATAGAAGAAAATGTTGCTGTCGCGGTACCGACTGTTAGCTTAGTCAACAGTAAGGTGTAAGCAAGCTCTGCACTGAGACAATGATTTATTAGGCCGTCTCAAGGGGAAAGTATGTACTGAGAGAAGCTCTTAGACTTTGTTGCTTGTAAGTAAGCCACATTTATCAGCAATCTTGCGTTGATCAAAGGGTTTTGTGAAGCTCTCCTCACTCTACTCACTGTAAAGCGTTTTGGTTTGACAAACAGATAAATTTTGATATGTTTTGGTTATTCCAGTCATGGAATATGTGGAAGGAAGGGAAGACCGAGGATTTATTGGACTCAACAATCATGGATACTTTTTCACCGGATGAAGTTTTGCTTTGTGTCCATGTAGGACTACTCTTGTGAGTCCAGGAGAACTCAGACGACAGACCACATATGCCTTATGTTGTGTTTGTCCTAGAGAATGGAAGCACCACACTCTCCAGCTCCCCTCCTCCGCCGGGAGCAGCAGCGCCAATGCAGGGCATGGGAAGCATGCACGCAGTTCGCCGGTGACCCCTTCGTCCATGATTGCTGCCAACGCGCGGATTACAAGTCCTTCTCTTCTCTCCTTCGACTCGTGCCAGCGCCAATATAATATCTATGCCGACGGCAGCCGTAGGCATAGTTTGGCCATCGGCATATCTGTTGGCCAGCCAACCCGGGCTCAAACGGTAGGCCAACGCCGTCACATCTATGCCGACGGCCCTGACAGCGGCCGTCGGCATAGATATTATATGTTCTCCTTTTACAGGAGGCGCCACGTGGCACGCTATGCCAAAGGCCTTGCCGTAGGCATATATGTTATCTGTTTTTAACGCTTTCATTTGAATTTTTGTAAAGTTAAAATTTGATTAATTTGAATCTGACTTATCTATACTTAACATAAACAAATTATATATCGTTTTGGGGTAGAATTTTCCGTAGATTATGAATCTCCAGTATGTTTTTGTTTTTTAGTATATTAGAAATGTGACCTCATGTACTTTCGCATATAGGTCCTTATACTTTGTTAAAATCGCAATTAATTGATACTTGCATTGATTTTGACAAATTTTATATAGTTTTTTATCAGAATCTTGAAATGATTCAGTTGCTATACTATGTTTCAAATTTGAATAAACTAAAAATGATGTTTGCCTCATATTTACATAAAACACCCTTTTGTTTTCACCTTTTGTATATTTTTCATTCCTTGGTCATCCATAGTGTTCCTATGGGCTGACCTATCACAACCATGTGAAAAGGTCCATTGGTCAAACCCTGTCCGACGAAAGTCAAAGGGTAGATCTCCTGGTCAACTAGTCCAGGGTTAGGCCGGCCGGGGGCCTTAGGGGGGGGGGGGGGGGGGGGGGGGTAGCCTCCATGGCATGCAAGTGCCTCCACGGCTTCGAGCCAGCAAACACGACGGAGTGGACATGTGGCAAGTTTTCAGCAGGGTGCCGACGAACGGAGTCACTACAAGGGTGCAATGAGGGCTTCTTGGCCTTGTCAGGGATGAAGTCGCTTGACAAATATTCGCTTGTCGGAGGTGGTGGGAGTACGTTTGAGGAGTGTGCAACAGAATGCAACCACAACTGCTCCTGTGTTGCATACTCACATGCCAACCTAAGCAGCAGCGGGACCAAGAGAAACATGACTAGGTTCTTGGTCTAGTTTGGGGAGTTGGTTGACACGGGGAAAATAGGTGAATAATTGGGAAGTGACACGCTCTATCTCCGGCTTGCATGATTGAATGCAACATCTGGTGCCAAAACCCTCCATTTCTGGGAAATTATCTCTCTTACACTAGGAATTTTCACTATTGTTTTTATATGATATGTATCAATTCATGTCTTGCACAGGTAAAAGAAGAAAGAGTACTACAGTGAAGATTGTGCTACCAATTTTAGGAAGCATTGTTATAGTACTCATATGCATTTCGTTGGCATGGTTCAAATTCAAAGGTATGCTTAGTGTTTTTCCACTACAAAGGTAGTCCACATTTGCTTCCCTAAGTTTTGTGTCTACTATTGTAATATACGTTTGGGGTACCAATATTGATAGCCACACATAAAACTAGAGTGAATAATAACTGCCTCATCTAAGCCTAGCGCTCATTTTAACCTTGGATTCAAGTATAAGATTGAGAAGGTACCATTAGCACCGACTTGGTTACATCATTGAACACACCCACATGCTAGAGGAACCTACTCAACATTTACATGCTTCAGAAAACAAGTGTGATTTGTGGCCACGGTATTATGGACTCGACATTGATGTGTTTAATCTAGGGAGAAATTATGTTTCTTCTAACATGTGTACTTTTATATTATATGTCAAGCAATGGTCATATTGTTAAATCCATGGTTTTCCACAATGAGAGAAGTAGACCATGGATTATTTTCTCTAAATTTCTGAGTTCATAACAGAGATAGTAGACGGGCATAATCAATTTTAGGGGTAAAGCAACTTTTTCTTTCTATGTCTATCATAAACATTTTAGAGATGAACTGGTTATAACATTGTGAGTGCAGGCAAGAATGAAAATGGGAGAAAACACAAGAATGTATCGTTGGATCCAGTGAGTACCTCATATGAACTTGGCGAAATACACCCTGAACACAATCATGAATTCCCATTTGTAACGTATGAGGAAATTGCACTAGCAACACACAATTTCTCTGAACCATGTGTGATAGGAGAAGGAGGCTTTGGCAAAGTTTTCAACGTAACACGTTTAGGAATTATCGATCATTTGTTCTATAATCAGTAAAATTGAGAGCTTAATGTAATGAACAAATAGGTTTTACCTTTAAATTCTCCAGGGATTGTTAGGTGGTCAAGAAGTTACTGTCAACAGGCTTAGTAGGGATTCTAACCAGGGTGCAAAGGAGTTCAAGAATGAAGTAATTCTAATTGCCAAATTGCAGCATAGAAACTTGGTTCAACTTCTTGGGTGCTGTGCGGAGGGAGATGAAAAACTTCTAATTTATGAGTATCTACCAAACAAGAGCTTAGATGCCACCCTTTTCGGTACATATTATAAAAACACACCATGATTTCCTTAAAACTACTCAAAAAAGCATGATCACCTTTCCTTCTGTATACATATGATTCAAGAAAAAATGTTGCTATATTGGGAAACACGGCTTAGTATAATCAAAGGAGTTGCAAGGGGACTTCTTTACCTACACCAAGATTCAAGATTAACCATAATTCATAGAGATCTTAAAGTTGGAAATGTTTTGCTAGATGCAGAGATGAAACCAAAGATAGCGGATTTTGGAATGGCAAGGGTCTTTGGAGATAACCAACAATGCAAATACCCAACGTGTTGTAGGAACATAGTGAGTATCCTTTGAAACATCATTTAAATTTTGAATCAATTGTGCTCTAATTCATTAACTTTTGCAATCAAAATAATCAAGCAGTGGTTTCATGGCTCCTGAGTACGCAATGGAAGGCGTCTTCTCTACCAAGACTGATGTCTATAGCTTTGGTGCGTTGCTATTGGAGGTTGTAACCGGCATTAGGAGGAACTCCAATAGTCAAACGATGGGCTTCCCTAGCCTCATAATCTATGTGAGTATATACACAAGAGTTCTGTCAAGTTCTATTTTTTCAACAAACAAAACAAAAAATAATACGGTGTTCTTGGTTACTTCAGTCATGGAACATGTGGAAGGGGAGACAGAGAAACTGCCAGACTCGTCGATCATGGACACTTGTTCACCAGACGAAGTTTTGCTTTGCATCCATGTAGCGCTAAAGTGTGTCCAAAACAACCCAGATGATAGGCCCCTCATGTCACCAGTTTTCTTCGTCCTAGAGAACGGAAGCGCCACACTTCCAGCCCCGGATCGCCCTGCATACTTTGTGCGACAGAGCGTTGAAGCGGTGCAAATCGGAGATGATATTCAGACTTACGTGAACTGTGTTACTCTTACCAAGATAAAGGGGAGATGATATTCAGACTTCATGTGTTGTTTGGAAGTCACTATCTCTGGTTGTATTTTGTTTTTGTTCCCTTTTTTTTTCTCCTCATGACAGTCTTGGTTTGGAAAATAAAGGAAGATATCAAGGTGGTGGAGTAGGTGGAGAAAACAAGTCGTTGAAAGTGAAATCACAATAGACACAAGTGATGGAGTAGGTGGTGGTATCCTTGTCACCCGTTCTTGCAATGGGTTTTCTGCGACGTTGATCCATCCCGTGTACGTAACACAAGTATGTTGACTGTCGTGGAGTGCATGCGTCCATATGCATCCCTGAAGTATAAACCGCAAGTCATCAGCAACCATCCGGCGAATTTCCATCCAACAATCGTGGGCGACTCTCTGGTGATTCATCTGGTCCGATCTATATGGATGGTTTCAGAAAGAGAACGTAAACATACGATGAATCACCAGATTTACGCCGGTATACGACCTATATATATAGCCTACAATGTGTTGTTTCTCGCGGCAACATTCTCAGCTAAAGAGAATATATATTCAGTGTCGTTCCAAGCGGGACCTTTTCGCTCACCTGCCACCCTCGTGTCAACTCGGTCGCAAGCTTGTGCCAAAAGCCAGAAATCAACTGCAGTTGCTCGGAACACCGGACCTGCGGCCATGCATGCGCGACTGCACTACGCTAGCAACCCAAAATAAATAAATAATGTCGGACCGTCGCTCTCGGCGACCGTGGATGTGCTGAAACTAGCCAATAGGGCACTCGTGTGGCGCTCGACAAGGACTTGAGAAGAAATGTCAAGGTGGCAGCTAGCTAGCTCAACTCCTATCGTCGTTTCGCTTGTCAGCTGTCGCTGAAGAAACGCGTGCATACGTGCACGACCTTGATCGACGGTCATGTCGCGCTCAGCCGTGTGCGTCGTCGCCGTCGCGGTAGTCCTCGTCGCCGTTTGCGCGTGACCAGACAAGTCCGCCAACGGCTAGGCTGCACTGTGCGTGCTGTTCATGACGCTTCTTGGTGATCTCTGCTCTTGTTTTGCTCCTGGCACGGGATCGATCGGCTATAGGTAAGTATTTTTTGGTAAATCGATTTTTTTTTCTGAGTACAGCGTTTCGGTGCCAAGTCTCATTTGCACCCGGTCAGAAAACAAATCACAAAAAATTCAAAAAAATTCAAAACATTCAGAAAAAAACTTTGCATGATAGAATACTGAGTGAGATCCGCTACAATTTTCAGATCATTTAGACATCTGAGTAGCTTTTAACAAAAAAGACAAATCCGGTCAGAATAGTGCATGAACGGTAAACTTTTTTTACAAACAATGAATTTGTCATTTTGCCGAGAGCTGCTCAGATGTCCAAATGATTTAAAAATTATAGCGGAACTCACGCATCAAATTATCTACCATGCAAAAAAAATGATTTTTTAGAATTTTTCTAGTATTTATTTTGAGTTTTTTTTTCAAAGCGGGTGCAGATGAGTCTGGGCTCAGAAGCAGATTATCGTTATTTGGGCTATTAGATTAAGATTCAATGGTCATTCTTCTTTCTTCTAACAGCATTTACAGTCGTGATGGCCAAATCGGGCCCCTCAAACACACGCGGACGCGCCCGGGCGCGTCCGCGGAGGCACGCCTCATATTTGCCACTCTACATCCGTGTATCTCATATCCGGCGCCTTATACCCATACTACACATGTAAACGTTGATCTACCCTATGTGATCAAACGACGGACAACAAAAATCGACCGCAAAGGAACACAAGATAGGATACAAACAAACATTAACATACTTCACCTCATCCAAAAGTACTAGTTCGTCCCCAGACAAATTCTTAAACTTACTAAAAACGATATAAACATTGAGGAGGAGGGGGGGGGGAGGGGGCGGAATCACCACTTCCTCACCAGGCCTTTGCCCTTCCGGTTGCCGGCGCAACTGTAGGTGCCCGCGGCTGGTGGAGGGTCTTGGTCGTCCGACGAGGAGGTGCAGCTGTCGTCGTCGTCGGAGTCAGAGTCGCAGAGGACGATGAGCCCCTTCATCCGACGGACCACCCTGTCCTACTCCCGCTTCAACCTGCCGACCTGAGCCTTATCCACCGCTGCCTCCTTCGCCTCGCGCTCCCACTGCTCAATAGCAAGCCGGAGCGCCTTGGCGTTCTTTCGTCGGAGGCGACGAGCGTCCGACTCCGCTGTCGTGAGGGAGCGGCGTTAGACCCATGCGAGGAGACACGCGTCCTTGTCGGGGTCCGCCTCTGTCCCGCGGCGGCGCGCGGACTGCTTGGCCGCGTCCCTCTCCCGTGCACGCTGCCTCTCGTGGCGCGCGACACGCGCGTGCGTGCCGGCGGCATGGACACAAGCACCCAACGTTGGCCGCATGGAGGAGCGGCCGGCAGGGGAAGGAGACGGCGCGGGGACGGCGCGGACTGTGATGTCCTTGCGTCGCCACGCGCGGGCCGGGGAGGTCCAGCTCTGGCGGCCGCGCTGCCCGATGTGGGAGCTGCGACGATTCTCTAGATCCTGAGCTGCCGCCGGTCTCCACCTTGGACCGCTCCAGCGCAATGTGGAGGGCCATCTCCTCCTCGTAGTCAAGCTTCGAGCCAGAGTCGCTGCCGGAGCTGCTCATCGTCGTGGATGGGATCGAAATCAAAGAGGGAGAGGAGTGGACGGAGCGAGCGAGAGGGAGAGAGTGAGCTAGGGTTTGAGCTCGCCGCCCGGATTGGGGTTTTTTGTGGGGTCAGTGGTGGGCCGGGCCTGTCAGGCGAACGCGCCCGGACGTGCCCGGGCTGTCCCATATCTGCCCTACATTTGTGCTGGATATGAGGGGTGTCGGTCAGCCGGGCGTTATTCCACGGTTTGAGAGGTCCTGTTGAGTCGAATTTTTTTACCGGTCAGTGACCGGACGGCCTGCCCGAGCGTTTGAGATGGGTATAAGAGGCCTGGCTATAGATGCTATAAGTCCAGCTCTTTTCCTCCTCCAACCGTTCCTCCTTCCAACAAATCGATTTACCCAAATTGCAAATTCAGTCAAGTTACATATAGCTGTTGTGCTTAACTAGACTTGTTGGATGCCTAGATGAAGCTAGACATTATGCTGTTCCGTTCTTTTTTTATTAGGCTCTTTTTGCCTTTTGCTCTCTTTATTGTAGGACATATGGCGGTTCCTTTAATGAAAATCAACTGGTTGTTTCAGAAAAGAAAAGGTCGCGTCGCTGTGTGGCCACGACGCCTGCAGGCCAAGAGCGAGAAGAATCACGTACGAACTGCCCAGATGAAATGTCAGTCAGATCACTAGGTGGCGTTTGGTTGTGTGGTTATCCCTCGGGTGGATAGGGATAGCCACTTTTCGGGTAGTTGCCGAGCGTTTGGTTGAGAGATGGCTAGGGATATGGGCAGCCAAGATTCTTAGAATATGCTCTTAAAACGTGGCTGAGCCCATCCGTGAAAATCTGGCGGATATAGCCAACCACCCCGCTCGCGAAACGTTTTCTTCGTTTCTCTCTCTCGCTCACCTGTCTAATTTCCCCGTCTCATCTCTTCCCCTGACCTCGTGCGGTGGCGCGCAGGTCGTGCGCGACGGCGGCGGCACATGAAGGGCGAGATTGGTGGCTGGATTTAAGCTGCGGTGACTGCCTCCAGGGAGCTGGGCGGTAGAGCCAGCCATGTCACGGTGGCGTCGCCGGCCAAGGAGCGCGGGGCGGCAGCCATGATTTGGATCGGCGGCGGTGCGTTCGTGATTGGGCGGCGGCGCGGTCAAGGTGCAGCCGCGCTCTCCCTTCTCCCTTCACCTTCCTCCGGTCCTCTCTCACTATCCCGAACGACAGTGTAGACTGATGGGCGAGCCGTGCTAATTCGCGTGAGTTGTGGTGACCGCCGGCCAGATCGGTTGCATGTTCTAGAGCAGTGAAGCTTGATGTGTCAGTGTATTCGAGCCTGATGTGTCCATGTGTTTGATCTTCAGGCTCTGAGCTTGATGTATAAAATGGACGCCATATTTCTTTGGCAAATCTGTTCATACATGTGTGATGTAATTGATGCATGCAAGTTTATGTAGCTTATTTTCTTGATACATTTTTCGCCTAATTATCTCTACTCCTAATGTCTCAGTTGGTAGTCTCCGTTTCACGGTTAATTTTCATCCCACTTATCATGGTTTTTTTTCGTCCTCCCTCCAACCTTCTGGCTCCCCAAAAAGACCAATCAAAACCACGTTGGCGGCACCTTCTGATGCATCCACGTAGTTCCCTCGCACGCCAGAAAAACAGATGAAAAAAAACCTACGAAATTAAACCAGCGAAAAAAGTTCCACTACTCGCACGCACGAGCGAGCGAGCGAGCAGCGAGGCGTCCCACGATCCCCAAGCCCCTCTCTTCTCCCTCACCCTCACACCGCTCGCCCCCCCGATGCGGTCTTCTTCTGTAGCGCCACCCCACGCCACCGACGCCCTTGCCGGCTGCAACCTCCTCGATCCTTCTCTCCATTCGTTGCCGCCTAACACGCCGCCTCCCCACAGTCTCCACCAGCACTGCGACGGGCGTGGCCTCCGCACGCGCCGCCACACCCCCTCCAGATCCGGCCGCCGTCAAGGTCGTATCCATAGGGCGTCTCGCATGGAGGGCCGCCAGATGCAGCTGGTGCCGGCGTGCCCTAGCCAACGGGTCGTGCTCGCCTTCGAACATGGTGCCTGCGAGGAGATCTGAGGGCTCTCGCCCCTGCTCGTAGCCACGAGCATGGGCATTATAAATTGCTTGTTGCCTCTACTCGAGGCGCATATGCGCTCTCCACTGTCCAGTGTGGCAGGGACGTCTTCTTCATGTTTAGGTATTGTCACTTCTTCTTTTCCCACATCCTACCGTGTGCAATAGTCGCAGTGTATTAGTGGTTGTACTATCCTGTAGAAAATTATAGCATATTTGTATTGTAATTTCCTTGGATGTTACTCAAATTATTTGTAGGTGTTGGTAAATAATTTTGCGATGGTTTTGAAGGTACCAGTCGTGCTCAATGGAGCAGGACGACTCTTGAAACATCCCGGGCAACAAACAACTCGCTGCGTCGGACCTTCAGATTTTCCAGTTACAGTACCCAGGCACATTTATTTCATCATGGTCATTGAATAAAATAGCCAGACAATTGTAGCATATGCTCCCATCTTTGCCACATTTATTTAGTTGCAAGAGCAAGACTCACCTGTTAATGCTTTCCATATCTGCGATTGCTTCCTTCAAATGCTTCACAACAAGTTTTATTTTTAGTTTAATTGGCATCACACCCTTGGCAGAGAAATTGGGATTTTCAACTGAGTAAGTGCCAGTGATTTGACTTGAATCTCCAGTTGGTTATGCCTAAAATTGTCTGAGCTACCTTCTATATGTTTCAAGTGATGTTGCTGTCTTTAGCTGCAGTTTTTTTTATACGATAAACTCAAATCACTAATGTACCATCTCCACGTGTTAGTTGTGAATCATGGGATCTCTGTTTTTTGGCCACATATGTCACAAAAACGTTAAGTTTGCTCTTATCCGTGATGTGTAAATGAGATCACCATACAATGCATATCAGAAGCACCAAGAAAAAAGTGAAGATTGTTGCTGGCACATACTAAGATCTGATGTAGTAATTTTATTTCTGTTGCTTCTTGGTGAATGTGAATTATATTACGTTTCATGGAAGCCTTTTCTTTCCCTTCATCATACTACTGATCTTATCCTTGCTTCTGTATGTTTTCATCGGTTATTAATTGACATGGGACTTTGTAAGATGAGCTATAGTGTACATAAGGTTGTTTGAAAGTACTTCCAGATCAAGAGTTTTATGGCAGTGTATTACACCGGAGTAGACATCTCGATCATATCTTGAGTTGTCATAATCAACACTTGGATGACAACACTAATTGACAAGCACACAAAGAAGTGACTAAGTCATAATTTTCAAGAGCAGCTTGCTGAATCAATCTTTGTATTTTCTGGTGAGTTGTAAATTGTAACTGCATACGAGAGGATGCGCTGCAGGTAAAACTGTTATGCTACAGGTGTGTATACCTTCTGCATGTTTGGCAAAATGCTTCCAGTCCATTATAAGACTGAAAATTACACATATATGTTGATGTTCCAACATTACTTTTGATACATAATACGCAAGCATGTTTAGGCATTTTCATTGCATGAGAATGTATCTGGGCTATTCGGTTGTTTAACCCATCCATAGTTTTATTTGTTTTAACCCATATTTATGCTTCACTTATACTATTGATTTTTTTATTTTGTAAATTAAAGTTGATCTGGTAACTTGCAGGACCTCTGACACAGTAATGAGTTAGAACCATCCAATTTTGATTCTACTAACTAATACAAGATGTAGTGGAGTGCTGCGTTCAGTACTAAAGTACAATAAATTCAATAAATAAGTTGCTGATATACATGCTTATTGTTTCTATTTTTTGAATTTTCATCCGTTATCAAGGATTCTTTTATCTTACTGTTTCTTTTTTTGATCTGTTTATCTTACCGTTTCTAATATACATGCTTATTGTTTCTAACCCATCCATGGATTTTCTTATCCCACATTTTATTTCAGATGCCGTGGTAAAGAAAATGCTCTAAACCTTGGACGACCCATTCACTCGATTCTTGAAAACCATTACCGTAGGAAAACAACACGTACTTGTGCATCACCACCATTCCTAGAATTATCTGCACTATCTCATCAGGGCAATTGTTTTAGGTGTCACTTCCAGTTGTCTACACCGCCTTGGAGGTGTCCTTGTTGCAGCAGTTGGAGATTTTTCTTTTGACTTGCATGGATGCAATATCTCTCTAACACCGGTCTTCCAGGTTAGCTTTTGTAGTTTGGTTAACACCACACACACACACGCACACTAGAATTGGCTATAGTTCTAACTGACATAATCTGTATGCAGATGATGTACTTGATTCTGGTGGAGAAATCAGGCGCAGGTGACAGTCTTTCCTCAATGGACTTGATGTTTTACAACAATATATTATCTATTTCATTTCTGTTTTTCATCATTATTCAGCAGAATTTCCCCATTCTCTTTCAGTACTATCAGAAAAGGTTAGAAATTTGTGTATAGGCTTATCAAACTTAATTAGCACACATAAGATGGCAAGGGCATTGGCTCAACACCTGTTGTCTTCCTTGCCCATCCTTTTGTGGTCGGTCACGGAAGGTTGCACCCAATGAAGAGTCGCATCCCCAGCAGTAGCAGCGTCGGGGTCAGTGCTCGATCTAGCTTTTGTAGTTACACGTCATTTTTGAAGGAGACGATAACTACATAGAAGTTAATTTTTTCCGCCTGAACTACTTTCCTGAGCAGCAATATTTGGCATCGAGGAACCTACAAAGCTGTTGTCTTTTTTTCATTTTACAAATAGCCATATGTGTTTATCAGTACGACCTTAGGCGGTACGTTACTGTAATGATGTATCCCCTATCAGTTGGAATGGCAGGTTTATCAGTCGGTTTTACCCAGAAAGATTCGCCTTTTAATTAGATCGATGCATGATCAAGATTGATTTTTTTTAATTTCTATAGGAACATGGAATTGATCCATGTAGTAATAATATGATAAAGATGTATCATCGCAGTATTGATCCGGATAGCCTGTCTGGATCGAACTGCTTTTCACATATATTCTGTGAGATCTGTTCCATCTCATAGGACTAATTGTTTTGTGCCAAATCATGCAGTGACAGTGCATCAGGACCATACTCTCTTTTAGGGCACCCCCCTACATACATACATGTATCTATCTTGCAACAATATCATCTTACATAAATAGGAGCATCATCTTGCACAAGAGCAAATTCATCAATCAATTCATACATCTACATAGCTTCTAGCAATTCATCTATCCATCTAGCATCTAGCAAATTTATCTTTCAATTCATCCATCCGTCTATCAATTTTATCCATCAATCAAACAAACAATGAAACAAAGAGGAACAGAGAGATGAGAGGGAAGGAAGGCTCGCCGTAGGCTGGTCGAAGGTGAGCTCCGACGACTTGTGGCCGAGCTATTGGAGGGGTGGCGGGAGGCAGCAGGCAGAGGCGACGGGAAAGGCGACAGGCATGGCCGAGCAACCGGAGGCAAAGAAGGAGGGTGCGGGGTGGGGTATATTACTTCAAACTTAGTGTCTTTATATTTGACCTAATTTGTTGACGTGTTTTTTTTATTTCAGTACTGTTCATCATTTTACATGACATGTAAGGTATATTGTTTCAAACTTAGTGTCTTTATGTTTTCCCTAATTTGTGGTCGTTCAATTCGACTAAATTGGATACTAAAAAGGTCCTTTATGTGGAGACTCAAAAAAGATGAACACATGTACGTGTCCGATTATTCTAAAGCTATTTAATGTATTAATGGTGTCAAGAGGAAGACAATACTTATTGTGATTTTGCATGACGTCATGGTTCTAACTTGGATGGTGGGATTTGCATCAGTTGCTGCAAGTCGAGATTGCGTTCACTGCCACCGACAATGATTCTCTTGATCGAGCAGGGCACTACATTTTTTTATGATTCTCTTGATCGAGGGGGGCACTACATTTTTTTTACTTATTTAGGTAAGGTGATCATTCTATTTTGATTAACTGTGTTATGATAAATACAAAGAATCTCATCAGCAGAGTTTTAACTCTTGGGTGCGTATCAAAGAAGCAATCATGTACCGTTGAACCACGATAGAGTTTGGCGACTTGGACCGTAGAAGAAATAGGGAGAATCATTGAAGGGACTGTAAATGGTTGAGATAGAAAAGTATGCACATCTGATATTGATTTTGTTTTCTATGAAAGAATTTTGCATGTAGGGATCTCCTACTTCATGAAAGTTGTGGTGTCAACGGGAAGGAGCACGATCATGTGAGAGAAATAGGGAAGTGCAGAGAGCAGGGAAAGTTGTGTCATAGTAGCCACCTAGAGGGACGACGATGCTTGCAATCATTTGCATAACAGACTACAAATATGTTGCATGAATCATCAATTCATGTGAGAAGAACTTGTTTCATGTGATTTGTAGTGGACAAAAGTGGAAACAAATTGCTTTTATAATAGCTAATTTGACAGCACAAGTGCTACACCTTGATCATTATGTGCATATAATACAATTCTATCTATTTTCCTTGTATGGGTAATTTTAATCCTAATGTAGGAGGGTTCGTACGAGTGGAACTATCAACTCTCATGCAATTCTTAAAAAGGAAAATGAGAGCAATTTGAGATTTTCGCTGTATAACACTGCAAAATTGTATGGGGGAAATTGTTTAATTTGTTAAAACTTTTAGAAGGGAGTGGATGACAAATATTAGAAGACATTCAAAGTAAGAGATCATGGAAATGCTTATGGAAAATTTAACAAACTTGGAGATAACATACATGAATTTGGAGTTGGGTGGCAATGTAGAGCTCAAGCCAAGCATCTTTTATTCATACATTAGTCCATGAAACAGAGCAAAGTAATAACACAATGATTGAAAAACTGAAGTTGAGGAGCTCGGACTAGATCCATATGTGGGTCCGTGGCAATGCACGGGCGTTCTACTAGTAGTCATATTGTTTGACAACTCATGTGTCAATGTGAGAATTAATTGATTTAGAGAAATAATAAATTTGTGTGCAAAGAGGTAATCTCACTATTTCACAAAAAGAAAAAGTCATCGTAGCAATCCATCCACTTTTTATCCATGCAACCAAACAAAAAAACCTGGCTATCCTTCTGCCTCCATCCTTATAACCAAACAAGCAAAATGGGTTATCCCCAACCACGTGGCTAGGGATATCACCAGCCAATCCCTCGCCGCCCTCAAACCAAACGCCCAGGCTAGCTCGATCGTCCACCTGCCGCCATGCACTGCACCATGCACGTCAGCACTCACGCACCATGCAGGTCATAAAATGTCAATCAATCCGTCGCCCTCCGCGACTCCGGAGTCTGGATGCATGCTGAAGCCAGTCAATATGACTTCAGAAACTCATACCTGTGGCTAGACCGGCCGCCTTGGAGGCCAAGAAGGATCACACGGCCGGCCCAGACGAAATGTCAAGGAGTGGTTTGCTAGCTGTTCTTTTAAAACAAAGGCGTAAGTAGCGACTGGTTTAATTAGTAAAACCACAAGATCATACAACGACAAAAACAACAACAAAACGTCGTATGGTTCACCTAACAAAACATAGTATATGGTTACATGTTGGACTCAACAGGAAGCAGCCTAATAAAATGACTACAACATGAAAGCAGCCAAACCAAACCAGGCCCTGCGATTAGGAGGTTCGTCTGTTGATTGCGTGGATCTCCTTTATCTTAATATAAGCACCACTCTGCCTTCCTAGCAGTTCTTCCTCTTTCCTAGAGGGCTTCACTGTTGAAAGAAGATATGTTGTTTAAAAATGTAGTCAACATGACGGTTAGGGATGGTAGCCTCGATGGGTAGGTTGTCAGGACGCGTCCAAAGCACCCAAGCTAAGGCCGCGGAGCGCCTCCACACAAGCCTATCTTATTGGTCGTGAATGCCCAAAAGAAGTGAGAACGTTGAACATATAAAGCCTCTTAGAGTACCCGCCGATCCAGCGCCATCGCGCTTTCAATTCGATCAGGCCCGCACGATTTACCTCGCTGTCCATTGCCAGTGTCCTTTCCATCGCCCTGGTAAAAATTGGATCGTCCATTTTTCTGTACGTTGCATAATCAGGCCACAACTGATGACGGATGGGCCAGGCTTGCACGCGGGCCAGCCTCGCAGCGACGCGGTCGGTGCGTGCTTCTGTCGATGAAAAGCAGAGGTGGATCGCTCGTGGGCTGGGTTTAATCGATCGTGGGTTGTCAGGGCATTTTTTACTGTCCTCGCTCACACCCAGCGGCGGCGTCTCCGCTTCAGCCGCGGCTGGCCCCATCTGTTGGTCTCGTGGGTGCACGGCGCTCTGGTCGTCGTTCGTCATGTGGCCAGCTCCGCTCGGTCCGTTGGGTAATAGAGGGTTTTCGGCCTCTGCGCGCTGCTACGCGGGATTGCTTGGCCTCTTCTCGCTGCAGGTGGTCCCTTTCTACCCTTGGTCCCATGCGTCGGGCGAGTTGTGTTTCTTTTTAGGTTTCTCTACAAGTTACAGTGCCTGCGAGAGGCGTTTCTGACCGGGTGTGTGGTTTCCTTCTGCTCTTCTCTGCCTCTGTGCCTCGTCTCTCGCCCCACTTCCCCCCGCCTGCGCCTCCTCATCTTGCTCTCATCCACCATCCAGTCGCCATTGTCGCTCATCGTCGTTGGTCATCGATCACCAGCGGCTTGCTCGTTGTCTACCCCCAACCACCCAACCCAAACTCCGGTGGCCTCATTCCTCTCCAAAGGGAAGGAAAGGGAAGGGAAGGGGAGGGGAGGCCCCAGATCGAGCGGAGCGACACCCAGATCCGCAGCGGCACCGGCACCAGCGCGCCGTCGTCCACCTGGTCCTCGAGGAAGGCCATGGATGGATGGAAGGATCGATGGATGGGGGCGGAACCGTAGCCCCACACCCACCCATGGATGACGACGGTGGTGGCCTTCTCTCGGTGGGGTGGGGAGCGAAGCTTGCTGATGTGGTGGCCCGCGACGGGCTGTAACACCTAGGCTTCAAAGGTACGCAAGCATGCCCTCCATCCTACCTCACCCCCCCCCCCCCCCCCCCCCCCCCCTCTTCTTCTTCTTCTGGATGACCCCTGCGGTTGGGTTGGTTTCTGCAGGCAGGCCATGAGCCCACCACAATGGAAATGAAAAGATGAGCACCATGGCGGGCGTGCAGGTGCAGGCCATCGCCATGTCCCCTAGATTGACAGGCGGCCGGCCGGATCCAAAAAGCTTATTAGTGTTCATTTTGGAAAGTTATTGGGATACACAAGAACTAGCAATACCACATAAAAAAGAGTCTGGAATTGGGCATTTTTAAATCTGATAGTTGTTGTAGTGCCTGATTATGACAACAAGAAGAAAAAAATAGCAGAAGAATTGTTTGCAGGGATACGTAGATCTTTCTGCTATCATGGTTATCAAGATAGGATTTTTTTTTAAACATACACTATATAGTAAAGAAGGTTGTTTTTCATATACTGCAAATCATTAGTTTTACGGCAGTCTATTACATCAGAGTACATGTCTCTATCTTATCTTGATTGATAGCAATTCCACATATTGAACCTTCAAGATGGTTTGAAATGGACCTGGACAATGTGAATTGGGGCCTGTATCTAAATACTATGTGTTGGAACCTCAACTATTGGGATCCAATCAGTGCTGGCTGGAGAGGTTGAGAATCTGAAGAGAACTCCTTCCTACATGTTTTTGGTGACAGTTTGCTTGATACAATAGATGAATGTTATGTTTAGATATGTTGTGCTCGATGGATCGGTCTTCTTGCTTTGTTTATTCATGCTTTTTAGGAGAATATTTAGCCCTGTTGATATGTTTGTCCCCTGTATGTTTAGATATGTTGTCTCGATGGACATGGACAACTGTTGTGCTTAGATTAATATATGCTTTACAATGGCCCAATGTTTTTCTGCTTTACAATGGCCCAGTTTGATTCGGTTAATATATGCATAGGTTTAATTTTGTTTCCCCACCGTCTTCGTTATGTGCAGCCATTGGATATATTTTGTGCTTTCATCCTCATGTCTTCTTGGGTGCGTGTGTGTCACTTGTTCTTACATCTAGGTTGGATGCAGTTGTTCTTTTTCCAGGATACTTTGCTCCATTTAGTCCTCAGTGTAGGTTTAGCACATGCATTACAATTTGTCTATTTTACCGTCGGCTTCCTTTCCTGCATTTCTACTTTTATGTGCTCTCATCAGTTATGTTTTGTCTGTTTTTGGCTGACCCAATGCATTTTAATTCACCTATATGTACTACCATTGGTTGTCTTATATACATTTTCATGTGTTTTATCTGTCTGATCAGTTCTTCCTATGTTCTTTCCATTTGTGTTGTAGATCATGCTGCTCTTCCACCATCTTGTCAGCTCACGTGTTGTTATTCTTGCTGCCAAGGTTTGTGCTTCCTCTTTCGGTTCTATTTTCTTTTGCTCTTGCGAAGTATAATGATTGGTTGCAGTTATGTTTGTCCGTTCCTATTATGTGTTTGGGGTGACTGTCTACAGTTCAGTTTATCTGTTCTTCTGGTGCATCTTGCTCTAAACTTCTGTTTGGATGTGCTCTGATTGGTTATCGCATATGTGGCCTAGCCTGAGACAATGCATTGGAAGTTGTCTATTTCTGATTTTTTTTCATGCTCCTCCTTGCATATGCTACAATTGGTTATATGCAAGGAAGAATGTTGTACTGCTCTTTTTTGAATTCTTTTAGCCTCCATGTTCCCAATATTGGTACCTCTTAAAATTCTTAATGTGCAGGGATGCTTGGATGTTTAATGTTGCTAATTCGGCATGGGCTATCAACCTGTGATTATCTTCATGGTATATCTAGCACATCAATCTACTGGGCTCAGGTCCTGCACATGGTATATCTAGCCTATCCATCTACATGGTATATCTTCCTACACCGCTTTGCGGCAGTGCGTCGTATCTGCAGCTCGGATTTCCTTGCGTTTGGCTGACTATCCCTTTCTTTTGCTAGCCATCTACTTGCTTTCTTCTCAAGCGGGATTGGCTGCAACCTCCTGTTTGTGACGCGGTGCCGCCAAAGGTATGCTTCTCTCTGTCCCGAATCTAATTCTCTGCGTTCTCCATCTACATATGCATGTGATTGCCTACTCTGTTTCTGCCCAAACAACATATATGTACGTATGTTGGTGGAAGTAGAGATTAAGAGTGAGATAAAGAGTGAGAGAGACAAAATGCTCGGGAGAAAGATAGCTAGACAACTGATAAGTATATATTCTCAACTGTATATTTTAGTTATTATTTACAAGCTCAACTTCCATTATTCCAATTGGGTGGCATGTCACATTTATTGATTCACATGAATAATGATCCCATGCTAACATTTTCTTGACATATCCAAGAATTGCAATTGGTGGGGATGTTTTCCCTAGCTCAACTCTTTCAGGTCACATTCTAGTTTTAATAACATACCCCAGGTTTAACACTTAACATCTCTTTATAGAAGTAGATAGTGACCTTCTTCCTGTAGTGTATGAATATTCTTCATCTTTGTCACGCAAGTGTCCTATGAATATTATATTTTTTTGCTCTCATTGACTCGCGGGCCTCAGCAAATGCGGTTCATTTCCTGTGTTTCTTTGATGATTATAGATGAGACTTGGCAGAAAAAGTATAGAAGCGAAATTTCCTGCAAATGTAAGCCGACGAGTTTCAGACGCACCTTGTTGATACCTCAATCTAGAGAACTAGAGTTCTTCTCGTACTTGTTTCAATATTGAAACTATGTGTTTGTGATCAGTTCATAGATACTTTTTAGCTTTGATCGCTTCCCAAATATAGAGCAGTCCTTTGATTCATTTTTGTGTGTTTGTGATCGGTTCATTGATGATTTTTAGATTTGTTTGCTTCCCAAATATAGGGCAGTCCTTCGATTCATTTTTGTTCCGCAAGAAGTATCTATCCTGTTTCTAGGGATTCATGTTGTGGGATATCAAAATTAGTCATTGCTCAATGGAGCCATACAAATAACTGTCCAGCAAGCCTTTCATACCATAAACTATGATTAATACATAGTTATCACCATTTTTTTCTATTTTAACAAAGATGACCATGCTGCATGTGTTGAAACCCGAAATTCATGGATATATATATATATATATATATATATATATATATATATATATATATATATATATACCCGAATATTGATATGGTATATCAATTATATTGGCGGGGAAGACCCCCCAGAAAAAAAAATTGTCATCCATCGAATGTCAGAATATTTGCATCAGAGAAGAAGGCGGAGTTCAAGATTCAAGCCAACGGTGTGAGCAATCTCTGTGCATTGCTCATATAATTAGAAGACACTGGAGGCAAGCCAATCATCCACCGGGGGACAATGCCCACGTGAAGAAAGGCGAAGATTCCTGAAGATTGAAGTCTGTCGGGCACTCTCTCTCGCACTTATCCATATCTTAGAAGGACACGCATGTACCTTAGTAGGACACGTGTGCATGCTACCGTATGTAAAATAAATAAGTGAGGGCCTCGCTGGCAGTCGAGCGAAGGCTCCCGAAGGCTTCGCTGGCAGCCGTCTCGTGGCTATAAAAGGAGGAGAGGAGGGGAGACCACACACACAACACCTCAGACAGAGCACTCGAGCCGGAGAAGCAGAGCAGCACTCGAAGCAAGCGAGAGCCAGAGCACCAGCTTCTCTAGTAGCTTAGCCACCACCACCACCTAGTAGTATAGCCAAGAAGGCGCTGAGATCACCAGAAATATTAAGGTAATCTCCTAGTTCGTGTGTAATCCCTTCGGGGTTTCCCGAAAGGGAAAACCATATGTAAATTATGTTATTTAAATGATGTAGTTTCTTTGGTTTCACTTGGTGTTTTTACTTATGAATTTGCGGGAAGAGTTCTTATGCTAGGGATCCTATAGGAGAAACCTCTGCGTGTGTAGTTCTCTATGTAGCCCAGAGTGGCGTTGAATAAGAACCTTGTGACCGTAGAGAAGTGTTCCCTTCGGGTGAAACCGCCTGGGAAGACGATAAGAACTTAGCCTCTAAATTTGCATTTAAAACTGCCAAGTGAACGTAACTAGCTGCATCTGATGCAACATAATGATAAATATGATGAGTACCGAGTAGGAATATTACACCTCTGCAAGCACCGTCGGACGAACTGACAGGCCTCGCCAGCCCTGAAAAAGATCCTGCATATAAATATAATTTTCTGTTAAAATTTTGAATTAATCACAAATAGTAATGATGATTATTGGAACAGTAAACGGGACAATTATATGAACAGTACTTACTGTTGTGAATAGTAAACAGTGTATACTGTGGTGTCCAGTGTTTTCGGCGACGTGGTGAACAGTATTCTAAAAATTTGCTTTTAATAACCGCGCGCGCACTGCAGGACTAACTGAAGCGTAGCCTAAACAGGGCATGCCATTGTAAGAAGAATTAGCTTTTGATTAGTATTTTGCAAAATGACCAAATGATTCCTCCACTCAACGCAACGAGTGCATGCTGGTAGTTGTTGGATAAGGACGGAAAATAACATGGGCCACTATCGTCCTGCTGCAGACTCCCCCCTCGCCTTGTTTTCGAATAAACCATGCATGGAGCACATAGCCGCACATGGCCTGATCAGCAAACACTTTCTGTTGTGTGATGATAAAATCACCAATTAGTTAATTTTGTAATTGACTTTGCTTGTTCAGTTGTCATCAGTGTTATCAAATTTGGCACAATTTCTATCTCATAATTAATTGGAACCCCTTCATGCAGGAACCAGATGCTCCCAAAGTTCTTCTGGCTGAGTCGATTACTTACTAGCAATGATATTCACAATGGAAGCCTTTATAGCAAGCTACTTTTATTGATTCTCAAACTATGGCTTAGTTATAAATGTTTTGGTGGTGACGTTTCATACACTAGTCCAGTGTTGCTGCCCAGTGATGAGTTGTATGAAGCACTTTGAAATGCTTTGAAAAAAGTCTTGGAGGTGGCGGTTCTACTGATGCTACTCCTGTGACGGCCAAGGCGTAGGTTGCAGCTCTCAGAGTTTAAGGAGGAAAGGAAGACATGATTTCTTCTTGGAGAGGTGAGTTGTTTCCCTCAGATACAAATTGCAGTGATGACAAACACTCACTGTGCTTGTTTGTTCGTGTACAAGTTCATTTGTTTTCAGTGGTAGAAGGTTTTTGGTTAACCTATCTAAATCTTGTGGCTCGGTAGCCACCTCTTGTATGTATTCATGTTTAAATCTTTTGTAGAACCAGAGTGTTAGTATTTCCTTGGAAGTAAAAAGGTTACGTTTCCATTACTTATTTACTTGGACCCAAACTGTTCATTACCTATTGTATCTATAGAGTTTGGCTTAGCGTAGCGTGCATTGGAACCATAGCTACAGTGTTTGACTTAGCGTGCTTTAGAATGGTAGCTGCAGAGTTTGGCCTCTCTGTTCTTATTTCTCTATATACTTGACACATTCTTGCCTTCAACGTGTCCATGTGATTCCGATGAATTTTCTATATCTAATTTTTGAGCTTTTCGTTGTCTTGTAAATGTTGCATGCATTTTTCAAATATTTCATTCTCTCATCCAAATAACTATGCGGGGATTGGTAGTCACCACTATTTATAAGGTGGGCTGCAAGGCACGCGCTGACAACGCCTTGCAATTACGCCCGCTTTAGGAGCTTAGGCGTCAGAACAGTGGGTGCTCACCTTAGGTCGCCTTACCGCCTTAAAAATCATGATAGTCACACACTCATGACACATTACCTTTGAAGCTTGTATATGTAAATGTACAAGTATACTTAGTTATCTGCAGTAGCAAGTACTAACTGAATATCTTGATCACAAGATATATCGTTGTTGGCTGGCTTGGTTTAATAACCCATTAGCTGGTTTATACTCTCTCCGCCCCAAAAATAAGTGAGTACAAAGTTGTACTAAATCAACGACACTTGGGACCCAGGAAGTACAATATTTGTCCTCTTATTTCTTTGTATTTTTAGTTTTGGTTTCAGTCGTATGTGGAACAGATGTGCAGTTCAAAGGCAGAGCTGTGTCAAAGATGTGAATCAAATAATTATGCTGATCGGTGCATGTTTTTGTTCCTCTTAGTATTTTTGTTATGATGATTTTGCTATCTCAGGGATCCGTGTCTGATAATCTGTGACCCTTTATAGGCCTTCAAGTGCGTGTGAAAGTGTAATATGCAAGCATTATGCGACAATGACACTCTTCTTATTCATGTGTTCACATCCTCTGAAGACCACAATGAAACTAAGAAGATGCCTAAATAAGCTGTGAGGCAGGCTACCTATATACAAGTGTTTCTGTAAATCGATACAAGTCTTTTTCTTTTTCTTTTTGTTTTGCGGATGTAAACCGACACAAGTCATCCCACTATCTGTAATACAATTCACGTTGCATTATATTTCCAGCTACATCTCCTACTTACTCACTACTAACACGGCTTCTAACTGGCTTTTTGCATCATTGGCGCAATCGGGTCATCTAGTGTTTGGAAAAGAAGAAAGGTCCCAAGAGCACCCAAAACTTTGCTAGACACAACACCAGAGAAATTTGGCCAGCAAGCAAAGAAAAACAATGTGGTTGGGGTCTTCAGGATCGGCGCAAAGGGCACGAAGACCGTTCCCTGGCCCGTGTTGTTTATGGAGGTTGATAGCCTAGGGGAATCTATCTCTGGCTGCTTGCTAGAAAAGATTTTGATTGTTAGTTGGACCGAAGAGGACCAAAGGGCCCTGGAATACCTGATTGGAGGCCCATGGACCAGTTTCACGTACATAGACTTAACTGTGAAGCTACCTGGCGCCAAGGTCCCAGTTGATGACATCTCTCCGCAGAGAAACGGATCAAGGCAAGGTCGATTAGGAGAGCTTCCTAGGAGGCATTCTCTGCTCCGATGAGGTTCTTGAGGAAGGCAATGATTGATGAGGTTGTCTTGGAAGACATCTTTGACAAAAATTTCATATTCAGCAACAATCACGAACAGGTATGGTGGGTACTTGGCATAGGATGGAGTTTGATTAAGTCATTTCACTAGCTAGTATTTCGTATCTTCTTCGTTGGACACGAAGAACCTCACCCCAACGTTTGAAAATCTCTTTGCACTTCAGGATCCCATCCAAAATCTGATATCACTTCTTATTACTCCTATAAAGAATGTTGGAGTACCCTTTTTCTGAGCTCATCGAGGGCGAAGAGAGGCTCCTAGCCATCTGTTGCTAGTTGACTTGTGGCGGGAGCCTCTTAGGACGGCTCCGAGCCGTCCGATCTGCCTAGACGGTTTGGACCCGGTGACCTGCCTGGAAGGTCCATGGTGGGCGGACCATGGGGCTCGTCCAGGGGCCACCATCATTGGGCAGTGTCAGGTGCGCCCGCACGCGCCTTGCTCGGGCTGGCCCACACGTGACAGTTCGGTCGAGCCCACCTGTCAGTGTCTTCGCCCGGACGGCTCGGGCCCGGAGGGAAGGTTTATGATGGATGGACCGAATGCCAGCCCGGGGCCATCGTCATTTGGCGGCGGCCGTCGCGCCCGCACGTGCACACACCGCGCTTTCGCTAAAAGTATGCTACCAAGCAAGAATATGATCCTCAGGACGATTTGGTGAATTGACCTGAGTCTCGTTGTCTATTGGGATTAGCGATTTTATTTTATACTTCAGGTGCATCATGGGCTTTAGGCTGGCACACACCTTTTAGGCTACTGGCTACATATCTCGGAAGAGTATAAGTTGCACCAATCAGAAAAAAAATCTGTGTAAAATCAGCTCGCGGATACCGGCTTGGTGGAAAGATTTTTTCCGCGAAGGCTGGCAATCTACAAAGACAACTCAAGACCGAGGTGGTGTGCACCACTTCGGAAACAGTCCGAGATGGAGGCCAGCTGCGAGCAGATGACTCCATAGGATACTTTTCCGGCGTGCAACTCGGTTAAACTCCTTCAACCTTTCAAGACTGAGGTGGTCTACGTCACCTTGGATGGTATCCGGCATCGAAACTCGGCTGCAAGAGGACATGGTTGGGGGGAGTTTTCGTTGAACTAGTTTCAAGATAGGCGGCCGAAGACGACGAGCAGCTCGGAAAAGCCGAGGTGTTGGCCAGACTTGAAGACCGGTTCAGGGGCTACTGACGGTATCTCAAATATGGAACCTCTCACCATGTCAACTCCGGCCAGGCGAGCCGGGTTGATGACCTCCTAACCGACGTAATCGACTAGGACTCTTTTAATCCTAGACCAGGCTAGTCGATAGATATGACAACTTAAATCATCAGATCTAGACAGATCAACGATCTCGTGGCAAATCAACCTGTACTTTGTACTCCATTCCAAATCAACTCAACACAAACATGACATATGGTTTTATCTCCTCGGAGAGGTCGAACCTGGGTAAAATCTTTTGTCTGTGTTACCATCACGCCTAAACTATTAGTTCGGAACCCTACACGAGATCTGATGGAATCGACTCCGCCGTCCATCCCTGATGACGCTAAATGGGAAAGGTGAAACCTAGCACCCCAAACTGCCTCGCGGCTGCCACCGAATACGACGCGCACTTCGGTTCCGCCGATGAACCGAATGCCAGAAAGGCCCCCCACCAGGCTACAGCAGATCCGGACCGGGAACGTGAACGACACAAGGAGGAGCCCAGTGCGGCCGGTAAAACCCGGCCACGCTCGACCAGCCTTCCCTGCATCGGCATGCCGGCGGCGAGAACAGCGAGATCCGACCACCAGCGAGAACCTCGAGATTCGCCCACATTGTCAACAATCCCACCGTGTCAACCCGATCGGTCGCGCCCTCGTGCCAAAACACCACAAAATCAACCGTCGTTGTTGGACAAGGTAGGTCGCGGTACGCACTTGCGCGTCACGCGCACACACAGGAGACCAGACCAGTTCACCTGCGCCCATGTGCGCTGCACTTCCCTGGGTGCATGCTGAAACTAGTCAATATGAATTCACAATCTCGCGTCACCGTGTGGCGCGCCTTGCCGGCCAAGAACAAGAAGGATCACATACTGCCCAGACCAAATGTCAAGGCGCGCGGTAGCTGGCTAGCTCCACTGATCGCGTTTCCCTTGTCGCCGGAGACGTGATGTGCTTGCACGCACCTTGAGCTTGGCCGATGGACCTGTCACGTTCCGTCGCCGTCCTCGTCCTCGTCCTCGCCGTCTGCTTCCCGTGCGCGTCCGCCGAGGACCAGCTGGCCGTCGGCGAGAGGCTCCTGGACGGGCAGTCCCTCGAGTCCGACGGCGGCGCGTTCGCCCTCGGCTTCTTCTCCCCGGACGACGACGCCGGCCCCGCGAGACGGTATCTTGGCATATGGTACAGCGGCATGTCCGGGCCCCGCACCGTGGTCTGGGTGGCCAACCGGGAGGCCCCGGCCGCTGCTAGCCCCACGCTCGCGCTGGCCAACGACTCCAGCCTCGTCGTGTCCGACGCCGACGGCCGCGTGCTCTGGAGGACTCCCGGCGCGGACAACTCGTCCTCCTCCTCGTCGTCGCCGCCGGCCCTGCTGACGAACGAGGGCAACCTGGTCGTCCGGTCGCCGAACGGCACGGTGGTGTGGCAGAGCTTCGACCACCCGACGGACACGTTCGTCCCGGGGATGAAGGTGCGGCTGAGCCACCGGACGGGGGAGGGCAACCGGATCGTGTCCTGGAAATCCCCCGGCGACCCGGCGGCGGGGAGCTTCTCCTACGGCCTGGACCCCGGCACGTCGCTGCAGCTGCTCATGTGGAACGGGACGCGCCCCTACTGGCGCACGCCCGTCTGGAAGGGGTACGCCGTCGCCACCATGTACCTCAGCGCCGGCACGGTACTCTACACGGCGATCGTTGACACGGACGAGGAGATCTCCATAGCCTTCACCGTCTCCAGCGGCGCGGCGCCCACGCGGTACGTGGTGACCAGCTCCGGCAGCTTTCAGCTCCTGAGCTGGAACGGCACCGCGTCGGCGTGGGCCACGATCCAGTCGTGGCCCTCCAGCGAGTGCACCACGTACAGGCGCTGCGGCGCGTACGGGTACTGCGACACCACGGCGCCCATCCCCGCCTGCAAGTGCCTGGACGGATTCGAGCCGGCGAGCGCGGCCGACTGGAGCGCCGGCAGGTTCGAGCAGGGGTGCCGGCGGAAGGAGGCGCTGCCGCCGTGCGGAGGCGGAGGCATGGGGGTGGATTTTATGCCGATGCCGAGCATGAAGGTGCCGGACAGGTTCTCGCTCGACTCCGGCAACCGGAGCGCGGAGGAGTGCGCGGCCAGGTGCGCCGCCAACTGCTCGTGCGTGGCGTACGCGTACGCCAACCTGCAGAGCAGCAGCGCCAAGGGGGACGTGAGCCGGTGCATCGTGTGGGCAGGGGAGCTCGTCGACGCGCAGATGATCGACCGGCGCTGGGGCGGCGAGACGCTCTACCTCCGCGTGCCCGCCGCTGCTGCTTCCGCTTTCCCAGGTACGGCAGAAATGTAATCCTTTTGCCAAACTTTGTCTGAATTATTCAAATTCTGTTCCATCAAACGCCTGCCCTATATCTGCATGTTCAGGTGGAAAGGCCAGCAGAAATGCAGTGAAAATAGCAGTGCCGGTGCTAGCATCTGTCCTGCTGCTCACATGCATTTTCTTCATATGGTTCCGGAGATTCAGAGGTACAGTAAAATGTTTCTTCCTTTTTACCTCTAAACGTGACATGCTCAAATGCTCTATCATTCTTAGTAGAAAAAGTTGCCCACAACATCAATTTCATTTTACAGACATGAGGAGGAAAGCCGAGAGCCAGAAGAAGCTAATGCCCGGGACCGGGACTACAAACACATCGAGCGAAATCGGAGAAGCAGATCACACCGGAGACCTCGAGTTCCCCTCCATACGGTTCGCCGACATCGTCGCCGGCACGGGCAACTTCTCCAAGGCACTCATGATCGGACGCGGAGGCTTCGGCAAGGTCTACAAGGTACTACTACTTCTACTCCCCTTTGCTACATTTCAGTCACCTGGAATTTCATGTTCTGTCAGTTTAGCAGAAATTTCCTGTTCTGTTCAGTCATGATCTCACTCGCTGCACTTGTTTCTGTTTACCGTTGGGAAGGCAACGTTGGACGGAGGCCATGTGGTTGCAGTGAAGAGGCTGAGCAAGGACTCGGAGCAGGGATCAGAGGAGTTTAAGAACGAGGCGACTCTGATCGCCAAGCTGCAGCACCGGAACCTGGTTCGCCTCCTCGGCTGCTGCACAGAGGGGCCCGAGAAGCTGCTCATCTACGAGTATCTGCCCAACAAGGGCCTCGACGCCATCCTCTTCGGTACACATAACATGTTCAGAAAACTCAAGTACACAACTGTAGGTGCTCAAGTTTCTTGCCATGGTTCCTGAAGTTTATTTGCTGCAGACAGTGCGAGGAAGTCGGTGCTGGACTGGCCGACACGGTTGGGGATCATCAAGGGGGTGGCGAGGGGGCTGCTCTACCTTCATCAGGACTCGAGGCTGACGGTGATACACAGGGACCTCAAGGCCAGCAATGTTCTGCTGGATGCAGAGATGAGGCCCAAGATCGCAGACTTCGGCATGGCAAAGATCTTTGGTGACAACCAGGTGAAAGCCAACACCCGGAAAGTCGTCGGAACATAGTGAGTAACCTGGACACTTGACTGAATTTACAGAAAATAAAAAGAAAAATATTTTTGTTTTAAGTTGGTACAGTAGTTAGCATTTAACAGAAAAATGTGGCACCTCTTCTGACGAAAAAGTAATGTGTGGACAGTGGCTACATTGCTCCCGAGTACTCGACCGAGGGCGTCTTCTCCGTCAAGTCCGACGTGTACAGCTTCGGCGTGCTGCTCCTGGAGATCGTGAGCGGCATCAGGGTAAGCGCAACCGAGGGCATCATGGAGTTTCCCAGCCTCATAGTCTATGTAAGCACCTGAACTAAAACTGCCATTGCCTTCTTCATTTCAGTCCATGTCATGCCTAAATGCATATTCATCATCTTTAAACACACACACACACACACACACACACACACACACAAATGGTTGATTTGATTATTATTATTTTCATCTAGGCATGGAGCCTGTGGAGGGAAGGGAAGGCAGGGAAGCTGGTGGATCCATCCATGGCAGGGAGCTGTTCACAGGATGAGGCATTGCTCTGCATCCACGTCGGGCTCCTGTGCGTCGAGGACGACCCGAGCCGGAGGCCGCTCATGTCGTCGGTCGTGTCCATCTTAGAAAACGGAAGCGCGTCGTCGCTGTCCCTCCCGACGCCAGTGCAGCCTGCCTTTATCGAAATGATGGGAGGGAAGAGCCAGAGAAGCGATCTGGAGAACACCAGGAACACCATGGCCATGACAGTTCTGCAAGGCCGGTAGTACAGTAGTAACTGCAACATTCTTCAGAAGAAAGCTGCACTAGCCGTAGTGTTCCATTTTATTTTTTTTACTGGGGGAAACCCCAGATTTGTAGAGCATTTGTTACCAATATAAATGAAGGCGTATTTACAGGAGTGTTGAGTTGATCAGCCTTGAAATTGATGGTAAGAATGTCTTGCTAAAATTGAAATATTTACCATGTTAGACTGAAAAACTATTCAGAGAAGTTATGCATTACACATTCAAAGGTTCAGAGAAACGAGTGGTCGAGTAGTTAAGCTGAAGAACAGAGATGCCTTGGAAGTGCACGACCTCAAACGTGATGGTTTCAGTCTGGTTGTTTCTGGGATCGGTGAAAGTCACTTTGAGAGAGATTGTCCCAGAGGTAGTGTTAAAGCACCTGACACCACGGACCCACAAGTCGGCCGGCGAGGGAAGCACCGGGACCTCCTATACAGCGCGTTGAGCGCAAGCAAAGCTTCCTGGAGAGAGAAAGTCTCTTTGAGAGAGAAAGTCTCTGGGATCGGCGCTGTCCCTCCCGGCACCAGTGCAGCCTGCCTTTATCGAAATGATGGGAGGGAAGAGCCAGAGAAGCGATCTGGAGAACACGAGGAACACCATGGCCATGACAGTTCTGCAAGGCCGGTAGTAGAGTAGTAACTGCAACTTTCTTCAGAAGGAAGCTGCATTAGTCCTAGTGTTCCATTTTTTTGTTTTACTAGGCGAAACCTCAGATTTGTAGAGCATTTGTTAGAGATATGCAGGAGTGTTGAGTTGATCATGTTAAACATCATGTATAGAGACGTGTATACGAGTTGTATTCTGTTGTAATCCTAGCTAGGTTGTTACAGACGGACTCCTCCTTATCTCCTGTATAGCTTTACGTAAGGATCAAGTCTTTGTAACAACCTATGCGTCCTGTACCTCTCGATCGATCTCTGATCGATCTATATAACATGAACACGTCCCTGCCGCATAGGCATACGCTTCCAGCCTTTTCTCACAGATCAGCCTTGAAATGGATGGTAACAATGTCTTGCTGAAACTGAAATATTTACCTTGTTTACACTGAAAATTATCCTGAGAAGCTATGCATT
Organism: Thinopyrum elongatum; assembly: GCA_011799875.1. NCBI lineage: Eukaryota > Viridiplantae > Streptophyta > Magnoliopsida > Poales > Poaceae > Thinopyrum > Thinopyrum elongatum. Next base: position 445,514,176 of record CM022301.1, on the reverse strand, counting down.
ATTGCATTACACATTCAAAGGTTCGGAGAAACGAGTAGTCGAGTAGTTTAGATGCGATGGAAGTGCACGACCTCAAACGTGATGGTTTCAGTCTGGTTGTTTCTGGAATCGGTGAAAGTCACTTTGAGAGAGATCGTCCCAGAGGTAGTGTTAAAGCACCTGACACCACGGACCCACAAGTCGGCCGGCGAGGGAAGCACCGAGACCTCCTATACAGCGCATTGAGCGCGAGCAAAGCTTCCTGGCGCCCACACGCCATTGCTGGTGGGCCGGCACATGTAGATGCAAGCGCTCGATCGATTGACCGATTTTCCACTGGTCGCTCTATTGCATGTTGACCGGTCGCGGTTGCCAAGTTGACTGTTCAATCACTGACTTTTAAAAAAATATAAAAAATAAATAAATTTGCAAAAAAATGAAAAAAATCGTGAATTCAATAAATTTCACAGATTTTGAAAAGAATCACAAACTATAAACAAAGGTCAAGGATTTGAAAAAAAGGAAAAAATTCATCGAATTTGAAAAAAGTTCATTTATTTTTATAAAAATCATCAAATTTAAAAAAAACGTATAAATTTTAAAAAATCATAAAATTGTAAACAAAAAATCGCATTTGCAAAAAAATCATTGAATTTGAAAAAAAACTTCAAATCTGAAAAAAGTTAAACTATTTTAAAGAAAAGTTCATAGAATTGAAAACAATCATCGATTTTGAAAAAGTTCGTGAATTTTGAAAGAGAAAAGAAAAGGAAAAAAACAGAAGAAAATTGCGGATGGACGAATGTGCGGTGTTCAGTTTATATTCAATGTATGCGCGGCGTTCGGTTCTTTCCTTCTTTTCTAAATCGTACGTGGATGGACGAAGTTTATATCGGTATATGGGCGGACCAAAAAATCAAAGAAATATTTAGGGGTATATATAGATAGATTTTTTTTAGAAGTTTTGAGGGAGGGGTGTGCAGAGCACAATATAGATGTGTTGTTAACCTCAGAATTTTAGTTTACTAGTAGAATGCCCGTGCATTGCTACGGGCCATGGATATATATTTTTCCGGTTGCACATATAAATGCAATGCATGTCAAGTTTCACATGTATAGAAATGATAGCCCGTAACAATAGAGAATTAAGTGAAATCCACTTCACTTATGATGTAAGTAAATAAAAGAATCTAAAAAAATTAAGTGTACATAGAGAACAATGATCCAAACAATTATCTGTTACATACTAATCTACTTGATGCGTTTAAGAAATTTCCATATAGTGCGAGGAATGTTGTCTTGAGCTTCATTTGCATGGTACAATGTGAGTCGCATCCAGATTTTAGTGAGCTATAAATCTTAGGCTACATATAGATCACTTGGTTGGTATTTTCTATAAAAACGACTTGTTAGACTATGTGACATTTATCTCACCACATAGCAGCTGATCAATTCTCCTTTTCTTGAAGAAAAGAAAAACACCGACTCTTCTCAATCGATCACTTCACAAACTGCCTCCCGCTCTCCCTCCAAAGCCAGCCAGCCACCAGGTGTCACCGCATCTCATCTTCCCTCCATGATATCGTCGCCGCCATATCTCCCTAGCACCTCAACCCCACGCCATGGCGAAGCGTGCCCCCTCCTTTCCCCATCACCTCCCCTCTGTTCCACGTAGTCGCCTGCCTGCTCTTCTCCCCTTCACAGCGTAGCCCACCTCCTTCTCTCTGTGACAACCTCTCACGCCATCGCCTCAGCAACAGGCCAGCACACCTGCCTATCTAGCATCCTAGGTTGCCAGATCTGGATGGGAGGTGCAGGACTCATAGCTCTCCGTTAGTGCTAGCCAAGTAGATAACCCATCCGTAAGTGGGTTGGACGACCTCGGGAACAATAGTGTGGCACGGCTAGGAGGAGGGACGACACCCTCGTCATCGGGCCCAGCCTTCTACCCAGCCGAGCCCACTAAACCTAGTCGCGTTGTCTCGCCACCGATCCATGACGAGGCCATCCCAAGCTGATTTCGATGCCAAGGAGTACACACCGCCGCGTCAAGGGTGAACATTACGATGACGCGGCCTGCTACTCACCATAGGGCCACCACATAGCAATTTTTTTATTATCGTATGCAACATTTATTGAGTGAAACAATTATTTGTGCGAACCTACTATCCTGTAAAACTCGATAAGTTTAGTTTGCTTTGTATCTTTGCCTCTTTTCTGTCTTGGTAATGAACTAAGAACATATGATGGCTAGTATCATGATTTACCCCTCCCCCCCTATTTAGGCTGGTACAATCAATGACTTAGAATCTTGAAATACTTGCATGATAGTTTGAGGCCTGCCTATTTGTTGCTTCTATTGATGTCCAATCCCATATTTCCTTGTTATGAGGAGCATTACTCCTCTTAAAAGGATCAAGACTACGCGGGCTCTCCTAGAGCACCGATTACCATGGTTGTTAGATTAACCCCCTTTTACCTAGAAATTAACCCATTGCCTTTCTATTATACTTTTTAGGCTTTAATTTATTTGCATAGAATTTACGGCTTAGCTCATCTGTTGGATGACAATACAATGTAGTGATTCAATCACGGCAATTATCTCCATATGACGGAGATATTTGAGGAAGTTATCAAAAGAAAAATTGCCAACCAAATATCTCCATGAACACGGATGATTCTTTTCCACATTTTGTGCTTGACATATGGTGTGTAATCAGGGTAATTATTGCTAGGAGGGTTTGATTCCATGTATTATATGACATTTCTAGCGGGAGGGAGGCTCGGTCAACAGATAGATAAAGGGGAGGTGAATAACGAACAAAACCAAAATGTATCAGTCATATGCAAAATATCTATTAAAAAGCGGGGGAAAAACTTTGAGGTACCTCGTACAAGAAAGCGTTTTTTCTGTACCACCTCTTGGTAACATGGTAAATTCATTTTGAACTTGGAGCAATCAGTCTGACACACACATTCCGTTCTTGTCAACCAACTGGCATTTACATATGCATATCTATCGCCACTCATAATCCCCTCTCCCCAGAACCTCGGAAATGATCCAATGCGCGTGAAGCAACGTACGTCTCTGTTCTTAATTATTCATTTATTTTTTGCACGACTAATTGCCCTTCATTTGAGACTAACATCTCGCAAAACCAGGCCATGCTGCCCTCGCCGTCCCTCTGGTCCAGTCTGACCCGTAGCCGTCCGGACCGCCTCCACAACATGGCCTCGATCTCACCAAGCTCCGCAACATCCTGCTATCGCCCCATCTTGAAGCTCCACCTCAGCCTACAGTTGTTGCACACGAGAGGGTCGACACTCAGCACCCAAGCCGAACCGAGTGACCGTCGTCTTGCTCGAAGATACATTCAAGTTCCTCTACCTCAACCCTGCCCTAACATCCAACGTCCAGGTTGTCCTTCATTCCTCATAGCACTGTCCTCAGGTGTGTTTGACTACAGCTGTGGCTTCACTCCAGCGAGACGCGCAGGACAGGCATGGCTCTGCTCCGGCAAACGACGACGACGATCACTCTGGCAGCTCGACACAGCAGCTCCTAACGGCTCACGAATGGCAGGTTGATGCTTCACATATGGACAGCACCTCCGGCTGCAGCTGTGTATCAGTGACACCACGCGACTCTCTCAAACTGGGAGGAGCCATCCTGTAGCAATGGCGACAGGGATGCCGAGTCGGTCGCCCGGCCACAATAAGGAATATATATGGAGACAAAGGACAAAACTTATATACATGTTGTTATGTGAACTTGCAATCACTTTCACTATACCTCCAACAGTTCAACCATTTGTTGCTGATACAAAACTCTGTTTTATGAAAAAGTTGGGCTGACCTCTGTGTTATGAGGAGACAAGTTCTACCACTATAATAAAATAAACTCAAATAGTTTCTCTTCCTTGCATATTTTCTCCTGGCGGCCATGGTGTCTCCTAAACCACCATCTCACTGCAAGAAGACAGATTGGCATATCTCTTGATCCGCCCTTACTCTAACATACACTAGTGCAGAACCGGGCTATAGCACCGGTTCGTAAGGCCCTATAGTGCCGGTTCTGCAATTGGCACAAAACGGTGGGGACTAAAGGTCCCCCCCTTTAGTACCGGTTCAACACGAACCGCCACTAAAGGACCACAACGTGGCATGAGCCAGCGCCGGGGGCTGGAAGACCTTTAGTACCGGTTGGTAACACCAACCGGTACTAAAAGGTTTAGGGGGTTTTGGGTTTATGATTTCTTTTTCCTTTAATTTTGTGTTTTTCATTTAATTCTTTTTTATTTGCTGGTATTTTACGATACTACATATTGTACACGTTATGCATATATATAAATAGAATTTCTCGTAGAACCGATCATATATATATATATATCATCGAATGTCTCGCACCACCATTCACACATACACATGTATATATGCAATTTGGTATATACAATTTCTCCTACATGGAGGCATTACTGCGGTAGCGGGTAATGGAATTCTCCTTTGGGATCTATGACCTGGTCGAGCAAAAATCCCGCTATTTCCTCTTGAATTGCTCGTACGCGATCCGTTGGTAGGAGCTTATCTCGCATTTCGTTGAACTTTAAAGAAGGAGATCAAATATGCATGTATTAGTTGTGTGTATATATATTAGATATCGATAATGATGTAAAAATTGTGAATAGTGTTCTGGCAAACGTACCCATATCTGTCTATCAGATCTGCTCTTTTCAGACGCCATCATGCGAATGTTCTCGCAAACGTAGTATGCACATAAATCAGTCCCCTGCGCCTGCTTCATGGTCTTTACGAGAATAGAATTCAATCAGATAATAATTAATCAAGTATGATAATTAATGGTATTGAAACTAGAATTAAAGAGATGGTAGCTAGCTAGTACTACTTAATTAATTACCTTGGGTCGATACCAATACAGCTTTTGTTTTCATTCGCCTGGAATCTCTTTGATGAACTTTTGCCAAGCCCTGCCCGCCGGCAAAGAAAATGAATAAAAGAGTTATTAATTAATTGATATCAGGAAATGACGAACTAAAGAGGCCGACATATAGTTCGATAATGATTGAAATTACCTGTTGACTATCCCCTTCATGATTTCGTACTCAGTAACTGGTTTAAGTAGTGAGTCCAGTACTTCAACTTTTTCATCATCAACTTGAATGATTAACAAGATCCAGTGGAAACTGCATGCGCACACGTTTTCATGTATAAATTAAGTGGGCATGTGCATAACACTCATCAACTACCCTAAACCCTATACACTTATTAACATCTAGCTAGTAAGCAAAAACAGAATTTGTAGTACAAGACAGTGTGACTCACCCGAAGTTGTAAGGAAGTAGTATATCTCGATTGCTGGTGAGTTGCTTCAAGAACTCTAGCATGTTTTTCTCTACTTCTTCTCGATACCATTCATATGTCCATGTCTCTTGATTAATGGTATTTGGGTCAATGAACCCAATGCCATAGCGTCCATCTTTTTTCATTTCATAGATCTTCATCTTGCATAATACCACAGAAAAGAATATAGTGAGGATAATTACAGGTAATGCTCAACGAGCACTACAGCTAGGTTGAGACTTAAATTACAGAAAGAAATCACTTACAGACAATAGCAACTGACGATAGATTTGTCGAGTGCGTCTTGATTGAATAACTGAAACAGTTCTGTAAACTCAACATACAGAGCTGTCTCATTGAAGTAATGCTCTGCCTTGACTTTCACCATGAGGGACTCTCGATTGGTAGTCTTGACAATTTTCATGTACCATTCATGCAATTCATACATTCTCGTTGGGAGCTTCTTGACCTCCTCAGGCTTGACCAAAGGTTCGCCGTGGGCATATTTCCGTTTTATGTCCTCCTCTCTAAGCGTATCCATGGGCTCGATCTCTAGGAGTTGATAAACAGTGATACCGAGCTCTGCAGCCTGCCTTTTATGCTCGTCGGTTATTACCAGCTGATCGGCACCGGTACTCGCATGTGTTGGTACAATGAGCAGGGGGATCGATTGCACCGCCTGTTCTCCCAGCTGGGAAACAGTTTTCCCGCTTTTTTTGGCAGCTGATTGGCTCGAGCTCGAGCTCGACTCCTTCTTTGGTTGTGCTCGATGTGCCTTCTTGATTTGGCGCTCATAGTCTGAGTTAACAGGCTTGGGAGCTGGTGCTTTAGCCATACGAATAAAGTGGTCAACAACATGCTCAGGTACTTTCTCCTTTGGCGGCGGTGGCGGTTTCGGTCCAAAATGGGCCCTCACTTGGGCTTGCAGTTCTGCTTCGTTTTCCTCCTCAGTCAGGTCGTAAGGCCTCTTCAGAAGAGGCGCGAGGCTTGGACCAAATTGGTATCTCTTGCCTTCTGTACCTGTACTTGTACCGCTAGCCACCATAGCTGCGGCGGCTCTCTTCCGCTGTTGCTTAGGCGGCGTAGCCCGCTGAGGCGGCGGAGACGCCTGACGCGGTGCCTGACTTGGAGGAGGAGGAGTGGGCTGACGCGTTGCCGGACTTGGAGGAGGAGGAGTGGGCTGACGCGGTGCCGGGCTTGGAGGAGGAGGAGTGGCCTGACGCGTTGGCGGACTTGAAGGAGCAGGACTCTGCTGAGGCGGTGGCTCATGACTTGGAGGAGCGGGAGTCTGCTGACGCGGTGGCGGACTTCAAGGAGGAGTCGGCTGACGCGGTGTCGGTGGCCTTGGAAAGATGATGCAATCCTTTCTCCATAGGATGATACGATGTATGGCCTCTCCCAGTGTGTGCTCGCCGTCACCTCCAGGAATGTCAAGCTCTAGCCCCGAATATTGTGCCACCACTTCATCAACCATGACACGAGCATAGCCAGCTGGAATCGGGTTGCAATGGAAGGTTGCTTTGGGGGGGTTTGTATAAGCAACGGCGTCCGCCACCTTCATGGATATGTTCTTCATTTTGAAGTGTAGCTCACAATTAGTGTTCTCCATGATGTCATCCACATGGTATGTATCCAGCAGTGCCTCGCCCGGGGCGGAACCCACGCTGCTTCTTGGCATGGATGGGATGGTGCTATCCAATGCTGGATCATCCGCTAGCTGTTGCCGCTGCTGAGACCCCCTTTCTTGGCTAAGTGAGTCGATCTACTACTGCTGCCGCTGGAATTGGAGTGCCAACTCCGCGTGCGCTGATTCTAGGCCTTTAAGGCGTTCTGCTTCGTGCTTCCTCTGCTCCTCCTCCAGCTTCCTCTTCTTCTCCTCCTCCATCTTCTTTCTCGCACGGCTTCTGTTGTCGGCGTTCCAGTCCGCAAACCCCTCATACCACAGAACAACGCCTTTGCCTCATGTTCTTCCCGGGTGTTCAGGATTTCCCAGGGCGCGCGTAAGCTCTTCGTTCTCTCTGTTGGGCATGAGCACCCCCGTTCGAGCCTCTTCTATTGCAACAAGTAACTTGTCGTCGGCTCCTTTAAGACTTGCCTTCTTCAAAACCTTGCCTGTCTTCGGGTCCAACGCCCCCCCCCATGCACATAGAACCAAGTCCTGCACCTTTCCGGCCAGCTCAATGTAACTGGAGTGACCCCTGCATCCAGCATCTGTTGCTCAGACTTATCCCACTTAGGCCGGGCCACCGCGTAACCACCTGGCCCCAGCGTATGGAAATGCTCCTTTTTTGCGGCATTGATCTTGTTTATTCTCGACCGTTCCTTGGATAATTCCGATTCCTTGAATTTCACGAAAGCGGGCCAGTGATCTCTTTGCTTCTCCAGTGTTCCCGTGAATTCTGGAGTCTTCTTTTCTCCTTCGGCGTACTTGGCCCATATAGTTTTCTTGTGGGTGCTGAATGCAATTGCCATCTTCCTAAGAGTAGCGTCCTTGACTTTCTGCACATCTGCATCTGTGAAATGATCTGGTAGGGTGAAATGTTCCATGACAGATTCCCAAAGCCGATCTTTTGCTCTTTGGTCGACAAAAGTAAGATCTGGACGTTCCTTTGCTGGCTTTTTCCATTCTTGCATGGAGATCAGGATTTGGTCCTTCACAAGAACTCCGCACTGACGAATGAACTTGTTCGCATTCTTCTTAGGCTCGCTTGGTTCGCCATTAGGTTTGATGGCATCGATGTTGTACTTTACGCCCTCCTTGAACTTTTTGCCCGGGCCTCGCACTGTCCTGATGCCTGTAGAAGATTTGCTCGATCCGGAGGGCTGAAAGAAGAAAGATCGATTCGTTAATATATCTTCAAATCATTTAAAACATGTGATGATCACCAGATGCCTGCTTATATAAATATACCTCACCGGTCTCTGTTATTTCAAGATCAACATTTTCTTCGTCATCATAATCATAGTTCTGGACTTCATCAATTCGGTCGTCTTGATCGAATATCATATCACTCTCCCCCGGTATTGTTCAGATATTGGGAGCCGTCATCTTCTTTATTCTGATCATCTGGTCGGAGAGGGGAGCGTATGATCTCGAACAGGGCCTCTTCTCCTTCTCTACCGGTATTGTCCGCCATAGCTTTTATTTAACTAATCCAGAAGAAATATAAAACAATTTAGTATTCAAATTACAATGCATGCATGCAATCAATAAGGAAAAACTGAATCATAGTACATAATATGCATCATCGAATATAATATCGAATACAACGTCTCGAATATTATCGAATAATATATATAATCTCGAATACATCGTCTCGAATATTATTGAATAATATATATAATCTCGAATATTATCGAATATTATCGAATAATACATCACTAGCTAGCTAGCTAATATAGATCGAATACTATTGAATAATCTAGTTCACTCGCGGTTCCTGAGGCGCGGGCGGTGGACACCCAAAGAGAAGGAACCATCACAGGATCATAGCTCGGGTGAGATCCCCGAAGAACCTGCCAGGTATTGGAGAACCTGACGTCCATAGCAGCCATGTAGCGACGGACGTGCTCGTCCTCCTCCCTGACACGGCGACGCACCACCTCCGGCGGGGCCGGCTCCCTCCGCACCGAAAGTGGCCTACGCGAACGCCACCAAAGGAGCTCCGGGTCGACGACGGGACCCGGTGCCGGGTTCCTCACCAAGCGGCGCGCCCCTGAAGGTAGCACCTCTCAGTGCCAGCCCGGCGGAGCCCAGTCCCGGACATGGCTCCTTTGAAGCAGGATGTCGTCGCGAACGGGTCGACGGCGAGGATGCGGGCCGGGCATCGTTCGCGTATAAAAAACCAACAATATAACATTTCTAATTAACATTTATATATCTAATTAACATTTATATATCTAAAATTCATCTAACATTTCTATAACTAAAAGTATAAAAAACTAAAAAAAAACATGCATCTAACATTTATATATCTAATTCATCTAACATTTATATACATATATAACTAAAAGTATCAAATTCGTTAACTTTTTTCTATATACATCTAATCATCTAGTGAAAGAAAATTTCAAAATTTATCTAACTAACATTTCTATATCTAAAATTCATCTAACATTTCTATAACTAAAACTATAAAAAACAAAAAAATAGAAAATAAGAAAATATGTGTGTGTGTGTGCGTGCGTGTGTGTGTGTGAGGGCAGCCATGGCAGCAGGGGCTCACAGCGGGGCATCGGGGGCGGCGACGGCGACGACGACGGCGTGCGAGGTCGAGGGAGGGGCGGCGCGCGACGGGGGCGTCGGGCGGCGCGACGGGGGACGGCGTGGGCGGCGCGTCGGGTGCGGCGCGTCGGGTGCGGCGACGGCGTGGATCGGGCCGGGCAGGCGGTGCATCGTCGACGGAGAGGAAGAAACAGAGGGAAACTGAAATTTTTTCAAGTGTTGTATATATATGTTGGACCTTTAGTACTGGTTGGAGCCACCAACCGGTACTAAAGGTCTGTTTTGACCAGGCCAAGCGGCGGGAAGCGCACCCCTTTAGTACCAGGTCGTGGCTCCAACCGGTACTAAAGACCCCCCTTTAGTACCGGTTGGAGCCACGACCCGGTACTAAAGGGGTGCGCTGGCGCAGGTGCGGTGTGGCAAGTTTAGTCCCACCTCGCTAGCCGAGGGGCGTTCGCACTGGTTTAAAAGCCCCGGCGCGGCTGCTGTCTCGAACTCCTCTCCATAGCAGGCTTCTGGGCCTAACTCTGTCGCGCTGCCCTGTGGGCCTATTGGGCCTTGCGGGCCTGCATTCTGGCCCAACCTAAGGTTGGGTTTCTAGTCGTATGCAGGCCGCTATGGCCCAGTAGGCGGGCTTTTTTTTTATTTAGTTTTATTTTATTTTCTGATTTATTTATTTTCTTTTATTTATTTCTGAGTTGTTTTTTGCTGTATTTAGAGTTTCTTTGTGAATATTTTTGCTTTAGGTACAAAAAATTACAAATTTTCTATTAGTACCAGTAGTTTTCAAATTTAAATAGTTTAAATTTGAATTATTTGAAATTTGTGTGAATCACTAGTTTGTGAATAACTTAACGTTAAAAATAGATTTTTTAGTGATTCTTTTTTTATGTTTAATATTAGTATATTTTATCATTATATTCAATTTGGTAATACTTAGGTTATTTAAAAAATAAAATGCCTTTGTAACAGATGAGTTTTCGTCTGAAATCCTTATACTTCGAAAGAGATTGTCCATTTTGTACACGAAGTGCATCCAGTTTTTGCCGTAACCCTCTCAACTTTTTTGCACATGCTATGTGGGTGAAATGATGATACCACGCCAACTTTCAACCTTTTCAGAGTTTATTTGTACTGCTTTTCAATTTCAGGGTCATTTAGCTCAAAAAATCAGTAAATACATGAAAAATAGCAAATGATGTCAGAAAGAGTTGAAAGTTGATGATGTGGCTTTGAATGGTGCATACTGAACGCACAAAAAGTCTGGAATTGTAATAAGTTAAAAAAAATGAATTGCCTTTGTAACAGATGAGTTTTCGTCCGAAACCCTGATACTTCGAAAGAGATTGTCCATTTTATACACGAAGTGCATCCAGTTTTTGCCGTAACCCTCTCAACTTTTTTGCACATGCTATGTGGGTGAAATGATGATACCATGCCAACTTTCAACATTTTCAAATTTCATTTGTACTGCTTTTCAATTTCAGGGTATTTAGCTCTAAAAAAATCAGTAAATGAGCTAAAAAATACTAAATGAAGTCAAAAAGGTACACGTTTGTCTGAAACACAAAAGTACATGTTTCAAATGCGAAAACACATAAGCACACTAACTATTACAAAGATTCCCTACGGTTTGTCCAAAGTGATACTTTCCAGATATACAAGTCCGGAAACTCACTAGAGAAGAAAGTGATGACAGTGAAGCCGATCACATCCCAGAGTGGGATCTTTGGGTGTGAAACTTTTTCTTCGCGTGTGTCCCTTTGCGCCGTAACCATGGACAATCTTCATCATTTAACTGGATGCTCGGGTCAATATTCACTGTGAATGGAGCAATTTCATCAAACTTTTCATAATCTTCTGACATGTCTGTCTTGTCATCCACTCCCACGATGTTCCTTTTCCCTGAAAGAACTATGTGGCGCTTTGGCTCATCGTATGATGTATTCGCTTCCTTATCTTTTCTTTTTCTCGGCTTGGTAGACATGTCCTTCACGTAGAGAAACTGCGCCACATCATTGGCTAGGACGAATGGTTCGTCTGCGTACGCAAGATTGTTGAGATCCACTGTTGTCATTCCGTACTGCGGGTCTTCCGTTACCCCGCCTTGTGTCATATTGACCCATTTGCACCGAAACAAAGGGACCTTCAAACCACGTCCATAGTCAAGTTCCCATATGTCCTCTATGTAACCATAATATGTGTCCTTTCCCCTCTTGGTTGCTGCATCAAAGCGGACACCACTGTTTTGGTTGGTGCTCTTCTTATCTTGGGCGATCGTGTAAAATGTATTCCCATTTATCTCGTACCCTTTGAAAGTCATTATATTCGAAGATGGTAACTGGGACAGCAAGTACAGGTCATCTTCAACAGCGGCGTCATGCATGGCACGTGTCTGCAACCAACCGGCGAAAGTCCCCGTTTGTTCACGTGTAATCCAGTCGTCAGACTGCTCCGGGTGTTTGGAGCGTAGAAAATTCTTGTTTTCCTCCATATACGGAGCCACCAAGGCGGAATTTTGTAGAACTGTGTAGTGTGCTTGAGTGAGAGAATGCCCGTCCATACATATTATTTGTTTCGGTCCTAGTGTGCCATTTCCACCCAGTCTGCCCTTATGCCGTGATTCAGGAACACCAATCGGCTTAAAGTCAGGAATAAAGTCAATACAAAACTCAATGACCTCCTCATTTTCATGGCCCTTGGAAATGCTTCCTTCTGGCCTAGCACGGTTATGAACATATTTCTTTAAGACTCCCATGAACCTCTCAAAGGGGAACATATTGTGTAGAAATACAGGACCCAGAACGTTAATCTCTTCGCATAGGTGAACTAGGACGTGCGTCATGATGTTGAAGAAGGATGGTGGGAACACCAACTCAAAACTAACAAGACATGCACCAAATCATTCTCTAACCTTGGTATGATTTCTGGATCGATTACCTTCTGAGAGATTGCATTGAGGAATGCACATAGCTTCACAATGGCTAATTGAACGTTTTCCGGTAGAAGCCCCCTCAATGCAACCGGAAGCAGTTGCGTCAAAATCACGTGGCAGTCATGAGACTTTAGGTTCTGAAACTTTTTCTCTGCCATATTTATTATTCCCTTTATATTCGACGAGAAGCCAGACGGTACCTTCATACTGAGCAGGCATTCAAAGAAGATTTCCTTCTCTTCTTTGGTAAGAGCGTAGCTGGCATGACCCTGATGTATGCCGTCTTTTTCGTGCATACGTTGCTGGTCCTCCCGTGCCTCCGGTGTATCTTTTGTCTTCCCATACACGCCCAAGAAGCCAAGCAGGGTCAAGCAAAGATTCTTCGTCACGTGCATCACGTCGATTGCAGAGCGGACCACTAGGTCTTTCCAATAGGGCAGGTCCCAAAATATAGATTTCTTCTTCCACATGGGTGCGCGTCCGTCAGTGTCATTCGGAACAGATTGTCCGCCAGGACCCTTTCCAAAGATTACCTTCAAATCCTTCATCATATCATGTACATCATCACCAGTACGGTGGCGAGGCTTCGTTCGGTGATCTGCCTCACCTTTGAAATGCTTGCCTTTCTTTCTTACGGGATGCCTGCTCGAAAGAAATCGACGATGTCCCAGGTACACATTCTTCCTACAATTATCCAAATATATACTGTCAGTACCATCCAAACAGTGTGTGCATGCGCGGTATCCCTTGTTTGTCGGTCCTGAAAGGTTACTGAGAGCAGGCCAATCATTGATGGTCACGAACAGCAACGCATGTAGGTCAAATTCTTCCTGTTTGTGCTCATCCCACACACGTACACCTTTTCCATTCCACAGCTGTAAGAGTTCTTCAACTAATGGCCTTAGGTAGACATCAATGTCGTTGCCGGGTTGCTTAGGGCCTTGGATGAGCACTGGCATCATAATGAACTTCCGCTTCATGCACAACCAAGGAGGAAGGTTATACATACATAGAATCACATGCCAGGTGCTATGGTTGCTGCTCTGCTCCCCAAAAGGATTAATGCCATCTGCACTTAGACCAAACCATACGTTCCTTGCGTCACCTGCAAAGTCCTCCCTGTACTTTCTCTCGATTTTTCTCCACTGCGACCCGTCAGCGGGTACTCTCAACTTCCCGTCTTTCTTACGGTCTTCTCTGTGCCATCGCATCGTCTTGGCATGCTCTTTGTTTTGGAACAAACGTTTCAACCGTGGTATTACAGGAGCATACCACATCACCTTCGCAGGAATCTTCTTCCTGGGGCGCTCGCCCTCGACATCACCAGGGTCATCGCGGCTGATCTTATAGCGCAATGCACCGCATACCGGGCACACGTTCAAATCCTCGTACTCACCGCGGTAGAGGATGCAGTCATTAGGGCGTGCATGTATCTTCTGCACCTCTAACCCTAGAGGGCAGACAGCCTTCTTTGCTTCGTACGTACTCTCGGGCAATTCGTTGTCCTTTGGAAGCATCTTCTTTAACATTATCAGCAACTTTCTAAATCCCTTGTCAGATACACCATTCTCTGCCTTCCATTGCAGCAATTTCAGTGTGGTGCCCAGCTTTTTCTTGTCAGCTTCGCAATTTGGGTACAACGATTTCTTATGATCCTCTAACATGCGCTGCAACTTCAGCCTCTCCTTTTCATTTGCGCAGTTTCTCTTTGCATCGGCAATGGCCCGACCAAGATCATCAGCGGGCTCATCTGATGCCTCTTCTTCAGCTTCTTCCCGCATTGCCGGCTCAGATTGTTCCCCCATTGTTGTACCATCGTATTCAGGGAACCCGTCATGGCCAGGATAGCTGTCGTCGTCCTCTTCTTCTTCATTGTGTTCCATCATAACCCCTCTTTCTCCGTGCTTGGTCCAAACATTATAGTGGGGCATGAAACCGGACTCAAACAGGTGGACGTGAATGGTTCTTGACTTAGAGTAATTCCGATCATTCTTACAGCCAGCACATGGACAAGACATAAAACCATCCGCCCGCTTGTTTGCCTCAGCCGCAAGCAGAGAAGTATGCACGCCATTAATGAACTGGGGAGAGCATCGGTCATCGTACATCCATTGCCGGCTCATCTTCATTACACAACACCGAATAGACCAAATTAATACAAGTTCATACATAAAGTTCATACAACACTTATTCTCATAAAACAAACATACAAATAACTCTCTAGCTAAAGCATTTAAATGCAACAACAAATGCGATCAAGATCGCAACTAAGGTAACAATTGATCCAACAGCATAATGTTACCAAGCCTCACTATCAATGGCATATTTTCTAATCTTTCTATTCTTCAAGCGCATTTTCTCCATCTTGATCTTGTGATCATCGACGACATCGGCAACATGCAACTCCAATTCCATCTTCCCCCCCTCAATTCTTTTCAATTTTTCTTTCAAATACTCGTTTTCTCTTTCAACTAAATTTGATCTCTCGACAATAGGATCGGTTGGAATTTTCGGTTCACATACCTCCTAGATAAAAATATCTATGTCAACTTGATGGGCATAATTTATCATAAACACGAAATGCAACAAATAGTTATAAAAGAGAATATACCACATCCAAATCATAACCCGGACGAGGGCCGACGGGGACGGATATCAAAACCATGGCACTATATATGTATAACAAACAACGTACGGGTAAGATAATTATACGAGTAACTATATATCTAAATCACACAAACATGATTATTTTATATAAAAAAGATAAGAACAAGAGGCTCACCACAAGGTGGTGCCGGCGACGGGACGGTGTGGGCGATCGACGGTGGTTAGGATGGTGACGGGAAGGCACTAAGTAAACCACACCTACATATGCAAACTAAGAGTTATTTTGACCTCAAATTGCATATAAATCAAATACTACCACATATAATTCCTCCCAAAATAAAACACACAAATCACTATACTTATAGAGCATTGCAAGAGCTAATCTAGCAATGAGAGATGAAAAGACAAAGTTGCTAACCTTTGTGATCACTTGGATGGATGGGTGCCTTCAAATCTTCACAAATTTTAGCAAAAATGGAGTGTGACCTCGAGAGGAAGAGGAAGAAAACAGAGGAGAGGGGAAAGGGGAAGAACAGAGCACTCGCGCTCGACGAAGGGGTTTATATAGGATGACCTTTAGTACCGGTTGGTTATACGAACTGGGACTAAAGGTTCATCTCTAGTCCCGGTTCGTATAACCAACCGGTACTAAAGGTGCTGGTGGGGCCCCAGCCTGACACAAGCCTGCCACCACGTCTTTAGTACCGGTTCGTGGCACGAACCGGTACTGAAGGTTCGCCATGAACCGGTACTAATGATCGCTGCCCGCCTAGCCGTTGGAACCGGCACTAATGAGCACATTAGTGCCGGTTCAGTTACAAACCAGGACTAATGTGCTTCACATTAGGCCCTTTTTCTACTAGTGATAACTTGGGAACACTATCAAGTACAGTACATTTGAAGGAGCTCCACTTGTGTGTGTGTGTGTGTGTGTGTGTGTGTGTGTGTGTGTGTGTGTGTGTGTGTGTTAACAAACAATTCATTTTTTACGAGACATATCAATAAATCTGGGCTGCACTCATTTTAATATACAACAAGCAATAAAATGCAAAGTGTGCAACAATGTTAGAAAAGCAAAACCTCAGTATACCATGTAGCTTCTTAATCACGCCTCCAATAATTACTAAACTCTTAGTGACAACTGCATTTCTAAGTAGTAATGATCCTGAAGAATAAATGCCTCAGGGAACTTAGAGAGAAATCAACAATAGGTCTGCAACCATTGAAGTGAAATATATGGCAGCTTGATGGGAAATTGTTATTTTCCTTTCCTACTACGATTTCCTTATCTCCACATGGTAGAGGGAATGTATCCTATCATCACTGAAATTAGAAAATGCAAGAAGTTTCTGTTAGATGCAATTTCACTTCCAACAATGTGAACCTGACCATCTCTGAAAAGTGGTGGAGCTACAAAAATAAAGCTGGGAAGGGAAGTCTGAAAGGGAGCAAACATAGGCGGTGTCGTAGAGGTCGTGGAGGCCCAGGTGCTCGATTAATTGTATTTCGGTCTCTGCTCGCTACAACACTGAGTACATCTAAATTTTTATGTCCACACTCAGATTTTGTGTTTACTCTTGCTAATTGTAGGAAATCAACACCAAGCAAGGCATTACTTCCCTGGTAGTTTCTCTAACTTTATCAAAATAGTAAACATGGTATTGAGGAGCTGTCTACACAAAAAAGAGTAGGGATAAATACTATTATAGAGCTCGGAGATCAATAAGTAGTATGATCTAAATTTACAAAAAAAAACTATGTGGTCAAATATGTTTACTTTCTCAAGAAATAATTGAGGGTTCACAGCTACTTCTCAAAGGCATTGGTATTGGGATTTCAATGTGTTTTTGTTGCACATTCTCGGATAAAATTTGCATTCCTATCGATCTGATTTGAGACTACAATTGATGATGGTTGGCAACTTGGAAGTGCGTTGAAGGCACATTCTCAGAGAAAATGCAATTCTTTCCTGAAGGAAAAATGGAAAAAGCACATCGATCTGCAAAACCATGTCTAAAGTATGATGTTCTTGCTACACTGAATTAGCTTCTTAAAAAATTACATGTTGACATGTGTGGGAGAAGGAGAGGCACATACCTCGCCAGTGTGCTTCTGAAGCAATTCAAGCGTAGTTCTCGTCTATCCAGCACCACTCGTTCCCGATCCGCCAGTGTGCTCTTGATTCACTTTCCCCAATATACTTGCTCAACAGCTCAGGAAAAGGTAACATCTCAACATTCTATACACAAAAGAAATCCGGCATTAATAATATGAAAATCTCAAAACCAATTGCCATTTGTGTCTTCCCATAGCCTGAAGGTCCAAACAGCAGAAACCAACTTGCAAGTTCACTCAAATCCTTCAAAGGCAGACAACAAAAGGGGAGCATGAAAACAATTATGAATACTTAGTATTTTAAGCAATCAGGTGCCCTGCTACAACTTATAAAATGCATATAAGAAGCACAAATGTCTATAAACCACCTTTAGGACGAATTCAGAGGTCACTTAAACTTTTAAACTACCAATCACTGTGATGACCAGATAACACAACAAATAGAAGAACGTAGCGCATAACACAACTTATGTGATTACCTTGTAAATATCGGGGTGCTTTATACAATGAAGAATGCACCAGTCAAATTGTTTCTTCAATGAATCAAGACCGCCAACATTCTCCGGTGTGACATCACACACATTAGAAAATCAGCTCATGGTTACCTTGTAAACTTTACTCCAAGGATGTCTCGGCCGCCTTTTTTGCCAGCCACAGATGCAACCATAGTCGTAGCTGCTGCATCTAACATCATGTCGTGGTAGGGCACCTCCACATTGACCGAGATCTCAAACTGCTGGACAGTTCTTGCACAGACATTTCACCTAGATGGCAGCAAGATTTCACATTCTACATTTCATGCCAGAAAACAAACAATGATTGTTAGTTTCCATTTCCAGTTTACAAAACATAAGCTTAAATGGGAAGAATATATCTCCCAGTTTGCAAGGCGTAGTCAATTAATCAAACTTCCATACTATTTATATTGAACATGTAGTGGTTAAGAACACTAAATTCCATCTCGTTAAAAAAAATGAAAACTGAAATTCCATTGACATCCATTGTTCCATGATGGACTTTACACGTATGTTCAACAACAAAAACTCCCCTCAAATCAGCTCGACTCAACATTATCTAAACTATGGAGCGGGGCACAAACAAGTAGGCAGATATATAGAGAAGCAGAGTCACGTACTTGCACCCCTTGGCCGTGGCACACATGAGCTCGTCCTCGGTCGGGTGCACCGCGACGTCGTCTGGATCCTCCCGGGCACAATCCTCGCCTGGAACTCAAAACCCATGGAGAAAGAGGCACACCCAGGTGAACCCACGATTGAATTCGAAGCAAAAAAGGTGTTGGGCAGCGACCCACCAGGGCTCCTCGGGGAGTGGCGCCGGGGAGGATTTGGGGACATGGGCGGGGCGAGGAGGAAGGAGCAGTACCCACCAGGGGCTCCTGGGAGAGTGGCGCCGAGGCGGATTTGGGGACGGGGTGGGGCGAGGTGGGAGGGGCGGCATCGGTGGGCGTGGGTGGGAGTGGCGTCGAGACAGTGTGCGGGAAGGCGACGAAGGGACTGGGGATACGGGGGAGGGTGAAGCCGATCCACCGGAGGGCAGGATCTCCTGTCACCGGAGATCATATGTGGCGGCGGCGGGTGCAGGAGACCTAGACCTCGCTCAAGAGTCCGAAAAGGGGTGGGCAGTTTGTTTGGTAGAGAGGAGAAAGACTATTCCCTTGTTTAGACGAGGATGCTTCCTTTTTTCGCATAAAGATTAATTAATGTGATTGATCGATTTATGGCAAGGTTAATTAATTTAGATTTGATCTTTATTGATTGATCGTGATTGATTCTTTCATATAAAGACATTACTAAATAATTTGTGGCAGCATGAAAAGTTCTGATTCATTCAGATTTTTTTCGTTGTATGAGAGGTGACGCGAAAATAAACCCGTAGGGTGGGGGAGGGGACGAAAAAAAACCAACGAAAAAAACGGACGAAGTGGTGGGACGAAAAAAAACCATGGAGGCTATTATACCAACTGAGACATTAGGAGTAGAGATGGTTGGACGGTTACGAGGACAGTGGTATCCCTAACTCATTAGAGTTCAAATCCTAGACTTGACATTGATGCTCGCATTTTTCTTGATTTAATTATTTTAGAACTTCCGGCGATCTGCGTTCAGTAGGAGGAGACATTCCCATCGCCTACGAAGCCGTCTGTGGCGACTTCGTCAATCTGAAGATGATGTGCCGACTCAGTCTTTCGGAGGTGCTCATAGTTGTAGGGTGTGCGTGTGTGCGTTCATAGAATGATTATATGTGCGTATGTATGAGCGATTGAGTCTGTACTATGTTAAAAAAATACTTAGTTTTTTTTTACAAGTAACAGTAAACCCTCAACCCCAAGTTTCTACCGGGTGGGTATC
Source organism: Thinopyrum elongatum (assembly GCA_011799875.1). Taxonomy (NCBI): domain Eukaryota; kingdom Viridiplantae; phylum Streptophyta; class Magnoliopsida; order Poales; family Poaceae; genus Thinopyrum; species Thinopyrum elongatum. The sequence continues at coordinate 445,494,588 of CM022301.1, read as the reverse complement.
AGGTGGTGCCACCTATTAGGTGCTCCCATGCTACAAATTTTGGAAACTCACATTTAGATGTTTCAAAAAATTCTGTACAATTATGGATTTTCACAAGACATATGTCTATAACCCCTAAAAATTCAGATAAAAATTTGAAATATATATTAAGAAACAAAAATGATAATTCTATAGTGAATAGTGTCATTTATCATAATGTTCATGTTTTGTCTTCTTTTGACACTATTCATTCTAGATTTGTAAATTTTGTTTCTCAACAGGTATTCCGAATTTGGATCTGATTTTTTACGGCTTATAGACATGTCTTTTGAATATCCACAAAAAAAAAATCAGAATTGTTTGAAACATCTAAATGTGAATTTTTTTCATAAGTTGTATCATGGTAGCATATAAAAGGGTGGTATCACGTGATATTTTTCCGGTTTCTACCCCGGCCAGCCCATCAAATACAATAACCGTCGCGGAAGAGGCACTCGCTCGCGCTAGCCACGTCGATTTTACTGTTTCATTTTACTGTGCTCCTTGATTGGAGAGCGAGCGCAAGGGCTGGTCCACCGCACGAAGCGTCCTTCTCACCCCCACGGCCCCACCTCACTTCGTCACTAAGAAAGAAAAGAGGGAGAAACACTTCCTTAGGTAACACCTCCCTCCGTGAAGCCTTTTTCTCGATGAAAATTGCCAGAGAAAAGGAAACTCCCGTCCCTCTTTCCCACGCCACCTCTCTTCCGCCGCCGCCTCCCATCCCAGATCCTCCTGCTTTGTTGCGCTTGCCACCGGAGGAAGGGCCCCTCCCGACACCCACTTCTCCCCCGAGTCAGATCGTGTGGGAGCCGTCATCGTCCTGCACGGCACCTAAGAGCGCGACGACAAGGTCCAGCAGCATGTGCTGTCGTCGGCCTGCCTCGGCGTGTGGTGTCGAAGAGAAGGACGAGGAGGTCGAGTAGTCCATGGTGTGTTCGTCATCGCTGGCCGCGTTGGTATGTTGTACTCCTTTCCCTGCTCCGCCGCCTAGGCTACTCACCACCACTGGATACGAGTATGGCCTTGCGATGGCTGGGTTGAGGATGATCCATTCGTCCCAGTAGGGCATGCGGTCAATCCATTCCATGACTTGGCCTCTTTTTGATGTCTGCATTAATATTACCATGTCCTTCCTGCAAGTGCTATTCAATCCATCGTTGCTAGTGGATGTCGTGTTGTGATTCAGTTTTGATGCGTACTGATGTTTGTAAAAAAAATCCTGAATGTTGTGACCTGGTGCTTGTAATGGTATTTCGTTTCCATACTTTGCAAGCCTCGGGATGCTAATAGAAATTCGAAATAACCTTCATGTTAATTGAAATACGGGTTGATGGAGCAGGCCAGTAACCTGCTAGGGACTTCTTAATGCCGACCATTGCTGGACTCCTTCACTGCTATTGGAAAATGGTGCTTCATATATCACACTTCTCTGAACTTTTTTAGGTCTCATGTTTTATGTTTCTACATATCTGCCATCCTTGTGCACTTGCATTTGCTTACTGGTTAAATCCATTATACATCTATACTATTTTATTTAATCTCTCTTGATGTTAGATGCTTGATGATTTGCCTCTTCAAAATAAAACACGAGATCTGGTACTAATCTGTCATGCCGGCATGCATCTATTGTTTCTTAGGATTCTTATGAATATTTCGGGTTTAGCTAAATTGTTGATCAAATATTGCTGCTCTTATCTGGTTAAACTGTGAAAATAGGAATTGATAATTAATTTTACAACGGCGAGAAAACTGAAGTTGCGCTCTCTCTTTGAACCTGTGAGGACCTATACTCTCGTCGTTGATCCGTGATGCCACGGCCTCCCCGCGCTTGGCCTATGCCATCCGAGGGAGAGTGGGAGGACCGCCACTGCGCCTTCTCTTGTGCCCTCACTGCGATGAAGTCGTGGGAGGAGGGGGCCAAGTGCGTGGTGTCCTTCTCGGTGAGATTTCCAAGGATCACTTGATGATGAAGATTTCTCAATCTCTGTGTTGATTGAGATTTCTTAAAGCTTTGTTGTGTCTGTGTGTATAACACATGAAGTGGGAGTCTGATCGAGGAGTGGCAGAGGCCTATTCTTAAGGACAGGAGACTGCCTGACAGTCACTGGTATATAATTTTCCATTAAACTGTCTAATTATTGAATTGATCAGTGACTAATTTCTTTACTGAATTGATCATAGTTTGATTCTAGAACATGTGATGGCATAATGCGCAGAGCGTCGAAGCGTTGATTGCCAAGCAGGTCCAGCATTGACATTGCTTGAAAGACTAAATGTAGCATATGCTGCATCATTTATGTTTAGTACTGCTGAGTCACTGTGAGGTCTACTCTTGATATTGTTAGTGATTACTGAGATATGGTGTGAAATTTGCTAGGCTGGCTAAAACCTGAACTACTTGGTTGTTTGAGAGTTGAATTGTGACCCATAGTTACATACTTCCATTTCGAGGTAAGGTTGTAGATTTATGGGGCTGTGTTTTGCGAACTTAATTCCTTTTCCATGTTATTGCTATGAAATGATAAAATCTTGCCAACATTAATTAATGTGGGGTTAAAATCATAATCCACTTCTCATTCGTAGACTTCTGTAATTAGCAATATGAGTCAGAAACATAACGCTTTCCATGTAAAGTGCCATGCCAGTTCTTATAAACTCATGCAGGTTTGTGCCAGAGTCAGCTATTACTTGAAAAGAAACTCATGGGAAGACGGTATTTTGAAAGCACAAGGCATATAACGGTAATAAGGCGTTTTCCCTTGCCTCTGTGCAGCATACTTGGGGATATGCCTAACTACTGCTACTTGTTTCTATTTCTGTATCTAGTGATGTTTTTTTTTATAACTCTCTCACTTTAATGAGTTGTCTTTTCAGAAAGGAGTTGTGTTCTTTCTTTTTTTTTTTGCTGGAGGAGTTGTGTTCTTTTCAGAAGAGTTGTATTATCAACAAGTTTGTGGTGACGTGATGAATATGATGTTATTTGTAGGCATATTTTTTTGGTGGATTTCCTTATTAGCCGGTCATCAAAATTATCACTGTGCCTGGATACATGTTTCTCATTGTGATTGGAGTAGTTGTTTTCATGTCATCTAGATTGTGCCAAATATACTTCAATTTTGGCCAAGGCCTAAATACTATTAAAAATTAGGAATGATACCATACATGCTATCTCAATTTGAAAATGAAGCAGCAGAACCAATTACTCAGGTTTCAGTTTTCTTCTTCTTCATCTTTGCATTTTGCAGCCAGACATGCATGGTGTTATAGAAAATAGCCTCAAGCTTTTTGGACTACCGACTTCTATATAATTTTAAGGTTGTAAAGATTGTATGTTGTGTCGGCTAAGACTAAAGATTGTAAATTCATTGTTCATCGGACCAAGATGATTGTAGAAACTATATGAATTAAGTGCTACTTTGTATGTGACTTATGGTATATCCTCGTATATGTCTTCTTATACAAATTTTTTTGGTATGATCTCCGTCAATCACCTTTGCACCCATTGCCTCGAGGTACAAAGATAATATATTGATTTTGATGTCATTTGATTGGTGAGTACATCAAAGTTAACTTGATCATGTGGTTATATGATTTGGTATACAAGATGCATCTTTGTTAGCTTTTTGGGACATACCAATCAGAAAGATGACAAAAATGAATCTCATTTAAAACGGGTTTGCTATTTCACATCTAGATGTGAAATAGTTATCTCACATCTAAGTTGTTGATCGTTCGATTTGTTTGTGCTTTAAATCTGGTGCAAAGCTGATTCACCCGGTTCTGCCTTGCACTCCGTCGCGGTCATTGGTTGGGCTGCTTTATACTCCGTATTTGTTTTTCTGTCAGCCAGTTGCCTGGTCGCTGGGATGTTGGGCTCGGCCCGTTTTTTCCTTTTTTTTCATTTGTTTATTGCCTTGCTAGAGATTTGGCCATGCAGATCATGGGCGCTATGCAATTCTGTTGTCACTCTCTCTTCTACCTCCCGGTCATTTTCTTTCTTTTCTCTATGAGGTTTCTTTTTGGGTTTTCTTTTTGTTTCTATTTTTTATTTCTTTTAAATTTTCTCTTTTATTTTTTCCTTTTTTCAAATACTTGAATAAGTTTTTTGCGAATATTTTGTATACAATTTGGATTTTTTAAGTTTGTGAAATCTTCTAAATTCGTGAATATTTTTTGATAGGAAATGATGTCTGATCTAAGTTTGTCATTTTTTGGGTTTAGTTTATGTATTTTTCATGCAAGTGCTCAATCCCCCGTGTTGTTGGTCGTTATTTGTTTGTCGCGCATCTTTTTGTTAGCTAGTTTGAATACACTTTTGCCGGCCCATTATCGCGGCATGCTAGCAACCCGTTTCGCTGCATTGTTTATAAGCCACGTCATTGTGATATCCAATTTATTAGGTTGTTCGTCTCACACGTGCTTTTTTTAAGCCCATTTTGTTCAATATGTTTTGCTTTTCTCCTTACCATTCTCATTGCCCTTTTTTGTTGTTTGTTACTAGCCGACATTGTAGATTTGCAAGAGACGGGTTCTTGCTGGTCGCCGCTTCTTTAGCACATTCAATCCGTTGTTGCCTCTTCAATTTTCTCGCTCCATTTCCTCTTTGTTTTTCAGTAGAGCCAACGCAAGCAGGATTAGCGAGTCGACTAGGAGGATATCTTTGTTCTTGTTCATTCGCAACTAGGTCCAAGCTTTTTTTTTTCTTGCCTCAATTGCAAGCCCATCTTTTGATTTGTAATTGGACCTACCTGTTTTTTGGTCCTAGTTGTAAGTCCATCGTCAACTCACAATTTTACACCCAATATTTTTTTTCCTCGGTTATAAGCTCACCCTCGTTTTGCAACTGGTCTCGACCTATTTTTTGTTGTCCCAGTTGCAAGTCTACCCTTTAACTTGTGACTGGGGCCTGGATTTTTTTGTTCCAGTTACATGTCCCGGTTGCATGTCCACCCTCAAGTCGCAACAGACCTGTGACCTTTTTTGCCCTACTTACAAACTCGCAACTAGGTTATACCCTTTTTTACACCAGTTGCAAGTCCATTCTTGACTCGCAACTAGGCCTAACATTTTTTTGACCCAATTGCAAATCCACCATCGACTCGCAACTAGGCTCGACTCTTCTTAATCCTAGTTACAGATCCATCATCAACTCATGACTAGTCCGATCGTTTTTTTTTCAATTGCAAGTCCATCATTAACATGCAACTGAGCTCTTTGATCCTTGTTTTCCCCAGTTGGCAAGTCCACTCTTTGACTCACAACTAGGCCCGCCCTTTTTCTGCCTCAGTTGCATGTCCACCATCGACTTGCAACTAGGTTTTTTCCTTCAATTGCAAGTCCATCCTTGACTCGCAATTAGGTTCAACTTTTTTCCTCCTTGGTTGCTAATCTATCATAGACTCGCAATTGGCTGTGGCCCTTTTTGTCCTAGTTGCATCTCCATCATTGACATACAACTGGGCCCTTGATCCTGTTTTTTTGCCGCAGTTGCAAGTTGATACGTCTCCAACGTACTCCCTCCGTTTCTTTTTAGTCTATATATAAGATTTGGTCAAAGTCAAACTTTGTCAATTTTGACTAAGTTTATAGAAAAATATATCAAGATTCACAACATGAAATCAATATTAGATGTATCATGAAATTAATTTTCATATCATATAGCTTTAGTATTGTATGTGTTGATATTTTTTCCAATAAAGTTGGTCAAACTTTACAAAGTTTGACTTTGACCAAATCTTATATGCAGACTAAAAATAAATGGAGTGAGTATCTATAATTTTTATTATTACGTGCTGTTATATTATCATTTTTGCATGTTTTACAATCATTTTATAGCAACTTTATATCATTTTTTTGGACTAACCTATTGACATAGTGCCCAGTGCCAGTTGCTGTTTTTTGTTTCTTTTTTACTTTGCAGAATATCAGTACCAAACGGAGTCCAAACGCAGCGAAACTTTTTGGAGAATTCTTTTTGGACCAGAAGACATCCAGTGGGCCAAAGAAGTACCAGAGGGGAAGCCCGAGGTGAGCACAACCCACTAGGGCGCGCCCAGGGGGGTTGTGCCCCCTCGGTGACCTCCCGCACCGCCTCTTTTCTCTATAAATAATCCAATATTCCAGAAACCCTCGGGGAGTCAACGAAAAACAATTCCAGCCGCCGCAAGTTCGAGAACCAACAGATCCAATCTAGACACCATCACGGAGGGGTTCATCATGCTCATTGGTGCCTCTCCGATGATGCGTGAGTAGTTCATCATAGACCTACGGGTCCGTAGGCAGTAGCTAGATGGCTTCCTCTCTGTCTTTTGATTCTCAATACAATGGTCTCTTGGAGATCTATTTGATGTAACTCTTTTTGCGGTGTGTTTGTTGGGATCCGATGAACTTTGAGTTTTATGATCAGATTGATATCCATGAAAGTTATTTAAGTTTTCTTTCATCTCTTATATGCATGATTACTTATAGCCTCATATTTCTTCTTCGAATCTTTGGTTTATTTAGGCCAACTAGACCGATTTTTCTTACCATGGGAAGAGGTGCTTTGTGATGGGTTCGATCTTGCGGTATTCTTTCCCAGTGACAAAAGGGGCAGCAAGACACGCATGTATCGTTGCTATTAAGGATAACAAGATGGGGGATATTCCTACATGAATAGATCTCGTCTATATCATGTCATCGTTCTTATTGCATTACTTTGTTTTTTCATGAACTTAATACACTAGATGCATGCTGGATAGCGGGCGATGTGTGGAGTAATAGTAGTAGATGCAGGCAGGAGTCGGTCTACTAATCTTGGACGTGATGCCAAAATAATGGTCATTGACTGGATATCATCATAATTATTCGATCTTCTATCAATTGCCGAACAGTAATTTGTTTACCCACCGTATGCTATTTTCTCGAGAGAAGCCACTAGTGAAATCTACGGCCCCCGGGTCTATTCTTTATCATATTTGTTTTGAGATATATTTTTATTTGCTTTTATTTTCTGATCTATTATTCCAAAAACCCAGAAATACCTTGCTGCATTTTTTATTACTTATTTTATTTCGTGTTTTATCGAGATCTATTTATCCAATCTACACATTTTTTATCCCGTCAACTTGACAATTTTTGGCACCGTTACCCGTAGAGGGATTGACGACCCCTCATAAGCGTCGGGTTGCAAGTATTAGTTCCTTGTGTGCAGGTACCGTTTACATAGTGTTGTTTGATTCTCCTACTGGATTGATATCTTGGTTTCATAACTGAGGGAAATACCTACCGTAGCTGTACTGCATCATCCCTTCCTCTTTGGGGAAATACCGACGTAATTCAAGCGACATCACAAGTCAACCATCGACTTGCAACTAGGCCCGACTCTTTTTTGTTCCCCGCAGTTACAAGTCCACCATTGACATGCAACTGGGCCCTTGATTCATTTTTTGTCGTAGTTGCAAGTCAACCATCGACTTGTAACTAGGTTCGACCCTTTATTATTTGTCCTAGTTGCAAGTCCACCATTGTCATGCAACTGGGCCCTTGATCCTTTCTTGCCCGAGTTGCAAGTCCATCATTGATTTGCAACTGGGCCCAATATTTTTTTTACCCAATTGCAAGTCCACCATCGCTGGGCCCTTGATTCTTATTTTGCCGCAGTTGCAAGTCAACCATTGACTCGCAACTGGGTCCAACCCTTTTTTGTTCGTCCCAATTACAAGCCAACATTGACATGAAGTTGGGCCCTTGATCTATTTTTTTGTCCCAGTTGCAAGTCCATCATTGATGCTCAACTAGGCCCAGTTTTTTTACCCAATTGCAAATCCACCATCGATCGCAACTGGGCTCAATCAATTTATTTATCACAGTTGTAAATACACCGTCGACTGGCAACTGAGCCGACCATATTTTTGCCCAAGTTTGCAAGTCCACACTTCGACTCACACACTGGGTTTGAATTTTTTTTGCTAGTTGCTAGTCGACCATTGATTCGCAACTGAGCCCGACTATTTTTTTCTCCAAGTTGCAAGTCCACCCTTGACGTGCAATTGGATCTGACTTTGTTTCATCTCGGTTGCTCCACCATCTTTAGTGTGCATTTGAAAAATATTTAAAGAGTGTGTATGTAAAAAAATGTTCACCATATGTTTAAGAAAAACATTTAGTGTGTATTATTAAAAGAATATTCACCGTATATGAAAAATATTTGGTGTGTATTTAAAAAATGTTCAACATATATTAAAACAATGTTTACAAAACAGAAGTATAAAAAGGAAAAAAACTGAAAGAAAAGTAGAAGAAAAACTAAACCTAAAAGAGAAAAAGGAAAAAATTCAAAAAATCAGAAACAAAAAACAAATCATACTACGTAGTACGTACGCTAGCTAGTTTACAGAGGCACGATAGGCCTGGCCCGTGCGAACGTGGTAAATAAGCATACTGTACAGCAGCGCCCTAAAAAATGACAAGGCTCAGACGGTGGACAACAACAAAAAAGAAAAATAATATACAGAGAAAAATCAGAGGTATGTCAACTTAGATGTGACATAGTATCTTACATCTAGATGAGCCATTTAAAAATATAAATATGCAAGTAACACTATTAGCTTTTCCTAGAATTCTTTGACCTGTCATTCTTATTCCTTGTGTTACCATGTTAGGGATTGCAATACCGAACTAGAAAAGCCAACATGCATAACCAAGCTTAGATTAGAACAAACAAGCAACCCTGCTGCGTGTAGACAAGATTAGTGTGCATAGGATTGCCTCTAGTGACATTAGCCAACCCATCCAATCCCCCTTCTTCCTCCTCTGCCAGTTGTCGTAATCCAAGGCGCGCTACGGTGCACTGTAGCGGCACGCCACCCCAGTTTGTGGTGGAGAGAGGTCCGTGCGTTACTTCCGTAATAATTTCCCGTAGAAGACCACTTTGGCTCGCTCAGCCGCTCAGGTCAGGCGTCGTTGTTGGCCACTTGCGCGTAAGTAACGCGCACACACTGGAGACGAGACCAGTTCACCTTGGGTGCATGCTGAACTGAAACTAGTCAGTACGTATGACTTCGCAAAGTCGTGTCATCGTGTGGCGTGGCTGCATCGCCTTGCTGCAGCCATGAGCAAGAACGTAAGGTTAATGCACTGCCCTGACGAAATGTTGCCTAATAAGAGGTAATGTGCTTGCACGCACCTTGAAATTGATCGATGGACCTGTCACGTTCCGTTGCCGTCCTCGTCCTCGCCGTTGCCGTCGCTTGTATCCCGCGAGCGTCGGCCGAGGACCAGCTGGCCGTCGGGGACAAGCTCCTGGCCGGGGACAAGCTCGTGTCCGACAACGGCGCCTTCGCCCTGGGCTTCTTCTCCCCGGACGACTCAGCCGCGATACGGTTGTACCTTGGCATATGGTACCACAGCATCCCTGGGCCTCGCACGGTCGTCTGGGTGGCCAACCGGGACGTCCCGGCCGCCGGCGCCCCGACTCTCACGCTGGCCAACGACTCCAGCCTCGTCATGTCCGACGCCGACGGCCGCGTGCTCTGGAGCACGACCGGCGTGGGCAGATCGTCCTCGCAGGCGGCGCCAGCCGAGCTGGGGAACGACGGCAACCTGCTCATCCAGCTGCCGGACGGCACGGTGGTGTGGCAGAGCTTCGACCACCCGACGGACACGTTCATGCCCGGGATGAAGGCTCGGCTGAGCCACCGGACGGGGAGGCTGTTAGACAAATAAACCGTGTGTGCGCATGTATGTATGGTGTGAGCTAGCTAGACGGGAGTGCATGCATGTATTAGCTACGTGTGGTGTGTGCGTGTTCTGTTGGCGGGATCGGGGGAGCGTTGGAGTCGGTCCTGGCGGGCGCGCACGACCTGGGCATGTACGTGCATGGCGCGGGGGGGGGGGGGGGGGGGGGGGGGGGTGGTGGGGTGGGGGGTTTGGTGGGGTTTGTGGGGGGTGGGGGGGGTGTGTGAGTTGTTTTTGGTTTGGGGGGGTGGGGTGGGTTTGTTTGTTTTTTTTTGTTTTCTTTTTGTTTTTGTTTTTGTTTGTTTTTTTTTGTGGTTTGGTTGTGTTTTTTGTTGGTTGTTTTTGTTTTGGTTTTTGTTTTTTTTTTTGTTTTTTTTGCTTTTTTTTTGTTTTTTTGTTTTTTTTTTTCTTTTTTTTTTTATGGTTTTTTTTTTGTTTTGTTTTTTTTTCTATTTTTTTTTGTTTTTTTTTTTTTTGTTTTTTTTTTTTCTTTTTTTTTTTTTTTTTTTTTATTTTTCTTTCCTTCCTCTTATTTTCTCTCTTCTGTGATCTGGGACATGGGTACGTGCCCGGCGAGTCCCATGGTATAAATACCCCATGCGTTGTAACAGATGGATCTTGAGTTTGTTGCTCGAGGGAAATACAAGCGGCCGTTCGTGCGGCCGGCGGCGTACGTGCGCGGGGCAAACTCTTGCTGTGTTCTTCTCGTTCTTCTTCCTTCTTTCTTCTACGTCTATGCGAGAGAGAGAGCTGAAGGTGAGGAGGAGAGCTAGGGCTAGACACCAACAGAGGCGTGACTGGATCGTGTCCTGGAGATCGCCCCGCGACCCGGCGCCGGGCCCCTTCTCCTACGGCCTGGATCCCGGCACGTCGCTCCAGCTGGTCATGTGGAACGGGACGCGCCCCTACTGGCGCACTCCCGTCTGGACGGGCTACGCCGTGTCCGGAACCATCGTCACCGCCGGCACGGTCATTAACACGGATATTGTGGTCGTGGACACCGAGGAGGAGATCTCCATCACCTTGACCGTGTCCGGCGGCGCGGCGCCCACGCGGTACGTGGTGACCAGCTCAGGCATGTTCCAACTCCTCGGCTGGAACGGCACAGCGTCGGCCTGGGACACGCTCCAGTCGTGGCCGTCGAGCGGGTGCAGCACCTACGGCCGCTGCGGCGCCTACGGGTACTGCGACGCCACGGCGGCCCCGGCGTCGTGCAGGTGCCTCGATGGGTTCGAGCCGGCGAGACCGGCGGACTGGAGCGCCGGCAGGTTCGAGAAGGGCTGCCGGAGGAAGCAGGCGCTGCCGCCGTGCGGCGACGGCGAACATGGTTTCCTGGCGATTCCGAGCATGAAGGTGCCGGACAGGTTCTGGCTCGACGCCGGCAACCGGAGCGCGGAGGAGTGCGCGGCGAGCTGCGCTGCCAACTGCTCGTGCGTGGCCTACGCGTACGTGGACCTGCACAGCAGCAGCGTGCGGCAACTGCGGTGCCTGGTGTGGGCAGGGGAGCTCGTCGACGCACAGATGATCGGCGCGCGCGGCGAGACGCTCTACCTCCGCGTTGCCGGTGCTGCTACGTCCACAGGTACGGCAGAAAAGGAACATATGCATTTTTTCCAGAAACTTTGTCCAAATTCTGTTGAATCTCTACAGAATTCAAACAAAAAATTTGTTGTTTCATCAAACTTTTGCCCCCTTTTTGCATGTTGCAGGTGGAAAGGCAGTGAAAATAGCAGTGCCGGTGGTAGCATGCGTCCTGAGACCTTGAGTTCCCCTCCTTACGGTTCGCCGACATCATCGCCGCCACGGGCAATTTCTCCAATACATTCTTGATCGGGCGCGGAGGCTTCGGCAATGTTTACAAGGTATAATAAGCGCTAGTTCTTTTGGGTGATTCTCCACCCCCTCCGCAGCTTATCTCAGAATCATCACTTCATATTTTTTTACAATTTTATCTAATTAAGGTCTAATTGACTAGTATTGTAAAAAAAATATGAATTGACGATTCTTGGAGAAGCTGGGGAGGGCGGAGATTCTGAGAGAATTGTTGAAAATAATAACCCAGTGGTTATTAAGGGATAATCCCCGCATCCCATATCGGCAGTTGCCTCCCGAGGAGGCGCCTCAGCGAACCGTCGCGTCCCATGGACGCATCCGTTCCCCTTTATATAAGTGTACATCCACGATGAATAAAGAACACTTGAATCATTTGTTGTCTCTCTCGATCTCAATTCTAAACACGTTATCACGCACTTTGCTCTGCCGAGAGCGAGGCCAACCAACTCGCTGGCTGTGGCGCCCGCCCTCGCCGAGGCCACCCTCGCTCCAGCACCGGCCGTGCCCGCGCCGCGCGGGCCTCGCGCCCAGCCTCCCGGCCGTCCGCGCCGCGCCGCTGAAGACACCATCCGGGGCGCTCAGCACGTCTCTGGACTTGCCCTTGGCTCATGGCCGGCCCGAGCGCACCTATGGTGCACGCCGCCGCGCCCACAACCGGAGCCGCATGCGCGCCTGCATACGGGGCTCCGCCCCCACCCGCTCCTCCACCGGCGGAATGGCTTGCGCCGCTGTCGCCGACGCCCGCCCTCGCCGTCCCGTCCGCGCTCGGCCGTGCGCCGCGCCGCACCCTAGGCCACGTCCGGCCGCGCCGGCTGCCCACAGCCGTCGGCTCCGGTGAGATACTCAGCCTTGGGACGGCTTCAAGCCCACGCGGCCTCTTTCCGGCCCCGACGCCGCTTCTCCCTGTGCGTCTCCCTCCGTCGTGGTTGCTCCAAGCGCCCTCAGGAACGACAGCCGCGGCGGCTCAAAGCTGCCTGCGGCGGAGGCGTCGGTGCGTGGCACGGCTTCCCTTGCCCGCGCATAGCGCCAGGCTTCAGGCGCGCGTGACGCGGCCCTGGCCGGTATGCCAAAGCGGCGGCGACGGTAATGGTGTTTTTTTTCCCCATTGGAACCGCACGTCTTTGCCAGTTTGCATTAAGATCCCTGTATTTACAGGAATTTGCAAAACAGGCTAAAACAGTGGTCCAGGCTAATAGTACTATTTACTAGTACTTGCCTGTCTTAGACCCTGTTAATTACTGTATTTTCTGTTGAGTTTTAATATGTGTACGATTGATACTTGACATGTTCAATGTGTTTACCACATATCAAATTCTCTAGAACATGCTTTCCGCGATTGAGATTAAGTTTTCTCGCACAACAATATAGATTTGTGATTGAGAATTATGATTTTCTCGCAAAACAATTTCATTGCGATTGAGATCAATTTTCTCTCGCAAATTATTAATTCACTTCGCTGAATTATCTTGCAACTTGATACAAGATCATCTCATTTTAATTTGAGGTCTATACAATTCAAGTTTTTCACTTGAACATCAAGTTTGCAACATCATTAGTAGTATTTTTCTGTTGAGTACCGAGATGTATTCCAGATCTTAAGTTGATGTAATACATTTCCACGTTTATCACGTGTTGAGATTAATTACGTCCATTATTTGCAATTGAGATTTTTTATCTCTTGCAAAGATAAATTCAGTACCTCTACAGTAATGTTTCTCTGTCGAGTACAATGTATTCCAGATTATCAAGATGTATATTTTTCCATGTTGGCCACATGTCGAGATTTATACGTCTATTTGCAATTGAGATTTTCAATTTCTTGCAAATACGGATGCAAAATTCAAGGTGATTTCTTCAAATTGATGCTTGAGATCACAAAGTAGTCATATGGATCTACTGCCTACGCAGATTATCGATGATTACTGTTAAAGCCTACATTTTGTCATTTCGACATTATGATTGCTTTACAACTCTCCCACACATTTTACTAAGTCATGACATAAGGCATTATGAATGAGTATCTACTGATTTCATCAGATTATACTCCCTAGTGCTGCGAGATCTAATCCATTTTGGAGATTATCTTCAAGGTGTCATACTTAGCAATTTGAGATTCACACTAATGGTTTCAAGATAACTTCTTGAAATACCCATTGATTTTGCTAAGTTCATTACAACACCAATCAGGATGGTTTTTAATTTACTTCTTGTAAATTAATTGTCTCTGGCTTGCCCCTATAAGTAATCGATGGCTAACAACTTGAGGCTCTTGCCCTCAATGGCCACAACTTACTTAAGCGGGTCATGGATATCAAGATCAGTCTTACATCACATGGGATAGCGCGTGCAACCCAAGCCACGCCACCGGGACACAAAGGACCTTAAGGGTAATGGTTTGAAACTCACTTCAAACCCTCAACCTGACACCATCAAGCTGTCACGAGACCCTATGAGCATGGAGAGCATGATGGTTGAATATGCATCAACCGACATGTTTGGAGACTATACATTTAGTCCCTTAGTCTCCCTAGTGATCTGTTTATTTATGTCCATTTCTGATGTTCTAATAAAAACATGATTATCGTTGTCATCATATATTGTATATCACAATATATTGTATCAGCACTTTGGTACAAATACATTTGTATGTATTCTATATATCTGACAGTGATTTTCATATTGAAAATCTTCATGTCTATATATAGATTTCTACGGGGGTCAATTTGATGAAAGATGATTTGTGCCATATGGACATATGCACCACGAACTCTATACTCAGAGAAGTGAAATGTTTCCACTCTCGTTGAGAGAAAGGAGAGATTTTCTAAAATCGCTAGATGCGATGAGGTATTTGTTGGCTCAACTCGAGTCATATTTACTGTCCTTGTGGGTACTTGAGTAACGTCGGGGTGTTTTATTGCTTCCCACGTTTAACTCGTACCCTACTAAACTATAGAGATATCCGTCAAAATGGTTTTCATAGCGAAACTTATGCTGACAAGAAAGAGGAATACATTCTCTTTACCATATGCAATGGATATGGCAAGGACATTCTCTATGTATCATCTGGATTGTACTACACATACTACAAAACCCGTAGCACATGTTGCGCCCAAGATAGTTTTCCAAAATGTCTTGTACATGAAAAACTTGGCATACTCGCCTTGGTCATCGAGACACTGGGTTGAAACTGGAACTATCAGCAATTCCAATAGTTTATGATTATTATGATGCTAAATTCTAACAATATTTGGATTTTGTGTGCACTACATGTGACACAGGGAAGCTAATTTAAGGCTCACGCACCTTAAAGTCTACGCTGAACCACTCAGACTCCTTGAATGCATCAAGTTGAGGTAAGTGGTTCTTCCCATCCAATGACTAGACTATTCAGGTGTTCCATGGTTCTAAAAGACACATCTATATAATGGTCTCAAGTGTGGTTTATCCACACGAAACCATTGACTCATTATCCTGACATCTATTTCAAGCAAATCGAATGGATAACATTGCAGAATTCTTCTTGAGTGCCTTCCTATGGACCTCTGATTGAAGTTTAGCAATTTGTCCAAATGTCTAGACTCAAAATGGTTTGGTAGAATCCTTTATCCAAAGAGTTAAGCTTATTGCATTATCTTTACTTTGGAATTGCAACTTACCAACTTTACGTTGGAGTCATGCAGTTTTACACGCTCATAACCAAACTGCATAATATTATTCCCCTCTATCTTTGATACGTGGAAATCTACCAAGTATTTCCTATCTGCGGTAATTCGGTTACACACCGATATCATCACCCCGACATACATCATTGGCCCCTCAACATATAGTTGGGATCTATGTGAGGAATAATTGTATTACCGTCAATACCTCAAGCCCCTCACATGGGGAGTTATTCAAGGCCAGTATGTTGATTCAATGAGGAACATTTCCAGGCATTAGGGGGAGAATTCAAGTACCATAAAGAATGCCAGGAAATTAGTGGAATGTTCAACACATTTCTGCCTCATATCCGCATACTCAAAGAGCTGAACCATGCGTTCAGAAGATTTGCAACATATTGCAAATAACCTGCCAGATTCATTTACTGACTATAAAGGTGTCACACAACCCTATAATCCTGCAAAAGTATGCCTGAAAGAGTGGAGGTACCAACAAAATCCACTCCACTCCCCGTTCAAAGCAACAGGGGGAGATGTATGGCAGAAGTACATCAGGATTCAGCTTCTCGCAAGCAAGGATATCAAGGCCTGTGAATCAGTAAATGCAAGTCAACTTCACGTTGACAGACACCTAATGGGTAGTATACACCCAGTGGACGGGAAACCTCCACCAACCCAGGTCATAGTGCACACAATGACCGGGACATCGGAATACCCGACTCAATCGCATTGGGAAATCGCGAGCAGTCACCATGGGTAATGATATTTCCATCAACTGTATATTGATATATAGATTCTGGAGAATCATATAACCGGAAGTCTACAATTGCCGACATACATTTCTCAACTAGATTGCAAAAACCTTTCAAATAATTCAGATCCAAAGACCATGGCCATGGCAAAGTGTGAACAACACTCGGACTGAACTCAAGCAAAGGGTATAATCTAGGTAGAAATGATCTTGCTCAATAATGGGAAGGTATTCATAAGCAATACCTACACCAGTTTTCTTCTGGAAACAGAATTGAGAACAACGAGGTGGTGAAACAAAGAGCAAGTATTGTAGCACAAGGGTTTACGCAGATACCTAACTATTCTCCAGAGGTGGAATCTCATTCCGATAACTTATATCATTGGCAGTACAAAATCATCTATCTCTGCAGTTGATAGATGTAGTGATCACATATCCATGTGGCTCACTAGATTCAGACATATATGATTGATTTCCAATGAAATCTCAATTCTGAATCGAAATACAAAATGCAACATACATTGTGTAAAAATCAGTAAGTCACCATATGACTTATGGTTGTCGGTACATTTGGTACAACCGACTTAGTGAGTTCCTTTCCACAAGGATTACTCCTACAATGATGGTTATCCATGTTTGTCTGTCATACACAGTGATTACTCCTGCAATGACGATACATGTAATCATCTAAACGACGGAGTTTAAATGAAGGATTTGGGTAAAACCAAGATACCGCTCGTTACTACAACTTGAGCACCATCACTCATACATTTTGGTACACTATGTTGTCTATATCCAAAATATATTGGAGAAATTCATTGTGGACAAGTCTTATACATCCATAACTCTCATGGTGGTTCATTCTCTAGACATAGAGAAAGATCTATTTAGACCAAGAGATGATGGAAATGAAATATTGGGACTCAACGCTCCTTAATGCCATTGGATCCACCAAGCACAATTGGTTGGTACTCAAGAATATCTTTCGATATCTCCAAGGCATCAAACATCTTGTCCTGGTTTTTCAGTTTCACAGAAATGTGAACACCGATATCATTGGATACATCGATCAGATCCCCACTATGTCAGATCGTAGACAAGCTTAGTGTTCCTACTAGGTGTGGTAGCCCTCTCATGAAGAGTCTTCGAAACAGACCTCATGGCTACATCCACCAACCATTATCTCAATGATAATGTTTCTTGTGTTGCCCGGATGCAAACAGGTTACATAATAAGCAATATCACTATATTGCATATCTTGCAAGTCAAATCATGCAACTGACTTGTTCACCAAGTCTCTACCAACTTTTACATTCCAGGAATGTGTACATGGAATTGGTATATGACGACTTCGGAATATGCAAGAATCAGGGGGAGTATCTTCCTAAATTGTTCCTGTTCAATGCATCATATTATACTCTTTTTCCCTTCATGAGTTTACTATACAGATTCTCATAAAGGTTTTTAATGAGGTAATATCAACATGAGATCATATGTCATACTTTCTGTTTTCCCCACCGGGGTTTTTGGGAAAGTATATACGACATATTTATTGTCCTCTGAACTCTATGGGTTTTCTCGTATTGAGTTAAAAGAGACAATAACCATTATATATTGCATCATTTTCTCCTTATTTTTCCCACTGGGTTTGAAGGAGTTTTTAGCAACATGTCAAACTCTATACTCCTCATATTTTTTCCACAGGGTTTTTGGAGGAAACTTAATCAAGATAATGGATTCTTATGTCAAGCGGTGATTAGGGGGAGTGTTGAAAATAATAACCCAGTGGTTATTAAGGGATAATCCCCGCATCCCATATCGGCAGTTGCCTCCCGAGGAGGCGCCTCAGCGAACCGTCGCGTCCCATGGACGCATCCGTTCCCCTTGTATATAAGTGTACATCCATGATGAATAAAGAACACTTGAATCATTTGTTGTCTCTCTCGATCTCAATTCTAAACAAGAATCACCCAAAAAAACTGGCCCTAACTTTTACCTGTCTTTCAGTCTTTTGGCACGGTTTACACAAAATTCATTTGTCTCTGTTTACCATTGGGAAGGCAACGTTGGACGGAGGTCATGTGGTCGCCGTGAAGAGGCTGAGCAAGGATTCGGATCAGGGAGCAGAGGAGTTCAAGATCGAGGCGATTCTGATCGCCAAGCTGCAGCACCGGAACTTGGTGCGCCTCCTCGGCTACTGCACCGAGGGGGCGGAGAAGCTGCTCATCTACGAGTACCTGCCCAACAAGGGCCTCGACGCCATCCTCTTCGGTACAACTGAAGCCATCACAACAAGAGTGGATTTTGTTTATACATATCACATCAAATCATACTTGATCATGAAACTTTACAGAAATGCAGTATACATCTCAATGTTCATGTGTATTTTAAAAAAACTTCTAAATATGATTTTCAAAAATTTCAAGAACAGGGCTCCATGGAGCTTGGGAGCAAGAAATCCACTCTTGCTCACCCTTGCTCCATGGACCATGGAGTTCAGAGCTCAGATGTTTGAATGCAACAAAAACAATAATTTAAAGTTTCAAAAATTCTGAAAAACATTACACACGAACCTAGGGACTATACTGCACCCCCCTTGAATTTTCATGAGGAAATACATTGTGTGGATTATACTGCACCCCCCTATTCGCGATAAAAGTCTATGGTTTTGTTTTTTTATACAGAAGACGTCAAATTAGCATTTGATCATGAAACTTTAAGAAATATAGTATACATCTCAATGTTGATCTGCATTTTTTCAGATTTTTTTGAAACTCTAAAATATGGTTTTTAAAATTTTCAAAAACAGGTCTCCATGCAGCTGGAGAGCAAAAAGATCCATTCCACATATGTAGTTTTATAGTATTATGATATGTTTGCTGCAGACAGTGCAAGGAAATCAGTGCTCGACTGGCCGACGCGGTTGGGGATCATCAAGGGGGTGGCGAGGGGGCTGTTGTACCTCCACCAGGACTCGAGGTTGACGGTGATACACCGGGACCTCAAGGCCAGCAACGTGCTGCTGGACGCGGAGATGCGGCCCAAGATCGCCGACTTCGGCATGGCCAAGATCTTCGGGGACAACCAAGTCAAAGCCAACACCAAGCGCGTGTCGGGACATAGTGAGTAATTTGAACACTTTACTGAATTTTCAAAAAGAAAAGGAATTTTTTGTTTTAAGTTGGTAGTTAGCGCACTCGATAGAAAAATGTGCCATCTTTTTTTTTTGAGAAAGTACTCGTATTCAGATTACAGCAGTACAAAGGAGCGTACACAAACGAGTACAAAAACAAGCGTACGGACTGGACAGCTGTCCACCCAAGAGCCCAGAAGCTCCGGAACCGAAAAAGAAGGGACTGTCTATTTGACATTTGACTGCTTTTCAATTCGAAAACAGTCAAATTTCCCGACCAATCAACACAGTACACCTGTATTAGCAGGAAAATCACCAAAAAACAGAAAGGAACGCCTATACGGGTCGGGTAAACATCTCACACGGTTCGTCCTGGACCACATAGCACATGCCAGCAAGCTTGCAACGCACGCAAAGACCAAACCCCTCGACAAAACACGCCCCTCCCCCCTCAACCACTAGACAGATCTCACCTAACAGGGCTAGAACAAATCTGGGAGCCGCCCATGGGAGAGGCGGCCTGTAGGGTAACGCAGCAGAAAACGAAAATTTTCCGACCTACGCACCAGCCCAGGACCACTATGGAGACTGCATACAAGGTTTGATCATTTTCGTTACCGACTCGTAGCGCAGCGGAAGTAGAGTCGATGACGATCGGCGGTGCAGATCCCCGCAGCTAGGATTTACAACCTCCCAACCGCGAGGATGTACTCCCTCATCTGCCCCTCGGACAGCCCTCCGGGAGGCGGTCGAACAGTCCCCCAGACGGTGTCGCGGACAGCCCTTCGGGAGGACCTTCAAAACTCGAACGGTCACTCGGACAGCCCTTCGGGAGGACTCACAGAACTCGGACCGTCACTTGGACAGCCCTTCGGGAGGCACTCTCGAACAGCCCCTCGGGCACTAAGATCGAAACTACGACCTCTCTACAGAGTTGCACACATACGGTGTCAGCTATCCGGCAGGGCTTCGCCGTCCAGAACTAGTTCCTGCCGGAACCCAGACAGCCTTTCGGCTCTACGAAACTCTTTTCGTGGGAGGGAGAGAGAAGCCAGATAACATCTTGGCATGTGTATGAGAGCAAGGGATGAGTGTGGAGGGCTGCCCCTCCACTTCTATTTATAGGAAATCCCAAGGGGTAGGGTGGTTTTACAAGAAAACCCAAAAAGCACATGGATGAAGTCCTTCCACAAGGACCCAAATGTGAAACCAAGGCACAAGAGGGGGCTCCAAGGAGGAGTCCCCATGTGGCCAGCCACACCTAGGAGGGGCCCCCCCATGGGAGCCCTCATCCATCCACATCACCTTCTAGAAGCCTTTAGCAAAAGCCCTAAAAGGTGGCTTTCCAAAAAATTCCAAAAAGCACTTTCACTATTCACGACGACATTTTTCAGCGTCCGTTCGAACTGAAAATATTTATGTGGGCTTAGAACATTTCCAGTACCCACTAAAATAATTTTCAATGCGTTCTGGAACAATTCCAGTTTAGTGATTTCATCTGCGAAAAGCATCTGAAGCGGTTCCGGCAGCCCCGGAACATTTCCGGTTTTTCTTCCAGAAAATTCCCAGAAGTTTCCAGAATGATTCTGGCATCCTCCAGTAATTATCAGGCATGTGCCGAAACCATTTTGACTTAATGGTATCCCCTGAAACAACTTTTCAGTTTCACCAGAACTCATCCGGTGACCTCTCTCTGCGGAACTTTTCCGCTGTCCGAAACTTTTCGGTGTCCGAAACTTTTTCGGTGATTTTCTCTCAGACTCCCTGTCTAGTATTCAGCAGATAGATGACCCTTAAGTGTGTGACCCTATAGGTTCGGTGAAGTATAGACATGACCTGGAACCCCTTCCGATCAATGATCAACATCGGAGCCGTGGACACCCATATTGACCCCTATACTCACACGAATGAATATTCGAGTGAACCTCCAGTTGCCGTGTGCTATTCCTGTTGCTTCGCGATATGTTACAAATACCCGAGGTGAGACATGTAGGCATTCCCGTGGATCAACAACTTGTCCACTATGCTAGTTACCTCGTTACCGGTATTGTTCTCTTTTCTCGTTACCGTGTTCCGGCATCCCCGTGATCAAATCACAAAGTGTCTGGCCAGACGATGATGGATACCGTAACACTGAGAGGGCCCAGAGATATCTCTCCATCGTCGGAGGAGCAAATCCCAATCTTGAGCTATCAAGTTACTTGACATACTTTCCCATGAACCCGTAAGCCGCCGTAATAGCCATCCATTTACGGATGACGTTTAACAAACCCCAAAGTTCATGAATCAAGCATGAAGAAACTCGATACTCTCATGGTCTGAGGAATCATGCAAACGTTAACTATCTCTGTGTTATTAACCATTAACTCATGACGAAAGAATCTCATAGTATAACATCAATCGGGTCGATTCAACACAAATGTTCTTCTAACACTGTGCCCTCAAAGTTGCTGGCATAGACATGCCCATGATCAGGAAAACAGAACCATCATGCAACACTTGAGCTAGTCTTAGAGGCCAGACTAGGAATACATTTTACCGTTTATTATCCCACACGTGCATATGAGTCTTCCTCCGAGCCTCGTTTTATTTGCAGACTCGAGAATCATTGCAGTTATAGCATGGAACATAAACCTAATTATGAACAGGGAGATAATCAATAACATTTATTATTGCCTCTAGGGCATATCTCCTACAGACTCCCACTTGCACTAGAGTCAATAATCTAGTTAATGCTAATGCACTTCACACCTGTGGCACACCGGTGTAAATATGCTTCGCTTGTGGTATAGCCTGATGTCCAACGGATCTGACGACTTCAGCTCCGTGTGTATCTTTGCATATCCTCGCGTTTTCACGCTTTCACAAAATTCATATTTTGTGTGGACTTGGCTTTGTATGTATGCGAATCACAGGTCGAACCTGGGTTCCTCAGACTGAGTTATGCAGCAACTACTTGCAGTAGTGTCCCATTGACAAAAGCCATCTTGGAACCATACTAAGTTCATGAATGAACTATATGATTCAACATCTTCTTTGTCACTTTAAAGGCGGCAACATACTTCGCCTCTGTTATAGAATTCGCCACAGTAACTTGTTTGGAACATTTTCCAACTACCGTGCCACCATATTGTGTATTGCACAAAAACCTTAACTTAAATCAAAAATCGCTTGGAGCATGGATGAAGACTGTATCGATGTAACCTTTTACAACGAACTCTTCATGATCTCTGCTTGCGAGAAAACATGTCATCAGTGCTACTATAGTACTCAATGACCCTTTTTCACTGTTGTCCCTTGATCAATACTTTTGATCACTTTGGTATCTATACTCGCAACAACTTTGGGAGTATTGGACATATCTGGTTGTTTTTACATACCATGGAATACATGATTAATCCAAACACAAGAGTGTGTGGAATCTCCATCATGTATTTTGCTCATCAGTGTTTTGGGACACCGAGTCTTGCAAAAACTCTTTCCATGTGACTTCGGCAAGAATCACTCCTTGACGTTTTTAATGCTAAAAGGTTTTAGCATTTTGTCAATATGTATCTTTGCTCAGCCCCATCAGGTAAATCTATCTCCATAGATCATCATGCCTAATATTAAGGCTATTTAGCCCAAGCACTTCATTGAAAAACTATTTTTAAATGAAGTCCTAATTCGTGTCAAGAATATTAATTCCAATTAACAATGTGTCAAGCACACAAGGTTTTTAGAAATGTTATTATGTTCCCACTTACTTTCTTGAATCACAAGCATCTTCGTTACCCATTGATGAAGTCAAAACCCTTTTAACCATATCATCAAAACACGAAGATTCCAACTCCATTTTGCTCTCTTCTATCCATCGCTGGAACTCTGAAGTTTGCATACTTACTAGCATCCTTTGGACTGACAAAATACCTTGGATTGTATCACATGCAAGTCCTTGGTTTTATTTCCATCGGATGGAAATCCTTTCGTCATCCTTGTTTCATATCTCATGATTGAAATATGTATTAATTGCTAGTTCAACCCGAACCGACTTTAAGCATCGCTACGGTGAAGTAACCTCATCGTAGTCAACTCCTTGAACTTGTATATTGCAACAAGTCGAGCTTTATGGATAAAACATTTTTATTCGTATCAGTTATAGTTCCATAAATATTCGTCAGACTCTAAGTCTTCCGAAAGGTGTATCAAGGTTTTAATCTTGAATCACTTATATGGAAACTATCTCGGATTGTATTGGCATTTAGTCAATTCCGGAGTCAGGGCCCACCAATGCTTCCTTGTGTATCGTAGGTATACTGTTGTCTAACAACAATATCTCGTTTGCGCACCTGAGAGGTTTGCACGAGCCTTTGCCTACGTGGTTCAGCTGCAAGTTCGACCGAATTCCATACATTTTATTGTAGAGACTTCCGTATCAGTCGCAGTAGGAAACTCCAGAATTACTTCCAAGGTCTCTTTCCTTTGACCTGATGACGAAGATACTATTTATCTCGTCGAGTTGCACTATTCTCCCACTCACCTTTTTGAAAGAACCATTTTCTTCAAAAAGCATACCGTTCTTTGTGGCAAACCTATTTGCCTCGGTATAGTGAGGGAGGAATACCCAATGACTTGGGATAACCTACAAAGTAGCACTTGTCTGATTTGGAATAGGTTTATAACCTTTTACACAAGCCCCATATTCCAAATGTTAAGAAAATATATAACATGGTTGGGCGTACCATACCATGGTGTCATTTCAACAGACCTGATGGAGCTCTTTTCAGTGTAAAAGCCGTAGTCTCTAAAGCATCACCTTTTAAAAGGGATAATGGCAAATTTATTTATGTCATCTTTGATCTTACCATGTCATAAATGGTTCGATTACATCTTCACGGACTTTCCACTCACAGTGGTGTTCCGGGAGGTGTAAGTTATGAAACTCTTTTCACAACTCATCAGACATTCGCTAAACTTGTAACTCAAATATTTCTTTCTGCAATCGAATTGTAGAAACATAATTTTCTTGTTACAATAACTTCTACTTCATTTTGAAAACCTTTCAAATGATTTCAAAAGATCCAGACTTACGTCTCATCAAGTAAATATCCATATATCTACTTGAGTCATTTCTGAAGATAGATAAATCCACTACTTGCAACAACATTGATTGGACTACATACATCAAAATGTATGATCACCAATAAGTTCTTTGCTCGTTCCTTATGGCCTGTGAACGGTATTTCAGTCACTTCACTTTTCGGAGGAAAGTTGCAAGTGTCAGATGATTCAAAATCAAACGACTTCAAAATCCATCATAATGGAATTTTCCATGCGGGTTTCTCCAATGTGACCAAGTGTAGCGCCACACTTGTGTGGTATTCTTTTAGTCTTGTGACATTTAGCGTCAGTGTTATGGATGTATCATATTACCATCAATATTCATAACATACGTCCCATCGAGGATGGAAGTATGGCCCTCATGTTATTCATAATACTGAACAACAATTGTTCTTCTATGAACAATTATTTTGCAACAAACATTGTGCAAAGGGCTAGAGTGTATGAAACTCTAAAATGAATTATGAAAGTAAACCCAGAGGTAATGTATTATTATTAATATTCATAACATACATCTCATTCATAATGAAAGTATGGCCCTTATGTTATTCATAACATCGAACATCAAAAGTTCTCTTATGAACAACCTTCTTGCAAGATACCTTATGCAATGGGCTAGAGTTTGTGAAACTTTAAATGAATTATGAAAATGAATACAGACGGTAATACACCGATGGAAGGTATAGTAACATTTACTATGTTCCCTGTGTATACCTAAACCTCATTTCTGGCTAGTCTTTTAGGCCATGGTAGTTCTTACATCGAGTTGCAACAGAAAGCAATCGAGCGGGTATCTTTGTGATTAACTCACAATACCCAAGAATCAGTGATTAACAATTTAATCATAATTCCCAAGGACTATATCTTTGACCAGCCTTCTATACATCAAAAACTTGTATGACATTCATACATGAGCTGGATATTCCAGTCTCCTTTCTTTCTGCCTTTATACTTCTAACAGTTTAACTTTCAGTATTTCTCCTACTCTCAGAAAAAGCACCGAACTTAAGAGTGGCGTTAGCCCCGGACTTCCTAGGCGTGAAAGTCTTACTAACACCCTTCGGACACTTCCTTTCTCTTTAAGTTGTTGTTTTATTCACCTTTCATCATATGACAGGCGTTCTTCTGGATCCCTCTCTTATCAGTCTAATGCATAGTAAACTCCTTTACTAATAGTTTGCAAACAAACATTGCTTTGGCTATCTCATATCTTTTAGCCTTTGTCTGTCTCTGAAAATAATTTTCAGATTCCATGAATATCACATAACAATCCAAACTTTCGAAGTTCGGGTCTCATGGAAGCAAATGTATTGCACTTGACTGAAAACGGAATTCTAGCTTTTGGATCGTAGGACGAGAGTCACATGATCCACAGCATAAGCGAGAGAATACCGAAAGTATGCGATAGGACAAAGTCCTTCTCGGCACACTTGAGGACAATCCTCACATTACGTTACCAACCGTAAAGTATTAACCAGATATTTAACAGCTATTCAATTTTAACAGGGAAGGTGGAAACGCGAGCCATTATTCTACAACTATTAAGCAAATCACACTTAGACAATGTTCAAAATTGATTGCACTGAGAATTAAAAGAATTAATTCTACAGTGCGCTCCCACTCAAATCAATATCTCTCATAATTGATTGTGAGTGATTCAAGATCCGCATTTAAATTCAACGCCATTGATGGTAGCATCACTGATGACGAAAATCTCAATCGGTAGGCAAACTTGCCAATCACATCTCTATGTGACTCTTGTTCATCTTTCGATGCGTGTGTTCCGAGCTCATGACTTTCATGCCTGAACGTCAAGACAACCAAGTGATCTCGCTGCGAGGTCTCAACTCACCCGCCTCACACATCCCTAATCGTTCGTACCCATGTTAGCATGTGATACCCCGAAAAGTTAGGTGCCGTGACGGTGCTACACCTGGGAGAACACTAACTACTTGATATTTTTGTGAGAGATCACCCTAATAAAAGCGACTACCGCGCAATCAAGAAGGGTGCAACATAAGGGATAAACATCTCAGGCAATTCATAATAGCATGATATGGTATAGCCCTTTCTGACGGAGAAGTCTTGTATTCCTTCGTCTTCGGCATTCATGTCGGTGATCACCTTCACGAAGATTGCCACCACCTTGTCGATGCAGCAGATAATATTGCTATCTCTATAGCTAATAAAATAATGCATTACACAAGGTTGACACACAGGTCATTTAAAGTGCAATCATATGGCTCCAGCCATCATGCCGAATCATGACACGCAGGTCATGTTAATCAATTTACATTATATAGTCATCTCATACATAATCAAATTATTATGAGCACCGCTATACCACATCACATGCACATGTAAACCCTCCTGCAAAACCAAGTTAGACGTCTCTAATCGGTTCATGCAAAAACTTGTTTTACGTGGCTTCTAAGGTTTCGAAACAAACCGAAGCTACCAACGTCCATCATCAAGTATGATAATCTAGGTCGCTAGATTAACAATGCGGGGTGTATGAAGCACGAGATAATAAAATCTCGAACCCCATACTAAACTTCGTCATACGCATGACCCCCGTGCAGATCATATCTGCATTGCCCTTTCGTCTGCGAAATTTCATCTTTCTTTTTAACTACGGTGGAATTCAATGAACTGTTAGCACTTCGTTGATCAATCAGGATCGCGGATTGCCAGAACCTTGAAACTCCACCATACTGTTATCAAGATCAGAAATATGCAAATTCCAGGGAAGCAACAAGAACATCAGGTAACAGATTTCATCTGCTACCCGCACAAATAATTTTCAGTAATAGAACTCATCTACTACCTAATTATATTGTGCAACACCCATACATCTCTATGTATTCTAGATCACAACCTGCATCTACGCATAGCACGGCTCATGATGCCACTGTAGGGTAACGCAGCAGAAAACAAAAAATTTCCGACCTACGCACCAGCCCAGGACCACTATGGAGACTGCATACAAGGTTTGATCATTTTCGTTACCGACTCGTAGCGCAGCGGAAGTAGAGTCGATGACGATCGGCGGTGCAGATCCCCGCAGCTAGGATTTACAACCTCCCAACCGTGAGGATGTACTCCCTCATCTGCCCCTCGGACAGCCCTCCGGGAGGCGGTCGAACAGTCCCCCGGACGGTGTCGCGGACAGCCCTTCGGGAGGACCTTCGAAACTCGGACGGTCACTCGGACAGCCCTTCGGGAGGACTCACAGAACTCGGACCGTCACTTTGGACAGCCCTTCGGGAGGCACTCACAAACAGCCCCTCGGGCACAAAGATCGAAACTACGACCTCTCTACAGAGTTGCACACATACGGTGTCACCTATCCGGCAGGGCTTCGCCGTCCAGAACTAGTTCCTGCCGGAACCCAGACAGCCTTTCGGCTCTACGAAACTCTTTTCGTGGGAGGGAGAGAGAAGCCAGATAACATCTTGGCATGTGTATGAGAGCAAGGGATGAGTGTGGAGGGCTGCCCCTCCACTTCTATTTATAGGAAATCCCAAGGGGTAGGGTGGTTTTACAAGAAAACCCAAAAAGCACATGGATGAAGTCCTTCCACAAGGACCCAAATGTGAAACCAAGGCACAAGAGGGGGCTCCAAGGAGGAGTCCCCATGTGGCCAGCCACACCTAGGAGGGGCCCCCCCATGGGAGCCCTCATCCATCCACATCACCTTCTAGAAGCCTTTAGCAAAAGCCCTAAAAGGTGGCTTTCCAAAAAATTCCAAAAAGCACTTTCACTATTCACGACGACATTTTTCAGCGTCCGTTCGAACTGAAAATATTTATGTGGGCTTAGAACATTTCCAGTACCCACTAAAATAATTTTCAATGCGTTCTGGAACAATTCCAGTTTAGTGATTTCATCTGCGAAAAGCATCTGAAGCGGTTCCGGCAGCCCCGGAACATTTCCGGTTTTTCTTCCAGAAAATTCCCAGAAGTTTCCAGAATGATTCTGGCATCCTCCAGTAATTATCAGGCATGTGCCGAAACCATTTTGACTTAATGGTATCCCCTGAAACAACTTTTCAGTTTCACCAGAACTCATCCGGTGACCTCTCTCTGCGGAACTTTTCCGCTGTCCGAAACTTTTCGGTGTCCGAAACTTTTTCGGTGATTTTCTCTCAGACTCCCTGTCTAGTATTCAGCAGATAGATGACCCTTAAGTGTGTGACCCTATAGGTTCGGTGAAGTATAGACATGACCTGGAACCCCTTCCGATCAATGATCAACATCGGAGCCGTGGACACCCATATTGACCCCTATACTCACACGAATGAATATTCGAGTGAACCTCCAGTTGCCGTGTGCTATTCCTGTTGCTTCGCGATATGTTACAAATACCCGAGGTGAGACATGTAGGCATTCCCGTGGATCAACAACTTGTCCACTATGCTAGTTACCTCGTTACCGGTATTGTTCTCTTTTCTCGTTACCGTGTTCCGGCATCCCCGTGATCAAATCACAAAGTGTCTGGCCAGACGATGATGGATACCGTAACACCGAGAGGGCCCAGAGATATCTCTCCATAGTCGGAGGAGCAAATCCCAATCTTGAGCTATCAAGTTACTTGACATACTTTCCCATGAACCCGTAAGCCGCCGTAATAGCCATCCATTTACGGATGACGTTTAACAAACCCCAAAGTTCATGAATCAAGCATGAAGAAACTCGATACTCTCATGGTCTGAGGAATTATGCAAACATTAACCATCTCTGTGTTATTAACCATAAACTTGTGACGAATGTATCTCATAGCATAACATCAATCGGGTCGATTCAACACAAATGTTCTGCTAACATTGTGCCCTCAAAATTGCTGGCATAGTCATGCCCATGATCAGGAAAACAGGATCATCATGCAATACTTGAGCCAGTCATAGAGGCTTGACTAGGAATACATTTTATCGTTTATTATTCCACACGTGCATATGAGTCTTCCTCCGAGCCTCGTTTTATTTGCAGACTCGAGAACCATAGCAGTTATAGCATGGAACATAAACCTAATTATGAACAGGGAGATAATCAATAACATTTATTATTGCCTCTAGGGCATATCTCCTACACGGCCATGGCAGATCGGGGAGGAGGAGAAGAAGGAAGAGCAAACACAAAATTCGGAGAGGGGAATGTACCTGAGGAGAAGCAGCAGGGAGATCAACAACACGATCATCTACAGGTCAGCAAAAACAGTCGAACACCAACTCCCTCATCCATCATCTCTCTTCATGTACAAAACAGATAGATCAACATCAGAAAACATCCCACAAAATTCCATAGTGTAAAAAACCAGAAAATTACAGTGTAAATCCCCATGTAACTAGTCTTGTTCCTAACAGTTTACACTGTAAATTCCCCATAAATTCCAGTGTAAATCATACATTGTAAATACACAAATAATTACAGTGTAAATCATACACATCAGAAAAGATGAACATCGGAAAACATTTCAGGAACCTAGTCAATTTACAGTGTAAATCCCCGAAATTACAGTGTAAATCCCCATGTAAGGTAGTCAATTTCCAGTGTAAATCCTAGAAATTACAGTGTAAATCCCCATGTAAGCTAGTCAATTTCCAGTGTAAATCCTAGAATTTTACAGTGTAAATCCCCATGTAAAACCAGTCAATTTCTAGTGTAAATCCCAGAAAATTACAGTGTAAATCCCCATGTAAACTAGTCAAAATTCCAGTGTAAAATCCCAGAAAATTACAGTGTAAATCCCCATGTAAACTAGTCAAAATTCTTGTGTAAAATCCCAAAAAATTACAGTGTAAATTTCCAGTGTAAACTAGTCAAAATTCCAGTGTAAATCCCAGAAAATTACAGCGTAAATCCCCATGTAAACTAGTCTTGCACCTGAAATTCCAGTGTAAAATTCCCATAAATTCCAGAGTAAAGAAATGATGAAATTACATTGAAAAGTATACACTGTAAAATCCCCATAAATTCCATTGTAAGCATGTAGACAAAAGATGAAGTTACAATGTAAATCATAGACATCATAAAAAATCCCCATGTAAATCCGGTGTAAATCTAGTAAAAAAATCCAGTGTAAATCCTAGAAAATTACAGTGTAAATCCCCATGTAACTAGTCTTGTACCTAGAAATTTCAAGTGTAGATTTCCCATAAATTCAAGAGTAAAGAAAATGGTGTAATTATATTGAAAGTAAACTTTACAGAGTAAAAAATGCAGTGAAGACAAATGATGTACTTACAGTGTAAATTACATAGTAAATTAAACTGTAAATGCAGACTTACAATGTAAAATATGAAAATTATACTGTAGCTACCTGGAAATTTTCCACTGTAAAACCCCTAGAAATTCCAGTGTGAAATTAAACATGTAAAAATCCAGTGCAAAGCTAAGGGTTTTTACACTGTAAGTACCTAGTAAATTGCAGTGCAAAACCCCTAAAAAAATACATAGAAAGAAGCATTTAAAAAAAAACTTTCATCTATTACTAAATGCTTTGCTGCTCATGATTATGTTAACACTGACATTCTACTTTCCAAATGTCACAGGAGAGGAGCTTGATGAGGGTAGTAACTGAAGAGGATCTACTAAGATTGTCACAGGAAGAACTCATACTAAATGTGAGATGCAATTGCTTTGGGAATATGTTTAAAATACATAAAAGGGTAAAAAGCTAACAATATTATGATGCAGGAAACATTTTCTTTCACTGCGCTCCTTCATTCCGACATTATATACAAGGTAAAAATCCCAAAATCAAAAAAATACCAGGTACATTCAGGAGATGTCTAAAAAAGAACTTGTGATGAACCTTGCAGGTACATTCATGAGAGAGATCTACGAACATTACCGAAACTATCTAAAAAAACTCCAGGAGCAAATCAGATGACAGTTTCATCAGAACAAGAGATGACAATGTAAGCAAAGCAACAGCTGAATAACTATTACAAGAAAATGCCGAAGGAAAACACACTAACAATCAATAAACTTACCTTGCAGACACTGGAGGCAGAATTGCATCAGGAAATGCCAGCAAGCGAAGATGGGGGAGGAGAATCCAATCCCTGGGACACAAACCTGTTCTACAACATGAATCTGCAACAGGAACCATCTTCTGCAAAATCATTAGGCACGAAAGGTTCACCCCCAGAATCTGCACTCTCTAAAGATGATACTATATGAACATCCCGATGAGAGGCTTTCTGTAGCTTACCCATTTAAACCTGTAAACAAGAAGGAGGACAAAAAGGAAAAAAGAAGTTAAATAACAGTGAAAGGCATCCAATTAAAACTTAAAAAATCACTGTAATCTAACTGACAATTACAGTACTGAACCATAGAAACTATAGAGTAAAGTTGGCGAAAAATAAAGTTAGCTGAAGCATTTGAAAAGTCCTATAGTACCAACCCAAGCAAAGTACAGTGAAATTGTTGGGTAAAACTACATTCAAATTACACTTTCAATCCATTGTAATTACACTAGGATAATTCACACTGGAAAAAATTAGGTAAAAAAAACTGCAAGTCTGGGACAAAGTGCACTGTAAGCTTGGGATAAAATTACACTATAAATAATGTGTAGCTTACACTGTAAACTTGGGACAAATTACCCTGTAAAAATTGGATACATTACACTGTAAGTGCAGGACAAATTACACTGTAAATTTGGGACAAATTACACTGTAAACATTGAGTACATTACACTGTAAGTGCAGGACAAATTACACTGTAAACTTGGTACAAATTACGCTGGGATTACACCGTAAAATTTGGCTAGAATACACTGAAAAGTGCTATACATGAAGGGGGGCATGTACATAATCCCCCAACTTCCTTCAGAAAATTACACTGAATGCGCTGTCACAAATTACACTGAAATTAAACTCAAAAAATACATGCCTGCTTGAACTCAAAACATCATACAAACATCTTAGGTGAATTACACATCAGCATGAGAAAAAACCTAACCCTGTATAGGCACAAAAACAAGCTACACAGCTGCATACAGCAGCAAGCATCAGGACATAAATAGACCAGAACACAAAAATCCGCGGAATCACGCACCTAAGGGGGGGTCACATCTACATAATCCTGCAAACTACAACAACCCACGGACAGGAGACAGGAAAACAACCACCGCATCTACAACTACATCAGTGTCGTGGGGAGGCGCACAAATCACGCACCTCCACCTCCAGCAGGGAGTCAACCATAAAATCATGCATCTATTATGCATCTCCAACTACAAAACAGGTGCTCGGGAAGACACACAAATCACGCATCTCCAACTCCGGCAGGGAGTCAACAAAATCATGCATCTACAACTACAAGCAGGTGCTCGACGGCACACACAAATCATGCATCTCCACCTCGAACAGGGAGTCAACAACATCATGCATCTACAACTACAACAGCGCGCGAGACGACAGGGACGACATGAACTCACCTAGATCTGGAACCAAAACGCAAGCAAAAAGCACACGAGCAGAGAGCGGGAGAGAGGAACAACCAACCGCGACACCGGGGATCCAAGAGAAAGGGAACCGAAATCAAAATCGCGCGGCGAGAATCGCCATGGACGGAGAGAATCGCCTGCTGTGCTACGCCGCTTGAGCTCGCCCTCGAGCTTATCGAAACAGAGCGTCCAGAATGGGGAAAGTGCAAAAGACACGCTCTCCCAAATTCAAACAAGAAAAAACCAAACAAAGCCGGGCCGGCGATAACGGGCGGACAGAAAACCGCGCCCAGCAAAAAAAATGGACCCGGAAACAAACCCGAACAAAAAACAAAACCAGCGCGAATCTCCGCGCAAAAACGGACGGACAACGATTCAAATGACGATGAATGGCAAAACACTCAGCTGTAAAATAGCAAATCCGAAAAAGAAACGAGACGAAGCCGCTGGAAGATCCGAGTCACCACCTTCTCCAAGACGCCGCGCCGAGCTCCGTCGCCGGAACAGGAACCCACCGGACGCCGAAATGAAGCCAGACGGAGCACCATCGCCTCTATGGGCTTTAAGAGCCGCAGTAGCCACCTGCTAAAGCAGGATCCGATTGGAAATTGTCCGACACAGCCGGGGCACCACCCCGTGCTCCCCTGCCTTCGGGTCTGTCTCCTGCCGGCCACCGCCGAGGAAAAGAAGCAGCGCCCCCAGCCACACCTCCAGCACACCCACAGCCACCAGCATGCCACAAAACTCGCCGACGCCATCGCCTGCAGCCGAAGCACCGGACGACGCCGCGCCGGCCCGCCCCTGTACCCATCCTCCAGGATTCCTCGAAGACGCCGGAGCAACGCGCCAACGAGACGGGGAGGAATCCAGAGGACAAAAGCCAATAGCACAGCCGACTCCACCGCCACATCGGCCGCGCCCAAGCACACCAGCCCCACAAGCTCACCGGCGCCGCCGCTCAGGACGTCACCAAGGAGGAACAAGAGCTGTGGGGATTTTATTCCAGAACACGGCAGCGCAGCCACCTCCAAAACGCCGCCGCCGGAGGACCTATCCCTACTATATACACGCGCCCGACACAGATCCGGGGTTCCCCCCCTCTCCCACCACCGCAACGGCGGCCAGAGAGGCAGGGAACCGGCGGTCTGGACGGCGGCTGCACGAGGGAAGCAAGCCCCTTCTTTTTCCCCTCTCACAACACTGTAGCGGAGAGAGAGGCAGGGAATCGAGTTATACCACGTGATTTTTCAAATGTGCCATCTTTTCTGACAAAAAAATATGTGTGGATAGTGGCTACATTGCTCCCGAGTACTCGGCAGAGGGCGTCTTCTCGGTCAAATCCGACGTGTACAGCTTCGGTGTGCTGCTGCTGGAGATCGTGAGCGGCATTAGGATAAGCACAACCAATGGCATCATGGAGTTTCCCAGCCTGATAGTCTATGTAAGTACCTGCATTTACACTTCTAGTGCCATACAAGAATTTATAATACTAGCAAGAAAAGAAAAAGAATAATGTTTGGTTTGATTGTTTCATGGAGGCATGGCACCTGTGGCGGGAAGGGAAGGCAGGCAAGCTGGTAGATCCATCCATGGCAGAGAGCTGTGCACATGATGAGGCATTGCTCTGCATCCACGTCGGGCTCCTGTGCGTGGAGGACGACCCCAGCAGGAGGCCGCTCATGTCGTCGGTCGTGTCCATCCTGGAGAACGGAAGCGCGTCGGTGATGGCATCGGCGTCTCTCCCGGCACCGAACCAGCCAGGGTACCTCGGAATGATGGAAGAGAAGATCCAGAGGACCGATCTCGAGAACAGCAGGAACACCATGGCCATGACCGTTCTGCAAGGCCGGTAGCACACTAGTAACTGCAACTTTCTTCTTCAGAAGGAAGGTGCACTAGTCCTAGCGTTCCATTTTACCTTTTTTTTTTTACCGTAGGAAACCCAAGATTTGGAGAGCATTTTTGTTACATATACAAGTGAAAATTGTATTTACAGGAGTGTTGAGTTGATCAATATTGAAATGGATGGTCTGAATGCCTTTATGAATTTGAATACTATAGCTGGTTGGACTTCCAGAAATATATTCAGAGAACTTCTGTTCAGAAGTTCAGAGAAACCATGAAGTTAAGCAGAAGAACAGAGATGCCTTGATTAATCTGAGAAAATAGCCAGATATTACACAAACACCATCTTGTAGTGTACACACACCAACTCCTCATCTCGACTCGCCCTCACATGCAACATCTATCAGACCGGACTCAATCTCAAATCGGGAAGAAGCAGAGATCGACGACGACACACATGGAGCAGCATCCATCAGCCATGAAGTTGTCGGCCAAGCCCGCGCGTGCACGCACGCGCTAGAGCTAGAGGTTGAGCTGACTGCGCTCACTTGCCGGGGACGAAGTTGGTGGCGAAGGCCCAGGCGTTGTTGTTGACGGGGTCGGCGAGGTGGTCGGCGAGGTTCTCGAGGGGGCCCTTGCCGGTGACGATGGCCTGGACGAAGAAGCCGAACATGGAGAACATGGCGAGGCGGCCGTTCTTGATCTCCTTCACCTTGAGCTCCGCGAAGGCCTCGGGGTCCTCGGCGAGGCCCAGGGGGTCGAAGCTGCCGCCGGGGTAGAGCGGGTCCACGATCTCGCCGAGCGGGCCGCCGGCCACGCGGTAGCCCTCCACGGCTCCCATGAGCACCACCTGGCAGGCCCAGATGGCGAGGATGCTCTGGGCGTGCACGAGGCTGGGGTTGCCGAGGTAGTCGAGGCCGCCCTCGCTGAAGATCTGGGAGCCGGCCTTGAACCAGACGGCCTCGCCGAACTTGACGCCGTTCTGGGCGAGCAGCTCCGGGAAGACGCAGCCGAGCGCGCCGAGCATGGCCCAGCGGCAGTGGATGACCTCCAGCTCCCGGTTCTTGGCGAAGGTCTCGGGGTCGGCGGACAGCCCCGCGGTGTCCCAGCCGTAGTCGCCGGGGAACTCGCCGGTGAGGTAGCTCGGGGGGTCGCCGGAGAGCGGGCCGAGGTAGAGCACGCGGTCGGAGCCGTACCACGGGCTGCTGGACGCCGCCACCTTGGGCTTGCCCGCCGTCTTGCGCATGGTGATGCGGCCCTCGCCGAAGGGCGCCGCCCTGGAGGCCTTCACCGGGGTGCCGGCCATCGCCGGGGAGGAGAGCGCCATGGTCGCGGCCGCCATTGCGCGCTGCGTACTAGCTAGCTTGCTTGCTTCGGGTGAGCTGAGGCTGAGGCGCTGGTGGTCGTTGGTGCTGTGGAGTGAAGCGGGAGCTCGCCGCGTTTATATAGGAGGCGGGCGCGATCGGGTCCTTATCCCGGGGAATCTTATGCCGAGTCGCCATTGGCGCGCGGGGCGCGAGGCGGGCGGATGGGGTGGCTGAGGTGGCCGCGCGCTGGCCACGGAGCTGGGGGAACTCGGGATTTTTGCCGGGGCTCCGGTGGATTTCGCGCGGTGGAGATGAGCCGAGGGGGCGACGGGGTGCGTCGCGGGCGCAGCCCACATGGCCGCGTGTGGGGCGGCTCGCCGATGTGGCCGCGCGCTGGCCAGGGAATTTCCTTCTCGCCGCGCCGGGCGAGCGGGGACGGACGGTGATGATTTTGGCCGTTGCGCACGGTGCGTTCTGAGGCTGCTGATGCCGTGCTGCTGGCCGGAGGACCCCGGGAGATCATATTTGCCGTTGGCTGCTTCTGCCGGCGACGTGGCCGACGTCTCTACTTGTTTTACGAAGTGCACAATCTTAGCCGGATCATGACGAGCAACCAAGGGGACGCCAATTTCAAACTAAAATTAAATATGTATGAAGATGTGAGCGACTTAACATATCTGGGCTGGGTATCTTGTTCACACAAATACATGGTAAAATTAACATATCTGGGCTGGGTATTGTGGCCAATTACTAGCATCTAGTGAGGCTTGTCCACAATACCCACATGTCATATTTAGTCATCTTTAGGTCATTCCAGTGTATCCTACTACTCCGGAGCACGTTTCACCATCATTGCCTGAAACGAAAAATCAAAAACCATCATTACTTTTTCTCTGATTCAGAACGTAACTGACCTGCCCAATAATTTATACTAGTGGTTGGGGCGTGCCATTGGCGTTTATGTGCGCACTTATCTAGCTTACGCACATCCGTGGGTCTAAGTTGATCCTTGATGACACTTATATACAGCAAAAGTGATTTGACTACAGGTGAATATAGCTATTGGACATGATGAGGGGGTGCTCCTCTGGTGGCGCTATTCTTGGCACTAATCATGTTGCCGTAGTTGTTTATGCCGCAACTCTATTGTGAGCAACAAAAAATAGCAGCTCCTAGAAAACATTTGTCATAGCTCTTTTAAATCACATTCATACACCTCTTATCAAGAGACTGAATAAATTATTCATTGCCAAACCTGAAAGTGCCATTCATGCACATTGAATATTCATAACTGAAATAGCACCTCACATTAAGGTCAGTGAACTATGGGAAGAAGAAAAAAGCGAGCAACAACCGATCATCTTCAAAACATGAAGAAACCGGGTCATGAAACTGAAAAAATGGGGCAGCAGAACCCTCACCTCATAATGGACCTTGTGTTTCTTGTCTCTCATGCGGGTTCTGCAGAATAAGATTGTACAACCAAGCAGCAGGAAATCAATCTTAGTTGCACACAGAAAAACATTTTTTTGGTGGAAGAACCTTGTATGGTGACTATTGTTCTATTTAAGAAATAATATATTTGTAAGAAAGAGAAACATCTTTCTCCAAACAAAAATGAAAAGGTAAAATATGATCAACACTGCAACAAAATATTATCTCGCATCACATGAAACAAATAAAGAAGACAACAAAACTGATTTTGCAGAGAGTCCATTTGTTGGACAACGAACCTGTTTTAAGAAGAAAAGTACATATTAAGGATTTAAGGTGTGCATACAAAATATGGTAGAAAAGCAGAGTTTGCTTGTAAATGTTAACTTTTATCTCTTAAAAAAGTTTCAACACTGGAGCTCTCATGTTATATCATCCCTCGTCAAAAAGTAGTACAAATACACCCAGATAATGAATAGCTATATTAAATCTCACAGAAAAGGTGCTTCAGCAGTATAGATGTTTAGAAAAGCACATACTACTTTGTCTTCTATTTATTTCTTAACATGGAGGACAATGCAGACCATATAAGCAAACAATTAAGCACAAAGTTGCTCCATTTTCCATGTAATAAACTTCATCATCCATGTGGTAAAGCTGTAAACCTTTAAAAATCTAATGAAAATCCAATGAGTGGGTGCATAGAAACTGATTTGTGTAATCATTAGAATTATGCAAGAAATTAAAATGCTCGAAATATGGATATTCTCATACAATATTCTCGTACAGAGTTGTGCATTGGCTACAGATAGTAAATGGAAATGATATATGATATTTCAGAAAAGACACCAATGAACATATATAATTGAAGAATTAGAAACTAAGACTAGAAATGTAGCACCTTTAACACAAAGGTAGGTTGGCAGTTAAGAGTATCATGCCTTGTTTCTGTTGCAAGGCATAAATCTGAGCGAAAATTAAAACCAATAAGAATCAATGTAGTTCCTTAATTTCCATTGCTTTTATTCTTATACTAGAAGGGTTGTGCGTGCTTGACTTCACCGTTGGTGTTGTTGAGACTCTTAAATTTCTTTACTCGCTCTATTTCAAAATATATGGTGTATTACTTTTTTGAAAGTTAAACCTCTTTAAGTTTGATCAAATATTGGTGTTATTAGATTCATCATGAAATGATTTTTCACATATTTTTTTAATATTGTGGATGTCGATATTTTTTACTCTGAACTTCGTCAAAGTTAAAGAAATTTGACTTTCCAAAAAACTAATATCCCTTATATGTTGAAACTGATGGAATATTTAGTTAGCCGGTGGGGGAGATGATGGAGTGTATTTTATGTTTATTTGGTGGGCCTTTCACGATGTGATTTTGTGTTATCCGCTAATCAACCCATATTTATGTGGGATTTTTTTTTGCGTAGGTGGTTGCATGTATTATATTCGTGCTATAGTATCACATGGTGGCGCTTTTTTCTGGATGATGGGAGTCAGTGAGGGGTTGATATGTTTTTATAGGCCGGTTGCTGTTGATTGATTTAAAAAATCATTGGCCCGATCAAAATCGTATATCAAATTCAAAATTGAATAACTCAATTAAATGAAAGAGCTTTAAAATTAGGTAACACAAAGAATTAAAATAATTAAATGGGGGAGCTCCTTGAAAAATTGTTGACCCGGTCAAAATCGAGTGACCCAGTTCTAAATTGAAGCCTCAATTAGTTGTGAAGCTTTAGAAATAGGAAGCACAGTGTATTGTATAAAAAATTGAATGAGAGAGTTTTGAGAAATCGTTGACCCGATCAAAATTAGGTGACCAAATTCTAATTGGAGACCTCAATTGATTGTGAGGCATCCAATCGTAGGGAGCTTAGTAATATAGTATATGTAGCTAGGGCCTAACTTGAGATTTCGCACCGGGGTTCCAATTTCATGGGTACGGCCCTGTATGACATTAGATACAGTGATTGCAAAATTCTTCATACCTAACGCAATTATCATGTCCAATCCTACCAAATCTGTCATAGTAACGCTACATACAAAATATAGTAACACATTATACAAAACATAGTATTTTGAAAATGTGTAGTAAATTACAAACTTGGATAGTAAAAAATTATTTTCAGAATTACTACATTTTGTACACCGTTTACTAGATTTTGTATAGGGCAGGAGTGTAGAATACGCTATTCTACACCGTTCCCTAGATTTTGTATATATAAGAAGCTACCTGACTATGAGTTATAGCACATGTATGCACTAATGGATTGAGTCTTCGAATGTACACTGTTCACACATTCCAGAACGTATCACATTATGAGCTGGTCGCATGTGACCTGATGGCATGACACGCCGAAGCTTTTCACACCTATGACTTATGTATTCAATTGGTTTGTTGAGCTATATAAGCTAATTGCATCTGTGGTGTTTAAGTATTGCCCTCAATGTGTATGCATGTCAAGTGAGACAAGCTAAGATTAGTTTTTCCATTTGAAATGCTTTGGAGCATATAGTTCTTCACTTATAGATGTATTGTAATTATGATTCTTACTTTGTTTAACATGACATGAACATGTGAGTTCTAGTTAATCTTTTTTGCTACTACACCTTAGTATTAGCAAGGATTTGACTTCCTTCCAATGATGTGGTGGTGAACCTCTCATTTGTCTTAAATGCTCTCCGAATCGTGTGGGAAGGTTCTACATCAGTTCTTCCTCCCACAAACCGTACCGTTTCCGATGGGGCCACACTGTTTTTTACTTCGTCTCCTCGGCACCGCAGCCCGATCGTCATTTTGTTGCCGCTATTTGGAACGTTGTAGTTAAAAGATGAGAAAATTCCTTATATAACACCGTTTTAAATATTGGTTCCCTATTTTAACAATGCATAAAAATTTCTTCCTTATATTTTCCCTTTCTAACACATCCGTCGGTTCTGTTAGGAGCAACCGTTAAAGTCTGCATTGACCGATCTCAGTTTTTTCTAGTTGGACGAAATTGCCCCTGTCCATAATAAGAAGGAGAACAAAGAAAAACAAAGCCCAAGCCGGCCTCAACCTCTCTCCCGAGTCCTGACCCCGTGACCCATGCTCCTTTCCCCTTTTTGTCCAACCTAGCGCGGCGGCGGCGAACCCTAGCGACAGCGGCGGCTTAGGGCTATGGATGGGGGTGTTGCTGCGGATCGAGACAACGCCAGGGAAGACGACCAGGGCGCAGCGGACGGGCCAAGCCTTGGCGCCGCTATGGATCCAGCGCTGGTGGCCGATGGCGATGGCGGGGCTGCGTCTGAGGAGGGGTCGGTTGAGGGTGCGACTGAGGGTGCCGACGGCATAGCTTCCGCAGGTGGCGGTGGCTCAACTGCAGCCGGCCTGGGCCAAGGCGCGGCAGTGGCTGGGGGATCTGCCGCCGTCGTGGCTAGAGACTCCGGCCAGGGCACTGCTAGGTCGGCCTCGACAGGTGCTTCAGAGCAGGGTGTGGCTCGTTTGGCCTCAGCTACATGGCCGTGTCCAGATGGGTAAGTGTCATTCGTAGGAGTTCAAGTGAATGCAATTGCTCTGTTTGTATTTTCCTCATTTGAATGCAATGTTAGTAGCAATACATTCCATCCAGTTGCAATTATCATGCATAGGTCTGTGCTAGTTTGTGTAGTTGTGTATTTGAGGCTAAAGCTTGCAATACTCATGCATAGGTTTGATGCAAAATTGTCTGCTTAATTCACAGGATGGATCCAAATTCAAGTTATTTGCTCAGAATTAAATTGTTTGGCAATCCAAAAAAAGCTCGGAAGGACATACGATGTTTTTGTTTTGAGAAGGTCATCAATTGTGACTTGACAAATTATAAGGATTTGGTTGAATCAATTGTAAAGCAGTATCCGCCGCGTTATATGGAAGTAGCACATGTGCAGTATTATGATGGTGATCTTAAAACCTGTCCAGAAGTAAAATCTGACCAGGATTTGATGCTTATGTTTGAAAAACACTCGGAGAAAAAGGTGCTGCATATGATCATTGCATATTGTGATCCTTCTGAACCATATGAGCCTATCACCGAGTGGCAAAGTGATGTGCATAGCGAACCTAACAACAATATAGAACATGAGGATGATACTACAAACAAGAGAAATGCAAAAGGGGGAAAAAGGTGAACTTTCCTGATTCTGAATTTTAATATCTTATATTATGCATAATTAATGTTGTTGTTTGTTGCCATACATGTATCAAATATTATCCATATGTACTGCTGCCATACATGCACTGCAATTTGACAACCATATTGTTATTTTAAGGGCCACAAGGAAGATGGAGCTTACTAAAAAGGATCAAAACAGTCCTAAGGTGCCTTTTGACAGCCCTGCAAAGGGCACTAGAAGCAAAAAATCTTACCTAGCCAGCCCTGCAATGAGCACAAGAAGCAAAAGAAGGCTCGACTCGTGAACTTCATATAATTTCTGTCACTTAAAGTCACTTTTGTTGACGCTCATGTCATGTTGTGTGGACTTGGACTCATGTATGTGAACCTAAAGTCACTTTTGTTGCTACTCATGTCATGTTGTGTGTACTTGGACTCGTGTATGTGAACCTAAAGTCAGTTTTGTGCTACTCATGTCATGCATATATGTATGGACTTGGACTATGTATGTGAACCTAGATATGATGCGAGACACTTTTGGGCTGCTAACATGATGTATGTGTGGACTTGAACTCATACATGTGAACCTGGATTTGTTGTAAGTCATATATGTGTAGTTGGATGTGAGCCTGGATGTTTATGTTTCCTGCCATTGGCAGATTTGAAAATTGTGTGTTGAATTATGTATATCTGAATTGTGTCCAGAGGATAGGACATCAAATTATAGGGGAGGTTCTGCCCAATTTTTGAAATAATTGTGTCGAGATATGAATTTTTTGCATGTTTGCAGGGGAGGTTCTCCCCAATTTTGCAATTAACAACAGGAAAAAGTTATTGCTTCTCATGTGAATGATTTTGGTCACAAGTTGCATCAGGGGTAAAATCATCTTTTCATGTGTCATTTAAAACCGTTAGTACTCAAAATAGACGGAAGTGTCACAAAGGGAACAAATTTTAGCGTTGTTGTTAGATAAGGAAGAAAAAGTTTTCCGGTGTCAAATAGGGCAAAAGAATTAAGCCAATGTTAAATAAGGAATTCTCTCTTAAATTTAAAGATCCCAAGCCGCCGACATCAAGGAGCATAGCACCGTACGAATGTTTTACTCTTTCTTTCTTGTGTTTCATACACGGGTTTGTCTTAATTTACATTGAAAACATGAGAGTTTCGAACCTCCTCTCGATGAGATAAGAGATGGTTGGCATTCGCAAAAAAAGATAAGAGATGGTTGGAGATGACAAGTGATTACTTTCCAACAACTAGCTGTCATAAATGCTTCTCGTAATACTCTTTGGTATGCAGACTATGCTAATTATATTGTTGCTAAATTTATACCACCTAGCTATACATACCAACAAAAGAAAAAAATTCTTCTTTGATTTAAGACAGTACTTTTGGGATGACCCACATCTTTATAAAGGAGTAGATGGTATTATCAGACGTTGTATACCCGAGCATGAACAGGAACAAATCCTACGAAAGTGTCACTCCGAGGCTTATTACGGAGGACACCATGTGGGAGACAGAACTGCACATAAGGTATTATAATCTGGTTTTTATTGGCCTACTCTTTTTAAGGATGCTCGTAAGTTTGTCTTATCTTGTGATGAATGTCAAAGAATTGGTAATATTAGTAGACGTCAGGAAATGCCTATGAATTATTCACTTGTTATTGAACCATTCGATGTTTGGGGATTTGATTATATGAGACCTTTTCCTTCCTCTAATGGGTATACACATATTTTGGTTGCTGTTGATTATGTCACTAAATGGGTAGAAGCTATTCCAACTAGTAGTGTTGATCATAACACCTCCATTAAAATGCTTAAAGAAGTTATTTTCCCAAGGTTTGGAGTCCCTAGATATTTAATGACTGATGGTGGTTCACATTTTCTTCATGGTGCTTTTCATGAATTGCTTGCTAAATATGATGTCAACCATAGAATTGCATCCCCTTATCACCCTCAATCTAGTGGTCAAGTTGAGTTGAGCAATAGAGAAATAAAGTTAATATTGCAAAAGACTGTCAATAGATCTCGAAAGAATTGGTCTTAGAAACTTGATGATGCACTATGAGCTTATATAACAGCTTATAAAAATCCTATGTGTATGTCTCCGTATAAAATGGTTTATGGAAAAGCTTGTCATTTACCTCTTGAGTTAGAACATAAAGCATATTGGGCAATCAAAGAACTCAATTATGATTTCAAACTTGCCGGTGAAAAGAGGCTATTTGATATTAGCTCATTAGATGAATGGAGAACCCAATCCTATGAAAATGCCAAATTGTTTAAAGAAAAAGTTAAAAGATGGCATGACAAAAGAATCCAATAGTGGGAATTTAAGGTGGGTGAATATGTTCTATTGTACAATTCTCATTTTAGATTTTTTGCAGGAAAACTTCTCTCTAAATGGGAAGGACCGTATATCATTGAAGAAGTTTATCACTCTGGAGCCATTAAGATCAATAATGCCGAAGGCACAAATCCGAGGGTGGTCAATGGACAAAGAATTAAGCACTATATCTCAGGTATGCCTATTAATGTTGAAACTAACATCATTCAAACCATGACACCGGAGGAATACATAAAAGAGACCTTCCAGAACACTGCAGAACCTTGAAAAGGAAGAGGTACATGATACGGTAAGTAAACTAACTCCAAAAATTCCATCAAAATTATTTCTGTCAGTTTTGGAATATTAGAAAAAAGTAAAAAAAAAAAGAAACACCCGAGAAGGCAACCCAGGTGCCCACTAGGCACCAGGGCACGCCTGCCCCTCCTGGCGCGCCCTGGTGGGTAGTGGGCCCCTCGGGAGCCTTCCTGACTCCGTTTTCCTCAGGAAACTTGTTTTGCAAGATAAATATTCTTCATATATACCCCGGACGTTTTGACCACCGCATAGCGGAAATATCCTCTGTTCTTGTTTCGTGCTGTTTTCTATCAGATCTGAAATCGTGTTGTCCCAAGACTCAGAAGGAGAGAGCTATGTTTCCCACTATATCGCAAATCCAAGGATCTATGGAGATGTGGATCATTATGGTTGGACCACGGAGGAAGAAGAAGATGTTGATTTGAAGGGAATGGAGGATGCCAGCTCAGATGAAGATGAAGTTCCACTACCTGAACCTGGAGATATGCACGTGGAATTCAAGAAGTCAAGTCTCCCAAA
Source organism: Thinopyrum elongatum (assembly GCA_011799875.1). Classification (NCBI taxonomy): domain Eukaryota; kingdom Viridiplantae; phylum Streptophyta; class Magnoliopsida; order Poales; family Poaceae; genus Thinopyrum; species Thinopyrum elongatum. Next base: position 445,450,014 of record CM022301.1, on the reverse strand, counting down.
CGGAGTAAACAAATCTAAGATCCAATTGATCCCGTCCCGTTTTCTGCAGAAAAGCAAGGAGGCATTATGTGAAAAGGTATTGAAGCTGGAGCAAGAAGTCGATGACTTGAGGGAGGAAAACTTCATCCTCAAACGTAAGCTGGAGAAGCTCACCACTTCATCATGCACTACTTCATCACCATCTCCATCACCAAAGAAGGATAGTTGAGTACACGGGTATGGGCACTCCCCATGGCTTGTGCCAAGCTTGGGGGAGATGCCCCGGTATCGTATCACCACCACCTCTATTATCTTCACCAGTTTTTAGTTTGATCCTTAGTTATTTCGTGATTTAGTTGAATAAAAGTTTAGTATGATCTATTTTCAAGTGCTAGTTTCATGATCTATCTATGTACTCGAGTCGAGAGTTATATAATAAAGATTAATTTGAGTTTTTGCTTGTTTACTTTTATGTTTCCATCAAAATTAAGAAAATAATGAAAAGGATCATATGCTAATCTTATGGAAAGTAATGACATTACATAAGGAAAAGTATAAGTGGTAAAATTTATTGAAAGTTGACAAACATAGCATTGGTCAATGATGCAATTCATGAAAGGATTAATAAGGGAAGAGAAGATTCACATGCAAATATACTATCTTGGACATCTTTTATGATTGTGAGCCCCCATTAAGTATTTTATGCCAAATTGTTGACGTTGGACAAGGAAGACAACGTAATGAATTATGTTTACTTATATTCACATAGATGTTATATTGTCATAGATCCTCCAACATGTGGTGCTTGCTCAATATATTTGCTATCCAAAAATCCGCACCAAGTAGAGATACTACTTGTGCATCCAAAAACCTTAAACCCAATTTCATGTTATGAGAGTCCACTACACCTACCTATGGATTGAATAAGATCCTTCAAGTAAGTTGTCATTGGTGCATAAAGTAATAAAAATTGTTTCTAAATATGTTTGATCTTTTATTGTAAGGGAAATTAAGCGTTGTACAAACTTGTGATGGCAAAGTAATAAAAGCGACGAACTGCATAATAAAGGTTGCTATCATAAGGGGCAATATAACATGACGTTCCTTTGCATTAAGAGCTTTTGCATCCAAAAACAAAAAGCGCATGACAACCTCCGCTTCCCTCTACGAAGGGCCTATCTTTTACTTTTATGTATCTACTTTTCATGCAAGAGTCAATAGTGTTCTCCTCTATTCTTTTTATTTTTCTCTTTTGCAAGCATCATGTGGTGGGGAAAGATCTAGGCACATATATCCAGTTGGATATGAGTGATCACGAGTTATTATTGTTGACATCACCCCTGAGGTGAATAAGTTGGGAGGAGAAATTATAAGCCCCTATCTTTCTATGTGTCTGGCTGAAACTTTTTGCTCCATATATATGTTATGAGTGTTAGAAATTATAGAAGACCAAATGATGGTTGAGTATGTTGACTTGCTAAAAAGCTCCGACATGAGACCCTTCCTAAAAATATGATGAATTGCAATTGCATTGTTGACTGAGAACATAGTTTGTTAGTTTTCAAGAAAGTTTATGCTTTGTACTTCGATGTTGTGATGAATTATTACTTGCTCATGAGAAGTTATATGATAATAAATATTGCTATTGTAATAATGATCATGATGCTATTATGTCCTTATTTTGTTTTTATCGACACCTCTCTCTCTAAACATGTGGGCATGATTATCGATATCGGCTTTCGCTTGAGGGCAAGCGAGGTCTAAGCTTGGGGGAGTTGATATGTCCATTTTGCATCATGTTTTACTACTTTATTTATGGTGTTTTTAATCAATATAACACTTTGTGGAGTAATTCTAATGCCTTTTCTCTCATAATATGCGAGGTTTACACAAAAAGGGAGAATACCAGTAGCTGGAATTCTAGACCTAAAAAAGCTATGTCAGAGATACCTATTCTGCACATCTCCAAATGAGCTGAAATTTTACGGAGATTTATGTTGGAATATATAAATTATTGGAGAAAAGAAATACCAGAGGGGGCCACCCAGGTTCCCACTAGGCACCAGGGCGTGCCTACCCCCCTGGCGTGCCCTGGTGGGTAGTGGGGCCCCTGGCCAGCCTCCGGTGCCCATCTTCTGGTATATAGGACTTTCGGGACGGAGCACCGCGTTCTCGAGGCGGAACTTGGCAGGAGCACTTTTGCTCTCTAGCGGAGAGATTCTGCCAGGGATACTTCCCTCCGGGAGGGGAAATCGGAGCCATCGTCATCAGCAACAACCCTCTCATCATGGAGGGCCAATCTTCATCAACATCTTCATCAACACCATCTCATCTCAAAACCCTAGTTCATCTCTTGTGTTCAATCTTTTTATCAAATCCTCAGATTGGTACCTGTGGGTGACTAGTAGTGTTGAGCACATCTTGTAGTTGATGCTAGTTGGTTTATTTGGTGGAAGATCATATGTTCAGATCTATTATGCTATTTAATACCCCTCTGATCTTGAGCATGAATATGTTTTGTCAGTAGTTACTTTTGTTCTTGAGGACATGGGAGAAGTCTTGTCATAAGTAATCATGTGAATTTGGTATTCGTTCGATATTTTGATGATATGTATGTTGTTGATTCCTTTAGTGGTGTTATGTGAACATCGACTACATGAAACTTCACCATCTTTGGGCGTAAGGGAATGCATTGTGGAGTAGTTACTAGATGATGGGTTGCTAGAGTGACATAAGCTTAAACCCTAGTTTATGCGCTATTCCTTAAGGGGCTGATTTGGATCCATATGTTTAATGCTATGGTTAGATTTTATCTTAATTCCTCTTTCATAGTTGCGGATGCTTGCGAGAGGGGTTAATCATAAGTGGGAGGCTTGTTCAAGTAAGAACAACACTCAAGCACCGGTCCACCCACATATCAAATTATCAAAGTAGCGAATGTGAATCAAACCAACATGATGAAAGTGACTAGATGAAATTCCCGTGTGTCCTCAAGAACGTTTTGCTTATTATAAGAGACTGTTCTGACCTTTGCTTTGCTACAAAAAGGATTGGGCTACCTTGCTGCACTGTTGTTACTGTTATTATTACTTGCTCGTTACAAATTACCTTGCTATCAAACTATTTGTTACCGACAATTTCAGTGCCTGCAGAAAATACCTTGCTAAAAACTACTTGTCATTTCCTTCTGCTCCTCGTTGGGTTCGACACTCTTACTTATCAAAAGGACTATGATTGAATCCCTATACTTGTGGGTCATCAGTAGGCGACGTCGTTGATCTTGGCGACGATGGGGAACATACCATAGAACTTGTAGGAGAGCTTGTGGTTCGCGCACGGGGCGATCGAAGTTTGGATGTATGGCTGCAGCTTGAGGAAGACTTGGTTGCCGACTTCGAATTGTCTGAAAGAGCGTTTTTTGTCGGCTTGGCCTTTCATGAGTTGGCGCGCTCGATGAAGCTGCTGCTGGATCACGCCTTGCATCACTGTGCTCTTCCAACCAAGACTGCAGCACGGGCACCGTACAGGAAGTCGTCGCCATGATCCCCAGTGCCTGGGTTCCCGTCCAAACATTGCCTTGAATGGCGTCATCCCGATCGCCGAGTGGTACGAGGAGTTGTACCAGAATTGTGCCAAGGGGATCCAGAAACTCCAGCCCTTAGGGCACGCCTATACGAAACACCACAAATAGGTCTCGATGCACTGGTTCATGCACTCCGTCTGGCCGTCCGTTTGAGGATGATTCGCTGTGCTGATGCACAGTTCTGTCCCTAGATATAAGTGAAGCACAGGAGCAACTGACTAGCTCAAAATATATAAGTGAAGCACATAGAGTATTCTAACAAATCATGATAAATGTGTCTCTCTCAAAAGGTGTGTCCAGCAAACAATGATTGTGACAAACTAAAAAGCAAACAAAGCCAAACTATGGTACAAGACGCTCGAAGCAAAACTCATATCATGTGATGAATAAAAATATAGCTCCAAGTAACATACCGATGAATTGTTGACAAAAGAGGGGATGACATACGGGGCATCCCCAAGCTTAGACGCTTGGGTCTTCCTTGAATATTACCTTAGGATGCCTTGGGCATCCCCAAGCTTAGGGTCTTGCCGCTCCTTATTCCTTCATCCATCGTGATCTCACCCAAAACTTGAAAACTTCAGACACAGAACTCAACAGAAACTTCATGAGATCTGTTAGTATAATAGACAAATTATAAACTTTAGGTACTGTTGTAAACTCATTAATAATTATTCTTGCATAATATCTACTGCATTCTAACTTTTCCATGACTTATACCCCCGATATAATCCATAGTATCATTAAAATAAGCACACTATACAATAAAAGTCAGAATTTGTATAAAACAGAACAGTCTGTAATGATCTGAACAAAACCATACTTCTGTAACTCTAAATATTCTGAAAAATTAGGAAAACATGGGCAATTTGTATATAAATTATGTGTAAAAATTTCAGCATATTGGTCTCTGAAGAGAACATTGTATTGAAGATTGAAGAGAGATAAAAAGTCATCTAGATACTAGCTATGGAGCTGTAGATCTATGGTGAACTACTCACACATCATCGGAAGGGCAGCAAGGTTGATGTACAAGCCCTCCATGATTGATTCCCCCTCCGGCAGAGTACCGAAAAAGGCCTCCAGATGGGATAACAGAAGAACAGAAGCTTGTGGCGGCGGAAAAGTTGTTTTTGGTTGCTCTTTGTTGATCTAGGGATTTATGGGAATTTATAGCACTGGAATTATGTCAATCGGAGCTGCGTGAGACCCACGAGCTTAGGTGGCGCGCAACCCTGGGGTGCGCAGTGTGATCTCGTGACTCCCCCGTAGATCTTCTAGCCTACCCCAAATATTTTAGGGTCCCTTATGGTCTAGAAAAAATCACCGTAAAGTTTCATCGTGTTTGGACTTAGTTTGATACTGATTTTCCGAAAAACCAAAAACAAGCAAAAAACAACAACTGGCACTGGTCACTGAGTTAATAGGTTAGTCTCCAAAAATGATATAAAATTGCATATAAACCATATAAAGAATCCAAGATTGATAAATAATAGAATGAAACAATCAAAACTTATTGATATGTTGGAGACGTATCAATAAGCATGGCCATGCGACGAGGATTAAGAGATAATCTGATTTGGGATTGGCATCACTGGAACGAGAAAGAGGCCAGGCTAGTGATACATCTTCGTCATATCTATAATTTTTGATTGTTTCATTCCTATATTCTACAACTTTCACATACTTTTGGAAATATTGTATATTATTTTTGCTACTAACATATCAATCTAGTGCCCAGTGCCAGTTCCTATTTGTTGCATGTTTTTTGTTTCGCATAATATCCATACCAAACGAAGTCCAAACGCGATAAAAATTTACGGAGATTTATTTATGAATATATGTGATTTTTGGGAAAAGAATCAATGCGAGACGATGCCCGAGGAGCCCACAAGCCCAAAGGGCGCACCTGGCATGCTTGTGGCACCCCTGTAAGGCAGTTGGTGCCCTTATTTCGCCGCAAGAAAGATAATTTTCGGATAAAAATCCCCTCAAAATTCAGCCCAATCGGAGTTATAGATCTCCGTGAATTTAAGAAACGGTGAAGGGACAGAAAACAGAAACGCGAAACAGAAGAGAAACAGAGAGAGAGAGAACCAATCTCGGAGGGGCTCGTACCCTCTAGGAGCCATGGAGGCCAAGAACTAGAAGGGAAACCCTCCTCCCATCTAGTGGGGAGGCCAAGCAAGAAGAAGAATGAGGGGGGCTCTCTCCCCCTCTCTCCCGGTGGCGCCGGAGCGCCGCCGGGGGATCCATCATGACGGCAATCTACACCAACAACTTCGCCGCCGTCAACACCAACTCTCCCCCGTCTATGCAGCGGTGTAACACCTCTTCTACCACTGTAATCTCTACTTAAATATGGTGCTTCATGCTATATATTATTACCCAATGATGTATGGCCATCGTATGATGTTTAAGTAGATTTGTTTTGTCAAATGAGTTGATTGATGATCGTGATTGGTTTGAGTTATATGTTTTATTTTGGTGCCGTCCTATGGTGCCCTCCGTGTCGCGCAAGCGTGTGAGATTCCCGCTATAGGTGTTGCAATACGTTCATGATTCTCTTATTGTGTGTGGCGAGAGTGATAGAAGCTTATACCCGAGTAAGGGGGTTGTTGCATATGGGAGTAAATAGGACTTGTTACTTAATGCTATGGTTGGGTTTTACCTTAATGATCTTTGGTACTTGCGGATGCTTGCTAGAGTTCCAACCATAAGTGCATATGAGCCAAGTACAGAAAGTATGTTAGCTCATGCCTCTCCCTTATATAAAATTGCAATAATGATTACTAGTCTAGTTATCGATTGCCAAGGGACAAATCTTTCTGTTGTGTTATAAGAAGCTTTCTACTAAATAACTAACTTTTATTATCTTGCAAATTATTCGTAGTTTTATTCTTGCTAAGTACTCCTAGTTTTATTTTTGCAAACTTATCCTATTACACCTACAAAGTAGTTTTATTCTTGTTCTAGGTAAAGCGAACGCTAAGTGTGCGTAGAGTTCTATCAGTGGTCGATAGAACTGAAAGGAATATTAATTCTACCTTTAGCTCCATGTTGGGTTCGGCACTCTTTCTTATCGAGAAAGGCTACAATTGATCCCTATACTTGTGGGTTATCAAGACCTTTTTCTGGCGCCGTTGCCGGGGAGCAATATTGTGGGGTTGATATTCTTGTGTGTGCTTGTTTGCTTTATCACTAAGTAGTTTTTATTTTCTGTTCTAAGTTGTTCTCTATCTTTAGATATGGATATGGAACACGAAATTAAAAAAAAAGTTGTACTTGCTACTCATGGAGATGGGGAACCTCCTAAAACCCTCGATGCTCGTTATGTGGAAAACATTGAATACTACTTTGATAATCCCGATGAATCCCCATTCAACTTGATAATGGGAGATACATTGGATCACCGGGAATGCTTTATGGAATATCGCTTGTCTCAAAAAGGGAAACACTCTTATGGGATCAAATTAAAATGTTGCGTTGGTATGCTTGAAATATGTGTTCTATGTATGATTATACTTGTTGCTCTAAGATGAAGGCTCCACACCTTCCCTTTCAATGTGAATTTAATGATAATGAAACCTTGGCTTCTTATACTAATGGTGTATATGATTACTATGATGTGGAACTGATGTTTACTACGCAACCTTCTTCTTGTAGACTCGTGTTGGGCCTCCAAGCGCATAGTTTTGTAGGACAATAGCAATTTTCCCTCAAGTGGATGACCTAAGGTTTATTAATCCGTGGGAGGTGTAGGATGAAGATGGTCTCTCTCAAACAACCCTGCAACCAAATAACAAAGAGTCTCTTGTGTCCCCAACACACGCAATACAATGGTAAATTATATAGGTGCACTAGTTCGGCGAAGAGATGGTGATACAAGTGTAATATGGATGGTAGATATAAGTTTTTGTAATCTGAAAATATAAAAACAGCAAGGTAACTAGTAAAGAAAGTGAGCAAAAATGGTATTTCAATGCTTGGAAACAAGGCCTAGGGTTCATACTTTCACTAGTGCAAATTCTCTCCACAATGATAACATAATTGAATCATATAACAATCCCTCAACGTGCAACAAAGAATCACTCCAAAGTTTCTATAGGAGAACGTAGGATGAAAACGTGCATCAACCCCTATGCATAGATTACCCCAATGTCACCTCAGGAATCCGCGAGTTGAGTGCCAAAACATACATCAAGTGAATCAATAGAACATCCCATTGTCACCACAGATATCCCATCGCAAGACATACATCAAGTTCTCAAATCCAATACTCAATCCAACATAACGAAACCTCAAAGAGCAAGACTCAATTCATCACAAGAAGGTAGAGGGGGAGAAACACCATATGATCCAACTATAGTAACAAAGCTCACGGTACATCAAGATCGTGCCAAATCAAGAACACAAAAGAGAGAGATCAAACACATATAGCTACTGGTACATACCCTCAGCCCTGAGGGTGAACTACTCCCTCCTCATCATGGAGACCATCGGGATGATGAAGATGGCCTCCGGTGATGGTTTCCCCCTCTGGCAGGGTGCCGGAACGGGCTCTCGATTGGTTTTTTGTGGCTACAGAGGCTTGCGGTGGCGGAACTTACAATCTAGGTTTCTTTCTGGAGGTTACGGGATTTATAAGAATTTTTGGCGTCGGTTTCACGTCAGGGGGGTTCCCGAGGAGTCCACAAGCCAGGGGGGCACGTCCTAGGGGGCGCCCCCTGGGCTTGTGGCCTCCTAGATCACTCCCTGGCCCAGCTCCGATGCTCCTGAGGTCTCTTTTGGTCCATAAAAAATCACCGTAAATTTTCAACCCATTCCGAGAACTTTTATTTCTGCACAAAAAATGACACTACGGTAGTTCTGCTGAAAACAGCGTCAGTCCGGGTTAGTTCTAATAAAATCATACCAAAACCATATAAAATTGTTGCAAACATGGCATGAATACTTCATAAATTATAGATACGTTGGAGACATATCATCATCCCCAAGCTTAATTCCTGCTCGTCCTCGAGTAGGTAAATGATAAAAGAAAGAATTTATGAAGTGTGAATGCTACCTAACATATTTATCAATGTAATCTTCTTTATTGTGGCATGAATGTTCAGATCCATAAGATTCAAAACAAAAGTTTAATATTGACATAAAAACAATAATACTTCAACCATACTAATAAAGCAATCATGTCTTCAAAATATCATGGCCAAAGAAAGTTATCCCTACAAAATCATATAGTCTGGCTATGCTCTATCTTCATCACACAAAATATTTCATCATGCACAACCCCGATGACAAGCCAAGCAATTGTTTCATACTTTTAATGTTCTCAAGCTTTATCAATTTTCACGCAATACATGAGCTTGAGCCATGGATATAGCACTATAAGTGGAATAGAGTATGGTGGAGGTTGTGAGGAGAAGACAAAAAGGAGAAAGCCTCACATCAACTAGGAAAATTAATGGGCTATGGAGATGCCCATCAATTGATATCGATGCAAGTGAGTAGGGATTGCCATGCAACGGATGCACTAGAGCTATAAGTGTATGAAAGCTCGAAAAGAAACTAAGTGGGTGTGCATCCAACTTGCTTGCTCACGAAGACCTAGGGCAATTTGAGGAAGCCCATTATTGAAATATACAAGCCAAGTTCTATAATGAAAAATTCCCACTAGTATATGAAAGTGACAAAACAGAAGACTCTCTATCATGAAGATCATGGTGTTACTTTGAAGCACAAGTGTGGAAAAAGGATAGTAACATTGTCCCTTCTCTCATTTCTCTCTTTTTTTTTATTTTCTCTTTTTTTGTTTGGGCTCTTTGGCATCTTTTTTTTATTTTGGGCTCTTTTTTTTAAGTCCGGAGTCTCATCCCAACTTGTGAGGGAATCATAGCTTCCATCATCCTTTCCTCACACGGGATAATGCTCTAATAATGATGATCATCACACTTTTATTTACTTACAACTAAAGAATTACAACTCGATACTAGAACAAAATATGACTCTATATGGATGCCTCTGGCGGTGTACCTGGATGTGCAATGATCAAGAGTGACATGTATAAAAAATATGAACGGTGGCCTTGCCACAAATACTATGCCAACTACATGATCATGCAAAGCAATATGACAATGATGGTGCGTGTCATAATAAACGGAACGGTGGAAGTTGCATGGCAATATATATTGGAATGGCTATGGAAATGCCATAATAGGTAGGTATGGTGGCTGTTTTGAGGAAAGGTATATGGTGGGTTTAATGCACCGGCGAAAGTTGCGCGATACTAGAGAGGCGAGCAATGGTGGAAGGGTGAGAGTGCGTATAATCCATGGACTCAACATTAGTCATAAAGAACTCACATACTTATTGCAAAAATTTATTAGCCATCAAAACAAAGTACTACATGCATGCTCCTAGGGGGATAGATTGGTAGGAAAAGACCATCGCTCGTCCCCGACCGCCACTCATAAGGAGGACAATCAAAAAATAAATCATGCTCCGACTTCATCACAAACTTTAACACAAGTATTTATACCAATCCACAATTACTCACTAGCATGACTCTAATATCACCATCTTTATATCTCAAAACAAATGCAAGGAATCAAACTTCTCATATATTCAATGCTCTTTATGAAAGTTTTTATTATATCCCTCTTGAATACCCATCATAAAAGGACTAAATTCATAACCTAAGAAAATTACAATGCTGTTTAAAGACTATCAAAATAAAATAAGTGAAGCATGAGAGTTCATCAATTTCTATAAAATAGAACCACCGCCGTGCTCTAAAAAGATATAAGTGAAGCACTAGAGCAACTACCTAGCTCAAAAGATATAATTGAAGCACATAGAGTATTCTAATAAATTCACAATTAATGTGTGTCCCTCTCAAAAGGTGTGTACAGCAAGGATGATTGTGGAAAAATAAAAAGAAAAGACTCATATCATACAAGACGCTCCAAGCAAAACACATATCATGTGGTGAATAAAAATTTAGCCTCAAGTAAATTTACCGATGGATTGAAGACAAAAGAGGGGATGCCATCCGGGGCATCCCCAAGCTTAGATGCCTGGTTGTCCTTGAATATTACCTTGGGGTTCCTTGGGCATAGCCAAGCTTAGGCTCTTTCCACTCCTTGTTCCATAGTCCATCAAATCTTTACCCAAAACTTGAAAACTTCACAACACAAAACTCAACAGAAAACTTGTAAGCTCCGTTAGTATAATAAAGCAAATCACCACTTAGGTACTGTTGTGAACTCATTCAAAATTTATATTGGTGTTATATCTACTTTATTCCAACTTCTCCATGGTTCATACCCTCCGATACTACCCATAGATTCACCAAAATAAGCAAACAACACAATGAAAACAGAATCTGTCGAAAACAGAACAGTCTGTAGTAATCTGGAAACTTTGTATACTTCTGTAACTCCAAAAATTCTGAAAAATTAGGAAAATATATTAAATTTGTACATCAATCTGGTGTAATAAATTCAGATCAAAATCATACTTCGATGAATTTATAAAATTCTGGTAATGAGCACAAAAGTTTCTGTTTTTCAGCAAGATCAAATCAACTATCACCATAGACCATCCCAAAGGTCTTACTTGGCACTTTATTGAAACAAAAGCTATAAAACATGATTACTACAGTAGCATAATAATTTGAGCACACCAAAAACAGAGGTATAAATATTGGGTTGTCTCCCAACAAGCGCTCTTCTTTAATGCCTTTTTAGCTAGGCATGATGATTTCAATGATGCTCACATAAAAGATAAGAATTGAAACATAACGGGAGCATCATGAAGCATATGACTAGCACATTTAAGTCTAACCCACTTCCTATGCATAGGGATTTTCTGAGCAAACAATTTATGGGAGCAAGAATCAACTAGCATAGGAAGGCAAAACAAGCATAACTTCAAGATTTTCAACACATAGAGAGGAAACTTGATATTATTGCAATATGTAGAAGCATATGTTTGTCTCTCATAATAATTTTCAGTAGTATCATGAATGAATTCAACAATATAACCATCACATAAAGCATTATTTTCATGATGCATAAGCATAGAAAATTTACTACTCTCCACATAAGCAAAATTCTTCTGATTCAGAATAGTGGTAGTATCATAAGAAACTCGAATACTATAAATTGTTTCCACATTAAAAGAATAATATTCAGAAAAAGGGTAATCATAATTATGAAAAGTTTTATAAATATAATCATTACTACTTTTTATAACATAAGTGTCATCACAATAATCATCATAAGTAGCAACTTTGTTCTCATCATAATCAATTGAAACCCCTTCCAAGATAGTGGAATCATTACTAAATAAAGTCATGACCTCTCCAAATCCACTTTCATAAATATTGCAATCATCATAAATAGGAGGCATGTTATCATCATAATAAATTTGCACATCAAAACTTGCGGGACTAAAAATATCATCTTCTTTAAACATAGCATCCCCAAGCTTGGGACAAACATTAATTGCAGCAAATAAATTCTCAAACATGTCATTCTCATCAAACATAGCATCCCCAAGCTTGTGCCTTTGCATATCATACGCATAATCACTCTCATCATTAATAGTATGAATAGCACCAATAGTATAGCAATTATTATCATCACAACTTTCTAAGTTGGTGCCAAAAAGATTTTCAAGATTATAAGAAGTGTCATTATTTTCCCAATCATAATCATCACAATGAGTAATAGGCATAACAAAATCATCCTCAATAGTTTCTTCGGACATTGTACCATAAGAAAAAGAATCACTATCATCATCAAGTATATCATCTTCCACATTCATTTTTGATTCAGTCTCATGAGGCATAACAATAATAGGAGCAACATCATTTGGGAGGGATACCTTTTTACCTTTGCTTCTTCGTCTTTTCTTTTTCTTCTCCAGATCATGTGTGGGTTTAATCAACTTTTTGGAGCTCCTTATTGATGAGATTGGTTCCATAGGGAGCTCATTCTCGTAACCTGTTTCACCACGAGAGACAATAGGAGGGAAAGTGGAAATCTTTACCCTTTCATTAGTACTTTTATATTCTATTGGTTTCCCCATCTTTTTATAGTTGGCAATATAAGCATTTTCCTTGCAATTTACCATGCAAAACATATATATATATTTCTTTAAGAGTAGTTTCAACATGGTTGGTGAATATGAATGCTTCAAACCAACTATTTTTATGTGACAATTCTTCACACCCCAAAAATAAACAAAGTTCATTATAAAGTTCAAGGGTGATCAAGTTATTGCTATTTTTAGCCATGATTCGATCATGAAAAAGTGTGCATTGGAAATTAAGATGACCAACTCTATTGCAAAGTTCACAAGTAATGGGATGAAGAGAGCATAATTTTGCAGCAAATTTATCTATCACCTTAAGCCACCGATTGGTTTCATCATGTTTATGCTTCTTACAAAATCTATCATCCCTATAAGGCATGTCTTCACAAACCCTATGCACTCCACAAAAAATGGCATGCTTATAAGAAACATTTTTATCATGACTAGTGCAATCATCATTGGTATCATGAATATTCATAGCAAGCACACTAACAACATTGCAATCATGCTCATCATTCAAAGATTTTATGCCAAACATTTTATTTACTTCTTCTTCTAACACTTGAGCACAATTTTCCTTTCCATCATTTTCACGAAAGACATTAAAAAGATGAAGCATATGAGGCAACCTCAATTCCATTTTTTTGTAGTTTTCTTTTATAGATTAAACTAGTGATAAAACAAGAAACTAAAAGATTCAATTGCAAGATCTAAAGATATACCTTCAAGCACTCACCTCCCCAGCAACGGCGCCAGAAAAGAGCTTGATGTCTACTACGCAACCTTCTTCTTGTAGACTCGTGTTGGGCCTCCAAGCGCAGAGTTTTGAAGGACAGTAGCAATTTTCCCTCAAGTGGATGACCTAAGGTTTATCAATCTGTGGGAGGCGTAGGATGAAGATGGTCTCTCTCAAACAACCCTGCAGCCGAATAACAAAGAGTCTCTTGTGTCCCCAACACACCCAATACAATGGTAAATTGTATAGGTGCACTAGTTCGGCGAAGAGATGGTGATACAATTGTAATATGGATGGTAGATATAAGTTTTTGTAATCTGAAAATATAAAAACAGCAAGGTAACTAGTAACAAAAGTGCGCAAAAATGGTATTGCAATGCTGGAAACAAGGCCTAGGGTTCATACTTTCACTAGTGCAAATTCTCTCAATAATGATAACATAATTGAATCATATAAGAATCCCTCAACGTGCAACAAATAATCACTCCAAAGTTTCTATAGGAGAACGTAGGACAAAAACGTGCATCAACCCCTATGCATAGATTACCCCAATGTCACCTCGGGAATCCGCGAGTTGAGTGCCAAAACATACATCAAGTGAATCAATAGAACATCCCATTGTCACCACAAATATCCCATCGCAAGACATACATCAAGTGTTCTCAAATCCAATAGTCAATCCAACATAACAAAACCTCAAAGAGCAAGACTCAATTCATCACAAGAAGGTACAGGGGGAGAAACACCATATGATCCAACTATAGTAACAAAGCTCGCGGTACATCAAGATCGTGCCAAATCAAGAACACGAGAGAGAGAGAGAGAGATCAAACACATAGCTACTGGTACATACCCTCAGCCCCGAGGGTGACATACTCCCTCCTCATCATGGAGACCACCGGAATGATGAAGATGGCCTCCGGTGATGGTTTCCCCCTCTGGCAGGGTGCCGAAACGGGCTCCCGATTGGTTTGTTGTGGCTACAGAGGCTTGCGGCGGCGGAACTTCCGATCTAGGTTTCTTTCTGGAGGTTATGGTATTTATAAGAATTTTTGGCGTCGGTTTCATGTCAGGGGGGTTCCCGAGGAGTCCACAAGCCAGGGGGGCGCGCCCCTGGGCTTGTGGCCTCCTCGGTCACTCCCTGGCCCAGCTCCGGTGCTCCTGGGGTCTCGTTTGGTCCATAAAAAATCACTGTAAATTTTCAGCCCATTCTAAGAACTTTTATTTCTGCATAAAAAATGACACCACGGTAGTTCTGCTAAAAACAGCGTCAGTCTGGGTTAGTTCTAATAAAATCATACCAAAACCATATAAAATTGTTGCAAACATGGCATGAATACTTCATAAATTATAGATACATTGGAGACGTACCAGGAACAAATAGAAGAATCTGTTGCTTTTAAGGGTGCTTATGAAATAGAATCTTTGCTTGAAAATTATGAAGTTTGTGGTGATGCTCTTTATAGATCTGAAAATTATGCAATACTGAAATATTGCTATGAGAATTATGAATACAATGCCTATATTAATGAATTTTTTGAGAAAATCTCCGCTATCCAAGTAGAGACTAATATTCTGCAGGAATCTATGGAAGAATAAATTGCTGAAATTGTGAGCTCATTGGATGAAAAAGATGAGGAGGAGAGCGAAGAACAAAAGGAGGAAGAGCGGATTGATCACCAGTGCCCACCTTAATGAGAGTAACTCTTCAACTCATACATTGTTTAATTTCCCTTCGTGCTTACCGAAGGATGAATGCAATGATCCCTTGGACTCGTTTGAAATATCCCTTTTCTATGAAATTGATGCTTGATATACTTGTGGTCATGATGCCAATATGAATTATGCTTATGGAGATGAACTTGCTATAGTTCCTTATGTTAAGAATGAAATTGTTGCTATTGCCCACACACATGATAGTCCTATTATCTTTTTGAATTCTCCCAACTACACTATATCAGCGATTTGCTCTTATTAATGATTATATTGATGGGTTGCGTTTTACTACTACACATGATGATTTTGATGGATATAATATGCATGTGCTTGCTGCTCCTACTTGCAATTATTATGAGAGAGGAACTACATCTCCACCTCTCTATGTTTCCAATACGATAAAATTGTAAGAAACTGTTTATGGAATGTATCGGCCTTTACTATGTGTGCATGAATTGTTCTTTTATGACATGATGATGCATAGGAAGAGAGTTAGACTCTGTTGTTATGTGATATATGTTGCTTTCTTATCACTACTAAATTACAAATTATTGTTAATTAAAATTGGCTTTGATATACCTTGGGATCTGGGTGGATCAATTACTTGAGCACTATATGCCTAGCTTAATAGCTTTAAAAAAGCGCTGCCTGGGAAACAACCCAAAAGTTTTAGAGAGTCATTTATTTCTGTTGTGTGCTTTTAAAAAGCTTAAAAACAAAAAAGTATAGAGGGGAACCTAAAAACTTTTTCAAAAAGAGAAGCGATTGGAAGGTTATGCATTGGAGAAGTGAGGGTTGACCTTGAACACCTCTGTTCATGATCGTGGAAACAATGTAGAATTTTTCATAGAAGATTGTCACAAAAATAATTATCCCCTTGTACAAATCCATTTTATTATAAAAATAATGTGCCAAGATTTACCTTTAGGGTGTTTAAATCGCTTATTTGGTATGTGCAGTGGAAAAAACAGAAACTTTGGTTGTAGTGCGTGAATTTACATTTTTTACTGGAACGTCAAAAGTTTTTAAAATTATTACACAATACTACGATGTAAATTGTTTATTTTTTTATATTTTTTCAGATTTTTTTGAGTTACAGAAGTATATGTACCATCTGCATCTTTACAGACTGTCCAATTTCAACAGATTGCTATTGTAGTTTCTTTATTTGCTTATGTTTGAAATCTTGTTGAGCCCCATTAACTTGGGAGCCATAGAGTTGCGATAGCATACATTGGATAATGCTTGATTATAATTATACAATAATGTTACAGAAGGACATGACGGGATTTCATGTTATATGTACTAACCCCGCTAATAAAAAGTTCGGTTAAGTTTTTTGTGAATGAAGTGTTCAAAGATCAATGAGGTATCGATATGAGAAGAATAAGGAGAGGCAAGAGTTCAAGCTTGGGGATGGCCGAGGCACCCCAAGTAAATATTTAAGGAGACTCAAGCGTCTAAGCTTGGGATGCACCGGAAGGCATCCTATCTTTCTTCTTTGACAACTATTGGTATGTCTTAGTGTTTATTTTTCCCTTTCTTTTATGCACCATGATGGAATGGGATGGTTCTTGGTTGAATTATGGAATGCTCTTTGCACTTCACTTACATCTTTTGAGTATCGCCTTATAGAATGGTTCATGCACTTCACTTACATCATTTGAAGTTTGGATGCCTGTTTCTCTACACATAGAAAACTGTTATTTGTAGAATGCTCTTTTGCTTCACTTATATTTATCATAGCATGGTCTTTCATAGAAAGAATTAAACTCTTATGCTTCACTTATATCTATTTAGAGAGTCAACAGGAATTGGTCATTCACATGGTTAGTCATAAAATTCTAGAAAAAAACTTGTAGATCATTCAATATGATATGTTTGATTCCTTGCAATAGTTTTGCGATATTAAGATGGTGATATGTGGGGGTACTAGTGAATGATTGTGGTTTAGTAAGAATATTGGTGTTAAGGTTTTTGATTCCCGAAGCATGTATATGACTAAGTTATATCCTACTCATGTTAGTATCCAATGTTAATTATTCGCAATGCATGATTATGACTGTTGTCGCTCTCTAGTTGGTCGCTTCTCAATAAAGTTGCTAGCCTTCGCATGTACTAAGCAGAAATGCTGCTTCTACATCCAAACCCTTAAACCAAAGTTGTTCTAGATGAGTCCACCATATCTACCTATATGCGGTATTACTCTGCCGTTCCAAGTAAATTTGCATGTGCACCTCTAATCATTCAAATAATCATCTATTTTGTGTGCTCGTACCGCTCATGGAGCGGCAGGAGGTGGTCAGTATCTTCCATGCTAAGCGGGTTATTCTGACGATGGGTGTTTATTCACTTGTCATTGCACGAGAGAGGCTGCTATTTGGGATGCCCAGTCCTATAATCAAAATGAAAAAAAATTATAGTGAAACAAACTCCCTGGAAAGTTGATTGTATGGAGGGCACCCGAGGATTCGGCTAGCCATGGCTTGTGTTTGAATGGTTGACGGGGAGTAAACTTTACCATTCCGCTTGGGAACCGCCAATAATGTGTTTAGCGTGGAAGATATTGAGAATCCTCAGTCATGACATTGACTAGAAAAGTACACCTCTCAAAACGTATTCATCTCTATTTTAAGTTTCGAGCTCTGACACCTCTGCAAATCCATGCTTCCCTCTGCGAAGGGCCTATCTATTTATTTTATGTTATTTTACTTTACTTTTATTGTTGAGTCATCACCTTCTCATTGAAGCACCAGTTGGACAACACTATTATCATTTTATGCATTGAGTATAGTTAATGTTATGTGCATCCTGACTGGATCAATGATTGAGCATGAAAGGCTAGCGATAGCATTCTTTAGCATTTTTATTTTGAAAGGCATGATTCTTTGTTGGTATGCCTGAGTATTGATTTCTTTATATCAAATTATAGACTATTGCTTTGAATCACTCGTATCTTAATATTCATGCCACTACTCGATTATTTGATCAAGACTATGCTAGGTAGCATTCCAGATCAAAAATTATCTTTTTTTATCATTTACCTACTCGAGAATGAGCAGGAATTAAGCTTCGGGATGCTAATACGTCTCCATTGTACCTATAATTTTGATTGTTTCATGCCAATATTCTACAACTTCATCATACTTTTGGCAACATTTTATATTATTTTTGGGACTAACATATTGATCCAGTGCCCAGTGCTAGTTCCTGTTTGTTGCATGTTTTTTGTTTCGCAGAATATCCATACCAAACGAAGTCCAAACGCGATAAAAATTTACGAAGATTTATCTTTGTATATATGTAATCTTTGGGAAAAAAGAATCAACGTGAGACGATGCCTGAGGGGCCCACAAGCCCAGAGGGCGCGCCCCCAATCCAGGGTGCGCCTGGCAGGCATGTGGCGCCCTTGAGGCGGTGGTACGTCCATTTTGCATGATGCTTTTCTGTTGGTATTTATTGCATTATGGGTTGTCATTACACAATATGGTACAATACTTATGCATTTTGTCTCTTATTTTACAAGGTTTACACAAACAGGGAGAATGCCGACAGCTGGAATTCTGGACCGGAAAGGAGCAAATCTGAGGGACCTATTCTGCATGACTCAAGTCCTGAAAATTTATGGAGAATTATTTTGCAATATAAAAAAAATATTGGGCGAAGAAATACCAGAGGGGGACCCACCAGGTGTCCACAAGCCTGGGGGGCGCGCCCTACCCCCCTGAGCGCGCTGCTAGGGCTTTTGGGCCCCCTGGCAGGTCTCCGGTGCCTATCTTCTGCTATACGGAGGGTTTTGACCTGGAAAAAATCATAAGGAAGCTTTTGGGATGAAGCGCCGCCGTCTCGAGGCGGAACCTGGGCAGAAGCAATCTAGGGCTTCGGCGGAGCTGTTCTGCCGGGGAAACTTCCCTCTGGGAGGGGGAAATCGAAGCCATCATCATCACCAACGATCCTCTCATCGAGAGGGGGTCAATCTCCATCAACATCTTCACCAGTACCATCTCCTCTCCAAACCCTAGTTCATCTCTTGTATTCAATCTTTGTCTCAAAACCTCAGATTGATACCTGTGGGTTGCTAGTAGTGTTGGTTACTCCTTGTAGTTGATGCTAGTTGGTTTATTCGGTGGAAGATCATATGTTCAGATCCTTAATGATATTTATTACCCCTCTGATTATGAACTTGAATATGCTTTGTGAGTCGTTATGTTTGTTCTTGAGGACATGGGAGAAGTCTTGTTATAAGTAATCATGTGAATTTGGTATTCATTCGATATTTTGATGGGATGTATGTTGTCTTTCCTCTAGTGGTGTTATGTGAACGTCGACTACATGACACTTCACCATGATTTGGGCCTAGGGGAAGGCATTGGGAAGTAATAAGTAGATGATGGGTTGCTAGAGTGATAGAAGCTTAAACCCTAGTTTATGCGTTGCTTCGTAAGGGGTTGATTTGGATCCACTTGTTTCATGCAATGGTTAGATTTATCTTAATTCTTCTTTCGTAGTTGCGGATGCTTGCGAGAGGAGTTAATCATAAGTGGGAGGCTTGTCCAAGTAAGGATAGCACCCAAGCACCGGTCCACCCACATATCAAATTCTCAAAGTAACGAACACGAATCATACGAGCATGATGAAAACTAACCTGACTATAATTCCCATGTGTCCTCGGGAGCTCTTTGCTTTATATAAGAGTTCGTCCAGGCTTATCCTTTGCAACAAAAAGGATGGGGCCACCTTGCTACACCTTTGTTACACTTGTTACTTGTTACCCGTTACGAATTATGTCATGGATTTGTCACGGCAGATGTCCTTAGTGTCAGGACTTAGTCGTGAGGCCAACGCATCTTTGTGATAGCTTGAGAGGGGTTGAGTGGGAATGAGAAGACACAAGGTTTTACCCAGGTTCGGCCCCTCATGGTGGAGGTAAAAGCCTACGTCCTGCTTCATTGATATTGATCATGGTGCTCACGATTACAAGGGCGAGGTTTCGCTACCTCTATCTCGAAATCTATTGACTTGTCTGTCTTAACTTGTCCAAACTTGTCCCACCCCTCCCCTCTTGGGGTGCCCTGCCCCTCCTTATATATGTTGAAGTGGCGGGTTACACGTGGAGTCCTACTAGGATTAGGACTAGTCTATCCTCTATTACAAGCCGGATACAAGTCCGGGTCTTGCTTCCTTGTAGGAGAATATTCCTTCCTCTTAAGCCGGCCCACCATAACACAAGCCGGTCTTCCATGAACCACCTTCTGGGCCTCCGGGTCTTGTCGCTCCTCTGACCCACCTGCCAGGTCACCAATGAGTTACCTGGCTTGGCCGGGTCATCAGTGAGTGGAGAGATCCGGGCGGGTCACTTAGCGAGTCGCCCAGACAGGGCGGGTCACCAGTGAGTCGCCAAGTCAGGGCCGGTCTCCAGTGAGTCGCCAAGTCAGGGCGGGTCTCCCATGAGTCGCCAAGTCTGGCTAGGTCATATATCCAGCTGGTTCATACCGCGGGGTATATCCCCGACAAATTATCTTATCACAAAACTATCTGTTACTGATAATTTCAGTGCTTGTAGAAAATACCTTATTGAAAACCACTTGTCATTTCCTTCTGCTCCTCATTGGGTTCGGCACTCTTACTTATCGAAAGGACTACGATAGATCCCCTATACTTGTGGGTCATCAAGACTCTTTTCTGGCGGCATTGCCAGGGAGTGAAGCGCCTTTGGTAAGGAAACATTTATATTACGTGCTGAAATTTACTGTCACTTGTCACTATGGAAAATCATCCTTTGAGGGGTTTGTTCGGGGTATCTTCACCCCGACCGGAAGAGCAAAGTGTTTCCCCTCAACCTAGTGAACCTACCAAAAAATGTTTATTATGAAATTCCTTCAGGTATGATAGAGAAACTGCTAGCTAATCCCTATGCAGGAGATGGAAATTACATCCTAATATGCATCTAATCTATGCGGATGAAGTTTGTGGATTATTTAAGCTTGCAGGTTTGCCCGAGGATGAAGTCAAGAAGAAGGTCTTCTCTTTATCTTTGAAGGAGAAGGCATTAACATGGTATGGGCTATGCGATGATATTGGGACTTGGAATTACAATCGATTGAAATGGGAATTTCATCAGAAGTTTTATTCTATGCATCTGGTTCATCGTGATCGGAATTATATATATAATTTTTGGCCTCATGAAGGAAAAAGTATCGCTCAATCTTGGGGGAGGCTTAAATTAGTGTTATATTCATGCCCCAATCATGAGCTCTCAGGAGAAATTATTATTCAGAATTTTTATGCTCGGCTTTCTCGTAATGATCAATCCATGCTCGATACTTCTTGTACTAGTTCTTTGAAGACTATTGAATTCAAATGGGATCTCTTGCAAATAATTAAACGCAACTCCGAAGATTGGGAACTTGACGAAGGTAAGGAGTCAGGTATAAACCTTAAGTTTGATTGTGTTAAATCTTTTATGGATACCGATGCTTTTCGTGAATTTAGCACTAAGTATGGACTTGACTCTAAGATAGTAGCTTCTTTCTGTGAATCATTTGCTACTCATGTTGATCTCCCTAAGGAGAAGTGGTTTAAATATCACCCTCCCATTGAAGTAAAAATAGTAGAACCTATTAAAGCTGAAGAGGAAACTATTACTTATAATGTTGATCCTATTGTTCCTACTGCTTATATTGAGAAACCACCTTTCCCTGTTAGGATAAAGGAACATGCTAAAGCTTCAGCTGTGGTTCGTCAGAGTTATACTAGAACACCTACACCCCCTGAACAAATTAAAGTTGAACCTAGTATTGCTATGGTTAAAGATCTCTTGGTCGATAATATTGATGGGCATGTTATTTATTTCTGTGATGAAACTCCTAGAGTTGCTAAAACCGATGATAAAGATAAACATAAACCTGTTGTTGGCATGCTTGTTGTTTCTGTTAAAATAGGAGATCATTGTTACCATGGCTTGTGTGATTTGGGTGCTAGTGTGAGTGCAATTCCCTTTACTTTATATCAAGAAATTATGAATGATATTGCACCTGCTGAAATAGAAGATATTGATGTCACTATTAAGCTTGCTAATAGAGATACTATATCACCAACTGGGATTGTTAGAGATGTTGAAGTCTTTTGTGGGAAAATAAAATACCCTACTGATTTTCTAGTTCTCGGTTCCACACAAGATTATTTTTGTCCCATTATATTTGGTAGACCTTTCTTAAACACTGTTAATGCCAAAATAGATTGTGAGAAAGAAACTGTTAGTGTAAGTTTTGGGGATGTGTCTCATGAGTTTATTTTCTCCAAATTTCGTAGACAACCCCATGATAAAGAATTGCATAGTAGAGATGAAATAATTGGTCTTACTTCTATTGCCGTGCCTCCTACTAATCCTTTAGAACAATATTTGCTAGACCATGAAAATGATATGTTCATGAATGAAAGAAAGGAATTAGACGAGATTTTCTTTAAACAGATGCCTGTTTTGAAACACAATTCGCATGTTGAGACTCTTGGAGATCCTCTACCACCCAAGAGTGATCCTGTGTTCGATATTAAAAAACTACCTGATACTTTGAAATATGCTTATCTTGATGAGAAAAATATATATCCTGTTATTATTAGTGCTAACCTTTCAGAAAATGAGGAAAATAAATTATTGAAAACTCTGAAGAAGCACCGTGAAGCTATTGGATATACTCTGGATGATCTTAAGCGCATTAGTCCCACTCTACGTCAGCACAAAATTAGCATGGAACCTGATGCTAAACCTGTTGTTGATCACCAGCGACGGTTGAATCCAAAAATGAAAGAAGTGGTAAGAAATGAAATACTAAAGCTTCTTGAAGCAAGTATAATTTATCCTGTTGCTGATAGTAGATGGGTAAGTCCTGTTCATTGTATCCCTAAGAAGGGAGGTATTACCGTTGTTCCTAATGATAAAAATGAATTGATTCCGCAAAGAATTGTCACAGGTTATATAATGGTTATTGATTTTAGAAAGTTAAACAAAGCTACTAGGAAAGATCATTATCCTCTACCTTTTATTGATCAAATGCTAGAAAGACTATCAAAACATACACACTTTTGCTTTCTAGATGGTTATTCCGGTGTTTCCCAAATACCTGTGTCACAAGAGGATCAAGAAAAAACAACTTTTACTTGCCCTTTTGGTACCTTTTCTTATAGACGTATGCCTTTTGGTTTATGTAATGCACCTGCTACTTTTGAAAGATGTAGGGCTGCTATATTCTCTGACTTTTGTGAAAAGATTGTTGAGGTTTTCATGGATGATTTCTCCGTTTACGGAACTTCTTTTGATGATTGCTTAAGCAACCTTGATCGAGTTTTGCAGAGATGTGAAGAAACTAATCTTGTCTTGAATTGGGAGAAGTGCCACTTTACGGTTAATGAGGGTATTGTCTTGGGGCATAAAATCTCCGAAAGAGGTATTGAAATTGATAAAGCTAAAGTTGATGCTATTGAAAAAGTGTCGTGTCCTAAAGATATCAATCGTATAAGAAGTTTCCTTGGTCATGCTGGTTTCTATAGGAGGTCTATTAAAGACTTCTCTAAAATTTCTAGGCCTCTTACTAATATCTTGCAAAAGGATGTTCCATTTTTTTTATGATGATTGTGTGGAAGCATTTGAAATACTTAAGAATGCCTTAATTTCTGCACCTATTGTTCAACCACCTGATTGGAACCTACGCTTTGAAATTATGTGTGATGCTAGTGATTATGTTGTTGGTGCTGTTTTAGGACAAAGAGTTGATAAGAAATTAAATGTTATCCATTATGCTAGTAAAACTCTAGACAATGCTCAAAGAAACTATGCTACTACTAAAAAAGAATTTCTAGCAGTTGTATTTGCTTGTGATAAGTTCAGATCTTATATTGTTGATTCAAAGTAACTGTTCACACCGATCATGCTGCTATTAAATATCTTATGGAAAAGAAGGATGCTAAACCTAGACTTATTAGATGGGTTCTCTTGTTGCAAGAATTTGATTTACATATTATTGATAAAAAGGAGCTAAGAACTCCGTAGCAGACAACTTGTCTAGGTTAGAAAATATTCTTGATGACCCACTACCTATTGATGATAGCTTTCCTGATGAACAATTAGCTATCATAAATGCTTCCTGTAGTGCTCCTTGGTATGTTGATTATCACTAGTACAGCGAGGTGCTATACAAATGGTTTTTAACCCCTTTCCGCGATGGCGTTTTGAACCGTCGCCAAGTGAGTGACTGTGATAGGGGGGTCCTTCCCACACGACCCAGAAACTGTCGGGGATAGGGAGCCTTGATGCATACAGTTGTCCCTACTCGTTTGTGCTCGCATTGCCATCGCAGTCAGTATTCTATGGTGCTACGTTTATGATGCGCGGCCCATCACAAATGATTCACGATTATAGAACGTGTATGAGAAGCAGACAATCACACACATTCACTTTTCCTGAACTGTGTGCGATAACTAATTAAGAAGATTAGCTAATCGTCGTACAAGTGTCGGATATGATTACGAAACATTGGACCGTCGTAACATCATCGTACATGATAACTATCGCACACTCTATTCTGTGGTGCAATGTTTACGATGCGTACCACATCAGAAAAAGTTCATGGTTGCAAATCGTGTACGATAAGGCAACTATCATAAACGTTTCATTTGCCCACACCGTTTGTGATATTGTCTGACATCACACACGGTTTGCAAACGGCAACTGTCTGCATGCTCGCACACGTTTCCTCTCTGTGAATCATGTTGGATTATGGTTTATATCACAAACGTTTGTGTTTTACCGACAAGTGTGCGTCGTAACGACCTACGAAGCGTAATTTCACCATAACTTAATTGCTGCTATTTCAAATTGTACCGGATTTGAATTTGAAAGTATGGTATATAGCTTTATTCATATCCATCAGGTTCAAACAACCAATGCATTATTTGATTCACAGGTACATATGTTCAAGAATTACATAAGCAGCAAATAAAGAATGACGAACCATAGTTGTATACTTGTACTACAAAAGACGGTAAAGAAAGAGGTGAAATACATTCTGGTTGCTGAACAAGGTGAAACGGAATGCCCATATTGTGCCCTCCTCCATGCAGAAGGCACGCACGACTCTAGTCCAACCCCTTGTGATGGCCGACCGCCCATCCTTCACTGTCTTCATGAACACATCTAGATAATCATCATGTTCTGGTAGAAATACTTTAACCTTTGCATGCCCACCAATCTAGATAATCATAATAAACGGAACGATGGAAGTTGCATGGCAATATATCTCGGAATGGCTATGGAAATGCCATAATAGGTAGGTATGGTGGTTGTTTTGAGGAAGGGTGTATGGTGGGTGTAGTGCACTAGCGAAAGTTGGCGGTACTAGAGAGGCTAGCAATGGTGGAAGGGTGAGAATGCGTATAATCCATGGACTCAACATTAGTCATAAAGAACTCACATACTTATTGCAAAAGTCTATTAGCTATCAAAACAAAGTACTACACGCATGCTCCTAGGGGGATAGATTGGTAGGAAAAGACCATCGCTCGTCCCCTACCGCCACTCATAAGGAAGACAATCAATAAATAAATCATGCTCCGACTTCATCACATAACGGTTCACCATACGTGCATGCTACGGGAATCACAAACTTTAACACAAGTATTTCTACCAATCCACAATTACTCACTAGCATGACTCTAATATAACCATCTTTATATCTCAAAACAATCATAAGGAATCAAACTTCACATAGTATTCAATGCACTTTATATGAAAGTTTTTATTACATCCCTCTTGGATGTCTATCATATTAGGACTAAATTCATAACCAAAGCAAATTACCATGCTGTTTAGAGACTCTCTAAATAATATGAGTGAAGCATGAGAGTTCAATAATTTCTATAAAATAAAGCCACTGCCGTGCTCTAAAAAGATATAAGTGAAGCACTAGAGCAAAATTGCCTAGCTCAAAAGATATAAGTGAAGCACATAGAGTATTCTAATAAATCACGATTCATGCGTGTCCCTCTCAAAAGGTGTGTACAGCAAGGATGATTGTGGCAAACTAAAAAGCAAAGACTCAAATCATACAAGACGCTCCAAGCAAAACACATCATGTGATGAATAAAAATAGAGCCTCAAGTAAAGTTACCGATAGACGAAGACGAAAGAGGGGATGCCTTCCGGGGCATCCCCAAGCTTAGGCTCTTGGTTGTACTTGAATATTACCTTGGGGTGCCTTGGTCATCCCCAAGCTTAGGCTCTTGCCACTCCTTATTCCATAGTCCATCAAATCCTTCCCCAAAACTTGAAAACTTCACAACACAAAACTCAACAGAAAATCTCATAAGCTCCGTTAGTATAACAAAATAAATCACCACTTTTGGTGCTATTGTGAACTCATTCTTTATTTATATTGGTGTAATATCTACTGTATTCCAACTTATCCAAGGTTCATACCGCCCGATACTACCCATACATTCATCAAAATAAGCAAACAACACAAAGAAAACAGAGTCTGTCAAAAACAGAACAGTCTGCGAAGATCTGAATTTTTATGATACTTCTGTAACTCCAAAAATTCTGAAAACTTAGGAAAACAGAGGCAATTAGCATATAAATCCTGTGTAAATAATTCAGGGGTTTTCAACTCTCCAGTGAATTACGAAAATTCTGTGACTGGACAAGATCAAATCAACTATCACCGTAAGCCATCCTAAAGGTATTACTTGGCACAAACACTAATTAAAACACAAAACCACATCTAACCAGAGGCTAGATGAATTATTTATTAAAAAACAGGAAAGAAAAAAATTGGGTTGTCTCCCAAGAAGTGCTTTTCTTTAAAGCCTTTTAGCTAGGCATTGATAATTCAATGATGCTCACATAAAAGAGAAGAATTGAAGCACAAAGAGAGCATCATATAGCATGTGGAAAACACATATAAGTCTAACATACTTCCTATGCATAGGCATCTTATAGGCAAACAAATTATCAAGGCAAGCAAAAACTAGCATATGCAAGGAAAGAGAAAGAAACAATAGTAATCTCAACATAACGAGAGGTAATTTTGTAACATGAAAATTTCTACAACCATATTTTCCTCTCTCATAATAATTACATGTAGGATCATAATGAAATTCAACAATATAACTATCACATAAAATTTTCTCTTCATGATCCATATGCATGCAAAGTTGACACACTTCCGAAATAGTGGGATTATCATAAGATAAAGTCGTGACCTCTCTGAACCCACTTTTATCAAAAAATTCATAAGATTGAATATTCTCCAAATATGTGGGATCTAAAGTTGACACTCTTCCAAACCCACTTTCAATATTATTGAAAACATTATTATCAATCTCATATTCATCATGGGGCTTAAATAAAATTTCAAGATCATAAGAAGAATCACCCCAATCATGATCATTGCAACAAGTAGTGGACATAGCAAAACTAGCATCGCCAAGCTTAGGGTTTTGCATATTATTAGCATTGACATCAATAGAATTTTTAGTAAAATCATTGCAATCATGCTTTTCATTCAAGGAGCTATCGTGAATCACTTTATAAATTTCATCACAATTTTCAGATTCACGAATTTCCAGCAAAACCTCATAAAGATAATCTAGTGCACTCAACTCACTAGCAATAGGTTCATTATAATTGGATCTCTTAAAAAGATTGGCAAGTAGATGAGGATCCATAAACTTAGATTTTTAGCAAGAGAAGATGCAAGCAAATAGAGGGCACATGGTAACACAAACGAAGATACCAAATGAGCAAAAAGGCAAACGAAAAAGATGAACGGAAGAAGGGCGAATAAAAAGGCAAAAAATTTTGAAAATCGTTTTAGAAGTGGGGGAGAGGAAAATGAGAGGCAAATAGCAAAAAATGTAATGCAAGAGATGAGAGTTTTATGATGGGTACTTGGTATGTCTTGACTTGGCGTAGATCTCCCCGGCAACGGCGCCAGAAATTCTTCCTGCTACTTCTTGAGCTGGCGTTGGTTTTTCCCTTGAAGAGGAAAGGGTGATGCAGCAAAGTAGAGATAAGTATTTCCCTCAGTTTGAGAACCAAGGTATCATTCCAGTAGGAGACAATGCACAAATCACCGAATACCTGCACAAACAATCAAACAACTTGCACCCAACGCGATAAAGGGGTTGTCAGTCCCTTCACAGTTACTTGCAAAAGTGAGATCTGATAGATATAGATGAAACTAAATAAAACATAAAGTAAATATTTTTGGTATTTTTGGGTTATAGATCGGAAAGTAAAAGATTGCAAAATAGTAGATCGGAAACTAATATAGTAGATTGGAAACTTATATGATGGAAAATAGACACGGGGGACATAGGTTTCACTAGAGGCTTCTCTCAAGATAGCAAATAATACGGTGGGTGAACAAATTACTTGTAACACCCCCTGTATTAAGCTACAGAGATCACCCTTTTGATGAGGCCATGTCATCATGATTAATAGTGCACAATCATCATTAGCATCATATTGCATTTCAACTCCTAAGTCAAATTCAAATTTAAATGAAAGTGGGATATAAAAGTTGTCCAACATAGAAACTAAAATGTCAGATAAATAACAAATATTCCAGAGGCTATTCTAAAATTGAAACCAACATCATTGGAATTGGATAAGTGACTCGAACACCCTCAAACAGTGGATAAAGATAATATTTAATAACCATTTATTAAATCTGAAATAAATATGGAATTATGTTTTGTCCAAACTGATTTTAGGTGCTAAGGAATAATGCACTGGTATTTATGAAATAGGTCACACTTTTTACAAAAACCATTTGGGGCCTAAACATTTAACAGTAAAGGAAAAAGAAACAGAAAAGGAAAAAAAAAGCAACACCCCCCCCCCCCCCCCGACTGGGCCTCGGCCCAGCAAGCCACCCGGGCGCGGCCCAGTCCGCCAGCCGGCGCCTACTTAGCCGGCCAACCCCCCCGGCCAAACCCTAACCCTACCCCCGACCCCCCTCCCCCTCATTTTCTCCCCCCCTCCCCCCCCCCCCCCATCTGGATCGGGCGCGGCCCGATCCCGCCGCCTCGTCGTCGACGCCGCTCGCCGACGCCGCCCGTCGCCGCCTCCCCCTCGTCGCCCCCACCTCCCGATCCAGATCGGGATCGGGAATCGCGGGAACGACCCCGTCCCTCGGTCGCGGCGACGACGCGCCGCCTCGCCGTCGCCGTGGGACGCCGCCGCCGGATCCCGCTCTCCCGCCGCCTGCTCCCTCGACGCCGCTCGCCCCCGACGCGCCCTGACCGCGCCGCCTCGCCCTCGCCGCACGACGCCACCGCCCGGATCTCTCCCTAGCCGGTCTGCCTCGTCTACGTCGCCGCCTTGTCCCGCCGGCCTGCCTCCCCGTCGCCGTCGCCCCGTCGACCACCCCGCCCCCCGCTGCCCCGTCCCTACGGATCCCGGTGAGGCCTCGGGCCTCTTCCCCCCCTCTCTGCTCGCGCACGCGCCCGCGCGCACCGCAGCTCGCCGCGCTCTGCCGCACGCGCCGCGCGCCGCCCACTGCCCTCGCTCGTCGCCGCCCGCGTCGTCCCTCGCCGCCACAGCCTCCTCCTGCCTGCCCCCCCCCCGCTTCGCCTCCGCGCGACCGCCGCCCGCTGCCGCTCCAGCCACCGCGCTGCCGCCCGCGGCCGCTCCAGCCACCGCGCCGCCGCCCCGCCTCCGGCCCTGCCGTGGCCTCGCCGGCGCCCGCGCCCGCCGACCGCCCGTGCGTCCCCTTTTGGGCACCGGACATGTCCGGTCCCGAAAGGGGCACGCCCCGGACGTGTCCGCCCCTGGGCCACTGCCCAGTGGGGCCCGAACCCCTGTGACGCTGACGAATGGGGCCCACGGCCCAGAAACAGTTTTAAGAAAATAGAAATAAAAATAAATAATTAAAATAATTAATTAATTAATTAATTAATTAGTTAATTAATCCTGATTAGGTTAATCTAATTAACTAATTAGTGTTAATTAAACAGTAATTAGTAATTAACTTAATTAACTGCTGACGTCAGCATGATGTCATGCTGACGTCATCAATTACTGTTTCGGATAATGTTGAATTAAATAATTAATTAAAATTTCAGAAATTAATAAAAACTTTAGAAAATCATATCTTTTAAACCGTAACTCCGATGAAAATATTTTATACATGAAACTTGCTCAGAACGACGATACGAACCCGGATACACCCTCGGTATCTCCGTCAGACGCCCGCAGCTATGAGAACGTTGAACAATTAGACCGATTTCGATAAATGAATAGTGTCCAACCCTAATTAAATAAATCCGAATAAATTCCTAAATTAACTAAATCGCTTAGTTAGGCTGTATATCACCCTGGCCCTGCGTTTAGACATGTCATGCATCCCTGTTGCATTATTGCCGTGTGTTTACTGTTTCTTCCCCCTCTTCTCTTCGGTAGACTACGAGACCGACGCAGCTGCTGGTGCCCCGACCGACTACGTTGTTGACGACCCCTACTTGCCAGAGCAACCAGGCAAGCCCCCCCCTTGATCACCAGATATCGCCTATTCTTCTCTATACTGCTTGCATTAGAGTAGTGTAGCCTGTTACTGCTTTCGGTTAATCCTATTCTGCTGCATAGCCTGTCACTGTTGCTACATCTGTTGATACCTTACCTGCAATCCTAAATGCCTAGTGTAGGATGCTAGTTTATCATCATTGGCCCTGCATTCTTGTCAGTCTGCCTTGCTATACTATCGGGCCGTGATCACTCGGGAGGTGATCACGGGTTATACTATACCTATTTACATACTATACAAATGGTGACTAAAGTCGGGTCGGCTCGAAGAGTACCCGCGAGTGATTCACGGATTGGGGGCTGAAAGGACCTTTGTCCCCACGGCCCTTTGTGTGGATCTTTGTGGCGGAGCGACAGGGCAGGTTGAGACCACCTAGGAGACAGGTGGGCCAGGCCCTGGTCGGCGTTCGCGTTTACTTCATAATAACACGCTTAACGAGATTGGATATTTGATCTGAGTCTGGCCACTGGCCTATACGCACTAACCAACTACGCAGGAGTAGTTATGGGTATCCCGGCGTCGTGGTATCAGCTGAAGCCTTCTTGACGTCAGCGACTGAGCGGCGCGCGCCGTGTTGGACCGCGCTAACGTAACCGCCGTGATCGTGTGGGTTGCTAGGTCTGCTCGCGGCCGCGTACGCAACGTGCAGGAGCGCACTGGGCGATGGGCCCAGACCCCAGAGTGCCTAGGATTAGTCCGGCGTGCTGACCTCTCTGTTGAGCCTAGGTGGGGCTGCGACGTGTGGATCTTCCGAGGCCGGGCATGACCCAGGAAAGTGTGTCCGGCCAAAGGGGATCGAGCGTGTTGGGGAATATGTGGTGCACCCCTGCAGGGAAGTTTATCTATTCGAATAGCCGTGTCCCTCGGTAAAAGGACGACCCGGAGTTGTATTCCGACCTCATGACAACTAGAAATGGATACTTAATAAAACACACCCTTACAAGTGACAGATATAAACCGGTGGTCGCTCTCTCGCATGGTGGCGACGAGAGGATCGACGGGTAGGATTATGCTATACGTTGTTGCTTGGTTAACTTCCAACTACTCTCTTCTATTGCTTCAAGATGGAGGCTGCCAGAAGCGTAGTCTTCGACAGGACTAGCTATCCCCCTCTTATTCTGGCATTCTGCAGTTCAGTCCACCGATATTGCCTCTTTACACATATATCATGCATATGTAGTATAGATCCTTGCTTGCGAGTACTTCGGATGAGTACTCACGGTTGCTTTCCCCCTCCTTTCCCCCTTTCCCTTCTTGCTGGTTGTCGCAACCAGATGTTGGAGCCCAGGAGCCAGACGCCACCTTCGACGACTACTACCACCAGGGCGGAGCCTACTACTACGTCCAGGACGCCGACGACCAGGAGTAGTTAGGAGGATCCCAGGCAGGAGGCCCTGCGCCTGTTCGATCTGTTGTATCCCTGTTTGTGCTAGCCATCTTATGGCACCTTGTTTAACCTATGTCTGTGCTCAGATATTGTTGCTTCCGCTGACTCGTCTATGATCGAGCATTTGTATTCGAGCCCTCGTGGCCCCTGGCTTGTATTATGATGCTTGTATGACTTATTTATGTTTTAGAGTTGTGTTGTGATATCTTCCCGTGAGTCCCTGATCTTGATCGTACACGTTTGCGTGCATGATTAGTGTACGATCGAGCCGGGGGCGCCACAAGTTGGTATCAGAGCCGACTGCCTGAAGGAATCCCCCTTTCCAATTCCTTGGCCGAATTTGAGTCTAGACAAAGAAAACCGTTTTACTAACTTGGCTGTGTGGCTTACGGGCCCACATTGCCAACTGGGTGGTATTAGGATCTTTTATTCCTCGTCTATACTCTGGGACTCTGATCTCTCTTCTACTCGGGTTAAATGAAGTTTACTAATGCCGACACTTAGGATCTCGTAAATTCTGTCTACCCGGAGAGCTGGATATCTGTGCGATTTCCCTGTCGTTGATCTGATTAGTCTGATAATCATTTTCCTTTCCATTGTTTTGTTTAACCTTTCTCTCCGAGTTGTGTTAAACCTCTTATTGTCGTTTGACAAACCTGAATTTCCTCTATTTTCAGATGGACCGTTTGTTTCCACCGCGTCCTACGACACAGCTTGTGCTTCGCACTTGGGCTCGTAATACCCCTGGGTTTCCAACTGTCCTGATCGCTCTCATGACCCGACTTGGCTACCGTTGGTACCCTGAGTACTTGGTTTATGAGGTTTACCGCGAGTTCAACCAGGAACAGTACTATGCTGAAGTTCGGATTTATGATCAGCAGAACAACTCAGACACCGAGCTACACCTTTTTCACGGATTAGGCGTGACGATTGAGATGGCAGTCCATGATGCCGCCTACTCCGCTGTCGTACGTCTACGAGGGGAGCACAATGCTATCTTGGATGACTCCGAGTTCCGATACATTCCGTATGCCCCTGCTGGAGATGCTACCGGATACTACACAGCTATCTGTGCCCCGTACGAGCCTCGTCGCTACGACCCGCGCGTTCTGATTCAGTGCACTCAGGCTCTGGATCGCACTGTTCGGGCTCTTGCCGTCGAGTTGGTTGCCACTCGAGCACGTCTCTACGATGCTATGACGCAGTTGCTGCCCGCTGTTCATGCAGGGATACATCCGGAGCACATCCTTTATCCGCGCAGGACTCAGATGTATGCTGGTATTGACTGGCCTATTGTTGGGGGTCACACACCGACACGTGGACCTCTTCTTACAGCTCGAGACCGGGTTCTGCATCAGAGTGCACATGGAGCACAGGATCTTTCCGCGACGAACATTCGTCGTCCGCACTCGCAGCTACCCCGATACAGTGGTTCTCTCCGACGTTGATGTAGCCTTTGCTATCTCTCGTTGTGTACTTCCTTACCGCGTGCCTGCGCGCCGCCTAGTATGTCTAGCTTTTGATTTGCGCCGTTATGCTGTCCGCTTGTACCCGACGTTGTGTATGGATCTGTATGTCTTAATCGACTACTTTTATGTATTTGATGCACTGCTTAAACTAATGTCGAGTTACATCATGCTTGTCGCTAAGCACTCGTGCTTGCTTTACTAAACTACCCCCCCTGTTGAAAATTAGCAGGATGGTTAGACCCGCTGGTCGTGGTCGTGGACGTGGTGCCAACGATCCACCACCGCCGAACTATATGGCTGGAATGATGCAGCAATTTGAACTGCAACGTCAGTTCATGCAAGGGATCATGGATCAGTTTCCTTGTCCCAATATGAACCAGTATCCGGGCCCAGGGACCTTGCAGGACTTTATGCGCCTCAACCCAACCGTCTACCGCGGCTCAACTCAGCCCCTGGATGCGGATGACTGGCTTCGCGACATCACCTATGAGTTGGAATCTGGTGGCGTTGCCCCTGCAAACTATGTCACCTTCGCCTCCTTCTTTCTCAAGGGCCCCGCTGCTCAATGGTGGGACAGCCACAGGCGCACTCAACCAGCTGGCACAGTCATCACTTGGCCGGATTTCCAAGCTGCCTTCCGTGCCCGTTTCATTCCCCAGGGAATCATGGACCGGAAGAAGCAAGAGTTCCGCAACCTCACCCAGGGCAACAAGACAGTGGAAGCTTATCAGCGGGAGTTTCTGGAATTATCCCGCTATGCTGAAGAAGACATTCCCACTGATGCTCGCCGTCAGGAAAGGTTTCGCGAAGGACTT
The DNA here is from genome assembly GCA_011799875.1 of Thinopyrum elongatum. Classification (NCBI taxonomy): domain Eukaryota; kingdom Viridiplantae; phylum Streptophyta; class Magnoliopsida; order Poales; family Poaceae; genus Thinopyrum; species Thinopyrum elongatum. The sequence goes on along the minus strand of CM022301.1, from coordinate 445,415,649 downwards.
CAAGCTGACATCAAGCTGGCGCTCCTTGTGCATGAATTTGATAATTTCTCCATCTTGGTGAACAAGGCTATCCAGGTCGAGACTGGTCTGCAGGCACACCAGGGATCTCTTAGGCGCAACCATGACACTGGTTCGTCTTCGAGCCAGCCTGCACAGAAGCGTCGGATCTGGATTCCAAACAGCGTGTACCGTCCAGCTGCACCTGCTCCAAGACGGTCCTATACTGCACCACGCCTGCCTCCACCACCTAGGCAGCCAGGCCTTCCAGCTCCACCACCCCGAGCTCCTGCTCCCAATCCCAATGATAGTCTGTGCTACAAGTGTGGGCAGCCAGGTCATTTTTCCAGGAACTGCATTCAGAACCAGAACCAACTGGCACTTCCTGCAACTGGCCGTAGGAACAATCAGCCTCGCAACAACAATGCCAAGACTTATGGGCGTATTCAGGCCAACCACACCGATTTCAAAGAAGCTCAGGACCAGCCTGCCACCGTGATGGGTACTCTCCTTGTTAATTCAGTACCAGCTTCTGTTTTATTTGATTCGGGAGCATCGCATTCATTCATGTCCGAAGAATTTGCATACAAACACGACATTAAATGTGAGGTCATGAACACTGCAATAGTAATACACACCCCCGCGGGTCAATGTCAAACCTCCATGGGTAGCAACGACGTCACCGTTGAAATTGAAGGGCTGGAGTTTCACGCCTCCCCTTTCATACTAAAGTCTTGTAGTATCGACCTCATTCTCGGAATGGATTGGTTGAAAGCGCATACTGCTTCTATAGTTTGCGCCACAAAGATCGTCCATCTTCTACACCCTTCTGATGAAATAATAAGCTACCAGGCTCAAATCATCCAAAATGCCGAGGCGAGACTTTATGCCTTGAATGCGTTAAACGCATCACCACTTGAAGGCATCGAGAACATTCCAGTTGTTCGCGAATTCCAAGGTGTTTTCCCAGAAGAACTCCCAGGGATACCCCCTGCTCGAGCTGTCGAATTTGTCATCGACTTGAAACCAGGCACCACTCCTATCGCCAAGCGACCCTACAAGATGCCGCCGCATGAACTCCTTGAACTTAAGGAGGAAATCGACGCTTCACTTCGTAAGGGTTTCATTCGCCCAAGTTCCTCTGCTTGGGGAGCACCTTCTCTCTTTGTCAGGAAGAAGGATGGATCAAACCGATTGGTCCAAGATTACCGTCCTATTAACCAAGCAACCATCCAGAACAAATATCCCCTTCCTCAGATAAACGATCTGTATGATCAACTGGCGGGTTCATCAGTGTTCTCTAAACTCGACTTAAGGTTGGGTTACCACTAGATCCGTGTTCGTGAAGAGGATATCCCAAAGACCGCCTTCGTTACTCGATATGGCTCATACGAGTACACTGTCATGTCATTCGGTTTAACCAATGCTCCCGCCACATTCTCCCGCCTGATGAATTATATATTCATGGAATACCTTGACAAGTTCGTCGTGGTTTACTTGGATGATATCCTAGTATACTCCAAGAACAAAGAGGAACATGCTGAACATCTTCGACTTGTTCTGGAGAAACTTCGAGAGCATCAACTATATGCTAAGTTTTCCAAGTGTGAATTCTGGCTTCCCGAAGTAACATACCTTGGGCATGTCATCTCCAAGGATGGTATTGCCGTCAACCCCGAGCGAGTTCAGGCTATTCTTGATTGGGCTCCTCCAAAGAACGTCAGGCAAGTTCGAAGTTTTCTCGGGCTCGCCAGCTATTGCCATCGATTTGTCGAGAACTTCTCCAAGATCGCCAAGCCCCTGACTAACCTGCTTCATAAAGGCGTCAAGTTCGATTGGACGGAAAAGTGTCAGGAAAGTTTCCAGACGCTCAAAGACAAGCTGACTTCTGCCCCAGTGCTTGCCCCTCCTGATTCCCAGAAGGATTTTGTCATCTATTGTGATGCATCCCGTCAAGGATTAGGCGGTGTCCTAATGCAAGACCGCAGAGTAATTGCTTATGCTTCGCGTCAATTGCGTCCGCACGAAGAGAATTACCCAGTACATGACCTCGAGCTTGCTGCCGTCATCCATGCACTAAAACAGTGGCGACATTACCTTCTCGGTAATCGTTGCGAGATCTACACCGATCATCAAAGTCTGAAGTATCTGTTCACTCAGCCAGACCTGAACCTCCGTCAACAGAGATGGATGGAGACCGTAGCGGATTTTAACTTGGGTATTTCTTATACCCCTGGCAAGGCTAATGTAATGGCCGATGCCTTGAGCCGCAAGTCTTATTGCAGTCACCTCCAGTTTCACGAAGTTCAACCTTCGCTTATTGAAGAATTCAGGAAGCTGAATCTCCACATTGTTCCTCCTGGAGCACTCGCTCCCCCTCCTGAAGGTTCCTACAAAATGAACCTCCACGTTGTTTCCCAGGGTTCTCTTAATACCCTGGTTACTAAACTAGATCTCGTGGACAGCATCAAGACGCTGCAGGGTTATGACTCTCAAGCCCACAAGATTAAGCGCTATCTCGCTGAAGGAAGGCCTTCGTTCTTCACTATTGATGATACTGGCACATTGTTCTTTAAAAGTCGTCTAGTGGTCCCCTCTAAAGGTAACCTGGGTATGACTCAGGAGGTCATGCAAGAAGCTCACGACACTCCGTTGTCTATTCATCCCGGCAGTACCAAGATGTACCAAGACATCCGTCGAAGATTCTGGTGGTCAAACATGAAGCAAGACATTGCTCGCTATGTTGCTGAATGTGATGTTTGCCGTCGCGTCAAAGCAGAACATCAAAGGCCCGCCGGAACTCTGCAACCAATTGCTGTTCCTGAATGGAAGTGGGACCATGTCGAAATGGACTTTATCACTGGGTTTCCCAAATCGCAGAAAGGTAATGATGCTATTCTTGTCGTCATTGACCGACTTTCCAAAGTTGCACATTTTCTAGCCGTCAAAGAGACGATCACTGCTAGTCAGCTCGCAACTCTCTACATATCCAGAATTGTTTCACTTCACGGTATACCACTGGTTATCAGTTCAGACCGTGGCAGCTTATGCACTTCAAGATTCTGGGCAAGTTTCCAAGAAGCTATGGGAACTCATCTGTCCTTCAGCACCGCTTTTCACCCTCAGTCTCAAGGACAAGTTGAACGAGTCAACCAAGTTCTCGAAGACATGCTTCGAGCTTGTGTCATATCCTTCGGTAGGAAATGGGAAGAATCCCTCCCATATGCCGAATTCTCTTACAATAACAGCTATCAAGCCAGTCTGAAGATGGCCCCCTTTGAAGTATTGTACGGACGAAAGTGCCGAACCCCTCTAAATTGGTCAGAAACTGGGGAACGTCCACTCTTCGGTCCGGATATTATCCAACTTGCCGAAGATCAAGTTCGCGTTGTCCGCGAGCATTTGAAGACTGCTCAGTCACGCCAAAAGAGTCAGTATGACCGCAAACACAAAGATATGGTCTATCAACCTGGCGAAAAGGCTTATCTTCGAGTCACACCGATGAAAGGTACACACCGATTCGGGATCAAGGGCAAGCTAGCTCCTCGCTATATTGGTCCTTTCACTGTTCTTGAAAGGCGTGGTAGAGTGGCATATCAGTTGGAACTTCCACCGAACCTTTCTCAGGTTCACGATGTGTTCCACGTATCGCAACTCCGCCGCTGCTTCAAAGACCCTATCCGCGGAGTAGATCACGAATTGCTTGAACTGCAACAAGACCTCTCTTATAAAGAGCATCCGGTCCGCATTCTCGATCAAGCCGAGCGTCTCACACGCCAGAAGGTTATCAAGTTCCTCAAGGTTCAGTGGTCAAACCATTCTGAGGATGAAGCCACTTGGGAACGCGAGGATCGTCTTCGTGATGAATACCCCGCTTTGTTTCCTTCTACCTCCTAAATCTCGGGACGAGATTTCTTGTAGTGGAGGAGATTTGTAACACCCCCTGTATTAAGCTACAGAGATCACCCTTTTGATGAGGCCATGTCATCATGATTAATAGTGCACAATCATCATTAGCATCATATTGCATTTCAACTCCTAAGTCAAATTCAAATTTAAATGAAAGTGGGATATAAAAGTTGTCCAACATAGAAACTAAAATGTCAGATAAATAACAAATATTCCAGAGGCTATTCTAAAATTGAAACCAACATCATTGGAATTGGATAAGTGACTCGAACACCCTCAAACAGTGGATAAAGATAATATTTAATAACCATTTATTAAATCTGAAATAAATATGGAATTATGTTTTGTCCAAACTAATTTTAGGTGTTAAGGAATAATGCACTGGTATTTATGAAATAGGTCACACTTTTTACAAAAAACATTTGGGGCCTAAACATTTAACAGTAAAGGAAAAAGAAACAGAAAAGGAAAAAAAAGCAAAACACCCCCCCCCCCCCCCGACTGGGCCTCGGCCCAGCAAGCCACTGGGCCGCCAGGCCGGCCCAGCCGGCCTACTTAGCCGGCCAACCCCCCCGGCCAAACCCTAACCCTACCCCCGACCCCCCCTCCCCATTTTCTCCCACCCCCCCCCATCTGGATCGGGCGCAGGCCCGATCCCGTCCGCCTCGTCGTCGACGCCCGCTCGCCGAGCCGCCCCGTCGCCGCCTCCCCCTCGTCAGCCCCCACCTCCCGATCCAGATCGGGATCGGGATTCGCTGGGAACGACCCGTCCCTCGGTCGTCGGCGACGACCGCGTCCGCCTCGCCGTCGCCGTTGGAGCCGCCCGCCCGGACCGCTCCCTCCGGCATGCTCCCTCGACGCCCGCTCTCCCCGACGCTCCCTACCCTCCTCGCCCTCGCCGCACGACGCCACCACCGGATCTCTCCCTCGCGTCTGCCTCGTCTACGTCGCCGCCTTGTCCCCGGCTGCCTCCCCGTCGCCGTCGTCCCCGTCGACCACCCCGACCCGCCGCCCCGTCCCTACGGATCCGGTGAGGCCTCGGGCCTTCTTCCCCCCCTCTCTGGCTCGCGCAGCGCCCGCGCGCACCGCAGCTCGCCGGCTCTGCCGCACGCGCGCGCGCCGCCCACTGCCCTCCGCTCGGCTCCCGCTCGTCCTCGCCTCAACGCATCCGCTCGTCCTCCCCCCCCGCTTCGCCTACGCGCCGACCGCCGCCCGCTGCCGCCTCAATCCCGCGCATCCGCCCTCCGCTTCAGCACCGCGCCCGCCTCGGCCCTCAGTGGCCTCGCGGCGCCCGCGCCCGCGTACCCCCGTGCGTCCCCTTTGGGCACCGGACATGTCCGGTCCCGAAGGGGCGCCCCGGCGTGTCCGCCCCTGGGCCACTGCCAGTGGGGCCCGAACCCCTGTGACGCTGACGAATGGGGCCCACGGCCCGAAAACAGTTTTAAGAAAATAGAAATAAAAAAATAATTAAAATAATTAATTAATAATTAATTAGTTAATTAATCCTGATTAGGTTAATCTAATTAACTAATTAGTGTTAATAAACGTAATTAGTAATTAACTTAATTAACTGCTGACGTCAGCATGATGTCATGCTGACGTCATCAATTACTGTTTCGGAAAGTTGAATTAAATAATTAATTAAAATTTCAGAATTAATAAAAACTTTAGAAAATCATATCTTTAAACCGTAACTCCGATGAAATATTTTATACATGAACTTGCTCAGAACGACGATACGAACCCGGATACGCCCTGTATCTCCGTCAGACCGCCCGCAGCTATGAGAACGTTGAACAATTAGACCGATTTCGATAAATGAATAGTGTCCAACCCTATAATAAATAACCGAATAAATTCCTAAATTAACTAAATCGCTTAGTTAGGCTGTATATCACCCCGGCCCTGCGTTTAGACATGTCATGCATCCCTGTTGCATTATTGCCGTGTGTTTACTGTTTCTTCCCCCTCTTCTCTCGTAGACTACGAGACCGACGCAGCTGCTGGTGCCCCGACCGACTACGTTGTTGACGACCCCTACTTGCCAGAGCACCAGGCAAGCCCCCCCCTTGATCACCAGATATCGCCTATTCTTCTCTATACTGCTTGCATTAGAGTAGGTAGCCTGTTTTACTGCTTTCGGTAATCCTATTCTACTGCATAGCCTGTCATTGTTGCTACTGTTGTTGATACCTTACCTGCAATCCTAATGCCTAGTGTAGGATGCTAGTTTGTCATCATTGGCCCTGCATTCTTGGTCAGTCTGCCTTGCTATACTATCGGGCCGTGATCACTCGGGAGGGTGATCACGGGTTTATACTATACATATATACATACTATACAAATGTGACTAAAGTGGGTCGGCTCGAAGAGTACCCGCGAGTGATTCACGGATTGGGGGCTGAAAGGACCTTTGTCCCAACGGCCCTTTGAGTGGATCTTTGTGGCGGAGCGACAGGGCAGGTTGAGACCACCTAGGAGACAGGTGGGCCAGGCCCTGGTCGGCGTTCGCGTTTACTTCATTAAAGCTTACGCGATTGGATATTTGATCTGAGTCTGGCCACTGGCCTATAGCACTAACCAACTAGCGGGAGTAGTTATGGGTATCCCGGGTCGGGGTATCAGCTGAAGCCTTCTTGCCGTCAGCGACTGAGCGGCGCGCGCCGTGTTGGACCGCGCTAACGTAACCGCCGTGATCGTGTGGGTTGCTAGGTCTGCTCGCGGCCGCGTACGCAACGTGCAGGAGCGCACTGGGCGATGGGCCCAGACCCCAGAGTGCCTAGGATTAGTCCGGCGTGCTGACCTCTCTGTTGAGCCTAGGTGGGGCTGCGACGTGTGGATCTTCCGAGGCCGGGCATGACCCAGGAAAGTGTGTCCGGCCAAAGGGGATCGAGCGTGTTGGGGAATATGTGGTGCACCCCTGCAGGGAAGTTTATCTATTCGAATAGCCGTGTCCCTCGGTAAAAGGACGACCCGGAGTTGTATTCCGACCTCATGACAACTAGAAATGGATACTTAATAAAACACACCCTTACAAGTGACAGATATAAACCGGTGGTCGCTCTCTCGCATGGTGGCGACGAGAGGATCGACGGGTAGGATTATGCTATACGTTGTTGCTTGGTTAACTTCCAACTACTCTCTTCTATTGCTTCAAGATGGAGGCTGCCAGAAGCGTAGTCTTCGACAGGACTAGCTATCCCCCTCTTATTCTGGCATTCTGCAGTTCAGTCCACCGATATTGCCTCTTTACACATATATCATGCATATGTAGTATAGATCCTTGCTTGCGAGTACTTCGGATGAGTACTCACGGTTGCTTTCCCCCTCCTTTCCCCCTTTCCCTTCTTGCTGGTTGTCGCAACCAGATGTTGGAGCCCAGGAGCCAGACGCCACCTTCGACGACTACTACCACCATGGCGGAGCCTACTACTACGTCCAGGACGCCGACGACCAGGAGTAGTTAGGAGGATCCCAGGCAGGAGGCCCTGCGCCTGTTCGATCTGTTGTATCCCTGTTTGTGCTAGCCATCTTATGGCACCTTGTTTAACCTATGTCTGTGCTCAGATATTGTTGCTTCCGCTGACTCGTCTATGATCGAGCATTTGTATTCGAGCCCTCGTGGCCCCTGGCTTGTATTATGATGCTTGTATGACTTATTTATGTTTTAGAGTTGTGTTGTGATATCTTCCCGTGAGTCCCTGATCTTGATCGTACACGTTTGCGTGCATGATTAGTGTACGATCGAGCAGGGGGCGCCACATTACTGCTGAGCAATTGATAGAAAAGCGCAAAGTTATGACGATATCTAAGGCAATGATCATGAATATAGGCATCACGTCCGTGTCAAGTAGACCGAAACGATTCTGCATCTACTACTATTACTCCACACATCGACCGACTCCTGCCTGCATCTAGAGTATTAAGTTCATGAAGAACAGAGTAACGCATTAAGTAAGATGACACGATGTAGAGGAATAAACTCAAGCAATATGACGAAAATCCAATCTTTTTATCCTCGATGGCAACAATACAATACGTGCCTTGCTGCCCCTACTGTCACTGGGAAAGGACACCGCAAGATTGAACCCAAAGCTAAGCAATTCTCCCATTGCAAGAAAAACCAATCTAGTTGGCCAAACCAAACCGATAGTTCGTAGAGAATTACAAAGATATCAAATCATGCATAAAAGAATTCAAAGAAGATTCAAATAATATTCATAGATAAGCTGATCATAAATCCACAATTCATCGGATCTCGGCAAACACACCGCAAAAAAGTATTACATCGAATAGATCTCCAAGAACATCGAGGAGAACATGGTATTGAGAATCAAAGAGAGAGAATAAGCCATCTAGCTACTAGCTATGGACCCATAGTTCTGAGGTAAACTACTCATGCTTCATCGGAAGGGCAATAGGGTTGATGTAGAAGCCCTCCGTGATCGAATCCCCCTCCGACAGGGTGCCGGAAAAGGTCCCTAGATGGGATCTCACGGGTACAGAAGGTTGCGGCGGTGGAACAGTCTTTTCGTGGATGCCTCTGGTGGTTTGGGAACATATGTGAATATATAGGCGAAAGAATTAGGTCAGGAGGGTCACGGGGGGCCCACAAGGCAAGGGGGCGCGCCCTACCCCCTGGGCGCGCCCTCCACCCTTGTGGCCGCCTCATGGCTCCTCCGACTTCATCTCCAAGTCTCCTGGGTGTCTTCAGGTCAAAGAAAAATCATCACGAAGATTTTATTCCGTTTGGACTCCGTTTGGTATTCCTTTTCCACGAAGCTAAAAAACAAGGAAAAAACAGAAACTGGCACTGGGCTCTAGGTTAATAGGTTAGTCCCAAAAATAATATAAAATAGCATAATAATGCATATAAAACATCCAAAACAGATAATATAATAGCATGGAACAATCAAAAATTATAGATACGTTGGAGACGTATCAATTAACATCTTATATTATGGGACGCAGGGAGTTTATTGCATTCTTACAAATTATCAGCTGATTAACTGCTGCTGTATCCATGGGTTAGAGTTAGTTTGAGCTAGTTTGGGCTCAAATAGCCCTAAAGTATATCCAAACATGAGGGCTAGTTTGAGCTAGTTGCATCTAACCCACCCAAAAAAACTATCCCACCCAAGAGGTGCTAATTGAAGTTAGTTCTCCTAGTGCATTTATTGTCAATCTAACCCTGTCATCCAAACACCTCTTTGGCTAGAGTTAGTTCAGGGTTAGTCATGAGCTAGAAACTAACTCTAACCTCTAGCTAAGTTAGAGTATCCAAACAGAGCTATGTCGTTGTTGTTGTTGCTGCTGCTGCTGCTCTTTTACATATATCTAGACATCATCAGAACATTAAGGTAACACTCTTCCTTGTTGCTATGTAGCCTAGGATTGCATATTTAGACATTCAGTACAGTGCATGTTGCTATGTAGCCTCAGATATATTACATATGGCGCTAGTTAACTTAACGATAAATGGGTTACAGATATATCCAGTTAAAAGTACGATTCACCGATTAGTCCCTTATCAGCCCCCGGCCTATATGGTACCAGCTACCGATATCCTGAATAGTGAGTATATATAAGCCATGGGATGAAACTAACCTCGATGGAAAACATCAGTCGTTCCCAAAATTTTCCTGTGTAAGTACATCGAGAGGCATGTTAAGCACAACAGGCTAAAAATCAACCAAATATATCCATGGCAGACTAAATAATCTCCAAAAGATAGCTTTAGTGTGCAGGTTTAAGCACGCTAGTTGTAACACCCCAAAAATTTAACCACAATTTTATTAAGTAAAATTTGGCCAGAAATAAAATTTTTATTTATAAGTAAGTCCTTTATTATTTTCAGAGTATTTTCTGTTTCTATTTTCCAAAATTCTTCTCTCCATATTGGAATTTTTGGAAATAATATTGTGGCTCTGGTAGTTTTCTCAAAACATTTGATTTATATTTTAATAATAGTAGGAATTAATTCCATAATAAAATTTGCCTCTAAATAATTCTTTTAATAGCATTTTCAATGTTTGAAATGCCTCTGTTGCACTGCAACCTTTTTAAATAATTCTTTCAAAATTCCACAAAAATTATGAGAGGTCAGGTGATGCCTATAAATCACTTTTCTGCAAAAACCCAGCTTGGTCTTTTGAAAATTTAGAGTGAAACACCCTTTCTTCAATTATGTCCATTTTCTATGTTATAACTACAACCCTAATTTTCATAGCTCTATTAATTCTGAAACTCTTCCATATTGTAGTCCTTCCTAAGAAACCCTTAAGTCCAGAAGATCAGCCCCATTTGCATCTTTTGAGATCACCAAATTATCCCCTGTAGTTTTGGTCCAGAACTGAAATTCTTCAAAACTTGCACTTGCAAGTTTTTCTTTTGGTCACACCAACCATGGCATTCTCTTTATCATCTAAAGAGACACTAGCTTGCCAAGTCTCACTTCCAACAAAATTGCCTAGCTAGTTCTATCATTTTGTCAAGCAGGTTGTAGGCATGGCAGAAACTTTGCACCTTTCTAGCTTGCATTACACACTAGCTCCTATGACCAAACCAGCATGTCCATCACTCCTCTCATGATCAGAGGCACCCCCCTGTTAAATTTCAGCTCGTTTTGATCCTTGTAGATGCCATTGGCATTTTATCAAATGCATAGCGTGCGTGCACTGCGCATGGCCAGAGCACCGGGATTGCAGGTGTCGGCACCGCCCCGCATGGCCTCTCTACCACTGCTCCGCACGCTAGCCATCTCCAGGAGCTTCGCGGGACACCCACGCGCCCCACCGACACGTCCCCTCTGTCACTAGTGCCGGCCACCACCGACCACGCCGCCCACAGCCGCCACCCAACGAGCTTCCCTCCGCCATGTCTCTGCCTCCTTAATGGCCAACCACCAGGGCTTATCCGCGGCGGCCACCGTCCTCGCCACGTAGCACCATCCATGCTGACCTCCACCGACCCCTTACCAGCCTCGACGGCGCCATCAATGGCCGCCCGCAACCGTGTTGTTCTCTGTAAGCCATGGCACCGACGTCTTCCCCTATATAAACCTTCCCGAGCTCGTCACGCTTCACCAGATGATCACTCCCTCCCCTAAGCATCTCCTCGAGCAGCGAAATGGCAGGGGAAGGTCTTCTTCCTCCTCTCCGACACCCACGGCCGCCGTCACCTCTCGGATGATTCTGAGCCAACCACGGCCTCCCCCTCTCCAATCTCTTCACCACTAGCCTCCTTGAGCCACTGCCAACAGATTCCACCCTTCAATTCTATGCGAGATGGCCTGTAGACTAAACCCCCTGTCGGTGTACTAAAGTTTGGGCCCTTTAGTACCCCTTACTTGTGCACGGGCAGTTGTAGCCGCACCTGCGGCGAGGCTTGGCGGGGGCAGTTTGAGACAGAATACAAGACAGCGAAGACGGCGTCCAAGCCAGTAACTAGGGAGCAGAAGACAAGCTGGAGCCCCGACAAGATCCTTGCCGTGGCGGCTCGCGAGGCCCCGGCAAGATCCTTGCCGGGACGACTTGCGAGGCACTGACAAGAACACCACCCTTGAGGTTGAGAGCTCTGACACCATCGACAACGTCAAAACCAAGACTCAGGGGCACATGCATAGTAGCATGCAGATCTTTGTGAAGACTGGTGGCATGCAGATCTTCATGGAGACCAGAGAGCGAAGTTCCCAGCAAGGTTCTTCCTGGGACGACTGCGAGGCCCCGGCAAGGCTCTTGCCGGGGACGATCACGAGGCCACGGCAAGGCTCACGCACGACAAGGCTGCGCCGCCTTGCCACCGTCCCGGCACAGCAATTAGCCAGCCAACCTGGCGAGCACCTGCGTGCTAGCATGCAGATCTTCGTGAAGATCCTGCCACCGCTCCATCGCAGCGGCTAGCCAGTCAGCTTGGCACTTGCATGACTCGTCATCTTGGGTGCGTGTCAGGACGGGGTGAGGCGGCGACGGATGGGACGGGCTCTGTTTCCGTCCCTGATAAAGTTAGAGGGCACGTAAGCAGCGCATTTAATGCGCTTGTCCTAAGACGCCAGAGATAAGCACATGTACTGTAGCACTTTACACCTCCTGTATGCCACTGTGGCAGCCCCTTGGACGTACAAAAGGAGGCCCAAGGCATACTGGAGAGGGATTCGGACTTTTTGGACTCTCCGGCCCAGCTTGCATGCATAGCGGCTAGCCGAAGCTCAAGAACACGTAATATACACACAAAGCAGGAGTAGGGTTTTACGCTTCTCAGCGGACCGAACCTAGGTAAAAATCCCTCGTGTTGATCTCTAGATCTGCTCTTCGTGCACCCCTCCTCCCTGCTAAACCGTAGAAGGGATCCACCCGATCCCATAGCTGTCGTTTCCCCGACATCCATGGCGCGCCAGGTAGGGGGACGAGAGGTTGTACGAACCTGATCTAGGCGTCAGCGCGTCGACTTCTTCAACATCTTCATCGTCATGTCTCCAAAGAGAAAGAGCATCGTGGCGATTGGTTCATCTCCGTTCGATCTGCCCGCACCCGCGCGGACGGACGACGGGATGGACGTGGGTGGAGGCCACGGGCTTCCACGACGCTCCAGCGATCGGAGCAACACGAGCGGTGACGACCCGCACGTCGCCGGGTCCAGGGACGGGGCCGTGCTGTCTACGGGCGGCGCGGCGAACCCCAGGGACGGAAGGACGACCTCCAAGACGCCCCCGCTGGGGCATGCGCCGCGGCCTTCCCAGGTCGTGCGCGATGAGCAGCGCCGTGGTGTGGGTGATCACGAGCGTTCCCATGGAAGGGCCCCTTTGCATCATTCTCGAGATGCATCGGGCCAGCATGCACGCCAAGACGTTGGCGGAAACGGTGCGCGGCCGCGGGACCATGATAGAGCTCCTTCTAACGTGGTTACAAGTCAGAGCGCTTCACGATCCACACAGCTATCGCTGCCGCCCACACCAACGGAAGCGTTGGCGCGCGTACAACTGCTTCTAGATTTCCCTCCTGCTGCGGAGAAGCACGACGAGTGGAGAGCCACCATCCGGAGCCTCGTCGGCTTCGCCAATAAGGATGGACCGCAGAAGGCGGGGCCCTCGTGCCGGCGCTCTATTGAGCCGGCGCGTGCCAAAGGAGGAAGGACCGGAGGTGCTGCGACCATGGTGCACTCTCCTCCTCCATGGCAGCAACAGCAGCCGCCGGCTCGTCGGGTCGAGGCCTGTCACAACGGTTTCATAGCGTCGTCCGACCCACGAGCCCGCTGCGATCAACGCCAAGTTCTTCGAGAGCGAGTCAAGGAAGACGCTTGAACCACTATCGAGTGGCGACAGGAAGCGCGCCATCAGTCTGATAGGCTCGCTGGTCCCACTGTAGATCGGCCCATGCCGGGGGATTCTGATAACTTACCTTACGAGGTGGGTTGTCCAGCTTTTACCCATGGGCTGCGGCGATTCCAGTGGCCCACCCATCGCACGTTCAAGCCTGAGGTCGGAGAGAAATACGACGGCAAGACTCACCCGTCGGAGTTCTTGAGCATCTATACCATTGCAGTGCAAGCTGCCGGGGCTCGGGACAACAAGGTACTTGCCAATTACTTCTCGTTGGTACTCAAGCCCAACGTCAGGTCGTGGTTGATGCACCTACCAGTAGATTCCATCTCTTCTTGGTCGGATCTGTGCCATGAGTTTGTTGGCGCCTTTACCGGAGGCCACCAAGCTCCTGGCCAGGCAAGTGACTTACATATCATCCCCCAGAAAGATGGCGAATGCTTGCACAAATACATACAGAGATTCAGCCGTGTGCAGTACAACATCCCAGATGTTCATCCTGCCGCTGTTGTCAGCGCATTTCATCAGAATGTGTGCAACCGCAAGATGCGTGAAGAGCTGGCGATGAACAAGATTACGGATGTTGCCGAACTTTATGTTTTGGCCAACAGATGTGCTCGGGCTGAAGAAGGAAGGAAGTACCCTGGCGAAGATGCCAGTGCAGAAACTGACTCCGCAGATGAAGACATCGCCGCCCCGGCAAAGAAGGGCCGACGGCGCAACAGGAAGCGCAAGGGTAAAACCGTGCTTGCCGTCGAGGAATCCGGCAACCCCGGCACCACCAAGAAGGCCAAGGTTGACGACCCCGGCAAGGAGGTTGCCGGGTGCACCGCCTGCCAGGCCTTGGCGGCCACCGACAAGCCAGAGGGCTCCGACAAGCAGTATTGAAAGATCCATCGCACCAAGGGCCATGACCTCCAGAATTCCGGCAAGTTGAGCAGCTTGTAGAGAAGCAGAAAGCTGAGTATGACAGGCGAGACAAGGAGAAGGGCCAGGACGGTACTGAGGGGTCCGGCAAGAAGCGTGGTGGCCGAGGGGGTCGCCACGGCAAGGATAAGCAACCAGAGAGGCCCGCTCGGGGCCGCGACAAGAAAGAGGGAGATGATGATCATGATGAGGACGACGAGTCCAGCGAGCACGAGTTCCAGAAGGCTACAGAGGCCATGTGCGTCGACGGTGGCGCCTCGTTGCATGCCTCTCACCGCCAACTGAAACAGTGGGCGCGTGAGATCAATGCGGCAGAGCCATCGTTCGATGCCCAGAAGCCGCTGAAATGGTCCAACACGCCTATCATTTTTTACACTGAGGTTCACCCTGATCGCACAACGGCGGTCGGGTGTTTGCCATTGTTGGTCTCGCCAACGATACGCAACCTCAAGGTGACAAAAGTGTTAGTTGACGGTGGGGCCGGTCTGAACTTGATCTCGCCCACTATGATCAAGAGGCTGCAAATTCCTGATGGAGATCTCGAAGAGAGGGGCATGTTTCAAGGGATCAATCCAGGAAGGAGTCAGCCAAAGGGCAAGATTACGCTACCAGTTACGTTTGGTGGCAAGCTGAACTATAGGACGGAGAAGATCGTTTTTTATGTCGCCAAGATCCCCTTGCCTTATAATGGGATCCTCGGCCGCCCAGCGCTGGCCAACTTCACGGCGGCATCACATTACGCTTACAATACATTGAAGATGCCCGGACCAATGAGCATCATCACCATCCACTCCGACAAGAAAGACGCGCTCATCTGCGCTGACCAACTCTACCGAGAGGCAGTTGCAGTAACTGCCGCCAAGGCACTTGCTCCTGCCGCTGAAGCTCTGGGAGGGAAGAAGACCGGCAAGACCTCTCCCGGCAAGACCTCTTCCGGCAAGACCTCTTGCACCCACTCCGGTAAGCGTGCCTCTTCGGAGTGCTGTGCTCCCGCCGAGGACATGCCAGAGAGCTCCACCGGCAAGAGCAAGAAATCCAAGGCAGCACCACCAGAAACTAAGAAGGTGCCCGTCAAGGAGGACGGCACGGGCGGGGCTTTCACTATAAGCTCCACCCTCGACAGCAAATAGGAAGGCGTGCTCATCGCCTTCCTGCGGGCGAATGTCGATGCATTTGCATGGCAAGCATCTGACATCCCCGGCGTTCCCAGGGAGGTGATTGAGCACCATCTTGCTGTCTGTCGTCATGCGTGGCCCGTCAAGCAGAAGGTCAGGAAGCAAGCTTTGGAGCGGCAAGAGTTCATCATTGAAGAGATTAGGAAGCTGGAAGCAGCAGGCTTGGTTAGAGGAGTGCTCCACCCAACGTGGTTAGCCAATCCGGTGGTGGTGCACAAGGCAAACGGGAAATGGAGGTTGCATTGATTATACAGATATTAATAAAGCCTGCCCAAAGGATCCTTTTCCTTTGCCGCGCATCGACCAGATCGTGGACTCCACTGCCGGGTGCGACTTGCTGTCGTTCCTTGACGCCTACTCAGGATACCATCAAATCTTCATGACGAAGGAAGATGAAGAGAAAACCGCGTTTATCACCCCATGTGGTATGTATTGTTTTATACGAATGCCTTTCGGGTTGAAAAGCGCTGGTTCAATGTTTGCGAGAGCTGTCCAAATTGGTTTTGAGCCTCAGCTACATAGAAATATGGAAGCTTATATGGATGACATAGTAGTCAAAACCAAGGATAGGGCAACACTCATACAAGACCTAGAAGAAACATTTGCAAATTTGCGCAAGATCAATCTCAAGCTCAACCCTGAGAAGTGTGTGTTTGGCATCCCATCCGACAAACTTCTCGGGTTCTTTGTGTCTCAACGTGGGATCGAGGCGAAACCCGACAAGATCAAGGTGATTGAGCAGATTGACGCACCAAGACGAGTCAAAGATGTACGTCGACTTGCTGGCTGTGTTGCTGCTTTGAGCAGGTTCATATCCAAATCTGCTGAGCGCACCCTGCCCTTTTTCAAGATCTTGAAAAAGGCAGGTCCAAAGAAATGGACTCCGGAAGCGGAGGCAGCGCTACAAGAGTTGAAGAGGTACCTCTCCTCTACGTCAATGCTAGTCGAGCCTAAGCCACAGGAGCCGTTGTTGCTGTATCTAGCGGCAACGAATCAAGTGGTCAGTGCTGCGCTAGTGGCGCAGGGAGAAGTTCATGAAGAAGCAGCGACAGTGGCAAGACCATCGGATGACGAGCCGGAGCTCTCCCCGGTAGGGTCTGATGACGGCAAGGCAAGACCCCCGGCAGGTTCCGATACCGGCAAGGCAGGGCCACCGGCAGAGTCGGATGCCGGCAGGGCGGGATCTGCGCAAGCAAATGGAGTGACACAGAAGAAGAAGATGGTGCAGCACCCAGTTTATTTTGTCAGCTCCCTTTTGCAAGGGGCTAGATCAAGATACTCAGGTGTACAAAAGTTTCTCTTCGGCCTTCTTATGGCCTCGAGGAAGCTGTGCCACTACTTTCAGGCACATGAGATCACCGTCATCACTCGCTTCCCGTTGCAACGGATCTTGCACAACCCAGATGCAACTGGAAGGATTGTGGAGTGGGCGTTGGAACTGTCAAGCTTTGGTCTCAGGTTTGAAAGCACTTCAACGATTCAGAGCAGGGCCTTGGCGGAATTCATTGCAGAATGGACCTCAACGCCTAACGAGGAAATTCAAGAAACCACTCTCCCTAGCAAGGAAATGAGCTGCGACTGGATTATGTACTTTGATGGGGCTTTCTCGCTGCAAGGCGCCGGTGCTGGTGTGCTACTTATTGCCCCCACCGAAGAGCACCTCAAGTACGTGGTCCAGATGCACTTTCCCCAGAAGAGATCAACAAACAACACTGCGGAGTATGAGGGACTGCTTGCCGATCTCAGGATCACGGCAGACCTTGGAATTACGAAGCTCATCGTCAGAGGTGATTCGTAGCTTGTCGTCAAGCAGGTTAAGAAAGATTATCAGAGCCCGTTGATGGAAGCTTATGTAGATGAAGTGAGGAAGTTGGAGGAGTGTTTTGATGGTCTGCAAGCAGAGCATGTTCCTCGAGCAGAGAACAACATTGCTGACGACCTGTCAAAACGTGCTGCCCTCAAGTTACCTGTGGAACCAGGAACTTTTGTGCTCCAACTAAATCAGCCATCTGTTGAACCATCGGCAGGACAGAATAATCAAAGGAAGTTGAGCCCCCGCAAGTACTTCCCCGCCGAGCTCCCAGGGGCCGCCGGCAGGGAAGTTGCCGGGGACGACGCCAAGCTTGCCGGGGGGCGACCGGCTCCGGCAGGGCCTCAAGCCCTTGCCGTAGAGACAACTGCTCCCATGGCAGAAGACACGCCTTTAGTCCTTGCCATCGAGCCCCAGGCTCTAGCATGGGCACAACACACCGTTCGGTTCCTCCAAACAGGGGAACTCCCTGAGGAACAGGAAGAAGCGGAGAAACTAGCCCGTCGGTCTAACATGTACCAGTTTGTGGATGATGTCCTGTACAGAAAAAGACCGAACGGCGTGAAATTGAAGTGCATTCCTCAAGAGGACGGACTGGAGTTGTTGGCAGAAATACATGGAGGCATATGTGGCTCTCACATAGGATCAGGAGCTCTTGCCGGCAAGGCATTCCGGCAAGGTTTCTTTTGGCCCACTGCCCTCCAGGATGCAACTGCACTTGTAACCAAGTGTGAAGCGTGCTAGTTCCATTCAAAGAAGCTCCATCAGCCAGCTCAAGCTCTTCAGACGATCCCTCTTTCCTGGCCATTTTCGGTCTGGGGGCTCGACATACTGGGCCCTTTTCCACGTGCTGTCGGGGGCTTTGAGTACTTGTACGTTGCAATCGACAAGTTCACAAAGTGGCCAGAAGTGGAAGCAGTGAGAAAGGTGACATCGCAATCAGCCGTCAAGTTCTTCAAAGTATTAGTTTGCCGTTTTGGTGTGCCAAACAGAGTCATCACCGACAACGGCACACAGTTCACGAGCTGCACCTTCATGCAGTATATACAGGACCTTGGCAGCAAAATCTGTTTTGCTTCTGTTGCACATCCGCGAAGCAACGGCCAAGCGGAAAGGGCAAATGCTGAAGTGCTGCGGGGCCTCAAGACGAGAACTTTCGACAGGCTGCACAAGTGCGGAAGGCGCTGGATTGATGAGTTGCCGGCGGTCCTTTGGTCAATCAGGACGACACCAAATCGAGCCACTGGCCAGACACCGTTCTCCCTGGTATACTGGGCGGAAGCAGTTCTCCCCACAGAACTCACATACGGGTCGCCTCGAGTGCTCGCTTATGATGAGCTTGAGCAAGAGCAGTTGCAGCAAGATGATGCTACGCTCCTTGAGGAAGATCGTCTTCAGGCTGTTCTGCAAGCCGCGCGCTACCAGCAAGCCTTGCGCCGCTACCACAGCCGCAAGGTTCATGCCCGAAGCCTTTAGGAAGGCGACCTTGTTCTTCGGCGCGTTCAGTCCGCCAAGAATTCCAACAAGTTGACACCAAAGTGGGAAGGCCCTTATAGGGTGATACGAGTCACCAGGCCCGGCGCAGTCCGCGTGGAGACTGAAGATGGCATTCCAGTGAGCAACTCCTGGAATATCGAGCATCTTCGCAAGTTTCACCCATGAGGCGCGGTTGCCGGGACCCCCGGCAACCCCCTTTTGTACTAGCCTTGCCGGCAAGGCATATAACCCTATGTACAAAGCCAGGCACAGACCCTGTGCGCAGTCGAATAAGTTTACGTATGTATAGTTCTTGTTGATTTCCATGTTTATTTATATGCATGCCTGTCCAGGATATTATACTACGTTCGTTTCCAGCAAGTACTGATGAACTGCCAAGGTTCCATGCTCCTATTTTCTCTTCTTTCTTTTTCTCAAAAGACAGAAGGTTCCCTCGCATACAAGTTTGCCAGGGGGGATAGAGCGTGTGGGCGTCAGCAGGCGACGTTCGAAGTGGCATGTTGCGGGAAAGAGTACAACAGCAAAAAAGCTAAGTTGTGAAACCTTGAGTGATTTTCTTTTAAATGTAAGGTTATTTCCCTCGAATGGTTTCTATTCTTGTACGGAAAAATTGCACGCGAAGGAACCTCGTCGCAATTGGTTGCGCCCTTCCTCTGTTTCGAGTCCGCTCAGCAGTTCAAGTGGATGCACTAAGAGCGGGAAGGTGTCTTGCCGGCAGCGACACCCCCGACAGGCTGCTAAGTACCTGTTCCTCAAAGCGCTCACGGCAAGGGTGGGCGCACTGACAAGCCCTTCCAAAAAAGCGTAGGGTGTATGCCATACGAGGAGGGATCAAACAAGGAAGATAGCATGCATTCAATCCAAAACACAGCAAGTTATATTACATCAAAAGTTGCCGCAGTTCTAACTTAAGATAAATTCGTCTTAGCTACAAGTTCACGGCGGCAAGACAAAGTGGAGGGGCTAGTCCCAGCGCTGGCCTTCTACCCTCTTGACTTGGTCAACCCTGTTGACGATGGGCGCGACGAGCTCTGCAAGCGCCTTGCGGTCCGCATCCTCCGGCAAACTTTCGAGCACGTTGGTGAAGTCAAGGTTGGGATTCCAATATGCCACCTTAGTGAGCACCTTGAGGAGGACGCCCCAGCAAAGCTTGCGGGACTCGTTGGCCAATTGGGTGGATCGATTGGAGTGGAGCAGCTTCAGAGCCTTGAGGACGGCCTTGAAGAACATGGTCAACCTGGCGCTCTCAGAAATCCCCCTGTCATGGGAGAACCTGAAGTTCGGCATCCCCATGATGGACAGCTGCATGGTGAGCCCCTCCGCAGCGTCGATGAGGCATTTAGTCCAGAGATTCACGCCTTCCATGAAATCATTGTGGGTGGCGGCGGCGCTCGCAAGCAGCAGTTTCTCATCCTTGAGGTCCTTGGCCACGGTCTTCTCACGAGCCTTGCAGCCCTTAAGGGATTCCTCCAGAGTGGACAGCTTTAGTTTCAGATCAGCAATGGAGTCGTTGGCTTCGGAGAGCAGCTTGGTCTTGTCAGATATGGCGACCTACAGCTCCGCCAAGGTGTGGACAGTTTTGTCTCTGTCGCTCTTTAGCGTCGAGACCTCCTTGCGGTGCTTCTCCAGCTTCTCCACCTTGCCGGCCAGCTCGTTCTTGGTGGCCCCTGCGGCTTTGGCATTGTCGACGGCCTCCTTCAGCTTGCCGGCATGATCCAGGACCAGAGCGTCGAGTGCGTCTTTATGCTTCTGCCCCAGCTCCTGGGTCCGCTGCGCGACAAGCTTCTCAATTTCTTCATCCTTGCCGCGGAGCTTGGCGGCAAGCACCTTCTCGCGAGCGGCAAGGTCCTCTTCTTGGGCGTCGAGCAGAATGCGGCGCTCCCTTAGATTGGCATCGTCCTTGGCGGCCTGTGCAGTGGTCTCCTCCTGTGCCTTCTCAATATCGGACTGCTTCAGAAGGAGCTCATCCCAACGCTGGCCTAGCTGCTCCTGGCCAGTCCTCAGCTCTTGCTGGGCCTCGACGAACCAGACCTGCATCTGCTCGACACGCTTTTGGAAGTCTGCCTCCGCCGCATCGGCAACCGCTGCCCTGGAGTCCAGTTTCTCCTTACGGGCACGGTGGAGCGCTTGGAGCTTCTGGAAGTTGTCGCTCATGGCCTGGAGGAGCTGGTCTTCTTTGGATCCGCTGCTCCTGGCGCTCGGCTCGTCGACGACCTTGAGCCCGGCAGCGGCGATCACTTCTTCGTCGAAAGCCTCCCCCTCGGTTGGCACTCCGGTGCTTGCCGTCCCCGGGATGCTGACAAACAAATTATCGCCAATCTTCAGGTATCTGCTTGGGATGGGGGCTTCGGAAGATGACGGTTGGTCTTCGACCACCATCTCCCCGGAAGCTGAGGACCCCGGGACCGATGTAGCGCCAGGCGCTCCTGCGGCAGGGATGCCGTCAGTACGGTCGCCGGCCTCCCCAGCGGACCCCTTGGCGGCCTCTTCATGCGCGTCCTTTGCGGCCTCGTCGGCAGCGATTTTGGCGGCCTTGGCGGCAGCGTCCTTGGAGGTCTCCTCGATGGTGGCGTCGACATCCATCTGATCCACCAAGGAGGGATCTGGAGGCCAAGAAGGAGAAACAAGATGAAGCCAGGGGTGAAGCTCAAAATGATGAATGATGACGAATGCCAGGAAGCAGGCGGCTTACCTGTGATGATTTGTTGGGAAGTGACTCCCTCCCCGGCAACCTTTGTCGCCGGCGTAGGACCGCCAGCGCCCGTGCCTTCCGGCTCCTCCTCCATGAGGGGGGGCTCATCGGTGCAAGCCCTTGCCGGGGACCCCTCCCTGAGCGGTGTGGTCGACGAAGGCGGCATGTCGGGGGTGGCCTTCAGTGGTCCCTCCTGTTGCTGTCCTTCTCCTGCAAACCCGGCAAGATTAGCAGCGAAGATACACACCCCGACGCTCGCCAGCGGGAAATGAGTAACAGACTCACGCTGGGGGTTGGGTTGGGGGCTGCGTCGTGGGCTGGGATCCAGGCTGATTGTGATCGTCTCCGGCGCACCTAAGGAGCTTGCCGGGGGCTCGTCGCCCGTTGAGGTCTTGGCCTTCTTCGCCATCCTCTGCGCCAATGTTTCCGTGTCTTTGCGGGCACGGGCCAGGGTGGAATTAAGATAAGATGAAGCAAATCAGAGACCCAAGAAATAAAGAAAGCGGCAAGATACTTACTTGTCTCCTTCTTCTGCCCCTTCTCCCTCCTCGGGCTGAAGGAGGAGAGGTCGAAATCGGCCTCTGCTATGGTGTCCGCTTGAGGGGATGGGGAAGGGGACCTGGGTCGTTTGATTGTGGCGGGAGCGGCAGCCTGATGTGAGCTTGCCACCCCCGCTGCCTTCTTTGCCGTCGCCCTTGTCTGGCGCCCGGGTTGCTATCCAGCACCTTGCCGCTCCGCAGCCTTGCCGGCCGGCCCCTTGCCGGGAGCCTCTTCGGACGAGGAGGCCTGCTGGATTGGCTCGCCGGAGGACGCGCTTCTTCTTTGGCGCTGGGGGCTCCACTTCATCAGCCTCTTCGGCTGTCTCTTCGGTGAGTGAGCCCCCTGTGGCTGCGCTACTATGCTCTCCGGCAGGCTCCTCCTGCTTGGCGGGGTCCTCCTCTGCATCGGCGTCATCTCCCATAAAGCCAGCGCTGCCAGCCTCCTCGGTAAGGGCCAGCTCTTCCGCCCTGCTGGCGATGTACGCCAACTTTTTGTCAGTGGTCTCGCGGATGAGGCGCGTTTCTTCCCGAATGGCTTTCTTCGACAAGTTGTCGAAGAACTCTTGTGCTCGCTCTGTGGATGGTTCGACCCAGGTTTGGTCAAGGCCGTGAGCATTGAAAACCGGCATCATAGCGATGATCGAGTTCAGCACAGAATTGTTGCACAGAGGGATGATGCTTGCCGGCAGCTTGAACACGCCGTCCGGCCTAAACAGCTTGTGACAGAGGACCGCGTGCTGAAGGACCGTCCAGTTGTTGTTTAGGCCGGGGCGCAACCTCATGATGTCCGCCGTGTTCCGGAAATCCCAGGATGGTCTCCCCTTGTTCTGCAAAGGGGCAATGAGGCGGCGGTGGAAATCGGCGCCCACCATTTCGACGGTGAGCCCAGCAGCCTTGAGGCGATGAATCCTGTTGACGACGATGGTGAGCTTCGCGTCCTGAGGGTCGAGAGGGCTCCAATCGCCGCCGCAGGTCGGCTTCATTTGCCGGAGTGAAAAGAACGGGTGCGGCTCCTCCTCCGTGATCCAGCACAACCTGCTCCGCCACTCGTCCCACTTCTTATGGTATTCCCCATCCAGATATGTGTCCTTGCTCCCTAACCTAGGGATCCAAGCAATGCCGCCAGAGAGGGCCTCTCCGGCCTAGATGCAAGGGATGAAGAAGTGGCGGAAAAGGGCTGTGTTGGGGACCACCCCGGCAAAGTTTTCGCAGAGGTGAGCAAAGATAGACATGCAAGTTACGACATTTGGCGTGAAATCAAGGAGATGGAAGCCAAAGGTGAACATGATGTTGTTAAAGAAATCAGAGAAAGGGGGGCAGAGCCCGCAATAGAAATAGTGGACGAAAAAGGGGAATTTGTTTGGGCCACCCTTAGACATGGCGGCTGGGGTCACGCGAGTGGCAGCGTGCCCATTCGTCGCCCTCCCCCACATGAGCAGGTACTTGTCCTTCAAGGCATGGGCGTCGAGCGTCGGGGGGAAGACGGCGAGCTGCTTCCGCATCTTCACCAGCTCGCTCTCTGGCACGTCCTTGCCCTTGCTTGCCTTGGGCACCTCCTTGCGGCTTGGGCACCTTGGGCGGCATGGCGACTGGGGAGAGTGGGGGAAGCCGAGGATGGTGGGAGCGCAGAAGGGGCGAGCAGATGAGCAAACTCTGGTCTGGGCTCGAGGAAGAAGAAGACGGCGATGGTTCCTAGATTGGGAAAGGCAAGGGGGTAAATGAGCAGCGCCCCTGCGGATTCCTCTTTTTATGGGGAAGGCGCGGGGCTGCCTCTTTACTGTTCGATATGAAGGCATTTTCGCAGGCGTGCTGCGACCGTTCCACGCACGACTCCCACATCGCGCACCCAATGCGGATCGTGGGGAAGCGCAATAGACGAGATGTTTATGGCAGTTAATCCCTACCACGCGTGCCCGCGCACTATTTGGGCCTGGCCCAACAACGCTTTGCACTCGTGTGTGGCCCAGGCCCGGGGGCTCCTGTCGGTGTACTAAAGTTTGGGCCCTTTAGTACCCCTTACTTGTGCACGGGCAGTTGTAGCCGCACCTGCGGCGAGGCTTAGCGGGACAGTTGGAGACAGAATACAAGACAATGAAGACGGCGTCCAAGCCAGTAACTAGGGAGCAGAAGACAAGCTGGAGCCCCAGCAAGATCCTTGCCGGGGCGGCTCACGAGGCCCCGACAAGATCCTTGCCGGGACGACTTGCGAGGCACTGACAAGAACACCACCCTTGAGGTTGAGAGCTCTGACACCATCGACAACGTCAAAACCAAGACTCAGGGGCACATGCGTAGTAGCATGCAGTTCTTTGTGAAGACTGGTGGCATGCAGATCTTCGTGGAGACCAGAGAGCGAAGTTCCCAGCAAGGTTCTTGCTGGGGACGACTGCGAGGCCCCGGCAAGGCTCTTGCCGGGGACGATCGCGAGGCCACGGCAAGGCTCGCGCATGACAAGGCTCCGCCGCCTTGCCACCGTCCCGGCATAGCAATTAGCTAGCCAACGTGGCGAGCACCTGCGTTGGGGCATGCAGATCTTCGTGAAGATCGTGCCACCGCTCCAGCGCAGCGGCTAGCCAGTCAGCTTGGCACATGCATAACTCGTCATCTTGGGTGTGTGTCAGGACGGGGTGAGGCGGCGACAGATGGGACGGGCTCTGTTTCCGTCCCCGATAAAGTTAGAGGCCACATAAGCAGCGCATTTAATGCGCTTGTCCTAAGACGCCTGTGATAAGCACGTGTACTGTAGCACTTTACACCTCCTGTGTGCCACTGTGGCAGCCCCTTGGACGTATAAAAGGAGGCCCAAGGCATACTGGAGAGGGATTCGGACTTTTTGGACTCTCCGGCCCAGCTTGCATGCATAGCAGCTAGCCGAAGCTCAAGAACACATAATATACACACAAAGCAGGACTAGGGTTTTAGGCTTCTCAGCGGCCCGAACCTAGGTAAAAATCCCTCATGTTGATCTCTAGATCTGCTCTTCGTGCACCCCTCCTCCCTGCCAAACCGTAGAAGGGATCCACCCGATCCCATAGGTGTCGTTTCCACGACAACCGCCTCTCACCCAACGCCGCCGTCCGCCGAAGAGCTCGCTGCCGGCAACTTCGTCCACTCTGGCGACCAAAGAGGGTACCAGAAGGACCGCCCCAACCTCCTGAGCATAGCGGTGGTCTCAGCTTCCCGAACGGTGCCGCTGTTCGCCGGCGACGATCGCCGGAGCGCCGCCTCTGCTCTGCCGGAGAAGACAAGCGCGAGGCGACCTGGTCAAACCTTACCAGTGGGCCAGGCGGGCCCACTGTCAGTGACCCAGCGCCCCGCTGACTCGGCCGTAAGTGGAGTGGGGTTCTCCAGGCAGCCGTTTTTGCACAGGGAAGGCGTATCTCCGTAAGTGCGCCTTCAACGTCGAATTATATTGTGCAACACCCATACATCTCCATGTATTCTAGATCGCAACCTGCATCTACGCATAGCATGGCTCATGATGCCACTGTAGGGTAACGCAGCAGAAAACAAAAATTTTCCAACCTACGCACCAGCCCAGCACCACTATGGAGACTGCATACAAGGTTTGATCTTTTCGTTACCGACTCGTAGCGCAGCGGAAGTAGAGTCGATGACGATCGTTGGTGCAGATCCCTGCAGCTAGGATTTTACAACCTCCCAACCACGAGGATGTACTCCCTCATCTGCCCCTCGGACAGCCCTCCGGGAGGCGGTCGGACAGTCCCTCGGACAGTGTCACGGACAGCCCTTCAGGAGGGCCCTCGAAACTCGGACGGTTACTCAGACAGCCCTTCGGGAGGACACCCGAACAACCCCTCGGGCAAAAAGGACGAAACTACGACCTCTCTACGGGGTTGCACACATACGGTGTCATCTATCTAGCAGGGCTTCGCCATCCAGAACTAGTTCCCACCGGAACCCAGACAACCTTTTGGCACTACGAAACTATTTCGTGGGAGGGAGAGAAGAAAGGCAGATCATGCATGCCATGTGTGAGAGAGTTGGAGAGGAGTTGGAGAGCACCTCTCCTCCTCCTTATATAGTGGCGGAAGGGGTGGAGGGGGCTGAAATTTCAGCCCACTAAACATGGGGAAAACATGTTCCCACAAAACAAGGAGAACATGTTCCCACCAAACAAGGGAAAAACATGTTCCCTTGTCCGTGGTGTTCCCCCATGGGGCCACACCTTCCTCCCAACACTCTCCACCATTTGTGGGGGCTGCCCCCCACTATGGGGCCCCCCCCAACACTTTGTCCAGCCACAAGTGGGCTGTCCCCTAAAGTGGGCACCCCCAAAAAACAGCCCAAAACAGCCCCCATGTTACCTGGGATCTTGTCCCCTCACGCTGGGACAAGATGTTTTCCGCGACTATTACTTCTGAAAAATTCCGGAAGGTACCAGAACATTTCCGACACCCTCTAAAATTATCTGGACGCGCTCTGGAACATTTCCAGTATGGTGGTTTAATTTAAAACCATCTTTGTTTACCTCGTAAACAACTCCGGCAGCTCCGAAACTATTTTTTTCGGTTTTATCTCCGAAAAAATTTCTGAAATTACTAGACCAATCTGGCAACCTCCAAAACATTCCCGGTGCTTGCCGAAACCTTTTTGGATCAATGGTTTTATCCGAAACAACTTTTTGGTTTTACCGAAACTTTTTCGGTGTTCTCTCCGGAACTTTTCCGTTGACTTTCTCTCGGACTCCTTGTCTAGTATTCAGCAGATAGATGACCCTTAAGCGTGTGACCCTATAGGTTCGGTGAAGTATAGACATGACCGGAACACTTTCCGATCAATGATCAGCATCGGAGCCGTGGACACCCATATAGACCCCTATACCCACACGAATGAATATTCGAGTGAACCTCCAGTTGCCGTGTGCTATTCCTGTTGCTTCACGATATGTTACAAATACCCGAGGTGAGACATGTTAGCATTCCCGTGGATCAACAACTTGTCCACTATGCTAGTTACCTCGTTACTGGTATTGTTCTCTTTTCTCGTTACCGTGTTCCGGCATCCCTATGATCAAATCACATTGTGTCTGGCCAGACGATGATGGATACCATAACACCGAGAGGGCCCTGAGATACCTCTCCATCGCTGGAGGAGCAAATCCCAATCTTGAGCTATCAAGTTACTTGACACACTTTTCCATGAACCCGTAAGCCGCCGTAATAGCCACCCATTTACGGATGACGTTTAACAAACCCCAAAGTTCATGAAGCAAGCATGAAGAAACTCGATACTCTCATGGTCTAAGGAATCATGCAAACGTTAACTATCTCTGTGTTATTAACCATTAACTTGTGATGAATGTAACTCATAGCATAACATCAATCGGGTTGATTCAACACAAATGTTCTACCAACATTGTGCCCTCAAAATTGCCGGCATAGTCATGCCCATGATCAAGAAAACAGGATCATCATGCAATACTTGAGCCAGTCATAGAGGCTTGACTAGGAATACATTTTACCGTTTATTATCCCACACATGCATATGAGTCTTCCTCCAAGCCTCGTTTTATTTGTAGACTCGAGAACGATAGTAGTTATAGCATGGAACATAAACCTTATTATGAACAGGGAGATAATCAATAACATATATTATTGCCTCTAGGGCATATCTCCTACAGACTCCCACTTGCACTAGAGCCAATAATCTAGTTAATGCTAATGCACTTCACACCTGTGGCACACCGGTGTAAATATGCTTCGCTTGTGGTATAGCCTGATGTCCAACGGATCTGACGACTTCAGCTCCGTGTGTATCTTTGCATATCCTCGCGTTTTCACGCTTTCACAAAATTCATATTTTGTGTGGACTTGGCTTTGTATGTATGTGAATCATAGGTCGAACCTGGATTCCTCAGACTGAGTTAGGGAGCAACTACCCGCAGTAGTGTACCATTGACAAAAGCCATCTTGGAACCATAGTAAGTTCATGAATGAACTATATGATTCAACATCTTCTTTGTCGCTTTTAAAAGCGGCAACATACTTCGCCTCTGTTATAGAATTCGCCACAGTAACTTGTTTGGAACAATTTCCAACTACCGTGCCACCATATTGTGTATTGCATAAAACCCTTAACTTAAATCGAAAATCGCTTGCAGCATGGATGAAGACTGTGTCGTTGTAAGCTTTTACAACGAACTCTCCATGATCTCCGCTTGCGAGAAAACATGTCATCAGTGCTACTATAGTACTCAATGACCCTTTTTCACTGTTGTCCCATGATCAGTACTTTTGATCACTTTGGTATCTATACTCGCAACAACTTTGGGAGTATTGGACATATCTGGTTGTGTTACATACCATGGAATACATGATTAATCCAAACACAAGAGTGTGTGGAATCTCCATCATGTATTTTGCTCATCAGTGTTTTGGGACACCAAGTCTTGCAGAAACTCTTTCCATGTGACTTCGGCAAGAATCACTCCTTGACGTTTTTAATGCTAAAAGGTTTTAGCATTTTGTCAATATGTATCTTTGCTCAGCCCCATTAGGTAAATCTATCTCCATAGATCATCATGCCTAATATAAAGGCTATTTAGCCCAAGCACTTCATCGAAAACCTATTTTCAAATGAAGTCCTAATTCGTGTCAAGAAATTTATTTCCATTTAACAATGTGTCAAGCACACAAGGTGTTTTAGAAATATTATTATGCTCCCACTTACTTTCTTGAATCATAAGCATCTTCGTTACCCATTGATGAAGTCAAAACACCTTTTTTTTACCATTTCATCAAAACACGAAGATTCCAACTCCATTTTGCTCTCTTCTGTCCATCGCTGGAACTCTGAAGTTTGCACACTCACTAGAATCCTCTGGAATGACAAAATACCTTGGACTGTAACACATGCAAGTCCTTGGTTTCATTTCCATCATATGGAAATCCTATTGTCATCCACATTTCATATCTCATGACTGAAATATGTATTAATTGCTAGTTCAACCCGAACTGACTTTAAGCATCGCTACGGTGAAACAACCTCATCATAGTCAACTCCTTGAACTTGTTATTTCAACAAGTCGAGCTTTATGGATAAATTTTTTTTATCCGTATTAGTTCTTAGTTCCATAAAAACTCGTTAGACTCTAAGTCTTCCGAAAGGTGTATCAAGATTTTAATCTTGAAACATTCATATGGAAACTATCTCGGATTGTATTGGCATTTAGCCAATTCCGGAGTCAGGGCCCATCAACGCTTCCTTGTGTATCGTAGGTATACTGTTGTCTACCAACAATATCTCGTCTGCGCACCTGAGAGGTTTGCACGAGCCTTGCCTACATGGTTCAGCTGCAAGTTCGACCGAAGTCCATACATTTTATTGTAGAGACTTCCGTATCAGTCGCAGTAGGAAACTCCGGAATTACTTCCAAGGTTCCTTTTCTTTGATCTGATGACGAAGATACTGTTTATCTTGCCGAGTTGCATTATTCTCCCACTCACCTTTTTGAAAGAACCATTTTCTTCAAAAAGCATACCGTTCTTTGTGGCAAACCTTTTGCCTCGGTATAGTGAGGGAGGAATACCCAACATTTTGGGATAACCTACAAAGTAGCACTTGTCTGATTTGGAATAGGTTTGTAACCTTTTAAACAAGCCCCATATTCCAAATGTTTAAGAAAAGATATAACATGGTTGGGCGTACCATACCATGGCGTCATTTCAACAGACCCGATGGAGCTCTTTTCAGTGTAAAAGCCGCAGTCTCTAAAGCATCATCTTTTAAAAGGGATAGTGGCAAATTTATTTATGTCATCTTTGATCTTACCTTGTCATAAATGGTTCGATTACATCTTTACGGACTTTTCACTTGCAGTGGTGTTCCGGGAGGTGCAAGTTATGAAACCCCTTTCACAACTCATCAGACATTCGCTAAACTTGTAACTCAGATATTCCTTTCTGCAATCGAATTGTAGAAACATAATTTTCTTGTTACAATAACTTCTACTTCATATTTGAAAACCTTTTGAATGAATTCAAAAGATCCAGACTTACGTCTCATCAAGTAAATATCCACATATCTACTTGAGTCATTTCTGAAGATAGATAAATCCACTACTTGCAACAATATTTATTGAACTACATACATCAAAATGTATGATCACCAATAAGTTCTTTGCTCGTTCCTTATGGCCTGTGAACGGAATTTCAGTTACTTCACTTTTCGGAGGAAAGTTGCAAGTGTGAGATGATTCAAAATCAAACGACTTCAAAATCCATCATAATGGAATTTATCCATGCGGGTTTCTCCAATGTGACCAAATGCAGTGCCACACTTGTGTGGTATTCTCTTAGTCTTATGACATTTAGCGTCAGTGTTATGGATGTATCATATTACTATAAATATTCATAACATACATCCCATCTGGATGGAAGCATGGCCCTTCATGTTATTCATAATACTGAACAACAATTGTTCTTTTATGAACAACCCTTTTGCAACAACATTGTGCAAGGGGCTAGATTGTAAAACTCTAAAATGAATTATGAAAGTAAATCCAGAGGTAATATATTATTATCATTATTCATAACATACATCTCATTCTCAATGAAAGTATGGCCCTTATGTTATTCATAACATCGAACATAAAAAGTTCTCTTATGAACAACCTTCTTGCAAGATACCTTATGCAATGGGCTAGAGTTTGTGAAACTCTAAATGAATTATGAAATAAATACAGACGGTAATACACTGATGGAAGGTATAGTAACATTTACTATGTTCCCTGTGTATACCTAAACCTCATTCCTGGCTAGTCTTTCAGGCCATAGTAGTTCTTACATCGAGTTGCAACAGAATGCAATCGAGCGGGTATCTTTGTGATTAACTCACAATACCCAAGAATTAGTGATTAACATGTTTAACCATAATTCCCAAGAACTATATCTTTGACTAGCCTTATATACATCAAAAACTTGTATGACATTCATACATGAGCTGGATATTCCAGTCTTCTTTCCTTTTGCCTTTATACTTCTAACAGTTTAACTTTTAGTATTTCTCCTACTCTCAGAAGAAGCACTCAACTTAAGAGTGGCGTTAGCCCCGGACTTCCTAGGCGTGAAAGTTTCACTAACACCCTTCGGACACTTCCTTTCTCTTTAAGTGTTTTGTTTTATTCACCTTTAATCATATGACAGGCGTTCTCCTGGATCCCTCTTTTATCAGTCTAATGCATAGTAAACTCCTTTACTAATAGTTTGCAAACAAACACTGCTTTGGATATCTCATATCTTTCAGCCTTTGTCTGTCTCTGAAAATTATTTTTAGATTCCATGAATATCACATAACTATCCAAACTTTCGAAGTTCCGGTCTCATGGAAGCAAACATATTTGCACTTGACTGAAATGGAATTCTAGCTTTTGGATCGAAGGACGAGAGTCACATGATCCATAGCATAAGCGAGAGAATACCAAAAGTATGCGATAGGACAAAGTCCTTCTCGGCACTCTTGAGGACAATTCTCACATTATGTTACCAACCGTAAAGTTTTAACCAGATATTTAACAGCTATTCAATATTAACAGGGAAGGTGGAAACGCGAGCCATTATTCTACAACTATTTTGCAAATCACACTTGGACAGTGTTCAAAATTAATTGCACCGAGAATTAAACAAGTTAATTCTACAGTGTGCTCCCACTCAAATCAATATCTCTCATAATTGATTGTGAGTGATTCAAGACCCAAGTTTTGATTGTTCGCCATGATGGTAGCATCACACATGACGAAAATCTCAACCGGTAGGCCGGATTGCCAATCACATCTTTATGTGACTCTTGTTCATCTTTCGATGCGTGTGTTCCGAGCTCATGACTTTCATGCCTGAACGTCAAGACAACCAAGTGATCTCGCTGCGAGGTCTCAACTCACCCGCCTCACACTTCTCTAATCGTTCGTGCCCATGGTAGCATGTGAGACCCCGAAGAGATAGGTGCCGTGACGGTGCTACACTTGGGAGAACACTAACTACTTGATATTTTAAGTGAGAGATCACCCTAATAAAAGCGACTACCGCGCAATCAAGAAGGGTGCATCAAGAGGGATAAACATCTCAGGCAATTCATAATAGCATGATATGGTATAGCCCTTTCTGACGGAGAAGTCTTGTATTTCTTCGTCTTCGGCATTCACGTCGGTGTTCACCTTCGCGAAGATTGCCACCACCTTGTCGATGCACCAGATAATATTGCTATCTCTATAGCTAATAAAATAAGTGCTTTACACAAGGTTGACACGCAGGTCATTAAAGTGACAATCATATGGCTCCAGCCATCATGCCGAATCATGACACGTAGGTCATGTTAATTTACATTATATAGTCATCTCATACAAATCAAATTAATATGAGCACTGCTATACCACATCATATGCACATGCAAACCATCCTACAAAACAAAGTTAGACGTCTCTAATCGGTTCAGCAAAAACTTATTTTACGTGGCTTCTAAGGTTTCGAAACAAACCGAAGCTACCAACGTCCATCATCAAGTATGATAATTCAAGTCGCTAGATTAACTTTCCAGGGTGTATGAAAACCGAGATAATAAAATCTCGAGCCCCATACTAAACTTCGTCATACGCATGACCCCCGTGCAGATCATATCTGCATTGCCCTTTCATCTGCGAAGTTTCATCTTTCTTTTTAACTACGGTGGAATTCAATGAACTGTTAGCACTTCGTTGATCAATCAGGATCGCGGATTACCAGAACATTGAAACTCCACCATGCTGTTATCAAGATCAGAAATATGCAAATTCCAGGGAAGCAACAAGAACCTCGGGTAACAGATTTCATCTGCTACCCGCACAAATAATTTTCAGTAATAGAACTCATCTACTACTTAATTATATTGTGCAACACCCATACATCTCCATGTATTCTAGATCGCAACCTGCATCTACGCATAGCATGGCTCATGATGCCACTGTAGGGTAACGCAGCAGAAAAAAAAATTCTGACCTACGCACCAGCCCAGGACCACTATGGAGACTGCATACAAGGTTTGATCTTTTCGTTACCAACTCGTAGCGCAGCGGAAGTAGAGTCGATGACGATCGTTGGTGCAGATCCCCGCAGCTAGGATTTTACAACCTCCCAACCACGAGGATGTACTCCCTCATCTGCCCCTCGGACAGCCCTCTGGGAGGCGGTCGAACAGTCCCTCGGACAGTGTCACGGACAGCCCTTCAGGAGGACCCTCGAAACTCAGACGGTTACTCAGACAGCCCTTCGGGAGGACACACGAACAGCCCCTCGGGCAAAAAGGACGAAATTACGACCTCTCTACGGGGTTGCACACATATGGTGTCATCTATCCGGCAGGGCTTCGCCGTCCAGAACTAGTTCCCACCGGAACCTAGACAGCCTTTTGGCACTGCCAAACTATTTCGTGGGAGGGAGAGAAGAAAGGCAGATCATGCATGCCATGTGTGAGAGAGTTCGAGAGGAGTTGGAGAGCACCTCTCCTCCTCCTTATATAGTGGTGGAAGGGGTGGAGGGGGCTGAAATTTCAGCCCACTAAACATGGGGAAAACATGTTCCCACAAAACAAGGAGAACATGTTCCCACCAAACAAGGGAAAAACATGTTCCCTTGTCCGTGGTGTTCCCCCATGGGGCCCCACCTTCCTCCCAACGCTCTCCACCATTTGTGGGGGCTGCCCCCCACCATGCCCCCCCCCCCAACACTTTGTCCAGCCACAAGGGGGCTGTCCCCTAAAGGGGCTGCCCCCAAAAAACAGCCCAAAACAGCCCCCACGTTACGTGGGATCTTGTCCCATCACGCCGGGACAAGATGTTTTCCGCGACTATTACTTCTGAAAAATTCCGGAAGGTACCAGAACATTTCTGACACCCTCTAAAATTATCTGGACGCGCTCTGGAACATTTCCAGTATGGTGGTTTAATTTAAAACCATCTTTGTTTACCTGGTAAACAACTCCGGCAGCTCCGAAACTATTTTTTTTCGGTTTTATCTCCGAAAAAATTCCAGAAATTACCAGACCAATCTGGCAACCTCCAAAACATTCCCGGTGCTTGCCGAAACCTTTTTGGATCAATGGTTTTATCCAAAACAACTTTTCGGTTTTACCGAAACTTTTTCGGTGTTCTCTCCAGAACTTTTCCGTTGACTTTCTCTCGGACTCCTTGTCAAGTATTCAGCAGATAGATGACCCTTAAGCGTGTGACCCTATAGGTTCGGTGAATTATAGACATGACCAGAATACTTTCCGATCAATGATCAGCATCGGAGCCGTGGACACCCATATTGACCCCTATACCCACACGAATGAATATTCGAGTGAACCTCCAGTTGCCGTGTGCTATTCCTGTTGCTTCACGATATGTTACAAATACCCGAGGTGAGACATGTTAGCATTCCCGTGGATCAACAACTTGTCCACTATGCTAGTTACCTCGTTACTGGTATTGTTCTCTTTTCTCGTTACCGTGTTCCGGCATCCCTATGATCAAATCACATTGTGTCTGGCCAGACGATGATGGATACCATAACACCGAGAGGGCCCTGAGATACCTCTCCATCGCTGGAGGAGCAAATCCCAATCTTGAGCTATCAAGTTACTTGACACACTTTTCCATGAACCCGTAAGCCGCCGTAATAGCCACCCATTTACGGATGACGTTTAACAAACCCCAAAGTTCATGAAGCAAGCATGAAGAAACTCGATACTCTCATGGTCTAAGGAATCATGCAAACGTTAACTATCTCTGTGTTATTAACCATTAACTTGTGATGAATGTAACTCATAGCATAACATCAATCGGGTTGATTCAACACAAATGTTCTACCAACATTGTGCCCTCAAAATTGCCGGCATAGTCATGCCCATGATCAAGAAAACAGGATCATCATGCAATACTTGAGCCAGTCATAGAGGCTTGACTAGGAATACATTTTACCGTTTATTATCCCACACATGCATATGAGTCTTCCTCCAAGCCTCGTTTCATTTGTAGACTCGAGAACGATAGCAGTTATAGCATGGAACATAAACCTAATTATGAACAGGGAGATAATCAATAACATATATTATTGCCTCTAGGGCATATCTCCTACAGACTCCCACTTGCACTAGAGCCAATAATCTAGTTAATGCTAATGCACTTCACACCTGTGGCACACCGGTGTAAATATGCTTCGCTTGTGGTATAGCCTGATGTCCAACGGATCTGACGACTTCAGCTCCGTGTGTATCTTTGCATATCCTCGCGTTTTCACGCTTTCACAAAATTCATATTTTGTGTGGACTTGGCTTTGTATGTATGTGAATCATAGGTCGAACCTGGATTCCTCAGACTGAGTTAGGGAGCAACTACCTGCAGTAGTGTCCCATTGACAAAAGCCATCTTGGAACCATACTAAGTTCATGAATGAACTATATGATTCAACATCTTCTTTGTCGCTTTTAAAAGCGGCAACATACTTCGCCTCTGTTATAGAATTCGCCACAGTAACTTGTTTGGAACAATTTCCAACTACCGTGCCACCATATTGTGTATTGCATAAAACCCTTAACTTAAATCGAAAATTGCTTGGAGCATGGATGAAGACTGTGTCGATGTAAGCTTTTACAACGAACTCTTCATGATCTCCGCTCGCGAGAAAACATGTCATCAGTGCTACTATAGTACTCAATGACCCTTTTTCACTGTTGTCCCATGATCAGTACTTTTGATCACTTTGGTATCTATACTCGCAACAACTTTGGGAGTATTGGACATATTTGGTTGTGTTACATACCATGGAATACATGATTAATCCAAACACAAGAGTGTGTGGAATCTCCATCATGTATTTTGCTCATCAGTGTTTTGGGACACCAAGTCTTGCAGGAACTCTTTCCATGTGACTTCGGCAAGAATCACACCTTGACATTTTTAATGCTAAAAGGTTTTAGCATTTTGTCAATATGTATCTTTGCTCAGCCCCATTAGGTAAATCTATCTCCATAGATCATCATGCCTAATATAAAGGCTATTTAGCCCAAGCACTTCATCGAAATCCTATTTTCAAATGAAGTCCTAATTCGTGTCAAGAAATTTATTTCTATTTAACAATGTGTCAAGCACACAAGGTGTTTTAGAAGTATTATTATGCTCCCACTTACTTTCTTGAATCATAAGCATCTTCGTTACCCATTGATGAAGTCAAAACCCTTTTTTTTGACCATTTCATCAAAACACGAAGATTCCAACTCCATTTTGCTCTCTTCTGTCCATCGCTGGAACTCTGAAGTTTGCACACTCACTAGCATCCTCTGGAATGACAAAATACCTAGGACTGTAACACATGCAAGTCCTTGGTTTCATTTCCATCATATGGAAATCCTATTGTCATCCACATTTCATATCTCATGACTGAAATATGTATTAATTGCTAGTTCAACCCGAACCGACTTTAAGCATCGCTACGGTGAAACAACCTCATCGTAGTCAACTCCTTGAACTTGTTATTTCAACAAGTCGAGCTTTATGGATTAAACATTTTCTAAGTTTTATGTACTGAAAGGTGGCACTAAAATTGCACTACACATAAAAGAGCCTGGTCATGAGATATATGCTAACTTCCCCGACGATATCATCCGTCCAGACTTTGTTCGAAGTAAGTGTTCTTTTCAAGTATCTGCATGTTGACTTACCCAGCAATATCAAAGGAATTGTGTAGTATTTAAGCAACCAATTGTTATTCCATTTTCTTACTCTATTCCTACCTACTAACTTCTAGTTACCAATACTCTTTTCTATAACCCTGTTTTAACTAAATATTCCCTGTACTCCCACTTCTATCAG
The DNA here is from genome assembly GCA_011799875.1 of Thinopyrum elongatum. Classification (NCBI taxonomy): domain Eukaryota; kingdom Viridiplantae; phylum Streptophyta; class Magnoliopsida; order Poales; family Poaceae; genus Thinopyrum; species Thinopyrum elongatum. The sequence goes on along the minus strand of CM022301.1, from coordinate 445,378,945 downwards.
AAAGCGCCGCTGAAGAGGAGACTCCGGAGGTGGAGAACGGGGCTACCAACAAGCGCAGGCGGGTCGAGCAAGAACCGCAAGGGACTCCAGCAGCCTCCCCGATGATATGTTGATAGTCATCATCTCCCTCCTCCCAATCAAATATGGGGCGCGGCCAACCGTCCTTTCCCGGCGGTGGCGCCCCCTATGGCACTCCACCCCTCTCGACCTCATCAACACCCACGAGCTCTGCCATGGCTATCGCAAAAGCTTGGATGCGTTCTCCCAGATCCTCGGCAGTCAACATGGCCCAACCAGAGGCCTTAGCAAGGGCAAGTTCTGTTCCAGCGGCAAGGATCGAGCCAAGCTTGATGAGTGGTTCCGATCCCTCGCCCTAGATCAGCTCGAGGAGCTCACTTTTGATGATGGGCATATGTGCTCACTGCCAACGTCCGCGCTTTGCCTTGCGCCCACGCTGCGCGTCGCCAAGTTCAGGAACTGCCATCCCCCTTAATGACGCGCCCGCTCTTATTCTACTATGACTGAAGCACCTCGAGCTTGTCGCCGTCTGCCTCCCAAACGGTGATATGGAGCGCCTGCTCCGTGGCTGTACTGCACTAGAGTACCTTCGTCTTTAGGCGATAAATGGGTTGAGTAGCTTCCACATCACCTCCATGACTCTCCAAACTATTTATGTGTGTTGCTAGTGCTGCAAGAAGACATCACAAAATGTGTACCACGGTATGGTAATTGAGGACACACCTTCACTTGAGAGATAACTTGTAGTTGATCAAGAAGGTCAACAAGAATCAATGTCATTTCTGTGCCGAAATTGACAGTGGTGGGCTACTCGTCTGACAAATACTCCGAACTTGTTATTGGATCCACACCCATTCAGGTACAACAGCTGTCTTCTACCTCTCCTTCTAGAAATTAACATTATTTCTAATTTTGGAGATGTATGTTCGTCTGTCATCCAGAAAATGATTCCGACAAGCTTGACCCCGAAATTGCGCACAATGAAGGTCTTGGCACTAGAATCTATCGGCCCCAACCTGGACCAAGTTGTCAGTTTCCTGAGATGCTTTCTGTGCCTGGAGAAGCTATATATCGAGGTGATGTTCCTTTCCTGTTAAATGTTAACCATAAGGTAGTTCAATTTTTGACACCTTTTTCCAAGTTTACAATGACAATGTACTACGATTTCTGAAGGATTTTTGGAGGATTTCAGTACATACATGTTCCCCCCTATATTGGTTGCTTGATCCATATGGTTACAATCCATAAGCATTTCTTCTTTGGGTTCATCTGTACTAGTTTTCTTAGGGAACTTTTCGTCCACTCCATCCTCTTGTGAAGAAGGCTACATTTTTCTAGATTTTAATCAAATGCCCATGTTAATCATGTCGGATCAGAGATGGCACGTTAGTGCATTTTACAAATCCTGCACACCAAATAGGCCTGTAGTAGTGTTCAAAACTGCATGTAGGCACTAACGCATTTTCTTCTTTTGCAGATAAGATTAGGCCTGGTGGTGGATAATGTGATACAATATAACAATCACATTGAATGCCTAGATCTGCATCTCTCAGAAATTACTTTGAACTCCTACCAAGGGATCTTGTCGGAGATTATATTCGCTAGGTTCTTTGTTGTCAGAGCAAGGGTGCTGAAGGTAATGAGGTTTTCCCGACATTTATTTCGCAAAACTGAATGGTTTGTTGATCAGCGCCGGTGGCTGCGGCAGAATGGAATAGGCTCCAAAAAAGCTGAATTTCATTTTGGAACTTCAGATGACAGAGTAATTGGAATTCATTGTGTCAACCCCATACATGACTTCTCAGTGGTTGACCCCTTTGCAAAAATTATGAGGTTTCGAAACCAGCCTTACAAGTGGTAATATTAGTTTGAACCTCTCTTATATCCATGTTCAGCGGATCAGCGCGGGAGTTTGCAGCTAATGAGCTAAATTTCATTTCTAATATCAGTTTGAACCTTGTAATCTTCGAATTTGAGCCATAGAACTCTAGAATTTGAACCTTGTAATATTTTCAGCTTTTGTGGTACAATCGTTGAAATGGCATCGTATGAGACTCGTATATTGGTAGCACTATTTTGACCTTAATATGCAATGGACTTAGGTTTTATTAACCATTCTCGAATGTGTTTACCTTGTCGATCTCATAGCACACGATCTGTATAGCTAACTCGACTGCGATCTTCGACATTATTGCACACAGTTGGTTTCTTCAACCGTGTGGCCTATAGAGCGTAGAATTAATTATCGCACTCGAGTGTCCATCATAACCCTTCTGTGTAACTTTGACCTCATCACCCACGCGTAAACTTATGACCGAAGTCATTCCACACACTTCATTTTTACAAAGCTTTTTGCCAATAAACGCCCATGATTTGTCCCTCTTCTAGCCGACGCGTGGCCAAACTAGCCGGGCGGGAAGCTTGCGCGGTAAACTGCGCGGTTGCGTGGGAACTGGCTCACCAACGATACATTTGGCTCCTCTACGAGCCCACACGAGGTCAAACAAAACACGTGCGGTGTTCTCAAGCGTGCACTTGAATCCTCCGTTATGAACGCAGTGACAAGACGTGATGATTACAGGCTGGCCGGCCCCCATTTATTACAACGGCCATTTAACCCTTGTGTCTCTTCAACCTTTCGATCACACCCCACTATTGCAAGAAGCACACCCACCACGACAAATTCTTAGAGGGTTTCCTGCGCGGCTCCAATGGCACTCCGAGCGGCTGCCGACGACGAGCAGCAGTTCACCATGCATGTTGTGGTGGACACCCACAGAAGGTTCACGGAGCTCTCGGTGGTGTACACCAACAAGCCGGTCTGGGTGGAGCACTCCATCCACATCATGGAGCTGTTGCTTGGTGAGGAGAAGTAAAAGGTGGTCGGGTTCGACCTCAAGTACACCCGCGCTCATGCCGGGTCTCGTCCCAAGGTCGCCGTCGCCCAGATGTATGTGCGCAATCACGTCCTCGTCTACCACTACTCCCTGGCCACAAGGCCTTACGAGCGTTTCGCTAGGTTTGTCAATAGCCCCCACTACATGTTCGCTACGGTGGACATCACCAATGATGTAAAGGTGCTCAAGAATTCGGGCATCACCTGCCAGAATCTTGTCGACATCCAGGGCCAATACAAGATCTGGGGCAGCAACGAGCATGAGAAGGTCTCACTGGTTCACCTCGCCGAGGCCATCATTGATCCCTACTACAGAGACATGAAGGATTTCTGCAACAAGGACAAGCGTGCCTGGCACTTGGCCTGGATGGAGAAACTCGATAAAGCTCACGTCGTGTATGCGGCCAAGGAGGCGTACATGAGCTACGAGATGCATAGGAGGATCGTTGACATGAGGAAGTGCATCTTTCCCCAAAACGGCTAGGTATCCAGCCGGAAGCAGAGCAATGTCAAGCGTCGTCGCAACAAGAACTAGATGATTAGATCCTCGTTTCTCCTAGTTTAGTATGCATGTAATTGCTTACTTTGGTGTGTGGAAATGTTATGTTTGTAGTCACTTGTGTAATTGTATGCTTAATTTGGTTATGCAATGCTGTCTTTTAAAGTATATATGTTGATGCTCTGTAGATAGAGCATAGATGTTGTGCGGACAGAGCAAATCACATCGCACACGGACTAAACAATGGAACCCGTCGGTGATGTTTTCACAATCATTCACAATTGTATACCAGCAATCGTTTGCTCACAACACACACGGCTTGTTAATAGGAATCGTCTGTGTTGTTATAGGTTTTCGCACACATTTCGGATTGCAGACCTGTTTGCCACGTATCACACACATCTTGTTAAGTTGAACCGTTTCTGTTCTCTTGACTCAGCGCAAACAGTTCATCCGAGTGAACTGTATGCCATATATCGCACACACATTCATAAGGCTGACCGTTTCTTATGTGTTGCCTAATCACAAACAGTTCATCAGAGTGAACTGTATGCCGTATATCGCACACACCTTCATCTGTCTGCCCGTTTCTGTTGTTCCGCCTCATCGCAAACAGTTTATCGGGGTGAACTGTATGCTGTATATCGCACACACCTTGATCTGGCTTCCCGTTTCTGTTGTTCTATCTCATCACAAATAGTTTGCATGGATCAACTGTATGCCCCGCATCGCACACACATTTAAAATCTAAACCGTGTTTGATGTATCCACCATCGCAAACGTTTTGCATCTTTTTTGACGGTTTTTTTACATCACCGTTTGCGATTAATGCATCACACACAGTTTCGTCAAAGGGTCTCTGATCGTAGTGTCGTGTTAGCAGCATCCTGCAGTAGTGTATGCCAATTATATTATTGCTAAATTTATACCACCTAGTTTCACATACCAGCAAAAGAAAAAGTTTTTCTATGATTTAAGACATTACTTCTGGGATGAACCACACCTTTATAAAGAAGGAGTAGATGGTGTTATTAGACGTTGTGTACCTGAGCATGAACAGGAACAGATCCTACGCAAGTGTCAATCCGAGGCCTACGGAGGACACCATGCTGGAGATAGAACTGCACACAAGGTATTACAATCTGGTTTTTATTGGCCTACTCTTTTCAAGGATGCTCGTATGTTTGTCTTGTCTTCTGATGAATGTCAAAGAATTGGTAATATTAGTAGATGTCAGGAAATGCCTATGAATTATTCACTTGTTATTGAACCATTTGATGTTTGGAGATTTGATTATATGTGACCTTTTTCCTTCCTCTAATGGGTATACCCATATTTTGGTTGCTGTTGATTATGTTACTAAGTGGGTGGAAGCTATTCCAACTAGTAGTGCTGATCATAACACCTCCATTAAAATGCTTAAAGAAGTTATTTTCCCGAGGTTCGGAGTCCCTAGATACTTAATGACTTATGGTGGTTCACACTTTATTCATGGTGCTTTTCGTAAATTTCTTGCTAAATATGATGTTAACCATAGAATTGCATCTCCATATCATTCTCAGTCTAGTGGTTAAGTAGAATTAAGTAACCGAGAAATAAAGTTGATTTTGCAAAAGATTGTTAATAGATCCAGAAAGAATTGGTCTAAGAAACTTGATGATGCATTATGGGCTTATAGAACTACTTATAAAAACCCTATGGGTACGTCTTCTTATAAAATGGTTTATGGAAAAGCATGTCACTTACCTCTTGAACTAGAACATAAAGCTTATTGGGCAATTAAAGAGCTTAACTATGATTTCAAACTTGCCTGTGAGAAGTGGTTATTTGACATTAGCTCACTTGATGAATGGAGAACCCAAGCCTATGAGAATGCCAAATTTTTTAAAGAGAAAGTTAATAGATGGCATGATAAAAGGATACAAAAGCATGAATTTAATGTAGGTAACCATATCTTGCTATACAATTCTCGTTTAAGATTTTTTGCAGGAAAGCTTCTCTCTAAATGGGAAGGCCTTTACATTATCGAGGAAGTTTATCATTCCGGTGCCATCAAAATCAACAACGCCGAAGGCACTAACCCGAAGGTGGTAAACGGGCAAAGAATCAAACATTATATCTTAGGTACTCCCATAAATGTTGAAATGAATATTATTAATACCATAACACCTGAGGAGTACATAAGGGATATCTACCAGAACTCTCCAGACTCTGAAAAGGAATAGGTATATATGTGATACGGTAAGTAAACCGACTCTAAAACTTTTCCAAAAGCAATTTTACACCATTTAGGAATATTTAAAAAATTAGAAAAATAAAAAGTAGTCCGAAAAGTGCACGAGGAGGTGAGAAGCCCTGGGGGCGCGCCCTACCCCCTGGGCGCGCCTCCCAGGCTTGTGGCCACCTCGTGTGCCCCCCGGACTCCGTTTTCTTGTAGTACACTTCTTTTGGTTGGTAAAAATTCATTATATAATCTCCCGAAGGTTTTGGCCACCGTATCATGGCAAAATCCTCTGTTCTTGTGTTTAGCTAAATCTGCAGCAGATTTGGAGCAAGATGTCCTTGCAAGAGTCGGTCGGGGAGAGTCGTGTCTCTCACCCGATACCGGGCCCAAGAGCATACAACGAAGCTGACCACTTTGGGTGGTCAACGGAGGAAGAGATGGAGGCTGACCTAAACAGAGTGGATGCCATGGAGGAGGATCAAGAAGTTACCTCTCGCCCTCAATCTGGAGCCATGCTTGAGGAACTCCAGAGCTCAGCAATACCGGATTCGGTCATACCTCCCAATGCTAGATTTCTCTCTTATGATAACATGAAAAAGAGTGTTGCTTTTCCCTGTAGCCAGGTAGCATCCATGGGTGATCGGAGCTCTAGCCATCATAGGCAAGCTCCGTAAGGAAATAATGGATCTCAAACAGCAAGTCAATAGGCTCGAGGAAGAAAATCACATCCTGAAGGGTATTATTGCAAAGAATATTGCATCACCACCTCCGAAGAAAGAGTCCTAAATACATGGGTATGGGAAGCCCCTTGGCAACTGCCAAGCTTGGGGGAGGTGCCCCGGTATCGTATCACCATCACATCTTTACCTTTATCGTTTTTCTTAGTTCGATCCTTTTGGTTATATCTCGGTTTAGTAGAATAAATTTTTAGTATGATCAAGCTTTGAGTTTTGCTTTGTGTTCCCTCTATGTAATCGAGTCCGAGAGTTATATAATAAAGATTAGTTTTGAGTTGAGGGATTTGCTTTCTTGCTATGATCTTGAGAAAAAGAAATAAAGAATAAAAGAAATAAAAAGGTTATATAATGATCTTATGGGAAGTGACGACTTCACATATAAGTATGTCGCATGAAATTTGTTGGGAGTTGACAAACATAGTTTTGGTCATTGTTGCAATTAATAGGAAGTAATAAAGAAAGATAGGTCTCACATATAAATATACTATCTTGGACATCTTTTGTGATTGTGAGCACTCATCAAAATATTATATGCTAAAAGGTTGATGTTGGACAAGGAAGACAACATAATGGGTGATGTTTCTTTATATCCGAATAGAAGTTATATTGTCATGGATCCTCCAACATGTTGAGCTTGCTTCTCATCCTATGCTAGCCAAATATTTTGCACCAAGTAGAGATACTACTTGTGCCTCCAAAATCCCTCAACCCAGTATTGCCATGAGAGTCCACCATACCTACCTATGGATTGAGTAAGATCCTTCAAGTAAGTTGTCATCAGTGCAAGCAATAAAAATTGCTCTCTAAATATGTATGATCTTTTAGTGTGAGGAAAATAAGCTTTATACGAACTTGTGATATAGAAGAAATAAAAGTGACGGACTACATAATAAAGTTCTTATCACAAGCGGCAATATAAAGTGACGTTCTTTCGCATTAAGATTTTGTGCATCCAACCATAAAAGCGCATGACAACCTCTGCTTCCCTCTGTGAAGGGCCTATCTTTTATTTACCTTCTACCTTTATACAAGAGTCATGGTGATCATCACCTATTCTTTTTATACTTTTTCTTTTTGGCAAGCACTTTATGTTGGGGAAGATCCAGATATATATATCCACTCGGATGTAGATATTCATAAACTATTATTGTTGATGTTACCCTTGAGGTAAAAGCATGGGAGGCGAAGTTATAAGCCCCTATCTTTCTTTGTGTCCGATTGAAACTTTGATTTCATAAGTATCACGTGAGTGTTAGCAATTGTGAAAGACTAAATGATAGTTGAGTATGTGAAACTTGCTATATGAAAGCTCTTACATTTACTCTTTCCGATGTTATGATAAATTGCAATTGTTTCAATGAACAAGATCATAGTTTTTTAGTTTTCAATAAAGGTCTTGTTTCATACTTTACATTGTGAACGAATTGCTACTTTAGCATAAGAAATTATATGACAATATATGTTGTTGTGCTAAAGATGATCATGATGCCTTCATGTCCGTATTCTATTTTTATCGACACCTCTATCTCTAAACATGTGGACATGATTATCGATTTCGGCTTTCACTTGAGGACAAGCAAGGTCTAAGCTTGGGGGAGTTGATACTTCCATTTTGCATCATGCTTTTATGTTGATATTTATTGCATTATGGGCTATTATTACACATTATGGTTCAATACTTATGCCTTTTCTCTCTTATTTTACAAGGGTTACACTAACAGGGAGAATGCCGGCAGCTGGAATTCTAGACCGGAAAGGAGCAAATCTGAGGGACCTATTCTGCACGACTCCAAAAGTCCTAAAAATTTACGAAGAATTATTTTGGAATATATAAAAAATATTGGGCAAAGAAATACCAGAGGGGGACACACCAGGTGGCGACAAGCCCGGGGAGCATGCCCTACCCACCTGGGCGCACCACTAGGGCTTGTGGGCCCCCTGGCAGGTCTCCCGTGCCCATCTTCTGCTATATGGAGGGTTTTGACCTGGAAAAAATAATAAGGAAGCTTTTGGGACGAAGCGCCACCGTCTCGAGGCGGAACCTGGGTAGAAGCAATCTAGGGCTCCAGCGGAGCTGTTCTGCCGAAGAAACTTCCCTCCGAGAGGGGGAAATCAAAGCCATTGTCATCACCAATGATCCTCTCATCGAGAGGGGGTCAATCTCCATCAACATCTTCACCAGCACCATCTCCTGTCCAAACCCTAGTTCATCTCTTGTATTTAATCTTTGTCTCAAAACCTCAGATTGGTACCTGTGGGTTGCTAGTAGTGTTGATTACTCCTTGTAGTTGATGCTAGTTGGTTTATTCGGTGGAAGATCATATGTTCAGATCCTTAATGATATTTATTACCCCTCTGATTATGAACATGAATATGCTTTGTGAGTAGTTACGTTTGTTCCTGAGGACATGGGAGAAGTCTTGTTATAAGTAATCATGTGAATTTGGTATTCGTTCGATATTTTGATGAGATGTATGTTGTCTTTCCTCTAGTGGTGTTTTGTGAACGTTGACTACATGTCACTTCACCATGATTTGGGCCTAGGGGAAGGCATTGGGACATAATAAGTAGATGATGGGTTGCTAGAGTGACAGAAGCTTAAACCCTAGTTTATGCGTTGCTTCGTAAGGGGCTGATTTGGATGCACTTGTTTCATGCTATGATTAGATTTATCTTAATTCTTCTTTTGTAGTTGTGGATGCTTGCGAGAGGGGTTAATCATAAGTGGGAGGCTTGTCGAAGTAAGGACAGCACCCAAGCACCGGTCCACCCACATATCAAATTATCAAAGTAACGAACGCTAATCATATGAGCATGATGAAAATTAACTTGACAATAATTCCCATGTGTCCTCGGGAGCGCTTTACTTTCTATAAGAGTTCGTCCAGGCTTATCCTTTGCTACAAAAAGGATTGGGCCACCTTGCTGCACCTTTGTTACACTTGTTACCCATTACGAATTATCTTATCACAAAACTATCTGTTACCGATAATTTCAGTGCTTGCATAAAATACCTTACTGAAAACTGCTTGTCATTTCCTTCTGCTCCTCGTTGGGTTCGACACTCTTACTTATCGAAAGGACTACGATAGATCCCCTATACTTGTGGGTCATCAGGCGGTTGGTACCCTTCTTTCGCCGCAAAAAGATAATTCCCAGATAAAAATCCCCTCAAAATTTCAGCCCAATCGGAGTTATGGATCTCCGGGAATTTACGAAACGGTGAAGGGCCAGAAAATAGGAACACGAAACAGAAGAGAAACAGAGAGAGAGAGAGAGAGAGAGGGAGAGAGAGAGAGAGAGATCCAATCTCGACGGTGCTCCTGCCCTCCGGGAGCCATGGAGGCAAAGGACCAGAGGGAAAACCCTCCTCCCATTTAGGGGGGAGGCCAAGCAAAAAGAAGAAGGAGGAGGCTCTCCTCCCTCTCTCTCCCGGTTGCGCCGACACTAGTGGAAAAATGGCTAGCCACAACTATCGTTGGTGGCACGCCATTCCCCATCAACGCCAGCACTATTTTTTCCAAATAGTGCTGGCGTAGGACAAATCAGCACGCCAACTTTATATGATTAGTGCTGGCGTTGCTTTTCTTTGAAATGCCACAAATCTTTTGGGCCATATGCACTCACCGTTTGGAATGCACTGGTGGCGTTGCTTTTATTTGCACGTCATAGTTAATTTGTCAGTGTTGGCGTCCGTCTGCTTTGTACGCCAAAACACTTTTCCATTTGATCAAGTGTTTTAAGTATTTAATTATTAAACTAGTCACTAGAAATTTTATATTACGCTTTTTGTGATAATTAATTTTACTATTTTTATCAATTTAGGAACTTTATTTCTTTACTACCAGTTCAAGTTTTGAGTCTTTTATTTTGTCAAGTCTTTCATTATTAATCTTAGTCTTTTTTTATTTGGCCTGTTATTAGCTACGGCGTTGCCCTTTCTCCCAACGCCAGCGATAATATATCAGAGTCAACTTAGTAAAAGACCTAAGTCACCGCTCTCTCTCATTTCACACCCCTCCCCCTGACCAAAGCCGCCAACGCCGCCGGCCCGTCAACGCCCTGTTGCCGGCACCGTTGCCGCCCCTCGCCAGCTCCAAGGTTAGATCCACTATACTCCTCCCATCGCATCTCCTTCCTCTGCACTCTCTCACGTCCTCCATTCGCATTTTAGTGAATCCCGGTGTCACATTAAGCTCCAGCGCAAACTTGTGCACCGAGCGCTAGGCTTGTTTTCTTTCCTCATCGAGCACTCCAGGTGGTTTAATTAACCCAGGAAATTAGCGGCTGCCGTTGTAGACTGGGGCGCTTAGATGCCTTTTTTATATTTTTGATATTGTAGATGCCCTTAGGGGATAGCTTTAATTTGTGTAGAAATTTTAGTATATATATCAGGGATTGCTTTGTGTCATGTAGAATCCAAAGTTAGTTGCACGGATTGCTTTGTGTCATAGAAATTGTAGCTAGTGATAATTACTAGTGTAGAAATTGTAGCTTTGTGTAGAAATTTTGTTTATTTGTGTATGCAATAACTAGTGTACAACGTGTTTATATTACTGTGGTTTTCCAGTACTTTAATTTGTCAATACTTCGCTATCAAACACAGCCTTAGTTTCAATTATATTATATGTAGAATGGAGCAGCCGCCACCATGTCCAGTGTGCAAGTCAAGGTGCGCAACTGACCTTTCAAGTGGCACGCTGTTTGGCATCTACTTCCAGACATGCTTTGTTCCTGCAGCGGTAACACATTACATGAACCTTTATAACAGTTTTTCTTTTGTTTTTCTTGCTATTTCCTGTAATGCAATGTGTTTGTTTTTTGGTTTTTTACACAGATCGTCCCTTGCAATGTGAGACTGGAGTTCAATGAGCTCATTACCGAAGACACTATGATCTTTGACGCTCCAGGGGGTCCCTACACTATGGAGGTCCACAAGGGACGAAAAACATCCGATTGGAGGAGATGACTGGAATCGTTTCATCAACCACATGCTTCTCACTGGGGGTGAACTTATCAGCTTCTCCTTCAGAAGGCAAACTCCAAGGCTGGCTGTTATCTACATCAACAATGACGAAGATGATGACCCACTTGATGAAGCCCTCTATGCCAAAGGAATCAAGCTAAGCGAGGACGAATCGAGCAACCTCTGGTACATTCTTCCTCCACGTGATGACTACGTCGGGATGCCATTCGTGACTCGCCTGACAAGGACAAATGTGTGTCGCCATGTCATGGTATGTTACTTGTTAGTGTAGAAATTTGATATGCTTAGTGTTGAAATTTGATGATATATATGCTTACTTGTGACATGCTTGTAGTAATGTGATATGCTTAGTGTAATAATGTGTTGTGATATATATATGCTTAGTGTAGAATTTGAGGACATGCTTTAGTGTGTAATAATGTGATATGCTTAGTGTAGAACGTGATGAATGCTCAGCTAGTGTGTAGTATTGTGATATGCTTACTAATGTGTTGTGATATATATATATGCTTATTAGTGTAGAATTTGAGGATATGCTTAGTGTGTAGTAATGCGTGATATGCTTAATTAATTAGCTAGTGTGTAGTACTAATGTGACATGCTCATTTACAATATTTGTTTTTTTCTTCAGAAATTACCTAAGAGGCTAAGTGAGAGCTGTGGCATCGAGCCGGATGAAGCAGGCATTGCTAGACTACGCCTTACCGCAAGTGGCTCCATCACGAACTGTGCTTACACACTGGACACGGACGGTCGCACTGTGTTCAGCGCCGCGGGATGGAACAATTTTCTTGCTGGAAAGAATCTCCAGATTGGACAGGCCATCTTAGTCACCATCAGGAACACCTGGCGCCATGGCTTGAGGATGATGGTGGTCATCGACCTCATTTAGAACTATGTGTGTGGCAGGGCAGTACATGAATGAACTGCCTAATTATGTATTAGAGCTATGTACTAGTACTGATTTAGCTCGTAATGTTTCTATTAACTCGTTATGTTTGTGAGATCTAGCTAGCTAGCAGCCACTTAAATATCAACTTCTAATGTTCTATTATCTGGTACTGTTCTACTGTTATATAGTATGTACTTAGTGTTAATGTGAAATGCTAAATGTTACATGGTGTTGAAAAACCCTTTTTTGTGCACGAAATGTTCGTGGCGTGCAAATTACATTGTGCGCCGCTAGGTGAGTGAATATAGTGGTGGCATTGCAAACATCGTATGCCAGAAACACGTATAATACTGCTGGCGTAGGCTCCAGCGCCACCACTATTTTTTAACACTGGCGCCATATTGGTGGCGTGGGGCTCTTACGCTAGAAGGCTGTTTTTGGCACGCCATAGCTAGGCTTTTCTACACTAGTGCGAAGCGCCACTGTGGGAACCATCATGACGGCGATCTACACCAACAACTTCGCCGCCGTCAATACCAACTCTCCCCCCTCTATGCAGTGGTGTAAGTGTAACACCTCTTCTACCCACTGTAATCTCTACTTAAACATGGTGCTTCATGCTATATATTATTACCCAATGATGTATGGCCATCCTATGATGTTTGAGTAGATTCGTTTTGTTCTATGGGTTGATTGATGATCGTGATTGGTTTGAGTTGTATGTTTTACTTTGGTGCTGTCCCATGGTGCCCTCCGTGTCGCGCAAGCATGTGGGATTCCCGCTGTTGGGTGATAACCCACAAGTATAGGGGATCGCAATAGTTTTCGAGGGTAGAGTATTCAACCCAAATTTATAGATTTAACACAAGGAGAGCCAAAGAATATTTGCAAGTATTAGCAGTTGAGTTGTCAATTCAACCACAGTGATCAATAGCACAGTAGTATGATAGTTTTGATAGCACAGTAGTATGATAGTAGTATGATAGTAGTATTAAATATCTGCAGCAAAGTGATCAATAGCACAGTAGTATGATAGTTTTGATAGCAGTAGTAATAGTAATAGTAAGGGTAATAGTGACTGCAATGATTTTGTGGCAAGTGTAACAGTAACAACAACAGTAGTAACTTAGTAAGAACAATATGTGGAAAACTCGTAGGCATTGGATCGGTGGATTCATTGGATGATATTCATCATATAACAGTCATAACCTAGGGCGATACAAAACTAGCTCCAGTTCATAAATATAATGTAGGCATGCATGTATTCCGTAAATAGTCATACGTGCCTATGGAAAAGAACTTGCATGACATCTTTTCTCCTATCCTCCCGTGGCAGCTGGGTCCATAAGGAAACTAAGGGATATTAAGACCTCCTTTTAATAGAGAACCGGAACAAAGCATTAACACATAGTGAATACATGAACTCCTCAAACTACGGTCATCACCGGAAAGTATCCCGATTATTGTCACCCCGGGGTTTACGGATCATAACACATAGCAGGTGCATATGACTAGCAAGATCGGATCTAGAACATAGATATAATGGTGAAAACATAAACGGTTCAGGTCTGAAATCATCGCACTCGGGCCCTAGTGACAAGCATTAAGCATGGCATAGTCAAGGCAACATCAATCTCAGAACATAGTGGATACTAGGGATCAAGCCCTAACAAAACTAACTCGATTACATGATGAATCTCATCCAACTCCTCACCGACCAGCGAGCCTATGAAGGAATTACTCACTCCCAGTGGGGAGCATCATGGAATTGGAGATGAAGGAGGGTTGGTGATGACGAAGACCGAATATTCCCCTCCCTGGAGCCCCGAACGGACTCCAGATCTGGCCTCCCAATGAAGAACAGGAGGTGGCGGTGGCTCCGTATCGTGAAACGCGATGAAACTTCCTCGCTGATTTTTATCCAAAAAATAGGTATTTAAGGAGTTGAGATTAGGGTCAGGGGGCCCACGAGGTGCGCCTGGAGGGGGTGGCGCGCCCTGGTGTATCGTGCCCAACCAGGGCACCCCCTCCGGTGGTTCCTGGTCCCAGTATTTTTTATATATTCTGAAATAATTCTCCAAAATTTTTTGTTCCATTCCGAGAACTTTTATTTCTGCACAAAAATAACTCCATGGAAGTTCTGCTGAAAACAGCGTCAGTCCGGGTTAGTTTCATTCAAATCATGCAAATTAGAGTCCAAAACAAGAGCAGAAGTGTTAGGAAAAGTAGATACGACGAAGACGTATCATTGGTTGTTGCAATACGTTCATAATTCTCTTACAGTGGGTGGCGAGAGTGACAGAAGTTTATACCTGAGTAAGGGGGTTGTTGCGTATGGGAGTACATAGGACTTGTTACTTAATGTTATGGTTGGGTTTATCTTAATGATCTTTGGTAGTTGCGGATGCTTGCTAGAGTTCCAATCATAAGTGCATATGATCCAAGTACAGAAAGTATGTTAGCTCATGCCTCTCCCTCATATAAAATTGCAATAATGATTAACGGTCTAGTTATTGATTGCCTAGAGAGAAATCTTTCTTGTGTGTTACAAAAAGCTTTCTACCAAACAACTAACTTTTATTATCCTACAAATTGTCCATAGTTTTATTCTTGCAAACTTATCATATTACACCTACAAAGTAGTTTTATTCTTGTTCTAGGTAAAGCGAACGGTAAGTGTGCGTAGAGTTGTATCGATGATTGATAGAACTTGAAGGGAATATTAATTCTACTTTTAACTCCTCGTTGGGTTCGACACTCTTATTTATTGAGAAAGGCTACAATTGACCCCCTATACTTGTGGGTTATCAGGTAGCACAAGGATGACAGACTCACCTTGAGCTCGGCAACATGTATCGTGTTGCAAAAGGAACAAAAGTGTGACATGTTGTACAGGTTCGCAACAACTTCATTGTCTACTTTGTGGTCGGCATGCCTTGGTAGAGGCCACTGCTAGCTGAGCAGGTCGGAGGTGATCCGACCTGCGCCCAAGCCGACTAGAACATAAAGGGTCGCACGCTTATGGGAAGGCACCTATGAGGCCAGATCCGACTCCACGAGTCTGATGTGATCCTACTGAGACTCGGATCCAGGCCGAACAAACTTTGGGCTCAGGGATCCATGTGAGGCCCAAGTGTTGAGCTCGCGACGGATGCCTATATATAGTGTAGGTGCAGCATACGGTTTGAGTTGATCGCATTGGCGCCGTCATTAGGGCTTTGCATGTGTTGCAAGTATCCACCTCCACTCCCCGTCGGCTGTGTGATCGGACCGTGCAGTCCGTCGCACGATGTTCTTCCTGCACGTGCGGATACCATTAGAGGCGATGCACTTGCGCCACTCCGGCGAACCTGTTCGTGGATCCGATCGGCTACGTAGGAGATCAACGAGGACGAGACATTCCGGACATGCTCTGCTTCAACTCCACTTCCGCTGCACGGCGCTGCACGCCTAGTGGTAATGATCCGTGATCCATCTCCTGTAACATGTTCCTGGTCGATCTGTGTGGCACCCCGGCTCAGAGAAACCGGAATGCCCCGTATTCCAGCCCAGAGATCGAGGAGAAGTCTTCCGGAATACGGCACTGCTTAGCATAGAACAAATCAACTCTTTATTATAATCTATATGGATACAAGGGATTACATCGGCACAGCGACACTACGCCCGCCACGGTTGCTCTATGCAAGCAACAGAACAACACGAAGCAGCAGAATAACTACTGGCAGTGGAACAGCGACGACGGTGATGAACTCCACTCCATAGGGACTCTAGCTGGAACGCTTATCCTAGCTCGCAAACATGGGATCCAAGGCAAACAAGCAATCAAATCTGGCATGACCTGCAAACTGGCATGACACGCCAGGTCAGTACATTGAATGTACTTGCAAGATCACAGCACCCAAGAGCAATCAAGACAAACAACAGCATGGCAATTACAGGTTACTTAGAAATGATGAACACGATACCATCAGAACAACATGGCATGTACAACATGATACAGCTAGAATAATACGAGCAGGGCATGAACATATGAACATGATGATACTAACATGCAACATGATGAAGCTATCATGCACCAACTTACTCTGCTCGGTTTACCTCGTAACCATCACATGCACAAGCTTACCATCACGGACATCACACGATCATCTCAGGATCCAATCAAGCTTGGTATTAACAATACCGTAGTAATCATT
This sequence comes from Thinopyrum elongatum, assembly GCA_011799875.1. Lineage (NCBI taxonomy): Eukaryota > Viridiplantae > Streptophyta > Magnoliopsida > Poales > Poaceae > Thinopyrum > Thinopyrum elongatum. The sequence continues at coordinate 445,362,496 of CM022301.1, read as the reverse complement.
ACATGACCACAAGGAGCTTGACCTTTACCCATGATTCTCGCATAACACCACAAATATCCAACAACTCGGTATCCTCGATACCACGGTGATCCTCTCACTATCACATAAAGATCAACCAACTTCGGTATCCACGCTACCATTGTGATCCTCTCACGATCACATCAAAATCAACCAACTTCTCTCATCATCGAACCAGGGTTGTTATTAATCAAGTTATTATTATTACTGTTGACCCATAGTGTCACCGACTACAAACTGGGCCCATATCCGCGGGCTCGGCTATCGATAGATTAAACACACACTCTGTAGAGGTTAGTACATTGTACCCACACCACGGAACCCATGGCCTCGCACTCCCATTCGGGTGGACCAACGGCGTTCCGACAAAACCGATCTATTGCCATCACACTCTCCCGGCCACTCCGACAAACTCCCCTTTGGGCTAAGTCCTGGGTGGCCCCGATGTCAACTCGTGACATCCGCCGCCTACGTGGCCGGCCACCGTCGTGGCAAAACATAAACGGTCCCAAACAGGGACATGTGCACATAACCAAACTCGGGCTCACAAGGCTTATGCCGTCCTACCCGGCCAAGGTAGCGCCCGCGGATAACCTTCCCTCATTGGAGGCACTGCCGAGAGGCATGACAATAGACCCAGTCAGGACCCCCCATAAGGCAAGTGTGGTTGCACTGGTCAGCTCGATTTGGTGGCACCATGACTCAGCCAACAGTTGTTCAAGTTTGATTATTATCCGGTTAAACTTGATTGCAATGAGCTGAGCCATATTAAAAATGGCATGATGCAACTATAATGCATGAGCATGATATCAACGTAAGCAGGGAGGTGCAGCACAATCATCGAGCATAACAACAATGAAGCATTTAACCAAATGAGCATGGCATACTAATGAGCACGAGCATAACATGACTACTAGCATCATAAATAAACACCATGCAAGAATATAACAAGAATACTACCAAGTAATCATGTAACCAACTAGATGCAACGGAACATGCATAGCAATGGTACTGGATAGCAGACGATAAGCATGCATCAGAACGAACATCACTCTACCAGCATGTACTACTACTACCAAAAGAGGCATACGAAAGTAATACTAGCAGGAATACATGATAACCAGGTGCATCCGAATATGTCATGAAGATGAACATGAAACTATAAACATTATCGAAACACTGATAACAGTTGCAGATAAACAAGCACTTATTAAATGTTCAAGTAGAAAAACCATGGCTACTACATGACTATCATGCAAGTGGTGGTCGTGGCTTGCCTGGGGATGAAGAATACACCGGGGAGAAGTGCGGAAAGCTCGCGACAAGAATCATCGGAAAAGTTTCTCCCTCGGAGGGGGCTGATTAGGGGCAAGGGCATCAAGGTCATTTTCAAAATGTGAACACCTAGTGAAAATGATATGAACAGAACGGGCTCGACGAGATGAAGATGTGGGCGTTGGAATCACCTCAATCGGAGTTACGAGCAAAAAGATAGGAGGGGTTTTCTGCCAGGGACCTAGTTGTAATAGAAATATTTACAGACTGGGTCAAAACAGAAAAACTGAAAATGCATTCCAGGAACTACGCTTTCAGGACAGTGAAAACGTATTCATGGCCGAAGCCGCAGAATTTTACACTTTCACTCAAACGAAAGTGTAAAACTGGAAATATGCTTCCACTTATCCTAGTCAGCAGAGGCGGGGCCGGGCTCTGTCTCGCTGCCAGGTGGGGCCCACTGCTAATGTCTCTCTCCTCCCGCTCCTCCTTCTTCTCTCCCAATGCAGGCGCAGAACAGAGGGAGGGGCGCCGGTGCCAGCGCTCGTCCGGGCTGCTCCGACCATCTCCGACGATGCTTCGGCCACCGGAGTGACCAGAAAGGCGAGGAGCTCCCGCCTGGACCATCCCCTTTCGCCGGAGAGTGGTGGAGAGGGCAGGGCCATGGCCACGGCGGAAGATGACGTCTGTCGGAGTTGGAAATGGGGCTATGGCCGTGGAGATGGAAGGAGGAGGTGATGGGGCGGCTCCCTGGTGAAGATGGAGTTCACCCAGGGTGGCGAGGTGGAGAGGAGGAGGCCGCAATGCTCCAATTTGAGAGGCGGCCGGCGGAGCCAATGGCGATAGAGGAGGACGATGGGGGACTCCAGTGATGCTCTTAGGGGCTAGGGAGGGGTAGTGGAGCGAGGCGAAGGCGATGGAGTGCTCGGAGGCCGTAGGGAGGGGCTATATATAGGCGGGGCGAGGATGGCCGAGCCGGTTGCCGCCGCTCGGGTCCGGCCAACATCCTGGCGAGGCTCAGTGATCACGTGAGGGCACGGGAACGCGATGAAACATCGATGCAGCGGTCATGGAGGTGAGGAGGCCAAGGGGGCACGGGGAGGAAGCGGACAGAGGAGGAAGACGACGGCCAGCTACAGCGCGTCCGTGGGCGCGTGGCGATGAGCGCCAGCGAGTGAGCTGCCGAAGAGGGAGAGGGATCCAGGGGGACGGAGGAGGCACGGGGAAGCTATTGGACATGGCTGGGTGCGCGAACGCGGCCAGCAGAAGAGGGGCCCGAGCAAGAAACCAACCAGCTCGCGTCCATGGCATGCCACAATGGCGGTCACCGCATGAACTGGCGGGTAGAGGACGCAACGGGCTGGCAAATGTTGTCTAGGGTGAAGTCCCTCTAGGGTAGGTTGCAACTGAGTTTAAATCTCGATTAAAAACGTTGTGGTTAGATGGGAAGTGTCCTCTTAAGTTTGTTGTTGTAAAATGTTGCATGAAACTGTGATCAACAGGGATAGCTAAGTGATGAAATAGCATGTCTCAGAGGTTTAGGGTAGGAGGGACAAGAGGCACATGGAGTTTGGAGGGATTGGGACAAGTATTTAATAGAGTTGCTTAACAACTGCTTAATCTGGTCCAGAATCAAGATCAAGAAGTAGCACACAGTAGGAGTGATGCCTTGGGCTGAAAATGGGCATGGAATGATGATTTGGTCATATGAGAGTGCCATAAAATTTTCATTCCATTTGGCCAAGCCAAAATGGTACTTCCTTCATACAACACCTCTCTGGACAGAATCTTGGGAAAAATACTGAGGGAAAATGGCTAGATGAAATGAGCCAAAATCTTGTGGAGATAGGTTATATGGGTAGGAGAAGGTCCTAGAGAATTTTCAGCAATAATGAAGTAACATAAAATATACTTGCTTCACAAACTGAAAATCTGACCAGAAACAAAGAATTGAAGGTGTGCTCACGTGGATGAGTTGCATGAGCTCAAATCTTGAGGAGAGTCATGATTTGATCAAATGAAGGACCATGCAAAATTTCAACTCATTTTGATTAACCTAGCTAGTACTTCCTTCACAAAGAATTCCCTCAGACAGAAACTTTAAAAAATTGCTCAGGAATATTCACTAGGAAAATTAAGTTGATTGTTGGCATGAGGCAATGATATGGACATGAAAAGGTGTCCAAAATGTTTGGGGTCAAATGAGCAAAGATAAATGACACTTCCTTCTCAAAAAGCCACTTAGGACAGAATAAGAAAAGGAATATTTGTGAATTATCTTTGATGATGCCAAGGAAGGATTTTGACATATTTGAGCAAGATATGACCCAAGCAATTTATGATAATTATTTGAGAATTTTGGGAGTGACAGAAATATAGGTTGCTTCACAACCTAGGGCAAAAATGATTATTCCTTTAACAGAAAAAGGAATATTCCAAAGGAAAAGAATATTGAGGTTGGTCCAAGATGAATATGGCATGGTCTAGGGATGGATATGAGGATGACAAGCCACTCTGGAAAGGAAGAAGAGGTCATCTCCTCCAGTTTCCAGACCACATAGCCACAGAAAAAGAAAACTCAAGCAAAATCCTTAGAAAATCAAAAGGAAAAGAAAGTGCCAAAAATCAGGGTGTGACAAACCTTCCCCCCTTAAAGAAATCTCGTCCTTGAGATTTGGTTGCTCATGGAACAAGTATGAATATACTGACTTAAGGAAACCGTTTCCAACTCGGGTATCCTTTTTTCCTTTATTGATTGTTCCCCATTGAATTCCATATGATGAGACTGCCTGGCTTCGGGGTGGTTTGCTTCACTGTATCCACATCCTGACAGAACTTACCTCACATGTTCATGCTTATACTGGCTCCAATTCTTTTCATATCTGTTGACTTAGTTGAAGGTGACAAGTTATCATGACTAGGATATATGCCCATCTCACAAGTCCGAGAGTGAATTCCGAGGGATGTGTTATCCAACACTGACAACCTTTCATGAAGTTGTGAAGAGATTTTTCCTAGTGGGCACCCAAGCTTTTACTCCTTGCATGGGATTTCTCGACTATATGCAGGTCCTTCGGGTTCAAAATAGTGAGGTGAGTCATAACCGTTCTCCTGACGGATTCTGACTTCTTGCAGGAGTTTCTGAATCATCTTGACTGGCTCCACTGTCTTGAGGATCAGATTCGTACCAAATATTTGACTATCGCCTGTCGTAGCCAACATAAAGGGGTACGGCCTTATAAGATAGAATCCGTAGACTTGACCAACGGTGGTGCTGGCAGAAGAAATTTTATTCATGACACGTTGCCCTTTGATGATTCTCATAAGTGAGGGCACATGCTTCGAGACTGTTGCTCAACATCCTGATTGTTCATTCTGTCAGCATATCCATGGGGATAGTAGGCTGTGTGATGCTTTACCATGGTTGCCGGGTTCAAACTGTGGAATGGTCCCTTGGTCCGGTTCGACAGACCCAGATATTCGATTCTGACAAATCTGTATCGTCGATCTTGTTCCTTCATTACTGTTTGCTTGTTCTGGATTCCTTGCTGAAAGAGCTTGGTCATATTGCTTCTTCGTGTGACCATAGGTACTGTCGGGTGCAATATTTTGGCAATCATAACCTTATCCACGTTCATGTATCGTGTGATAGGAACTATACCAGGTTCACACATACTTGCATATAGCTCATTGTTGTCGTCAAGCATACAAAGTGGTGACAAGGGTTAATGATATCACCTTGTCGGGTATGAGGAAATTGGCCTTGCTGAGTACTGTCAAAATTTGCTGTCCCATGTTGTTGTTCTCCAAAACTTGTCGGTTCTTGCATCACCAACTGGCTTTCTTTCTCTTGCATGACTCGAGAGGTTTTCGGAACCTTACCTTAACTTCATCATCGTACCAGAGACTTACTAGAACTTGGCAGCATGCTCATGATATATAAATAGCTGATTCTCGAGGCGGACTTGTGTTTCTGACTGATTCTTGCTTCTGACACAACTGTTGCTGATCTGGTTCTTGGGATGCACTGCCAAATGCTGTCAATTCATAGTGTAATATCTTACACTAATGCCGTACTGAGGGAGATTGGATGGCTTATGCTGGAAACCATCAAGAGTATCTTGCTGAGGAAGACTGGGTATCGTGCTTCAGAAGCTTCCCCCCTTAAAGACTTGCTGGGGAAGGACTCGGGACCTTATGCCGGAAACTTTTGCGGTTGCTTACTGGAGAAGACAGAGTACCTTGCACGGGAAGTCATCCATGTATCATACTGAGGAAGATAGTGGAATCTTGCATTGGAAACTTCTCTGGTAGTTTGCGAGGGAAGACTGGGTTGCTTACACTAGAAGCTTTTATTTGTGATATGCGGACTGAATGCCACATATATATCATCTTAATATTCCTGCTGATGATTACCTTTGACTGATAATATGCTGTCGATCTTGCACACAATTTATCTTCTTGCTGATTTGATCATCACAGCTATGAAGAGTGCATACTGAGGTAAACTTGATTATCAGTACTATTGTGGGGAGTGCATGCTAATGCAAACTTGATTATCAGCATCAAGATCGGATATTCCCCATTTCGCTGCAGTCGGCTGAGAATTCCATTCTGTTTAGCTGAGTTTCCAAATACTTGAATTCCTTGCTGATTCTTCGGGTCTGGTGTTGGTTGATGAGCAACTTTAATAAGGGGACAATATGTAACACCGAAGGCCCAAATAAAGAACCAAAAGAAACGACAAAAACAAAAGCACACAAGCATACTAACAATATAAATAATGCGAATAATCAAGCAACATCACATATTACTGCTACTCACAACAATAATATGCATGCATACTTAAGCACACAAATCTCGCAGAAACTCCGGTATTATGATCTAATATGCTGTGGTGGTGTGCACGAAGGTGAATCAGCGTGTGGAAGGAGTTGGCGTACCCAAGGCTACACCAAGCGCTGGCTGAACACCGGTTGCATCTGGATGAATATGGAGGCGAGGACGGACTTGGTGATCATGGGGTGGAACACGGAGGTCATGACCACATCATCATCAAGCGTACGGAAGGGAACCGTACACGTCCAAAGAATTGGATGACAGGGTAGGATAGCGGTGGAAAACAAGGCTTGCTGGCATTGCCCTTTTCTGATCACAACGATCAGTAAGGGTTGCCAAAGTGGCGAGATGGAAAGCACGATTCGGGATAGAGGCAAGTCTACCACCGAAACAATATGGGTGGGTGATGAAAAGATATCGACATGATATCCGAGCATAACTCCTGCAGATGGTGTCTGGAACACTTGGTACCATGGCATCACTCTGCTGGGACAGAGATGATGCCGAACACCGAAGAGCAGGTATGCAAAGAGGAACGGTGCAGGTAGTGGACCGAACCCGATGCCACCTACGCTCACAAGATCAATCGTCAGCGACAATATACTAATCTATATGCATGCTATGCAATCAAACAAATGCAGCAATCAAGTGCAACAAACCAACTGGACTCTATACTACCGCATTCTAACGCTCACACGGGCTAGGGCGTCCTACAGCCAGACCTGCTCTGATACCAAGCCTTGTGGCACCCCGGCTGAGAGAAACCGAAACGCCCCGTATTCCAGCCCAGAGATCGAGGAGAAGTCTTCTGGAATACGACACTGCTTAGCATAGAACAAATCAGCTCTTTATTACAATCTATATGGATACAAGGGATTACATCGGCACGGCGCCACTACGCCTGCCACGGTTGCTCTATGCAAGCAGCAGAACAACACGAAGCAGCGAAATAACTACTGGCAGCGGAACAGCGATGGCGGTGATGAACTCCACTCCGCAGGGACTCTGGCTGGAATGCTTATCCTAGCTCGCAAACAAGGGATCCACGGCAAACAAGCAATCAAATCCGGCATGACCTGCAAACTGGCATGACACGCCAGGTTAGTACATTGAATGTACTTGCAAGCTCACAGCACCCAAGAGCAATCAAGACAAACAACAGCATGGCAATTACAGGTTACTTAGCAATGATGAACATGATACCATCAGAACAACATGATACAGCTAGAACAATACGAGCAGGGCATGAACATATGAACATGATGATACTAACATGCAACATGATGAAGCTATCATGCACCAACTTACTCTGCTCGGTTTGCCTCGTAACCATCACATGCACAAGCTTACCATCACGAACATCACACGATCATCTCAGGATCCAATCAAGCTTGGTATTAACAATACCGTAGTAATCATTACATGACCACAAGGAGATTGACCTTTACCTGTGATTCTCGCATAACACCACAAATATCCAACAACTCGATATCCTCGATACCACGGTGATCCTCTCACGATCACATAAAGATCACCCAACTTAGGTATCCATGCTACCATTGTGATCCTCTCATGATCACATCAAAATCGACCAACTTCTCTCATCATCGAACCAGGGTTGTTATTAATCAAGTTATTATTATTACTGTTGACCCATAGTGTGACCGACTACGAACTGGGCCCATATCCGCGGGCTCGGCTATCGATAGATTAAACACACACTCTGCAGAGGTTAGTACACTGTACCCACACCACGGAACCCAAGGCCTCGCACTCCCATTCGGGTGGACCAACGATGTTCCGACAAAACCGATCTATTGCCATCACACCCTCCCGGCCACTCCGACAAACTCCCCTTTGGGCTAAGTCCTGGGTGGCCCCGATGTCAGCTCGTGACATCCGCCACCTACGTGGCCGGCCACCGTCATGGCAAAACATAAACGGTCCCAAACGGGAACATGTGCACATAACCAAACTCGGGCTCACAAGGCTTATGGCGTCCTACCCGGCCAAGGTAGTGCCCGCATAACCTTCCCTCGTTGGAGGCACCGGCGAGAGGCATGACAATAGACCCAGTTAGGACCCCCCGTAAGGCAAGTGTAGTTGCACTAGCCAGCTCGATTTGGTGGCACCATGACTCAGCCAACAGTTGTTCAAGTTTGATTATTATCCGGTTAAACTTGATTGCAATGAGCTGAGCCATATTAAAAATGGCATGATGCAACTATAATGCATGAGCATGATATCAACGTAAGCAGGGAGGTGCATCGCAATCATCGAGCATAACAACAATGAAGCATTTAACCAAATGAGCATGGCATACTGACGAGCACGAGCATAGCATGACTACTAGCATCATAAATAAACACCATGCAAGAATATAACAAGAATACTACCAAGTAATCATGTAACCAACTAGATGCAACGGAACATGCATAGAATGGTACTGGATAGCAGACGATAAGCATGCATCAGAACGAACATCACTACTACCAGCATGTACTACTACTACTAAACAAGGCATACGAAAGTAATACTAGCAGGAATACATCATAACCAGGTGCATCCGAACATGTCATGAAGATGAACATGAAACTATAAACATTACCGAAACACCGATAACAGTTGTAGATAAACAAGCACTTATTAAATGTTCAAGTAGAAAAACCATGGCTACTGCATGACTATCATGCAAGTGGTTGTCGTGTCTTGCCTTGGAATGAAGAATACACCGTGGAGAAGTGCGGAAAGCTCGCGGAAAGAATCGCCGGAAAAGTTTCTCCCTCGGAGGGGGCTGATTAGGGGCAAGGGCATAAAGGTCATTTTCAAAATGTGAACACATAGTGAAAATGATATGAACAGAACGGGCTCAACGAGACGAAGATGTGGGCGTTGGAATCACCTCAATAGGAGTTACGAGCAAAAAGTTAGGAGGGGTTTTCTGCCAGGGACCTAGCTGTAATAGAAATATTTACAGACTGGGTCAAAACAGAAAAACTGAAAACGCATTCCAGGAACTATGCTTTCGGGACAGTGAAAACGTATTCCTGGCCGAAGCCGTAGAACTTTACGCTTTCACAGAAACGAATGCGTAAAACTGGAAATACGCTTCCACTTATCCTAGTCAGCAGAGGCGGGGTCGGGCTCTGTCTCGCTGCCAGGTGGGGCCCACTGCTGACGTCTCTCTCCTCCCGCTCCTCCTTCTTCTCTCCCGACGCGGGCGCAGAACAGAGGGAGGGGCTCCGGCGCCGGCGCTCGTCCGGGCTGCTCCGACCATCTCTGGTGATGCTCCGGCCACCGGAGTGATGAGAAAGGCGAGGAGCTCCCGCCTAGACCATCCCCTTTCGCCGGAGAGTGCTGGAGATGGCAGGGCCATGTCCGCGGTGTAAGACGATGTCGGCCAGAGTTGGAAACGGGGCTACGGCCGTGGAGATGGAGGGAGGAGGTGATGGGGCAGCTCCCTGGTGAAGACGGAGTTCACCCAGGGTGGTGAGGTGGAGAGGAGGAGGCCGCAATGCTCCAATTTGAGAGGCGGCCGGCGGAGGCAATGGCGATAGAGGAGGACGATGGGGGACTCCGGCGAGGCTCTAAGGGGCTAGGGAGGGGTAGTGGAGCGAGGCGAGGGCGATGGAGTGCTCGGAGGCCGTGGGGAGGGGCTATATATAGGCGGGGCGAGGATGGCCGAGCCGGTTGCCGCCGCTCGGGTCCGGTCAACGTCCTGGCGAGGCTCAGCGATCACAGGAGGGCGCGGGAACGCGACGAAACATCATTGCAGCGTTCATGGAGCAGAGGAGGCCAAGGGGGCACGGGGAGGAAGCGGACAGAGGAGGAAGACGACGGCCAGCTACAACGCATTTTGCGGGCGCGCGGCGACGAGCGCCAGCGAGCGAGCTGCCGGAGAGGGAGAGGGGTCCAGGGGGACGGAGGAGGCACGGGGAAGCTGTTGGACATGGCTGGGTGTGCGAACGCAGTGAGCAGAGGAGGGGCCCGAGCAAGAAACCAACCAGCTTGCGTCCATGGCATGCCACAGTGGTGGTCACCATGTGAACTGGCGAGTAGAGGACGCAACGGGCTGGCAAATGTTGTCTTGGGTGAAGTCCCTCTAGGGTAGGTTGCAACTGAGTTTAAATCTCGATTAAAAATGCTGTGGTTAGATGGGAAGTGTCCTCTGAAGTTTGTTGTTGCAAAATGTTGCATGAAACTATGATCAATAGGGATAGCTAAGTGATGAAATAGCATGTCTCAGAGGTTTAGGGTAGGAGGGACAAGAGTCCTGTGGAGTTTGGAGGGATTTGGACAAGTATTTAATAGAGTTGCTTAACAACTGCTTAATCTGGTCTAGAATCAAGATCAAGAAGTAGCACGCACTAGGAGTGCTGCCTTGGGCTGAAAATGGGCATGTAATGATGATTTGGTCATATGAGAGTGCCATAAAAATTTCATGCCATTTGGCCAAGCCAAAATGGTACTTCCTTCATACAGCACCTCTCTGGATAGAATCTTGGGAAAAATACTGAGGGAAAATGGTAGATGAAATGAGCCAAAATCTTGTGGAGATAGGTTATATGGGTAGGAGAAGGTCCTGGAAAATTTTCAGCAATAATGAAGCAATATAAAATATACTTACTTCACAAACTGAAAATCTAACCAGAAACAAAGAATTGAAGGTGTGCTCACATGGATGAGTTGCATGAGCTCAAATCTTGAGGAGATTCATGATTTGATCAAATGAAGGACCATGCAAAATTTCAACTCATTTGGAATAACCTAGCTAGTACTTCCTTCACAAAGAATTCCCTCAGACAGGAACTTTGAAAAATTGCTCAGGAATATTCACTAGAGAAATTAAGTTGATTTTTGGCATGAGGCAATGATATCGACATGAAAAGGTGTCCAAAATGTTTGGGGTCAAATGAGCAAAGATAAATGACACTTCCTTCTCAAAAAGCCACTTAGGGCAGAATAAGAAAAGGAATATTTGTGAATTATCTTTGATGATGCCAAGGAAGGATTTTGACATATTTGAGCAAGATATGACCCAAACAATTTATGATAATTATTTAAGAATTTTGGGAGTGAGAAAAATATAGGTTGCTTCACAACCTAGGGCAAAAAGGATTATTCCTTTAACAGAAAAAGGAATATTCCCAAGGAAAAGAATATTGAGGTTGGTCTAAGATGAATATGGCATGGTCTAGGGATGGATATGAGGATGACAAGCCACTCTGGAAAGGAAGAAGAGGTCATCTCCTCCAGTTTCCAGACCACATAGCCACAGAAAAAGAAAACTCAAGCAAAATCCTTAGAAAATCAAAAGTAAAAGAAAGGGCCAAAAATCAGGGTGTGACAATCTGCGTCTAGTGAAAATTTTATATTGCAGCTGATGCACCTATCGTCGGCCAACTGTGGCCAGTTGCACCACATGTAAAGCTGAAATGACGGCATGAAAGTGATCAACAAAAATCGTCTGCCAAATCTCTATTATATACATGCATCAATTGCGGGCTCATCACATGGGCCTCGCATGGATTTAAAATCCCAAAGTGTATTCGACATAGATCCAAATCCTGGCCGGATCACATCCATCCAGTGACGTCAGATCCAGCCTCACATGTTTATCCCTTAAGCGCGCGACCCCTTAGGTTCTCGTCCACTTGGTCGCGAGTCAGATCGCATCTAGCTCGTCCAGTAGATAGCGGTCTCTAGCAAAGCGTGTCGATTCCAAGTGTCTGATGAAGCCAACGCGGCAAACATGTATAGCGTCTTGCTCCCATTCCTTTTACCTTGCGATATATGTTGCCGGGCTCAAGGCGAGTCGGTCATGTGCCAGTCCGATCACTTTTTCGTACCACGATATCGACTGCCAAAATCGGATTATCTCGTAATCCTTGTCGCATGGCCATGCTTATTCTAGTCGGATCACACGAGATGGCCCAAGAGCGCATATCTCCCGTAGAAGGCGCAAAACCAATCTTTAGACGATGTCTCATGACATGGATATAGATAAGACCAAAACCGACATATGTATAACAACCCAGTTATGGAATAGCGTTTTGTCAGCCCAAAGCAAGTCGGTCATCATTTGAGTCCATGCGCCGACCTTGGGTCCAGGACATATAATGTTGTACCAGGGACCAACAGATGGCCTGCCGCTTTGTCTCATGGTTTCTTCCAAAGTTGGCTGGGAGAAAGCATAGGCGTATGCAAAATTTCCATTCGTTCATTATAAACACTATGCAACCATTGATGCGCGGAAAATTAAAACTACGACACACATGCTAGAGCAAGATAGGAGAAAGAAAACTAAGTAGGTGAGATCGAGAATAAGGATGCTGTTCCACAATAGCACCTTTAGAAAGAGAGGACATGAGAAACAATCTGCTCAAGACAAAAAATCATCCATCACACAGGATGATTTAAAAAACTTAAGCCACTGCATCAAACTGACGGTGTGCATTAGGCTATTGCAAAAGAAGATGATGCCATTTTCTCACTACAAATTGTTTGATAAAAGTGGACTTAGTTAACCAAATATTATGAAATAATAGATAGATGACCAGATCTTATAAACCCTGCGTACACTAACTACTTCCTCTGTCATGTCTTTTCTATATGACCAGATCTGAACGGGCAGTGTTGTTGCATTTTCTTTTCTATATGACACCCCATTAGTGTACCCGACTGATCTTTGACGTTAGATTGTACACTGAATGAGATCTGATGGTCTAAATACATCTAATCGGAGATCAGAATTGTACGTAGCAATTACTGTTGGCGGACGATACTCCGCGGCGGACGAAATTTCCCACGCCACGCCCAGGCCGTAAATGAAAAAACTGCCTAGCACGATCTGATTCTCCCATCGTTTCCCACGTGACCTCTCCCAACCCGCTGCCTGCCGCAAAGTCATTTTTACCGTAGCCGGGAGCCCGATGGCTTTGCCACCAACCTTTACCTAATATAATAATAAAGGGCTATTGCTTCTTCCTTTCAACTTTTCGTCCCTAAGTCTTGAAATTTTTGTCCATCCGTTTATATGCCAGATTTTCGTACTTAGTAAAAAAAATTGTCCTTGCCGTTAGACCTGGGAGCTCCTACTTAGCGCTACAAGCGCCCGTTACGGCTGCTGGCGCTCGCAGAAGATGCATATCGGGCCGGCCCAGAAAACTGCTGAAAGAGCAAACACGAAAAATGGAAGTTCCCAAACAACAAAAGGGAGTGCCACGAGTCGAACTCAGGACACCAAGGTCTACGGCGCGCAGCTACAACCACTGCGCGGACATCCGAAAGATGTTTACTGATGTCTACTACGCAACCTTCTTCTTGTAGACTCGTGTTGGGCCTCCAAGCGCAGAGTTTTGTAGGACAGTAGCAAATTTTCTCAAATGAATGACCTAAGGTTTATCAATCCGTGGGAGACGTAGGATGAAGATGGTCTCTCTCAAACAGCACCGCAACCAAATAACAATGAGTCTCTTGTGTCCCCAACACACCCAATACAATGGTAAATTATATAGGTGCACTAGTTCGGCGAAGAGATGATGATACAAGTGTAATATGGATGGTAGATATAGGTTTTTGTAATCTGAAAATATAAAAACAGCAAGGTAGCAAGTGACAAAAGTGAGCAAAAACGGTATTGCAATGCTTCAAGACAAGGCCTAGGGTTCATACTTTCACTAGTGCAAATTCTCTCAACAATGGTAACATAATTGGATCACATAACAATCCCTCAACATGCAACAAAGAATCACTCCAAAGTTTCTATCGGAGAACATAGGACGAAAACGTTCATCAACCCCTATGCATAGATTACCCCAATGTCACCTCGGGAATCCGCGAGTTGAGTGCCAAAACATACATCAAGTGAATCAATAGAACATCCCATTGTCACCACAGATATCCCATCGCAAGACATACATCAAGTGTTCTCAAATCCAATACTCAATCCAACATAACGAAACCTCAAAAAGCAAGACTCAATTCATCACAACAAGAGATAGAGAGGGAAGAAACACCATATGATCCAACTATAATAACAAAGCTTGCGGTACATCAAGCTCGTGCCAAATCAAGAACACGAGAGAGAGAGAGAGATCAAACAGATAGCTACTGGTACATACCCTCAGCCCCGAGGGTGAACTACTCCCTCTTCGTCATGGAGACCGCCGGGATGATGAAGATGGCCACCGGTGATGATTTCCCCCTCCGGCAGGGTGCCCGAACGGGCTCCCGATTGGTTTTTCGTGACTACAGAGGCTTACGGCGGCGGAACTTTTGATCTAGGTTTATTTCTGGGGGTTTCGTGATTTATAGGAATTTTTGGCGTCGATCTCACGTCAAGGGGGTCCACGAGGCGGCGGCAAGGTAGGGGGGCGCGCTTTCTACCCTTGTCATTGCCTCGGGACTCTTCTGGCCCAACTCTTGTGATTCGGGGGCTTCTTCTGGTCCATAAAAAATCGCCGTAAATTTTCAGCCCATTCCAAGAATTTTTATTTCTGCACAAAAAACGACACCATGATAGTTCTGCTAAAAACAGCACCAGTCCGGGTTAGTTCTAATAAAATCATACCAAAACCATATAAAATTATTGTAAACATGGCATGAATACTTCATAAATTATAGATACGTTGGAGACGTATCAGCATCCCCAAGCTTAATTCCTGCTCATCCTCGAGTAGGTAAATGATAAAAGAAATAATTTATGAAGTGTGAATGCTAGCAAGTGCACAAGTTTGATCAATAATAATTTCAACCACTTTTTCTAGCATCATTATATATCATAACAGTAGCTCATATCATAAAACTTCTCATGATCAAGTAGCAAGCTATTCACATGTTAAAGCATAGATCATAAACTTTCTTGAAAACTAACAAACTAGGTTCTCGGTCATAAAAAAATTGCAATTCATCTTATTTTCAGGAAGGGTCTATGTAAGAGTTTTGATTTAGCAAATCTCACATACTCAACTATCATATAGTCTTCCATGATTGCTACCACTCAAAGCATATTTTTAGAACAAATAGCATCCATTGAACACAGAGAAAGATAGGGGCTTAATGTTTCGCCTCCCAACTTATTTATCATATATGTAATTGTCAACAATAATAATTTATGATCAAATATATTTGAATGGCCACATATGCTTAGACCTTTCCCCATCACATGATGCTTGCCAACTAAAGAGTAGGTTGGAATGAGAAGGAATACTACTGACTCTTGTAGAAAAGTAAAAGATAGGCCCTTCGCAGAGGGAAGCAGGGATTTGCAGAGGTGCCAGAGCTCGAAGCTTTTAAAATAGAGATGAACATAATTTTGAGAGGTATGCTTTCATTGTCAACATAACAACCAAGAGTTCTCACTATCTTCCATGCTAGATACATTATAGGCGGTTCCCAAACAGATGGTAAAATTTTTACTCCCCCTCCACCAACAATCACACTCCATGGCTGGTCTGAAACAACGGGTACCGTCCATACCAACAGCAGTACTGGGGGAGTTTTGTTTGATATTATATTTTGATTTGACTTTGAGCACGGGACTGGGCATCCCGATTACCAGCCACTTTCTCATGAATGATAAGTGAATAAACACTCATCGTGAGAATAACCCACCTAGCATGGAAGATACTGACAGCCCTTAGTCGCTACATGAGCGATTCGGGCATACAAAACAGATTATTATTTGAAGGTTTAGAGTTTGGCACATGCAAATTTACTTGGAACGGCAGGTAAATACCGCATATAGGTAGATATGGTGGACACTCATGAAAGAAACTTGGTTCAAGGATTTTGGATGCACAATTAGTATTCCCGCTTAGTACAGAAATTTTGGCTAGCAAAAGATTCTAAATGCAAGCACCACATGTTGGAGGATCCATAACAATATAACTTCTATACAAATATACACAAACATAACTCATTATGTTGTCTTCCTTGTCCAACTTTAACTAATTTGATCGAGTTTGAAAATACTTAATGGGGCTCACAATCATAAAAGATACCCAAGATAGTATATTTATATGTGAAATCTCTCTTCCTTCAATATTCTTTCATGAATTGTTCAAGTGACCAATACTATGTTTGCTAACTTTCAATAAATTTACCACCTCTACTTATTATATGTGAAGTCATTACTCCCCATGGTATAAGAATATGAAGCATATATAATTTCAGATTTATGATATTCAATTCATTCAATCATTTGCTCATAGGATATAAGTGAAGCACACGAGTAAATGACAAACTACTCCAAAAAGATATAAGTGAAGATCAATGAGTAGTCAAATAATTAAGAAGCTATGTGAAGACTATCTCTCAAAAATAATAATTTAGATCTTAAGTATTTTATTCAAACAGCAAGCAAAAAAAATGACATTCTAAGGATAGCACATATCATGTGAAGAAGAAAACTTAGGCTCAACCGATACTAACCGATAATTCTTGATGAAGAAAGGTGGGATACCTACCAGGGCATCCCCAAGTTTAGATGCTTGAGAGTTCTTCAAATATTATATTGGGATGCCTTGGGCATCCCCAAACTTGAGCTTTTGTGTCTCCTTAGTTCCTTTTATATCACGGTTTCCCTAAATCTTAAAAACTTCATCCACACAAAACTCAACAAGAACTCGTGAGATGGGTTAGTATAAATCAAATGCACAACCTTATCATTCTCTACTGTAGAAAATCACTAAAATTATTATTTAACATTGCATACTAAATGCCTCTGCATATTTAATACTCCTATTCACAAATAGAATCATTAAGCAAGCAAACATATGCAAGCAATGCAAACATAACAGCAATCTGTCTAAACAGGACAGTCTGTAAAGAGTGCAATTGTACTCATACTTACCTAACTCCAAAAATTCTGAAACGTAACCACACAGTAGAAAATTTGTTGTTAATCATTGTGTAAAAATTTCAAGATTTTATCAAGTTCTGACTTTCCAAAAAAATTCAGACAACAATAGAAAATTTTCTGTTTTCAAAACAGCAACATATAGACTTGCAAAATAAGCATGGTAAAGGCTATACTTGAAACTTTTATTGAAATAAAAGATGCAAAACATTACTATAAATAACAGCAAGCAAATCTAAACAAAATAAAATGATGCTCCAAGCAAAACACATATCATGTGACGAATAAAAATATAGCTCCAAGTAAGGTTACCGATAATGTTGGAGACAAAAGAGGGGATGCCCCGACAAAAGAGGGGATGCCTTCCGGGGCATCCCCAAGCTTAGTTGCTTGGATCTTCCTTGAATATTACCTTGGGGTGCCTTGGGAATCCCCAAGCTTAGGGTATTGTCACTCCTTATTCTCCACATATCGATATCTCACCCAAAACTTGAAAACTTCAATCACACAAAACTTAACGGAACTTCGTGAGATGGTTTAGTATAATAAAACAAATCATTCACTTTGGTAATGTCAAGACAAGATTAAATTTTTTTATCATGTGATACCTACTGTACCCTATCATTTCTACAATTTATATTGAGCAATATAAGCCATAGAAACTAGGAAACAAGCAAACTATGCATCGAAAACAGAATCTGTCAAAAACAGAACAATCTGTAAAGATCTGAATTAAGCTCATACTTCTGTTACTCCAAAAATTCTGAAAAATTAGGACAACATAGAAAATTTGTATATAAATCCTCTGTAAACAATTCAGAGTTTTTCCACGTTCCAGTGAATTTTAACAATTCTGTTACTGGACGGAAAAGTTTCTGTTTTTGCACAGAAACAAATCAACTATCAACCACACTATCCCAAAGGCTTTACTTGTCACTTTATTCAAACAAAAGCTATAAAACATGATTAGTACAGTAGATTAATCATTTGAATACCCAAAAACAGTAGGGGTAAATATTGGGTTTCTCCCAACAAGCGCTTTTCTTTAATGCCTTTTAAGCTAGGCATGATGATTTCCATGATGCTCACATAAAGGATAAGAATTGAAACATAACGGAGCATCATGAAGCATATAACTAGCACATTTAAGTCTAATCCACTTCCTATGCATAGGGATTTTGCGAGCAAACAATTTATGGGAGCAAGAATCAACTAGCATAGGAAGGCAAAACAAGCAAAACTTCAAGATTTTCAACACATAGAGAGGAAACTTTATATTATTGCAATATGTAAAAGCATATGTTCCTATCTCATAATAATTTTCAATAGCATCATGAAGGAATTCAACAATATAAATATCACATAAAGCATTCTTTTCATGATCCACAAGCATAGAAATTTTATTACTCTCCACATTAGCAAATTTATTCTCATGAATAATAGTGGGAGCAAACTCAACAACATAACTATCATGTGAGGCATAATCCAATTGAAAATCAAAATCATGATGACAAGTTTCATGGTTATCATTATTCTTGATAGCATACATGTCATCACAATAATCATCATAGATAGAAACTTTGTTCTCATAATCAATTGGAACCTCTTCCAAAATAGTGGATTCATCACTAAATAAAGTCATGACCTCTCCAAATCCACTTTTATCAATATTGTGAAAAGATTCAACACCCTCCAAAATAGTGGGATCAATACTACCTAGAGTTGACACTCTTCCAAACCCACTTTCATCAATATAATCATCATAAATAGGAGGCATGCTTTCATCATAGTAAATTTGCTCATCAAAACATGGGGGACTAAAAATATCATCTTCATCAAACATAGCATCCCCAAGCTTATGGCTTTGCATATCATTAGCATCATGGATATTCAAGGAATTCATACTAACAACATTGCAATCATGCTCATCATATAAAGATTTTATGCCAAACATTTTAATGCATTCTTCTTCTAACACTTTCGCACAATTTTGCGATCCATCATTTTCAAGAAAGACATTATAGAGATGAATAATATGAGGCAATCTCAATTCCATTTTTTTGTAGTTTTCTTTTATAGACTAAACTAGTGATAAAACAAAAAACTAAAAGATTCAATTGCAAGATCTAAAGATATACCTTCAAGCACTCATCTCCCCGGCAACGGCGCCAGAAAAGAGCTTGATGTCTACTACGCAACCTTCTTCTTGTAGACTCGTGTTGGGCCTCCAAGCGCAGAGTTTTGTAGGACAGTAGCAAATTTCCCTCAAGTGGATGACCTAAGATTTATCAATCCGTGGGAGGCGTAGGATGAAGATGGTCTCTGTCAAACAACCCTGCAACCAAATAACAAAGAGTCTCTTGTGTCCCCAACACACCCAATACATGTGTAAATTGTATAGGTGCACTAGTTCGGCGAAGAGATGGTGATACAAGTGTAATATGGATGGTTGATATAGGTTTTTGTAATCTGAAAATATAAAAACAGCAAGGTAGCAAGTGACAAAAGTGAGCAAAAACGGTATTGCAATGCTTGAAGACAAGGCCTAGGGTTCATACTTTCACTAGTGCAAATTCTCTCAACAATGGTAACATAATTGGATCACATAACAATCCCTCAACATGCAACAAAGAATCACTCCAAAGTTTCTATCGGAGAACATAGGACGAAAACGTTCATCAACCCCTATGCATAGATTACCCCAATGTCACCTCGGGAATTCGCGAGTTGAGTGCCAAAACATACATCAAGTGAATCAATAGAACATCCCATTGTCACCACAGATATCCCATCGCAAGACATACATCAAGTGTTCTCAAATCCAATACTCAATCCAACATAACGAAACCTCAAAAAGCAAGACTCAATTCATCACAACAAGAGATAGAGAGGGAAGAAACACCATATGATCCAACTATAATAACAAAGCTCGCGGTACATCAAGCTCGTGCCAAATCAAGAACACGAGAGAGAGAGAGATCAAACACATAGCTACTGGTACATACCCTCAGCCCCGAGGGTGAACTACTCCCTCCTCGTCATGGAGACCGCCGGGATGATGAAGATGGCCACCGGTGATGATTTCCCCCTCCGGCAGGGTGCCCGAACGGGCTCCCGATTGGTTTTTCGTGACTACAGAGGCTTACGGCGGCGGAACTTTTGATCTAGGTTTATTTCTGGGGGTTTCATGATTTATAGGAATTTTTGGTGTCGGTCTCATGTCAAGGGGGTCCACGAGGCGGTGACAAGGTAGGAGGGCGCGGCCTAGGGGGGGGGCGCCCTCCACCCTTGTCGTTGCCTCGGGACTCTTCTGTCCCAACTCTTCTGCTTCGGGGGCTTCTTCTGGTCCATAAAAAATCACCGTAAATTTTTAGCCCATTCCGAGAACTTTTATTTCTGCACAAAAAATGACACCATGGTAGTTCTGCTAAAAACAGCGTCAGTCCGGGTTACTTCTAATAAAATCATACCAAAACCATATAAAATTATTTTAAACATGGCATGAATACTTCATAAATTATAGATACATTGGAAACGTATCATTTACTAATAGGAAACAATTCTATTTGTCTAATTACGAGTGATTTAAAAAAAAGTATATTTCAACAGAAAAACTCCTCATGGCCCGGGCATCAGTTGATTCTCAAAACAAAAAAATCTCGGGCATCAGTTGAACATTGAACCTTTCACCTATCATAGTTGACAACGTTGACTTTTCAAAATCTGAAAAACCTTCATCGTATTTTGGAAAAAGTTCACTGATTTTGAGAAACTTACATCGATTTTTCAAAAAGTTCACGAAAAAAAGGAAAAAAAGTTCATCAAATTTGAAAAAACATCGATTTTGAAAAAAGTTCTGTGAATTTGAAAAAAAAGTTCATCAACTTTGATAAAAAGTTCATTCATTTTGATAAAAGTTCAGCGAAATTGAAAAGACTTCATTAATTTTGAAAAAAGTTCATTGAATTTGGAAAAAGTTCATCGATTTTTTAAAGAGTTCAACGATTTTAAAAAGAGTTCATTGAATTTGAAAACAGTTCAACAATTTTGGAAAGAGTTCATCGAATTTGAAAAAAAATCATCAATTTTTAAAAATAGTTCGTCGGTTTTGAAAAAATCATTGGTTTTTCTAAAAAGACACAAAATAAAAAAATTGATTTTGAAAAACATGCATTTAAAAAACAAAAAAGGGCAAAATAAAAAAAGAAAACGAAAACCCGAATAAAACCTCACCAGAAAATGACCAACGAATTGAAAAACCCAGTTTGTGAAGCTTCTGGAAGCTTCCCAAAACCGGAGGATTTCCCGCGACTGACGAGTGCAATAAAAACACGGAAAGAGTCTATAGAACACAACTTGTTGCATGGCTTAGTGGTTCCAGTCGTTGGAGTTGAAGCAGCAGATCCTGTCTTCGAGTTTCTCCCGGCGCACCTTTTTTTGAGCTTGTAAACAGAAAAAGGAAGATACATGGGCCGGCCTGGTTGTACGAGAGGGTGCTGCGCTGCAGGCGCCAGTTAGCAGAAAACACTAGTAACCGGCGCTTGCAGCGCTAAATAGGATTCGCCGTTAGACCTGCCAGCCGCATGGGCCTCAGCCCACCCACACGGTGGCCCAAGTAAACTATGCAGTCCCGAGAGCTAAAAATATGGGCTAACTAGGATTCAAACTCCCAACCTATGGTTCAATGGTCGAGCCCACATCCAACTAGAATAGCTCGTGGTTGTGTTAATAAAAGGCTCATAGGTGTTATATTCTCCCATCTCGCTCCCTTAGATGAAATATCATCAACTTATATACCTTCATCACTTGATATCAATATAAGCAGCCTAGAAAATCTGTAAGGAGTTGATCCGTCTCTCCATAGGGAGAAAATTTGTGGGACTATTATGGGAGAGAATTACCAAGGGAAAGAAAAAGACCGGGAGACGGAGAAAATTGTGGGATTATGGAGAGAGATCGGGAGAAAATTGACCCACAAAAGAACGAGATCGGAAGAAAATTGTGGGATTATGGCAAAGAATTAATGGGAGAGAGAGATAGACCATTGTGGGATGTATGGCATCTCTACTCCTAATGGAGCAGTTGGTAGCCTGGTACTCCGGTTTTATTTTCGTCCGGTTTTATTTCTTCAGGTTTATTTTCGTCTCATCTCCCACCACCATCTCCTCACGTTGGTTTTTTCACCCTCCCAAAATAAACTTTCCTAACCTTCCCACACTTTCTTAACCAGGCACGTTACAAACGGGCAGGAACCGATAGCACGTTACCAAATAATAAAATCCAGTTTCATGGCAATCAATTCCAAATCTTAACTTTCCTAAAGCATCCCTGCCTTTATTAATAACATCCAATATCTCTACTCCTAATATAATCTACTGGTACGTCATTTCGCTTCGTTACCTCATCAATCAATAAAAGCCTTCGCTCACCCATTTTTTTTCAAACAAACCCAACACTTTTTTTCGGTTTGCATGGAAACAAATCACAGAAAATTGCAGTTTCCATCCTTCACCAGATCTCTTTCCCTCCCTTGTGTTCCGGTGGCTCGTCTCTAATGTGACCACCCCGATGCCCTCCCTCTCCTTCGACCTCTGTGCCGCTCTTCCCTGAACCTCCCCACGACCCCATAGGCCATGCGTCCTGTCCAATGCGTGCCATTAGGCGTGTGTCCCTCGGCCTCATGTCAACAACGGGGTCATAGCAAGCATGGTGATGGGGGGGTGCAGCAGCAGATCGGTTCGGGTGATGGAGCTCGTTCCTTGGATACATGGGAAGGATCACCGCCCTTCACCCGTCACGGTGGTGCTGACTGGCGAGAGGCATACACAGCGAGTTGCTCAAGGTCGGTGCTCAGGCTAGGGCTTGTTCCTTTTGTGTCTATGTCCTTCTCGATCTGACTGCATGGCATGCACGACCGCAGTTCCCATGGGCACGATCGACCTCCCCAATCTTCCCCTTCAGCATCACAGGCGGGCCGGGAAGCACCTGCAGGTTTAGCTCCCAACGGTTCAAAGTCCAACTAGAGGTATCACTTGTTTTTGGTTCTAACTCAGGTTTACGGCAGTTTCTGATGTGTGTATGAAAGAGTATATCAAGCTGGATGATCTTCTGTAACAGGCTGGTTGTGGATGAAGTTCAAAAGGATTCAATAGCTACGGCAAAAAAATGACAAAAAGGAAGTTGTTCAAAGTAGTGCATCACTGCTGATTGCTAAGAACAAGTAGACATTACAAGCCGGATTGAAACTTATAGTACATTAACACTTCGACAAATTGCACTCGTTGATATTAGAGTTTAGTACAATCATAGTCCTTAGGTACTATGGCCAAGAAAGCCAGATTATAGCTTCGCCGCCACACTAATCAAGTTCTTGTCCCGAGCAATATTTAGATAAATAACAATAGCAACTATGCTGTTTCTTGCAACTACAATATGCTTAATCTACAGGGACATGCGACATTGCTCGTGTGTTGCCACGGTTCCAACTAGAAAGCATCACCTCCCTGATTGCCGCCATTCTCACTTTGCTCTCACCTTTCTCATCTCTCTTTCTCTCTGTGTCCTTCCCATGTCTCCTCTCTCCTCTGTTCTCGACAGTAGGGCTCATGGTGGCGGGATAAGGGCACACGAGCCTGCGAGTTTAGTAGGGTCTCAGCGGGTTGGTAATAGTGGGTGTGCGGTGTGCCGTGGACCATTCATGTGTCTAGATGAACCTACTGCAAGCATGTGTGACGAGGCCATGTTTGCATAGGCAACAACAAGCACGGTGTTTGGGCAAGCATTGTCAGCATAGTCATAATTTTTAATTTCCGCCATTTAAAAACTCAGCTAATGGAGGTGTTGGGCTGGCTACTCCGGTTTTATGTTCACTTTGCTCTCACCTCTGTCCGCGACAGTAGGGCTCGGGGCGGCGGGATAAGGGCGCACGAGGCTACGAATTTAGTAGGGGCTCTGCGGGTTGGTAACGGTGGGTGTGCGGTGTGCCGTGGACCATTCATGTGTCTAGATAAACCTACTGCAAGCGTGTGTGACGAGGCCATGTTTGCATAGGCATCAACAAGCACGGTATTTGGGCAAGCATTGTCAGCATAGTCATAATTTTTAATTTCTGCCATTTCTTATGGATAAATGCAGGATGTGGAACAGCCATGGAGAAGATCCTCTGTTGCAGCATTTAGTGGAATGTTGAGCATTTTCTTCTTCTTTTGCGCTGATGTAGGTTATGGATGATGGATACAAAAACATTTAACATCATGCAATTTTATCATGTAAGTAGTACCTATATCACAGTCAATTTAATTTCCCTTGATGCATTTGATTAGTAGTGTTGGACCTCTTGCAGTTCTTGCTCTGAAGCCTGATTGTCGATGCTAGCATTGATGCTGCATTTCCTCTATTTTTAGCCTAACTTAAGGTGTTGTTATGGTACTATACTGTAATGGACAACAAAAATATATTATGCAGTACCTAATTGTTCACTGCTCAATTCTAATTGCTCGCATTTTGATTTTTGAATACATCTAAATTTTCCAGTGGGGTTTTTGTTACAATATTGCAGGGTGATATGGATGAAGGAAAAGAGGCTAGCAGTGCTTGGCTAAAATGTTCAGGGGGGGGGGGGTATTGGATTGGCCTTTGCAGAAAGCTAAACAATTCAGGTCAGTATTGGATTGGTCTCTGCAGGTTTCTGTTGCCTGTGTGCACCAGGCTATAAAAAAAGCAGAAAATTATGTATAATCCCTCGCAAACTATATCATGTTTCTTGAAATCTTGGTTCAATTGATTTTGAGGTTTAATGGCATGTGACTTGATACTTTCTTACCTCTCTTATATTTAGATATTAAAATTAGTTATTGTATATTTTTAGTATTTTCATATTCGTGGAATTCAAATTTTATTTTGCTTGCACATTTGAAAAAGACATGCTGGCAGAGAAATGTAGCGGAATATTGGTTGTGAAGGCAATCTCAAGATGAAGAAGTACACAACTGTATTCATAAGTGAACATGTAATACCTATTTTCATTCCAGCGTATAGGTGTGAGATGTAGCAAAGCACCCATATTTTATTAGGAGTAAGTCTACTTCAGCATGGTTAGTTTAAATATGTTTACTTAGTTGTGTCTAAACTGATGTTTGTTTTTAGGAGCATCAAATATTCAACCAATTTGTGACTAAACTTTACAAAAGGTTGAAGAAAGCGAATGTTGATTAACATGCTTTCATCCAAGCATGTTTTCCTTGGTGAAGCGGTTGATGGGCATGTGAACTCGTTTGTGTCTACTCCAAAGTTTAGTTCATGTTGCACTAAACTTATATTTAGTATATGAACCCATCTATGTTCATGCAGCAATGTGATTGACAAGATAGCAGGAAGCTTTTCTTCAGAACAAATCATCCTTTCCATACCCCGATTTTGGGATCTCAATGCCCAGAAAAAGACTATTGCCAGTACAAAGTTCAGTGATACCTTAGGTGTTTGAAGTGGCACACCACAATGCCCAGAAAATGACCAGTAATGACATCTCTGCTACTCTAATTGTGTTCTTCATGGTAAATATACAGGTTCATTATTCCATAGAAAGTACTGCATAGTGAAGGTCCCAAAACTTGTGGGCGCTGATGTTTGGGCAAGGGAACATATGCAAATTCATCTGAATCATTTATTGACTCAAGAAAGAGATGCAATAAATGTTTGCAAGAAAAAAGAGTAACATAAATCCAAATGTTCATATCTCAATTTCCTTCCTTAGCACGCTTCTTACTTTTGGATTAATATATTGTAGGCTGAAAACAGGAAATGGTCTAGATAGTGGATGCTCAATTATTCGGTAGTTGAATAAAGCAAATTCAGTTGAATAAATTGAGGAGTTCATAATAATTTCGTGCAGGCGACTATATTCCCTTTCTCGTGTTAGATTATTATGGTTTTTGATCTGTCATTATCTTAAAAGTATTCTGATGTTGTATATCATGACTCGTGAAAAATTTCAATAATATGGAATATGAGACCATTTTTTTGAATGAAGAGTAGCTTTTTTCATGGAAGAGATGAATGGAATGAAAGCCCAAAGGAAGCAAGTGTATTCCAATATGGGCTCAATGGCTGAAACCAGTGATGCATTCCGTAGAAAGGGTCACATTGATGATCAAGGTGTTATTTTAAAAGTGGCATCTTGTTAGTTTCGGTTTGAATTTCATCAAGTTTCATACTGACACGTGTTATTTTTTCTAGACTTTGAAGAAGGAAGTAGGTTTACTTAAAAAAATGAAATCCCCTGATGAGAATAAAAGAATGATTTAAAACTCTTGTGAGAATGAGAATGCGTTCCTACGAACATCAAATGATGAATTGTATGCGGCTAATGGAATATGTCAACATGCCTATGAGAATTGGATTGAAAAAAAATCTTGTCTTCAAGGGGTGCTGTAGTGTTCATTTTGTAGTGCGATGTTTAATGCTAAATGGACAAAACCAACATGGTGTTATTAGATTATTATTCCCAAGTTTTACACAATCTATAACTCGGAGCCTTATTGTTGTGTTACAAAACATGAGAAAGCGCAAATACTAAAGCAACCGGAGTGAAAAGCTATGGAGTATTAGTTCGAAACATGACTGATTATGGTGATTAATAGATTGACTTTCTATTTGATTCATTTATAATTATATATATCGTAGCCCGTGGCAACGCACGGGCCTTCTACTAGTAGAATTAATGTGTGAGAGAGAGAGACCAAGAGAAAATTGTGGGATTTATGGCATAGAATTAATGTGAGGGAGAGAGACCAGAAGAAAATTTCAGAATTTAACGGCTAAACGGGAATTGTGAAACAACACCTGGTTGGAAAGGGAAACAACCCAACCCAGTCTGATTATGTTGCATGTGTCAGAATTGGTAGGTCTCAGAAATCACGAAAGTCCCAAGAAAAGAATTGCATGCGTCAGATTTGGCAAGTCTTAGAAATCACGACTGGAGTTCCCGAATAATTCGATCTGTATTGCACTATCAGTTTGAATCAACAAAAAATCATGTTTGTTTGGTGTAGGCTGATTTTAATCAAAGCTGGATTGGATTTGGTATTGTTTGCGTGTCCTCCACGGACTGGTATTAGAGTCTTTCAAATAAACAATCTTGGACTAATATATATACACGTCTATATGCGACTGCATAATAAATCACCGGCTCCAAAACACATACATTTAGAAGTCATGATCATAGTCTGACCTCAATGAAGTTGTTGTTCTATACCAGAAAGAAGATGCCATGCTTAACGTTTCTTAAGGTGGACACGCTGGAGATGGTATGGAGGAACGCATCTAGGTAAATTTACTTCAACTAAAATGTTGCGCATAGGACATTTTTATTGTCTGATTCCAGTAACTCATTAGGATGGTTAATTTGGCGATGTGATATGCTTCGTCACTATGCATCTATCATCCGATCTTCAACACCGAGGTCGGGTGAAAAAATGTTGTGTGTACCAGTGTCCTTACTTCAATATCATATTTTTATCTCCTAAATTCCATCCAGGAAAAACATGACACTCTATCAACACATCCATCGACATTGGTTGATTCATTCATGCTTATTTCAAACTTTTTTTTGGGATACCAGCCTATAAAAAATATTATTTAAACAATAGTAACTTACTTTATTAATGATTATAAAGGAAGCACTATCTTGGTCCAAAGCAGTAATGTAAAGCATCTAACTTACTGACAAACAAGAGAAAACTTACGGATTCTATGTATGACAATCTTAACTTGCTTCAATAATAATGGCCCAAAGAGGTGTGCAATGATTTTTTTTCTTCCGTTGCAACGCACGGGCATGTTTGCTACATATGTTCTATTTAATGCAAAATCTAATCAATTCCTTCTTTTTAATAAATATAACAGATTCATACAATATAGAAAACTCTCATGCAACCAAGCAACTTGGGTTGCTATCTCCAGTCCCGGATGCCAAAGAACAAAGAAATAAAAGAGAAAGAGAGTGGTATGCACGAATGACCAATGAAGAAAAACAGGAAAAGCTGAAAAAGCGACGTCATGCCTATCAGCCAGACAAAACAAATAAAGATTCAACTCAGTTGAAAGAAAAATGCACACAAGGGAGGAAGAAAATATGCAAACATGGAGCTAACACAAAAAACAAAAAAAAATGTGCAAGAGAAAGGCAGAAATACACAAATATGTAGCCAGAGGAAAAGAAAGCAAGAATAGCGAAAATTGCAGCTAACCCTAAATTGAAGCGCAACACACCATGCAAAGAATCAATTGCGATGGAGAACCCTACATATGTCGTAACAGAAGAGGAAGTTGGTATATCTATACGACAGTAGCATACACACAATAGAAGCATATTTGTATGGACAGTCCACAAAGTACACAACATTTTTATTATCATATGTAATCACTCTTATGTGTTTGTGAGGCAACGCACAGGTATATTTCCTAGTGATGTACTGATATATGTAAAGTTGTGGGACTATATGCATGTATATATGAAAGTATTTGGTGGGGATCACCTCTTGTATTTCTGATTTTAGTCAAATCAATGTTAGGATAGTGTAGTACCTTTTTACAGAGGTGGTACGCATGCATGCATGCAGCATCTCTCTCCAATATATCCATGCATTTTCTCTTTGTTTAAAATTTTAGATGCCCAATATCTTCAACAGTAATGATCTATCACTGAATTTTTTAATATATTCAAATTCCTGAACACATGATCTTTGGAACAAGACCAATCTTGAATATATTTAAACTAGCTTAATATTTGCTATTTCAATCATATCAAAATTTCAATTTCACTCATTTCAAATTTACTTATCCGAAATAATTGTAATCGGTATTGAAATGATTGAAACCGTTTTTTGAAAAATAAAACAATCATGCATATGAAACATATTTCATCGTGAACTTGTTATTTCAAAGATGCGACACTAGTGAAATATATTTTTTGCAATGAGTGAAATCGGGTTTCTGAAATAAGTGAAATACGTTTTTTTAATTCAGTGAAACCAATGTTTAGAAATAAGTGAAATTGTATTTTTATAAATGTGCAAATCTATTTAATGAAGCGAGTGAAATTGTTTTTTCAATTGATAACTTTTTGAATTGGGTGAAATAGGTTTTTTGAAACAATTGAAATCAGTTATTTGCATCGAGTGGAATCAATTTCGAAATAAGTTTTCTCAACTAAGTGAAATATGTTTTCGCAACTGAGTAAAATTATTTTCTTCATATGCGTGAAATATGATTCTTTAGATGAGTTAAATTGGGTTTTTGAACATAAAAAAATAAGTTTTTTTAATGATTGAAATCAGCTTTCTGAAATAAGTAAAAGATGTTTTTTAATTCAGTGGAACCAATCTTTTGAAATAAGTGAAATTGTATTTTTATAAATGAGCGAAATTTGTTTTATGAAGCGAGTGAAATTGTTTTTTCAATTGATAACTTTTTGAATTGTGTGAAATTGGTTTTTTGAAATAATTGAAATCAGTTCTTTGCATCGAGTATCAAATGAGCGAATTTAGCTTTTGAAAATTATTAAAACAAATTTTTCTTTCAATTGGAATTACTGAAATCAGTTGTATCAAATGAGTGAAATCGGTTGTTTGATGAAATGAGTGAAATCAGTTTTTAAAATGTGTGAAGTAAATTTTGAGTGAGCCTAAATCCATCTTTTGAAAATAAGTGAAATAAATTTTGAATGAGCCTAAATCCATCTTTCAAAATGTGTGAAATAAATATCATTTCACAGCGAAACAATTTTGTGTTTTATGAAAGTCATTTCAAAGATAACTGAAATATATAAAATAAAAAGTAGTTTAAATATATCCAAGATTGATCTTGTTCTGAAGATCTTGTCATCTCGATTCCAAATATATAAAAAGTTTCAATAATGGGCATTTCGTTTAACAGATATCAATCATTCAAAATATGAGGATGAAATTAAATACATGTCAATTGTATGGAGAGAGAGAACGCATGCAGCGCTGTGTATGTTGTGATAGAATGCATGCATGCACTGTTCTCTGCACCCCGTCCCTCTCTCCTATGTAAAAGTTGACACCGTCTGAAGCAAGTGCAAGTATAGCTCTGTTTAATATGTTGTCTTTGCATATGAAAAGAAAGAGTATAAAACCTGCACGAATCTTGACCAAAGTGGTGAACGGTGGATTGCACACCGGTACATCCCGGCACCGGTAAAAAAAAACCTTTTCGCGCTGCCTCCCCACACGACGCCCCAGCCCGCTGCCTCCCCCATGCGATGGTGGCCAACCTGCGCCCCACCGTCTTGCTGCCTCGGGCTCCTCCATGACGGCCAATGTGGATCATCTGGATCGCGGTGAGACGGAGAGTGTATCGCTGAGTCCATAGCCTCGTCGCTAGGGTTTCAAAAACCTGGTGGCCACCGAGGACTCTCCGGGAGGGGCGGCGGAAGGCAGCCGACAGGGGACGCGCAACGACCCGAAAGACATCCGGCCTCACGCGCTCATCGTCTCGCTCGCTCGGCCAGAGGGCTGCCGGTGAGGGTCTCCTTCACGCCCCGACGAGAGCTACCTCTGGCACGTGACGATCCCTCTGCCCTAGTCGCCTCCTCAGCGCCTTGCCGCTCGCCATCATAGGGTCTCCCCCTCATGCTTGGCCCTCAACATGTCTGGAATGTTGATGCCTAAAGGTCTGTTTTATTTATGAACTTTGGCTAAATGATTGTTGTTGTTGCAGTTCATGTACATTGATTTTTTACTCATGATTTACCCTCGTTTTTACCATTTGCTAACTTAACCACCTCTCTATCTCTCATGTTCTTTCTGAAGATCTTGTATGTGTCATGCCAACAAGGGTGTTTGATAAGAAATCCAAGCAGGTTGCAGGTGAGGTAAATCAAGGTAATCTATATGATGTAGTGAAGGATAAACTACTCTCCCTCTTGTTATTTCTGGATATGTTATTTTGCGGTGAATTACTACTGAAGCATTGATTTCAGACTATTCTTGGTCATATAATAAAGCTGAGATTTATTTTGGCCGCGTGATTTTCGAAAACATGTCCTGTGAATATTTTCATAGAAAGTTTCCCTCATCTCAAACTGTTTTATTTCTTCTACACAGGAAGTAGATATAATATGCAGGCTTCAAAGCAGATGCTTGCGACTTTTATGCCAGCTGCGCCTGTTCATTTTAATGCTTGAGTCCTAATATTTCATTTCTCTTAGCTTTTCAGTCCTAATATTGTTCCATATTCTGAGCTCTTGAACATTTGCCTGCACAAAAAATATCTATAATACTTGCCTTCTAAGCCCAGTGGTACTTGGATACATCATTTGGGCGACGTAGATTAGATGCGAAAATGTTAAAATCACAGGTTTGTTGTCTCACACTGAAGAAATGGGGGTTGTATCGTTTCAGATCAGCAAGGCAAGAATAGCTATATTCTTTCTCTGTTTTTTCTCTCACGCAACATAAAAACTGAATGTATTTACTTTGTACTTTATGTTTCTTAGTCACTTACTTACTCACCTAGCTTACCTGGATTCAAGAGTATGACTGTTGGTTGTTGTACGCTGAAGGAAGTTGCAGGTCTGATCCAAGCAAGCAAGTATGTTCTTATATGTTCCTAAGAAAGAATGTGATGACAGAATAAAGTATAGGCAATGCACTGTGCTCATATGTTGGAAATAACCACGCCGTCAAGTCTATGTCCGGCTCGGACTAGAGTCAGTCACCGTATAGGATTCTTAGTTGGCTAGGTTAGCTGCTACGTATACCTATATATACCTATGTATCCCCTTGTAAGAGCCACCCAGATAAAAGCAATACGAAAGATAGGACCGACACGGTCCTACTGCCATCAAATCCATCAAGCGTCTCCTGTGTTGTTCAAGTCGATTGATTAGCAAGTCGGCGGCTTGTAGTTTCCCTGTGTACGTGAGCTAACCCGGCGTACTACTCGATCAAGCCCAGCTCCTGTGCCTTGTGTGTCTTGGCTGTGCTATACGTACGTGTAGTCTACGTACGGCTGGAAAGAACTCGGCCGATTCGGCGACTACGTGTGTGCTCTTGACGGAAAGTAATTGTCTACGAGCGACGTACGTTGGACCAGTGCCAACATTTGGTATCTAGAGCTTTGGTGTATTAGCGTGATTTTCGGAAAGCAATCGAAGGATCATGTCGAACATAGGCAAGGAGATTGTGACAGCGGAAGCGGGAGCACCGATGTCGATGGTGGGGGGGTCGCAATTCCCCCGTCTGGATCGAGAGGACTACGCGCTATGGGCGATGAACATGGAGGTCGCGATGGAGGGAGCCGAGCTCTGGGAAGCCGTCGACCCCGGCGGCGCTGAGTACGTAAAGGGCGCGGCGAAGTATCGGACGGATCGTCGGGCGTTAACGGCGATCTACTCTGCCATGCCGAAGGATGTGCTGCAACACCTCGTCGGAAAGAACTCGGCGAAGGAGGCATGGGAGACCATCAAGATTCTGCACCAGGGTCATGACCGTGTCAAGGAAGCACACCTTCAGACCCTGATGAGAAGCTACGAGTGCCTGAAGATGGATGAAAGTGAGACGGTTGATCAGTTTGCCGCCCGTCTCAAGACCCTCGTCAACGGCATACGCAGCTATGGTTCAACCCTAGAAGAAGTTGCGATCGTCCGACGATTTTTGCACGCCGCGCCGGCACGCTATATCCAGATCGTCACGTCGATCGAGCAATATCTCGACCTGAAAACTCTCACGGTTGAGGATCTCGTCGGAAGGTTCAAGGCACACGACGAGAGAATTCGTCCCAGTTTCGGCGACGCGGAGGCGAGTGAGCACCTGATGCTACCAAAGGCGCAATGGATCGCCCTGTCGAAAGAAAAACAAGGCGGATCCATGAGCGGTGGCAAGAAGAAGGGGAAAGGGAAGTAGCGCTCAGCGAGAAAGAACTTCGCCAACTCAGACGACGAGGATGTGCCTGCACCACCGAGGAGGAAGTTTGACACCAGAAAAATGAGGTGTCATAAGTGTGGCCTCCTCGGTCACTTCAAGGCTAACTGCGAGGAAGCATCGAAGTAGCAGGCGCTCATGGCCGAGGAAGGAGACGATGGGGATATGATGCTGATGTGTGAGCTAGTGGACGTGGAGGATCCAGATGATCTTGGTCAGCTGGACACGGGTCCGGTGTGTGCATCCGTGTCAGTAAACCTAGGCGAAGTCGTGGCGTCAGAAGACCATGACTCAATGCGTGAAGATGTGATCACGCTAGAAGCAGGCGAAGAAGTGACGCCAGAACTACACTACACAATGCGTGATGGTGTGGTCGAGCTAGAAAAAGGCGAAGTTGTGACGCCAGAAGTTCACGACACAAAGCGGATCGGTATGGACGCACCAGGAAAAACAGATGCGGGAGCGGCAAGGAGCGCGGGCGTCTCGTCTGAGGACGGCGTGACGAGCCGGGACATGTCGAACTCGTATAGGGACATGGTGCAGCCAAACCAGTATCCAGAAGGAAGCGTTGCTCGTCCAGGAGGGCTCGAAGCAGTCGTGTCAGCTCTGCTTGGTAGCACAGCAAACGCTACGCCGGCTGGAAAGGGTGCTGCACTGAGCGGCCCAGCAGCAACCGTACGTAGCAGCAGCGACGGAGGCGCTGCATGGCCTTGTGCAGCTCCGCATGTGCCAGAAGGAGCGGGCCACTACAAGCTGCATGCAACAGCCCCATTAAGGAATCCACTTGATGACCTAGTGGATGGACTACAAGGTGGGCAACGTCTAGGAAAAACAGATGTTCCTCAAACGATCAGCCCATCTACTGTTGCAGATTCTCTAGAGAGCAGTTTGGATGTGGCTAAAAAGCCAGAAAAAAGAAGTTTGGCAACTTCAGAAGATGAGCTGTCTCCTTCGACAACACTCGAGAAAGACGAACGGCCACGTGAACCAGACGAAGTACTTCAAATAAATTTGGTGAAGATGAAAAGAAAAGGGCAACGACGTTTGCACATCGAGGAACCGGAAAATTTTGAAGACGCGAAGATGGAAGAGTGTTGGCGTCGTGCTATAGATGAAGAGTTGGGTTCGATCCGAGACAACGATACATGGGAGCTCGCGGATCTTCCCAATGGACATAATGCCATAGAGCTCAAGTGGGTATACAAAGTCAAGAAAGATGCCGAAGGGAACTTGGTGAAGCATAAAGCGAGGCTCGTGGCTAAAACAAACGTGCAAGACCAAGGTGTGGACTTCGAAGAAGTGTTTGCTCCAGTTACAAAGATGGACTCGGTGAGACTACTTATAGCTCTCGCGGCTCAAGAATCTTGGAGGATACATCACATGGATGTGAACTCTGCGTTTTTGATTGGGGAGTTAGAAGAAGAATTGTATGTCAAGCAATCACCGGGGTACATCCAAGAAGGAGAAGAACACAAGGTATTGAAGCTACGCAAGGCATTGTACGGGCTACGACAAGCTCTTCAGGCATGGAACATCAAGCTTGATCGTACATTGATTTCTCTTGGATTTGAGAAAGCCCCACTAGAGCATGCAATGTATAAGCGAGGTAAAGGCAAGGATCGTCTCTTAGTGGGCTTCTATGTGGATGATCTGTTGATAACCGGAGTAGACGAAGAGGTAATTGCAAACTTCAAGCTACAAATGACTGAGCTATTCAAGATGACTGATCTAGGGCTCTTGAGTTACTACCTTGGGATTGAGGTACAGCAAAAGCCGGAGGGGGTCACACTATGCCAGGAGGCATATGCAAAGAAGATACTTGAAAGTTGTAGCATGGAAGATTGCAATCCAAGTTATGTTCCGATGAAGCCTCGTCTCATACTAAGCAAGAAGAGTGAAGCACCCGCGGTTGATGCAACGGAGTATAGAAGTGTGGTCCGAAAGTTGAGGTATCTCACGAATACAAGACCAGACTTGGCCTATTCTGTTGGCATAGTGAGTCACTTCATAGAAGCGCCCACGACAGAACATTTGGCAGCTGTGGAAAATATACTCAAGTACATCAAAGGGACAACAAACTTCGGTTGTGTCTATTTAAGAGAGAAGAAGAAGGAGATGGTGGAGCTACTTGGCTATAGTGATAGCGACATGGCAGGAGATGTGGACGACCGTAAAAGTACCTCGGGCGTGGCATATTTCTTGGGAGGAAGCATAGTGAGTTGGCTATCACAAAAGCAGAAGATGGTCGCATTATCATCCGGTGAAGCGGAGTATATTGCAGCTGTAACCGCGGTGTGTCAAGGCTTATGCCTAGGAAGTCTACTCGGTGACCTCACAGGTAAGGAACCGTAACGAGTGGTGCTCAACATTGATGACGAGTCTACAATCTCTCTATGGAAGAATCAAATGCATCATGGTAGATGCAAGCACATCGATACGAGGTATCAATACCTAAGGGAGTGTGTGGAAGAAAGTAAGATCGACATCAACTACGTTTGCACCGACGACCAGCTTGCAGATATCCTAACCAGATCTTTGGAACGACAGAAGTTCGTGAAGATGCGGCGAAGGATCAGCGTCCAAGCTGTCAAGTGAGGACATCGTGTTTAGGGGGGTGATTGTTGGAAATAACCACGCCGTCAAGTCTATGTCCGGCTCGGACTAGAGTCAGTCACCGTATAGGATTCTTAGTTGGCTAGGTTAGCTGCTACGTATACCTATAGGGTGTGGCTAGGTTTCAGTCGACTGAGACTTAACCAAGTCTAAGTCAAGTGATATAGTATATAAGAAGAAAAAAGAAAAACTAAAAAGAATTTTTGCACGAATCTTCATGCAAAATTAAAGGAAGATACTATCAACTGAGACATAACGAAGTCTAAGTCGACTGAGACTTAGCAAAACTGATACCTATATATACCTATGTATCCCCTTGTAAGAGCCACCCAGATAAAAGCAATACGAAAGATAGGACCGACACGGTCCTACTGCCATCAAATCCATCAAGCGTCTCCTGTGTTGTTTAAGTCGATTGATTAGCAAGTCGGCGGCTTGTAGTTTCCCTGTGTACGTGAGCTAACCCGGCGTACTACTCGATCAAGCCCAGCTCCTGTGCCTTGTGTGTCTTGGCTGTGCTATACGTACGTGTAGTCTACGTACGGCCGGAAAGAACTCGGCCGATTCGGCGACTACGTGTGTGCTTTTGACGGAAAGTAATTGTCTACGAGCGACGTACGGTGGACCAGTGCCAACATCATATATACAACTGCATAAATTATTCTGCTTGTACATGATGAGTCATTCTTCTGAGAAACTACTCCTGTAAGCATACCCCTTTGTACAATTTTTTTTTGTTAATTTCTATGTATTACCTTTGACTTCCGTCAGTTCACATATTATTTCAGATTTTTCGATGTTCAAAATTTCAGATTATGTACTGATCCCATTTGATTTTTGATTGTGGTATTTTTCTATATTAAAGATGGCGTCGTGGTCTGCTGCTGCAGAGGCAGCGTGCTTTTTTATTTATGCCCCCTTCTTAAGTTTTGAATTTTCTCCTCTTACGGTGATGTCCTTTATAGCCAAAGTTCATAAATAAAACAGACTTCTAGGCGCCAACATTCATACCAAAGGTATTTTGTTTAGGCATCAAACTCTGCTTACAACTACCATCCTATTGGATGTTGTTATGAATTTCTGTTTGCCTACAAAGGTTGTTGTTATTTGATTAGATTTGAGCTATCATATATTTCTGTTGACAAGGCCAGAATCTTTCGCCTCTCAGATTTTCAGTTTTTTATATGCCTTTTTTCTCTGTTGGCAACTTTATTTGTTCAAAAGAAATATA
This sequence comes from Thinopyrum elongatum, assembly GCA_011799875.1. Lineage (NCBI taxonomy): Eukaryota > Viridiplantae > Streptophyta > Magnoliopsida > Poales > Poaceae > Thinopyrum > Thinopyrum elongatum. Next base: position 445,325,715 of record CM022301.1, on the reverse strand, counting down.
GGATCCTCATGATGCACTCCAAGAAAACCATCAATAAGACTTGCCCGTGTGTCACATAGAGTAGATGATATGTTTTCTTAGATAAAATCAAACTACCTAGCTATACCGCCCAAGTTCCTTTTGTGACTTCCTCAAGCGAGAGAAAACTATGAAGTTTTTATTTGGTTCAGGTTTTTGATTTCACCGACTACACCTCGGAGTAGTCCATCAAGATAGTTTGACGTTGATTTAGTGATATAGTAATGTAGCTGTTGTTGTGGACTTGGATTGCCACTTGCGATGCTTTTGGGTATATGAGTGATGAATGCTTATGTGAATTATATATGATGTGTTATTTCAACCTTGCATTCCTTCTCTGCCTCATTTTCTCTTTCTGTGTAGATGAAGTGGTATGCGGTGTACAAAGGTAGGTGTCCAGAATTCTACAGTTTATGGCCCGCATGCAATGAGCAAGTGCTTTGTTACCCATGCATCTCTCATGACTTATCATTACAATCAGTATGTGCTTGACTAGAAGAGAAACACTTAATTAGGCAATGGTACAAGCCAGAAACGGCTTATCGGGTTGAGTGGATTGAAGAACTTCATAATTCTCTTTCAGTTCGTCCTAATTGTTCATAATTCACTTTCAGTTCGTCCTAATTATGCTGTTCCTTTTAACATGTGGTCGCATGTAGACATGCATTGACCATTTTGTTGTTTAGTAAGTAGGCACTTTGTAACACCCCGGTAGCTCATCTACAGTAATCACACACTAATGGTGCCATGACATCGCAATTAATTTACTAAACCTCACTTTGATCCAAACGGAGTTTAAATTCTAAATTTAAATTAAAGTCAAAATAATATTTCTTCAAACCGTAAAATAAAAATGTTCATAATGTTGCAAATAGTCACTTAGTATTTTCCAGGGAGAAACCAACATTTAATAAAATATTTAAATGCCCTAAAACAATTAGAACAGGGCCAAATCAGTGATTTAAGATGCTTTTCTTGTTATGTAAAATTCAAACTTTTTCAAATGCCTCTCAAACCATTTTGTGGCAGTGCCTAATTTGCATTGTAATTTTGGGCCAAATCACATAATAAACAAAAATCATTTACTATTAAATTAAATTACAAAACAGTAAAGAATTAATAGAAACAGAAAAAAGACAGAAAACTACTGTGCACTCGGGCCGGCCACAGCCACAGTACAACCCAGCCCACCCCGGCCGTTTTACCCTACCTCTATTCATGGAACAGAGGCGTGGCGCGCATCCCCGCCACGATGGCCGCCGATGGTGGCGTGGCGGCCATCCCGCGGTTCCCCGTCATGCTTAAGGCCAACATTTCGCCCGAGCCCCCCCCCCCCCCCCGACACCCCAGAAACCCTAGCGCCCCTGGCCCCCTCTCCTTGCACCTCTCCCTCTCCCTAGTTCGTCCGCTCGCTGCCGTCACCGTGACATCGCCATTACCGCGGTCAACCACCTCATATCGCCGTCTATCCACGTCCAGGAGCTCCGTCGGGCTCCTCCACGTCTTCACCGCCCTCAAGCCCGAACCGGGGAGCCGTCAACCCTCGGCGATGACCCCGTCTTCCCCGACACCGAGGCGGCTGATAACCCACAAGTATAGGGGATCAGTTGTAGCCTTTCTCGATAAATAAGAGTGTCGAACCCAACGAGGAGCTAAAGGTAGAACAAATATTCCCACAAGTTATATCGACCACCGATAAAACTCTACGCACGCTTAACGTTCGCTTTACCTAGAACAAGTATGAAACTAGAAGTACTTTGTAGGTGTTGTAGGATAGGTTTGCAAGCTAATAAAGATCACGTAAATAAAAACTAGGGGCTCTTTAGGTAAAGAAACAATTAAATTAGTTTAACGAGTGTGGAAAAGTGGTGGAAGGATTTGCGAAATTGTCCCTAAGCAATTGACTACGTTACTAGACCGATAGCAAGTTTTATGTGGGAGAGGCCACTGCTAGCATGTCATCCCTTACTTGGAATTCTATGCACTTATGATTGGAACTATTAGCAAGCATCCGCAACTACTAACATTCATTAAGGTAAAACCCAACCATAGCCTTAAGATATATTGGCCCCCCTTCAATCCCGTATGCATCAATTTCTATGCTAGGCTGAAGTTGCTGTCCACATACAACTAACCCTATGGTGTGATCCACACGCGCGCTCATATGATGGGCATCAAAGGACAGCAACATAACCACATGCAAATTAAACCAATCATAGCAATTCACCAATCACCGATAGGACAACAAAAATCTACTCAGACATCATAGGATGGCAACACATCATTGGATAATAATATGAAGCATAAAGCACCATGTTCAAGTAGAGGGTACAGCGGGTTGTGGGAGAGTGGAACACTGAATATAGATGGGGGAAGATGATGAAGATGTTGGGGAAGATGACGGAGTTGTTGGATTAGATCACCGTCACATGATGATTGCCCCGGCGGCGTTCCGGCGCCACCGGGAGAGAGGGGGAGAGAGCCCCCCTCCTTTTTCTTCTTCCTTGACCCCGCCCCCCCTAGAAGGTAGGAGGGTTTCCCCTCTGGTCCTTGGCCTCCATAGCGGCGAAGGGGCGGGAGCCCCTCCGAGATTGGATCTCTCTCTCTGTTTCCTTCTGTTTCTGCGTTCCCAGATTCTGGCCTTTCACCGTTTCTTAAATTCCTGGAGATCCGTAACTCCGATTGGGCTGAAATTTTAACACGATTTTATCCAGATATTAGCTCTCTTGCGGCCGAAGAAGGGCACCAACCGCCTTACGGGGTGGCCACAAGCCTCCTGGCCGCGCCTTGGGGAGGGGGTGCGCCTCCAGGGCTTGTGGGCCCCTCGGGCATCGTCTCGCGTTGATTCCAATTCCTAAAAATCACATATATTCCAAAAAAACTTCGTAAGTTTTTATCGCGTTTGGACTTCGTTTGGTATGGATATTCTGCGAAACAAAAAACATGCAACAAATAGGAAATGGCACTGGGCACTAGATCAATATGTTAGTCCAAAAAATAGTATAAAAAGTTGCCAAAAGTATATGAAAGTTGTAGAACATTGGCATGAAACAATAAAAAATTATAGATACGACGGAGACGTATCAGCATCCCCAAGCTTAATTCCTGCTTGTCCTCGAGTAGGTAAATGATAAAAAAGATAATTTTTGACGTGGAATGCTACCTAGCATAATCTTGATCACAAAATCTAATCATGGCATGAATATTAAGATACCAGTGATTCAAAGCAATAGTCTATCATTTGATATAAAGACATCAATACTCAGTCATCCCAACAAATAATCATGTCTTTCAAAAATATCAATGATAAAGAACGTTATCCCTACAAAATCATATAGTCTAGCTATGCTTCATCTTCATCACACAAAATATTTCATCATGCACAATCCCAATGACAAGCCAAGCAATTGTTTCATACTTTTAATGTTCTCAAGCTTTTTCAATTTTCACGCAATACATGAGCGTGAGCCATGGATATAGCACTATAGGTGGAATAGAATATGGTGGAGGTTGTGAGGAGAAGACAAAAATGAGGGAGTCTCACATCAACTAGGCAAAATAATGGGCTATGGAGATGCCCATCAATTGATATCGATGCAATTGAGTAGAGATTGCTATGCAACGGATGCACTAGAGCTATAAGTGTATGAAAGCTCAAACTGAAAACTAAGTGGGTGTGCATCCAACTTGCTTGCTCATGAAGACCTCGGGCATTTGAGGAAGCCCGTCATCGAAATATACAAGCCAAGTTCCATAATGAAAAATTCCCACTAGTATATGAAAGTGATAACTCAAGAGACTCTCTATATGAAGAACATGGTGCTACTTTGAAGCAAAAGTGTGGAAAAGGATAGTAACATTGTCCCTTCTCTCTTTTTCTCTCATTTTTTTCTTTTTGGGCTCTTTGGGCTCTTTTTTTTTGGGCACTTTGGCCACTTTTTTTATTTTAAGTCCGGAGTCTCATCCTGACTTGTTGGGGAATCATAGTCTCCATCATCCTTTCCTCACACGGAACAATACTCTAATAATGATGATCATCACACTTTTATTTACTTACAACTCGATACTAGAACAAGATATGACTCTATATGAATGCCTCTGGCGGTGTACCAGGATGTGCAATGATCTAGTGTAGCAAAGATATAAAAAACGGACAAGCCATGAAAATATCATGCTAGCTATCTTACGATCATGCAAAGCAATATGACAATGAATGCTCAAGTCGTGTATATGATGATGATGGAAGTTGCATGGCAATATATCTCGGAATGACTATGGAAATGCCATGATAGGTAGGTATGATGGCTGTTTTGAGGAAGGTATAAGGAGGGTTTATGCACCGGCGAAAGTTGCGCGGTACTAGAGAGGCTAGCAATGGTGGAAGGGTGAGAGTGCGTATAATCCATGGACTCAACATTAGTCATAAAGAACTCACATACTTATTGCAAAAATTTATTAGCCATCAAAGCAAAGTACTAATACGCATGCTCCTAGGGGGATAGATTGGTAGGAAAAGAACATCGCTCGTCCCCGACCGCCACTCATAAGGAAGACAATCAAAAAATAAATCATGCTCCGACTTCATCACATAACGGTTCACCATTAGTGCATGCTTCGGGAATCACAAACCTTAACACCAATATTCTTACTAAACCACAATCATTCACTAGTACCTCCCACATATTACCATCTCTATATCGCAAAATGATTGCAAGGAATCAAACATATCATATTCAGTGATCTACAAGTTTTATGTAGGATTTAATGACTAACCATGTGAATGACCAATTCCAGTCAACTCTCTAAATAGATATAAGTGAAGCATGAGAGTTTAATCCTTTCTACAAAAGATATGCCCACGCTCTAACAAATATAAGTGAAGAAAAAGAGCATTCTACAAATGGCGGTTTTCTATGTGAAGAGAAACAGGCAATCCAAACTTCAAATGATATAAGTGAAGCACATGAAGCATTTTATAAAGCCATACTCAAAAGATATAAGTGAAGTGCAAAGAGCATTCTATAAATCAACCAAGGACTATCTCATACCAGCATGGTGCATTATTAAAAGAAAAATAAAAAGCACACGACACTCCAAGATTTACGCCTATCATGTGATGAATAAAAATATAGCTCCAAGTAAACTTACCGATGATTGTTAGAAGAAACAGGGGATGCCTTCCGGGGCATCCCCAAGCTTAGTTGCTTGGGAGTCCTTGAATATTACCTTAAGGTGTCTCGGGCATCCCCAAGCTTAGGCTCTTGCCACTCCTTATTCCTTCATCCATCATGATCTCAACCAAAACTTGAAAACTTCAATCACACAAAACTTAACAAAACCCTCGTGAGATCCGTTAGTATAATAAAGCAAATTACCACTTTAAGTATTGTTGCAAACCCATTCACATTTTATTTTTGCATTGTAGCTACTGTTTTATAACTTCTCTATGGCTTATACCACCGATACAATCGGTAGTTTCATCAAAACAAGCAAAACAATGCATCAAAAACAGAATCTATCTTAAACAGGACAATCTGTAGCAATCTGAACATTTACCATACTTCTATAACTCTAAAATTCTAAAAAATTAGGAAATATAAAAAATTTGTATAGCAATACTGTGCAAAAAATTTCAGAAGCTTTTGACATTCCAGTAAAAAATGTAAATTCACGCACTACAGCCAAAGTTTCTGTTTTTGCACTGCACATACCAAACAAGCACTCTAATCATCCTAAAATCAAATCTTGGCACATTATTTTTATAATACAATGGATTTGTACACGGGGATAATTATTTTTGTTGAAAATTTTCTGTAATTCAAGATTTGCAAAGTTTCCATGGACATGAACAAAGTTCAAGGAGCTCCCCCACTTCAACGGTGCTCGTTCTTCTTACTTTCACTTTTCTTTTTGAAAAGCTTTAGGTTCCCCCTTTATTTTTTTGTTTTTAGACTTTTTAAAAGCACTCAACAGAAATAAATGACTCTCTAAAACTTTCGGGTTGTCTCCCTGGCAGTGCTTTCTTTAAAGCCATTAAGCTAGGCATATAGTGCTCAAGTAATTGATCCTCCCGGATCCCAAGGTATATCAAAGCCAATTTTAATTAAGAATGATTTGTAATTTAGTAGTGAGCACAAAGCAACATATATCATGCAATAACGAAGTCTAACTCTTTTCCTATGCATCGGCATGTCATAAAAGAACAATTCAAGCACACAAAGTAAAGGCCAATGCATAGTATAAACAGTTTCTTTTATCGTATTGGAAACATAGAGAGGCGGAGATGTAGTTCCTCTCTCATAATAATTGCAAGTAGGAGAAGCAAGCACATGCATATTATATTTATCAAAATCATCATGTGCAATAGTAGAACGCAACCCATTAATATAGTCCTTAATTAGCGCAAACTTCTTCGATATAGTGTAGTTGGGAGAATTCAAAAAGATAATAGGACTATCATGCGTGGGTGCAATAGCAACAATTTCATGCTTAACATAAGGAACTATAGCAAGTTCATCTCCATAAGCATAATTCATATTGGCATCATGGTCACAAGCATAGCAAGCAACAAGTTCATCAAAAAGGGGTATTTCAAACGAATTCAAGGGATCATAGCAATCATCATAGCATTCATCCTTCGGTGAGCACGAAGGGGAATTAAACAATGTATGGGATAAAGAGTTACTCTCATTAGAAGGTTGGCATGGGTGATCAATCCGCTCTTCCTCCTTTTGTTCTTCGCTCTCCTCCTCATCTTTTTCATCTAATGAGCTCACAGTGTCATCAATTTCTTCTTCCATAGTTTTCTGCAAAATATTAGTCTCTTCTTGGACAGCGGAGACTTTCTCAATAAACTCATTAATATCAGCATTATATTCCTAATTCTCATAGCAATATTTATGTATAGAAAAAATTTCATGTCTGTAAACAACATCATCATAATTTTCACATTTTTCAAACAAAGATTCAATTTCATAAGCACCCTTGAAAGCAACAAATTCTTCTATTTGTTCCACATCATAGTAATAATATATACCATTAGCATAAGAAGCCAAGGTTTCATTATCATTAAATTAACATGAAAAGGGAAGGTGTGGAGCCTTCATTCTAGAGCAACAAGTATAATCATATCTCCGGCATAAATTCCAAGCATACCAATGCAACATATGAATTTGATCCCATAATAGTATCCCTTTTAGAGTCAAGCGATAATCCCTAAAGTATTCACGTTGATCCAACGTTTCTCCCATTATCAAGTTGAACGGGGTTTTCTCAGGATTATCAAAGTAGTGTTTAATATTTATCACATAACATGCATCAAGGGTTTTAGGAGGTTCCCCATCTCCAAAAGTAGCAAGTACACCTAATTTTTTTTGTATTTCGTGTTCCATATCCATAACTAAAGATAGAGAATAACTTAGAACAACAAATAAAATCTACTTAGTGATAAAGCAAACAAGCACACACAAGAATATTCACCCCACGCTATTGCTCCCCGGCAACGGCGCCAGAAAAAGGTCTTGATAACCCACAAGCATAGGGGATTAGTTGTAGCCTTTCTCGATAAATAAGAGTGTCGAACCCAACGAGGAGCTAAAGGTAGAACAAATATTCCCTCAAGTCCTATTGACCATCGATACAACTTTACGCACGCTTAACGTTCGCTTTACCTAGAACAAGTATGAAACTAGAAGTACTTTGTTGGTGTTGTAGGATCGGTTTGCAAGATAATAAAGAACACGTAAATAAAAACTAGGGGCTGTTTAGATAAAGAAACAATTAAGTTAGTTTAACGAGTGTGGCAAAGTGGTGGAACGACTTGCGAAATTTTCCCTATGCAATTGACTACGTTACTAGACCGATAGCAAGTTTTATGTGGGAGAGGCCACTGCTAGCATGTCATCCCTTACTTGAAATTTTATGCACTTATGATTGGAACTATTAGCAAGCATCCGCAACTACTAACGTTCATTAAGGTAAAACCCAACCATAGCCTTAAGATATATTGGTCCCCCTTCAATCCCGTATGCATCAATTTCTATGCTAAGCTGGAGCTGCTGTGACCCTTGCCCTCCAATACATAGTCCTATCAACATACAACTAACCCTATGGTGTGATCCACACGCGCGCTCATATGATGGGCACCAAAGGACAGCAACATAACCACAAGCAAATTAATCCAATCATAGCAATTTACCAATCACCGATAGGACAACAAAAATCTACTCAGACATCATAGGATGGCAACACATCATTGGATAATAATACGAAGCATAAAGCACCATGTTCAAGTAGAGGGTACAGCGGGTTGCGGGAGAGTGGACCACTGAATATAGATTGGGGAAGGTGATGAATATGTTGGGAAAGATGACGGAGTTGTTGGAGTAGATCGCCGTCACACGATGATTGCCCCGGTGGCGTTCCGGCACCACCGGGAGAGAGGGGGAGAGACCCCCCCCCCCTCCTTCTTCTTCTTCTTCCTTGACCTCCCCCCTAGATGGGAGGAGGGTTTCCGCTCTGGTCCTTGGACTCCATGGCGGCGGAGGGGCGGGAGCCCCTCCAAGTTGGAATCTCTCTCTGTTTCCTTCTGTTTCTGCATTCCCAGATTCTGGCCTTTCACCGTTTCTTAAATTCCCGGAGATGTGTAACTCCAATTGGGCTGAAATTTTAGCACGATTTTTATCCAGATATTAGCTTTCTTGCGGCCGAAGAAGGGCACCAACTGCCTTATGGGGTGGCCACAAGCCTCCTGGCCACGCCTTGGAGAGGGGGACGCACCTCCAGGGCTTGTGGGCCCCTCGGGCATCGTCTCGCGTTGATTCCAATTACCAAAAATCACATATATTCGGAAAAAATCTCCGTAAGTTTTAATCGCATTTGGACTTCGTTTGGTATGGATATTCTGCGAAACAAAAAACATGCAACAAACATGAACTGGCATTGGGCACTGGATCAATATGTTAGTCCCAAAAATAGTATAAAAAGTTGGCAAAAGTGTATGAAAGTTGAAGAACATTGGCATGAAACAATCAAAAATTATAAATACGACGGAGACGTATCAGCGGCAACTCGCCATCGATCCGCAGACCCACAGCCCTCTCCATCCACCTTGACCCCCCGCATCGAACCGCTGTGAGTTGCCGCCCCGTTCCCATTTTCTTCTTCGCCTTGGGCAGCCGTTGTAGTCGCTGCCGCTCACGCTCACTCCTGCTGCTGCGCTCCATCCCCTGTTCCCCGACCGCCTCTGCGCCCGTGGTTACCTGACCGCGCCCCGCGTTCGAACTGCCCAACCTGGCTGCGCCCGCAGACCCGTGCCCGCCTGCTCGTGCCCTCGCCCACCGTTAGCCGTGCCCCTGCACCCGCACACGCGCGTCCACTCCATGCCAAGGTCGCCTTTGCTAGTCCGTGCCCGCGCGCCCTTGGCCGTGGCCTGACTGTCCCTCCGCGCCTCGCGCCGCTACCAGCCAGCCCGCACCTCACCAACCCCTCCCGCTGGACGCTCGCCCTGCTGCCTCCCAGCGCCTCCCCGCCTAGGTGCCAGCCTAATTGGCCATTAAGGCACTAACCATCCCCACTAACCCCACTGACCGTAGGCCCCACCGCCTAGTTAATCTATTTAACTTAATTAGTCTAAACAGCAGTGTATGAAGTGTGGGTCCCCACTAATTAGACTAATGTAATTTAATTTTGTTAAATAAAAAGCCACTAACGGGAGGGCCCCACCTTACAGTTTGACCAGTTAACGGTCCTATTGACTGCTGAGTGGACCTGCTGACTGTGTAGTTGACCCAGTCAAATGGCCCCACCAGTCAGTGACTGTGGCTGGCTCAGTCTGGGTATAAACAGAAATTGCACTATTTAAATTCGAATTAAATAATTAAAACAATTTCAGAATTCTAATAAAACTTTGTAAATTAATAGAAAATAAACCGTAACTCGGATGAAAAAGTTTTATATATGAAAAATGATCAGAAAAATATGACGAATCCGAATATGCCATCCACTTACTGTCACACCCCTCTAGCACCACAAACATGGAACCTTCCCCTCCGGTTCATCTATCCGATAACCGCCGAAAGATGGGAAAATATTCCCGGATATTTTCCCGCTCCATCTGCAATGTGTAGCACTGCGTTAGGTCACCCCTAGCACAGCGTATTGCGATGTCATGCTTTGTGATACATTTGATTGCTCTGTTATTTATTGTGTTCCCCCTTCGTTGCTTTTTTTCGGTAGACCCCCGAGGCCGCTATTGATCCGGTGATCGACTACTTCACCTTCGATGGTCTGTATCTGTTTGCAGAGCTTCCAGGCAAGCATACCCCCCTTGATCATTCAGATATCGCCCATTCCATTCTCTCTCATGTTTGCACTAGATTTTACTACTGTATTTGATTGCTCCTATTCTGATGCATAGCCTACTTTTCGTAACCTACTTTGTACCTTACCTGCTTATCCTAAACTGCTTAGTATAGGTAGGTTAGTGATCCACCAGTGACCCCTCACCTTGTCCCAGTTGCCTCTGCTTTATGTTTGATGACTTGATCAACATGATCGACGTCCAGAGCCCGACACATCACATCACACCCCCTTAGTTGTATGACACAGTAGGGTTACACTATCGAGTGTCGAGGGTGATACCTCATATTGCACTTTTGATGTTAACTCTGTATTGTAGTTAATCAATCATGGTCTTCGAGGGTGATTCCTCCTTCACCACTTCCGATAACTACTCTGTCGTGCAACCCATCAAGAGTGAACCATCGAGGGTAATTCCTCCTTAGTTCACCTTGACGGTTACATCAAGTGGAATCCATCGAGGGTGATTCCTCGGGTTTTCCCCTTGCTGTTTAGACACACGGTTACTTTGACTTTACCACTAAACCATGATGAACTCGGGTCGGCCCCGAGGGGTACCCGCAAGAGAAATGTGAAGTCGGGTTGACCGTGAGTATACCCGCCAGTTGATGTGTAGTCGGCTTGACCTGGAGGGTACCCGCGAGATAATTATGTGGCACGGCCGGGCATTCCGGGTCCTTGCCGTAAGTCCACGAGATGGGGCGACGGGGTCACATGATCGTGAGTCTCTGCTTGTTACCGCGCGCTCCCAAGACACTAACGGTTTGGGTATGTGAGCCGAGTAGGCTTCTGGCATTTTCACATTAACCACCACGTGGGAATAAGTATGGGCACTTTGTGTCGTATGTATCAGCCGAAAGCTCTTCGGACGTCAGCGACTTAGTGGTGAGCGCCCGGGTGGCCCGCGTGAGCACCTGCCTTATATAAGGAGGTTGCCAAGACTGACACCGGCCGTGTACGCAACATGCAGGAGTGCAAAGGAGATGGGCCCAAGACCCCTACGCGCTTAGGATGTAGACCGGCGTGTTGGCCTCTCTGTTGAGCCTAGGTAGGTCTGCGGTGTGTTGATCGGCCGAGCCCGGTCATGACCTGATGGTGTGTCCGGCCAGATTTGATCGAGCGTGTTGGGTAAGTTTGTGCACCCCTGCAGGGAAGATTGATCTATTCGAATAGCCGTGTCCACGGTAACGGACACTTTGAGTTGTATCCCGATCGATACAACTAGAACTAGATACTGGATGCTGAGGCATGAGATGGATGTGATGGCTCCGGGGTCGCTTTCTCGTAGGGAGTCAAGGAAGTGATCTCTGGGCGTGAATGTTACAACATACTTACTACTATTATGATATGTTACTCTTATCTCTTCTGATGTTGCAAGATGCTTGAAGATGCTAGTCTTCGATAGGCTAGGCATTCCCCTCTTTTTTGGCATTTCTGCAGTTCAGTCCAAAGATATAGCCCCATTCCTTTGATACTGATGCATACTTAGTATAGTTCTGATGTAAATCTTGCGAGTACTTTGGATGAGTACTCATGGTTGCTTTGATACTCTTTCCCCCCTATACACGATTGCTGCAATTAGAGGACGGATCCCAGGAGCCAGCTGCCACCACTGACGACTACTACTACCCCGAGGGTGCCTACTACTACGTGGAGGCCACCGACGACCAGGAGTAGTTAGGAGGCTCCCAAGCAGGAGGCCTTGCCTTTTCGATCGTGTTACTTTTGTGCTAGCATTTTTAAGGAAAACTTGTTTAACTTATGTCTGTACTCAGATATTGTTGCTTCCGCTGACTCGTTTGTATTCGAGCTAATGTATTCGAGCCCTCAAGGCCCCTAGCTTGTAATATGAAGCTTGTATGATTTTAATTTGTGTCTAGAGTTGTGTTGTGATATCTTCCCGTGAGTCCCTGCTTTTGATCGTACACATTTGCGTGTATGATTAGTGTACGATTGAATCGGGGGTATCACACACTTGTGCTAAAGAACTACTTTGTGACTTCAAATGAAGCTCGCGTGAACTATTCATATAAAGTCTTTTTGAGTTTGTTGTTAAGCTTGGGTGGGCCATATATAAGCATGTTATGTGTTTTTGTTAACAATGTGACTTCATATGAACCTTGTGTATTGTATATCTGTTTTTACTGCAGGGTTTGATGAAAAAGAGGCAGAAACAATACTGGCAGCGATCGATCCTGAGAGCGGCACTCGAAAGATCTTCTTTTTCCGAGAGCGACGCTCGAAAGGTGGCTAGTTGCATGGCCACAATTAAATATGAAACTGCGCGTTGCAACCAGACTCCAACTAAGGTCGAAAAGGGGGTTGAGGGTGTTAGTTTCATCTCCACCACTAGACATGCAATTGCACGGGAACAAAGCAACTTCAACTAGGGTCGAAAGGGAAGTTGTAGATGCCAGTTGCATGTCCATCAATAGACATGCAACTACAAGTGTTGTAACTCGACTGCAAGTCGAAAGTAGAGTTGTCAGGGCCAAATGCATGTCCACCACTAGACATGCAACTGCAAGCGTTGTAACTCGGCTGCAACTGGACAGACATAAAGTGACTGCAACTGGGGTCAGAAGGGAAGTTGTCTAGACCAATTGCATGTCCACCATTAGACATGCAACTACAAGCGTTGTAACCCAACTCCAACTTCACATGCATAAAGCAACTGTATATGGGATCGAAACGGAAGTTTCCGTGGTCAGTTGCATGTCCACTACTAGACATGCGACTACATGCGTTGTAACACGACTGGAACTGCACAAGCGCAAAGAGACTACAACTGACATCAGAAGGGAAATTGTCAAGGCCAGTTTCATGTCCACCACTAGACATGAAACGACAAGTGTTTAGCACGACTGCAACTGCACGGGTACAAAGCGATTGCAACAGGGGACGAAAGGGAAGTTGTCGCGGCTGCAACTGGGGTGGGAAAGGAAGTTTTCGGGCCAGTTTGCATGTCCACCACTAGACATGCAACTGCAAACGTTGTAACTCGACTGCAACTGCATGGACATAAATTTACTACATTTCAGGTGGGCTGATTTTTTTCCTACTAGCCCCATGCGCGCGAGTTGCATGCGACACACCCATGCCCAGTTGCAATTGCCGTAACATGTATGCAATTGGTGCCGACTTGATTTTTTTTAAACGTTCTATTAACTACTCCTAGTAGTGCTCATCCTTTTTACTACATTTTTTAGTTTAAAGTATGATAACAACATGACCCAACTAAAATGGCTGAGTTGTCGTTTTCTCTTTTCTCTGCAATAGACAGCCACTACATAAATCAAGTTCAAACCCATGAACTAACAACCCAAAATTGAATTCTCAAAAAAAGTCAACAAACGAACTGTCCCAGCAAACAAAGGAAAATGGACAGCGTAACACATCAAAACAATAACATTGGTCTAGAACTAGCAGGACATCAGCTAATATGTCATATGAATGAGACCAAATTATATCTCATATGCTCTCTCCGTCCAATGAAGAGTGTACATTTGGCTTTAGAATTTGTTCACAAAAGAGTGTACTTGTATCTTTTTCAATGCACTTTAAAGTAGAGAAATATGTTTCTCTCTCATCACATGGTAATCAGGACCAATAACATTCTACACATGGTCTTCTTAATTTCTACATGCACGTATCTCATTGTGGATTGGGTAATTAAAGAGGAGAAAGATGGTGGCTTCCACCCCTTTACACCAAATGCCCTCACCTTTTTAGTATTTGTAACCATCCTGATGTAACAGTGGCTTTGTGGAAAAGTTTGGGAACGTCTGATCTCTTCCGTAGGGAATTATACCCCCCTCTTGACTTCATGTGGAGGGAGATGCAGGTGATAGTTGACAAAATTCAGCTGATTGATGAGTCTGATTAAGTTGGTTGGGCTCATGGTCCTAAGAAAAAATTTACTACGAAATCCGTGTATGAACAGCTAGAAAAAATATCGCTGGCTGTGATTTTTGATGGATCTGGAAAGCACAGATACCTCTGAAAATCAAAAATTTCCTCCGGCAGCTATTTCAAGATGTTGTCCTGAGATGTCATGGGCAGGAGGAATTGACCTGGTAATCCAAAGTGCTCATTTTGTAATGAACGGGAAACATCGCAGTACTTATTCTTCCTATGTCCGATGGCCCGAGTGGTGTGGCGAACTGTGGGATCAGTCCTTGGAACTGATTTGTGCCCGAATAAATGGCAATACTTTTCCTGGTGCTTTGTGTTCTTGCCCGATGGGGTTAGATTTTATACCTTTGGCTTGGCGGCGATCTGCTGGGCTATTTGGAATACTCGTAACCATGCTACTTTTGAATTCAAACTTCCCAGCACCCTTTTTGAGATTGTGTTTTTGGCTTGTGTTTTTATTAACTACTGGGCAAGACTTTTGAAAGGTGCAAATCGTGAGGCCATGGAGCGAGATGCACAGATGCTGAGGGAAAACACCAGTACCATGATGAGACTCTGTGTGGCGCCTACAGACGAGACGGAAAGCTGATCGTGTCTCGGGAGGACGGCTATTGGCTGCTTTGGTGTTCCTCTCTTTGGCCTGGCATAGTTTGTTTCTTTTGGTCCCCTGCTCATGTGTGGGTGTCTTGGTGCTCAATATGTTTAGAGTGTTGCATCCTTGTTTTGCTGCTATGCACTTGTGGATACTATGTTAGATGTGTCGTCGGGTTTTCACCCCATAGCAAGTGTCTCGAGGGCGAGCTCTTGCGGTGGGTTTCCCGGCGATGCCAAACTCGCTTTCCCCTTTCCCCGCCTCCTTTTTAGCTGATTCAAAACTATGTATTTCTGTTACTCAGTTGATGAAAAGGGGTTATGCCTGGTTCAAAAAAAATGATGGCTTGTATCTTTTCAATACATTTTTTACTCCACTTCATAATTTATCCTAAAATTTCTATAGTACACTTTTTACCGGACGGCAGGGGTGGACGCCCTATTTTCAAGCAGGAAAGTCGTTTCGATCCAATCCATTCTTGGGGTCCAAAAAAGACACTGGATATGTCAGTGACTTTGCAAACTGAATTGTGTGGGGGCAGCTGCCCCCACTCGATTCTTTCGGTCGCGCTTAGCATAAGTGTGCCCCCACTTGGCCTAATACCTTGCCCCCGCTCAGCCCAGCTCCTTGTTCGTTTGCAAGAGCGTACATGTACAATGTTTGTAGAAGCAGCCCACCACCAAGAAATACTAGCAGGCTTCATAGAATAGCTACCTCGAGGCCGGTTAGAGCATCTCTAGCAGACCTCGTATAATGCTGACCCATAAAACACGTATACAATTCGCGAAAAATCGGCTTTGCGGGTCAGCGCAGGCGGCGGTAGAGTCAAACCCTGCAAATCGGACCACGCCTGCCCGTAAATCAGTAGTTTGCATATCAATTTCCGGCATGAAAACACTTTTTTTTTGCTTCTTTATTTTCTTCAAGGGCATTGGATACATAATAATTCACCAAATCTTTGCTAGATCAGTAAGACCAATGAAAACAAGAAACATAATTAGGCATTTTAGAAGATATTCAACTGCCATAACTGCTCCCACTAGTTGGACCAACATCTTCTACATGCATTCATTGTTGATCTGCGGATTCTTGATCTTGCATTCTTCATTCTTCATTCGTCTTCTTTGGTTCTAAAGAAGTAGATGTTGCTTCCCCTCTAGTTTTTTCTCTAATTGCACATGTAGCCACATCATTAGCCTCAATTCTACTAAGGAGTGCACAAACATCTATTAAGTTTCTTTCTATTAATAAATCAATGTATTCTCCTTCCCAAAACCAAAATGAGCATCCATCTTCCTACACACATGACGATCTCCATAAGCTATCGAAATTGAACCGAATAGGTTGACAAAAGCCGAATGGAAACAACAACATACCCCGTCGTTTTCCCATGTGAAGAATACCCATCCGGGGTGGTTCGGCATGCTAGAAGTCAGTTGCAGCACTGTCCACGTGCAATCATCGCACTGTATGAGGGGCATCAGCGAGCCGGCGAGCCGCTGTGCGAGCGCCGAGCCCGAGCGATGGCCCGCCGAATCCTTGCTGGCAAACCAACGACGGCGGCTAGAGGACGAACCTGTACCTGCATGCGGCGATGAGGCTTTGCCGGGGCTGCGTGGGGTGCTTCCCAACCAATCCATGGCTTGGCGCAGCCACCGGTGGCCGGAAACACCGAGGTAGGAGGAAGTGGTGGACAACAATCTCGGGCGCGTGGCCCCCGCCGGCGTGATCCCGGCGGCTGGGTATGGCTGGAATCGTAGGCGGCGGCCTGGTGGCAGTGGTGTTGGGGAACGTAGCATGCAATTTCAAAAAAAATTCTACGCTCACGCAAGATCTATCTAGGAGATGCATAGCAACGAGAGGGGGAGAGTGTGTCCACGTATCGTCGTAGACCGAAAGCGGAAGTGTTAACTTAACGCGGTTGATGTAGTCGAACGTCTTCTCGATTCAACTGATCAAGCACCGAACATACGGCACCTCTGAGTTCTGCACACGTTCAGCTCGATGACGTCCCTCGAACTCTTGATCTATCAAAGTGTCGAGGGAGAGTTTCGTCAGCACGACGGCGTGGTGACGGTGATGGTGAAGTGATCCGCGCAGGGTTTCGCCTAAGCACTACGACAATATGACCAGAGGAGTAAACGGTGGAGGGGGGCGCCGCACATGGCTAAGAACAATTGGTGTGTCCTTGGAGGCGCCCCCCGCCCCCGTATATAAAGGAGGAAGAGAGGAGGAGGCCGGCCTAGGGGCGCCCCAAGTGGGTGGAGTCCCACTTGGGCTCCTAGTTGGATTCGGCCCCCCGCCCCTTTCCTTTTACCGGAAGGGGAAAGGGGGAAGGAGAGAGAGAGTGAGAAGGAAAGGGGGGCGCAGCCCCCTCTCCTAATCCTATTCGGCCTCCTTCCCTGTGGGGGGCGCGCCACCCCTTTGTGGGCTGGTGTGCCTCCCTCCTATGGCCCATATCTTCCCCCGGGGGTTTCCGGTAACCCCCCCCGGTACTCTGATACGTATCCGATACATTCCGAAACACTTCCGGTGTCCGAATACTATCGTCCAATATATCAATCTTTACCTCTCGACCATTTCGAGAGTCCTCGTCATGTCCGTGATCTCATCCGGGACTTCGAACAATCTTCGGTCACCAAAACACATAACTCATAATACAAATCGTCATCGAACGTTAAGCGTGCGGACCCTACGGGTTCGAGAACTATGTAGACATGACCGAGACACATCTCCGGTTAATAACCAACAACAGAACCTGGATGCTCATATTGGGTCCTACATATTCTACGAAGATCTTTATTGGTCAAACCGCAATGACAACATACGTCATTCCCTTTGTCATCGGTATGTTACTTGCCCGAGATTCGATCGTCGGTATCTCCATACCTAGTTCAATCTTGTTACCGGCAAGTCTCTTTAGTTGTTCCGTAATGCATCATCCCATAACTAACTCATTAGTCACATTGCTTGCAAGGCTTATCATGATGTGCATTACCGAGATGGCCCAGAGATACCTCTCCGATACTCGGAGTGACAAATCCTAATCTCGATCTATGCCAACCCAACAAACACCTTCGGAGACACTTGTAGAGCATCTTTATAATCACCCAGTTACGTTGTGACGTTTGATAGCACACAAGGTTTTCCTCCGGTATTCGGGAGTTGCATAATCTCATAGTCAAAGGAATAAGTATAAGTCATGAAGAAAGCAATAGCAATAAAACTTAACGATCATTATGCTAAGCTAACGGATGGGTCTTGTCCATCACATCATTCTCCTAATGATGTGATCCCGTTCATCAAATGACAATACATGTCTATGGTTAGGAAACTTAACCATCTTTGATCAACGAGCTAGTCTAGTAGAGGCTTACAAGGGACTCGGTGTTTTGTCTATGTATTCACACATGTATCAAGTTTCTGGTTAATACAATTCTAGCATGAATAATAAACATTTATCATGATATAAGGAAATATAAATAACAACTTTATTATTGCCTCTAGGGCATATGTCCTTCAGTCTCCCACTTGCACTAGAGTCAATAATCAAGTTCACATCGTCATGTGATTTAACACCAATAGTTCACATCTTTATGTGATTAACACCCATAGTTCACATCGCCATGTGACCAACACCCAAAGGGTTTATTAGAGTCAATAATCTAGTTCACATCGCTATGTGATTAACACCCAAAGAGTACTAAGGTGTGATCATGTTTTGATTGTGAGAGAAGTTTAGTCAACGGGTCTGCCACATTCAGATCCGTATGTATTTTGCAAATTTCTATGTCTACAATGCTCTGCATGGAGCTACTCTAGCTAATTGGTCCCATGTTCAATACGTATCTAGATTGAGACTTAGAGTCATCTAGATCAGTGTCAAAGCTTGCATCGACGTAACTCTTTACGACGAACTCTTTATCACCTCCATAACCGAGAAACATTTCCTTAGTCCTCTAAGGATAATTTTGACCGCTGTCTAGTGATCTATTCCTGGATCACTATTGTACCCCCTTGACAAACTCATGGTAAGGTACACAACAGGTTTGGTACACAGCATGGCATACTTTATAGAACCTATGGCTGAGGCATAGGGAATGACTTTCATTCTCTCTCTATCTTCTGTCGTGGTCATGCTTTGAGTCTTACTCAACTTTATACCTTGAATACAGGCAAGAACTCTTTCTTTGACTGATCCTTTTTGAACTCCTTCAAAACTTTGTCAAGGTATGTGCTTTGTGAAAGTCCTATTAAGCGTCTCGATCTATCCCTATAGATCTTGATGCTCAATACTTTAGCAGCTTCACCGAGGTCTTTTTATTGAAAAATTCTTATTCAAGTATCCTTTTATGCTATCCAGAAATTCTATATCATTTCCAATCAGCAATATGTCATCCACATATATTATCATAAATGCTACAGAGATCCCACTCACTTTCTTGTAAATACAGGCTTCACCATAAGTCTGTATAAAACCATATGCTTTGATCACCTTATCAAAGTGTATATTCCAACTCCGAGATGTTTGCACCAGTCCATAGATGGATCGCTGGAGTTTGTACACTTTGTCAGCACCTTTAGGATCGACAAAACCTTCTGGTTGCATCATATACAACTCTTCTTTAAGAAATCAATTAAGGAATGCAGTTTTGACATCCATTTGCCAGATTTCATAAAATGCGGCAATTGCTAACATGATTCGGACAGACTTAAGTATCGCTATGAGTGAGAAAATCTCATTTTAGTCAACACTTTGAACTTGTCAAAAACCTTTTGTGACGAGTCGAGCTTTGTAGATAGTAATACTACCATCAGCGTCCGTCTTCCTCTTGAAGATCCATTTATTCTTAATGGCTTGCCGATCATCGGGCAAATCCACCAAAGTCCACACTTTGTTCTCATACATGGATCCTATCTCAGATTTCATGGCCTCAATCCAACTGTCGGAATCTGGGCTCATCATAGCTTCTTCATAGTTCATAGGTTCACCTTGGTCTAGTAGCATGACTTCCAGTACAAGATTCCTGTACCACTCTGGTGTGGAACGTACTCTGGTTGACCTACGAGGTTCCGTAGAAACTTGATCTGAAGTTTCATGATCATCATCATTAGCTTACTCACTAATTGGTGTAGGCATCACGGGAACAGATTTCTCTGATGAGCTACTTTCCAAATTGAGAGGAGGTACAATTACCTCGTCAAGTTCTACTTTCCTCCCACTCACTTCTTTCGAGAGAAACTCCTTCTCTAGAAAGGATCCATTCTTAGCAACAAATATCTTGCCTTCGGATCTGTGATAGAAGGTGTACCCAACAGTCTCTTTTGGGTATCCTATGAAGACGCACTTCTCCGATTTGGGTTCGAGCTTATCAGGCTGAAGCTTTTTGACATAAGTATCGCAACTCCAAACTTTAAGAAACGACAGCTTAGGTTTCTTGCCAAACCATAGTTCATACGGTGTCGTCTCAACGGATTTAGACGGTGCTCTATTTAACGTGAATGTAGTTGTCTCTAATGCATATTCCCAAAACGATAGTGGTAAATTGGTAAGAGACATCATAGATCGCACCATATCTAATAAAGTACGGTTACGATGTTCGGACACACCATTATGCTGTGGTCTTCCAGGTGGCGTGAGTTGTGAAATTATTCCACATTGTTTTAAATGAAGGCCAAACTCGTAACTCAAATATTCGTCTCCGCGATCAGATCGTAGAAACTTTATTTTCTTGTTACGATGATTCTACACTTCACTCTGAAATTCTTTGAACTTTTCAAATGTTTCAGACTTGTGTTTCATCAAGTAGATATACCCATATCTGCTCAAATCATCTGTGTAGGTCAGAAAATAACGATACCCGCCGCGTGCCTCAACACTCATCGGACCACATACATCAGTATGTATTATTTCCAATAAGTCATTAGCTCGCTCCATTGTTCCGGAGAACGGATTTTTAGTCATCTTGCCCATGAGGCATGGTTCGCAAATATCAAATGATTCATAATCAAGTGATTCCAAAAGCCCATCTGCATGGAGTTTCTTCATGCGCTTTACACCAATATGACCTAAACGGCAGTGCCACAAATATGTTGCACTATCATTATCAACTTTGCATCTTTTGGCATCAATATTATGAATATGTGTATCACTACGATCGAGATTCAATAAACCATTTACATTGAGTGTATGACCATAGAAGGTTTTATTCATGTAAACAGAACAACAATTATTCTCTGACTTAAATGAATAACCGTATCGCAATAAACATGATCCAATCATATTCATGCTCAACGCAAACACCAAATAACATTTATTTATTTAGGTTCACACTAATCCCGAAGGTAGAGGGAGTGTGCGATAGTGATCTTATCAACCTTGGAATCACTTCCAACACACATCGTTACCTCGTCATTAACTAGTCTCTGTTCATTTTGCAACTCCTGTTTCGAGTTACTAATGTCAGCAACTGAACCGGTATCAAATACCCAGGGGCTACTATGAACACTAGTAAAATACACATCAATAACATGTATATCAAATATACCTTTGTTCACTTTGCCATCCTTCTTATCCGCCAAGTATTTGGGGCACTTCCGCTTCCAGTGACCATTTCCTTTGCAGTAAAAGCACTCAGTTTCAGGTTTAGGTCCAGCTTTGGGCTTCTTAACGGGAGTGACAACTTGCTTGCCATTCTTCTTGAAGTTCCCTTTCTTTCCCTTGCCCTTTTTCTTGAAACTAGTGGTCTTGTTAACCATTAACACTTGATGCTCTTTCTTGATTTCTACCTTCGCCGATTTTAGCATCGCGAAGAGCTTGAGAATCGTTTTCGTCATCCCTTGCATATTATAGTTCATCACGAAGTTATAGTAGCTTAGTGATAGTGACTAGAGAATTTTATCAATCACTATCTTATCTGGAAGATTAACTCCCACTTGATTAAAGCGATTGTAGTACTCAGACATTCTGAACACATGCTCAATTGCTGAGCTATTCTCCTCCATCTTGTAGGCAAAGTACTTGTCAGAGGTCTCATACCTCTCAACACGGGCATGAGTCTGAAATACCAATTTCAGCTGTTAGAACATCTCATATGCTCCGTGGCGTTCAAAACATTTTTGAAGTCCCGGTTCTAAGCCATAAAGCATGGTGCACTAAACTATCAAGTAGTCATCATATCGAGCTTTTGCCAAACGTTCATAATGTCTGCATCTGCTCCTGTAATAGGTCTGTCACATAGCGGTGCATCAAGGACACAATTCTTCTGTGCAGCAGTGAGGATAATCCTCAGATCACGGATCAAGTCCGCATCATTGCTACTATCATCTTTCAACTTAGTTTTCTCTAGGAACATATCAAAATAAAACAGGGAAGCTATACGCGAGCTATTGATCTATAACATAGATATGCAAATACTATCAGGACTAAGTTCATGATAAATTAAGTTCAATTAATCATATTACTTATGAACTCCCACTTAGATAGACATCCCTCGAGTCATCTAAATGATCACGTGATCCATATCAACTAAACCATGTCCGATCATCACGTGAGATGGAGTAGTTTTCAATGATGAGCATCTCTATGTTGATCATATCTACTATATGATTCACGTTCGACCTTTCGGTCTCCAGTGTTCCGAGGCCATGTCTGTACATACTAGGCTCGTCAAGTTTAACCCGAGTATTCCGCACGTGCAAAACTGTCTTGCACCCGTTGTATGTGAACGTAGACCTTATCACACCCGATCAGCACGTGGTGTCTCGGCACGATGAACTATCACAACGGTGCATACTCAGGGAGAACACTTATACCTTGAAATTTTAGTGAGGGATCATCTTATAATGCTACCGCCGTACTAAGCAAAATAAGATCCATAAAAGATAAACATCACATGCAATCAAAATATGTGACATGATATGGCCATCATCATCTTGTGCCTTTTATCTCCATCTCCAAAGCACCATCATGATCTCCATCGTCACCGGCATGACACCTTGATCTTCATCGTAGCGTCGTTGTCGTCTCGCCAACTATTGCTTCTACAACTATCGCTAACGCATAGTGATAAAGTAAAGCAATTACATGGTGATTGCATTTCATACAATAAAGCGACAACCATAAGGCTCCTGCCAGTTGCCGATAACTTTTACAAAACATGATCATCTCATACAATAACGTATATCACATCATGTCTTGACCATATCACATCACAACATGTCCTGCAAAAACAAGTTAGACGTCCTCTACTTTGTTGTTGCAAGTTTTACGTGGCTGCTACGGGCTTCTAGTAAGAACCGTTCTTACCTACGCATCAAAACCACAACGATGTTTCGTCAAGTTTGATGTTTTAACCTTCAACAAGGACCGGCCGTAGTCAAATTCGATTCAACTAAAGTTGGAGAAACAGACACCCGCCAGCCACCTTTAAGCAAAACTAGTTGCATGTCTGTCGGTGGAACCGATCTCATGAACGCGGTCATGTAAGGTTGGTCCTGGCCACTTCATCCAAAAATACCGCCGAATCAAAATAAGACGTTGGTGGTAAGCAGTATGACTATCATCGCCCACAACTCTTTGTGTTCTACTCGTGCATATCATCTACGCATAGACCTGGCTCGGATGCCACTGTAGGGAACGTAGCATGCAATTTCAAAAAAAATTCTACGCTCACGCAAGATCTATCTAGGAGATGCATAGCAACGAGAGGGGGAGAGTGTGTCCACGTACCCTCGTAGACCGAAAGCGGAAGCGTTAGCTTAACGCGGTTGATGTGGTCGAACGTCTTCTCGATTCAACCGATCAAGCACCGAACGTACGCCACCTCCGAGTTCTGCACACGTTCAGCTCAATGACGTCCCTCGAAATCTTGATCCAGCAAAGTGTCGAGGGATAGTTTCGTCAGCACAACGGCGTGGTGACGGTGATGGTGAAGTGATCCCCGCAGGGCTTCGCCTAAGCACTACGACAATATGACCGGAGGAGTAATCGGTGGAGGGGGGCGCCGCACATGGCTAAGAACAATTGGTGTGTCCTTGGAGGCGCCCCCCGCCCCCGTATATAAAGGAGGGAGAGGGGAGGAGGCCGGCCTAGGGGCGCCCCAAGTGGGAGGAGTCCCACTTGGGCTCCTAGTAGGATTCGGCCCCTCCTTTCCTTTTACTGGAAGGGGAAAGGGGGAAGGAGAGAGAGAGGGAGAAGGAAAGGGGGCCGCAGCCCCCTCTCCTAATCCTATTCGGCCTCCTTCCCTGTGGGGGGCGCGCCACCCCTTTATGGGCTGGTGTGCCTCCCTCCTATGGCCCATATGGCCCATATCTTCCATCGGGGGTTTCCGGTAACCCCTCCGGTAATCCGATACGTATCCGATACATTCCGAAACACTTCCGGTGTCCGAATACTATTGTCCAATATATCAATCTTTACCTCTCGACCATTTCGAGAGTCCTCGTCATGCCCGTGATCTCATTCGGGACTCCGAACAATCTTCGGTCACCAAAACACATAACTCATAATACAAATCGTCATCGAACGTTAAGCATGCGGACCCTACGGGTTCGAGAACTATGTAGACATGACCGAGACACATCTCCAGTCAATAACCAACAGCGGAACCTGGATGCTCATATTGGTTCCTACATATTCTACGAAGATCTTTATCGGTCAAACCGCAATGACAACATACGTCATTCCCTTTGTCATCGGTATGTTACTTGCCCGAGATTCGATCGTTGGTATCTCCATACTTAGTTCAATCTCGTTACCGGCAAGTCTCTTTACTCATTCCATAATGCATCATCCCGTAACTAACTCATTAGTCACATTGCTTGCAAGGCTTATCATGATGTGCTTTACCGAGAGGGCCCAGAAATACCTCTTTGATACTCGGAGTGACAAATCCTAATCTCGATCTATGCCAACCCAACAAACACCTTCCGAGACACCTGTAGAGAATCTTTATAATCACCCAGTTACGTTGTGACGTTTGATAGCACACAAGGTGTTCCTCCGGTATTCGGGAGTTGCATAATCTCATAGTCAAAGGAATATGTATAAGTCATGAAGAAATCAATAACAATAAAACTTAACGATCATTATGCTAAGCTAACGGATGGGTCTTGTCCATCACATCATTCTCCTAATGATGTGATCCCGTTCATCAAATGACAATACATGTCTATGGTTAGGAAACTTAACCATCTTTGATCAACGAGCTAGTCTAGTTGAGGCTTACTAGGGACTCGGTGTTTTGTTTATGTATTCACACATGTATCAAGTTTCCGCTTAATACAATTCTAGCATGAATAATAAACATTTATCATGATATAAGGAAATATAAATAACAACTTTATTATTGCCTCTAGGGTATATTTCCTTCAAGTGGGTGGGGAAAAGGGCGGGCTGAAATGTCTCCCCCTGCCCGCCAACCGCTCCCGCTATATACAGGGCACCGACGGGGCGAGGTGGAGAACCCGCGTTTTCGCGGGTTGGGGTGGAAATTTTGCCGCGCCCCGCAAATAATTTTACGGGTCAGACGCGTTTGCGGGGTTCTGATCGGGCAGCATTTTCCATGCGGAGCCGTATTTTGACGGTTATTTTGCGGGTCAGGCATTATACCGGGTCTACTAGAGATGCTCTTAGTGCCT
Source organism: Thinopyrum elongatum (assembly GCA_011799875.1). Lineage (NCBI taxonomy): Eukaryota > Viridiplantae > Streptophyta > Magnoliopsida > Poales > Poaceae > Thinopyrum > Thinopyrum elongatum. The sequence goes on along the minus strand of CM022301.1, from coordinate 445,300,190 downwards.
AACTCAACTCGGTCGATACATGCGGCCTGCTCACGTAATCGCGCATCGCGCAGTCGCCTGCTCGGCGCCAGGAATTGATGACTTGCCATCGCCTGTTCCGTGCGGCCTTGCACGATGACACCGCAACACATTGCGATCACAAATTCTGCAATTTCCTCAATTTAATTGACATCAAGGTAAGTCGTATAGTTCATCTAGGGTTTTTTCTTTTCATTTTTTTTTGTTCCACTGCTCTATGTTAGAAACCATGTTAGTCTCATCAAATTACGAGTAATTATAGGTCGCTAACTCAGTTTAAACATCTTTCTGTAACATGTGAATTTTAGTATGCAACTTTCTATTCACAAGTAAAATTTGCTAGTCCGGACTAACACACTTCAATTAACTGAGATATATTTGTTACTTCTTCCTAGTTCCAATTACACTTCACAAAACATCTTCATCTTTGTGTATAATGTTTGGCCATTCGATATTTCATTTAATGTTTTAGTTTTTGACACCTAAAGTTGCAAATGCTAATGGAGAGTTTTTTATTTTTTTTAAAAACTAATCGATTTGAACACGCTTTGAGAGATCCATCTAAAATGCCGAGGATTGCGTATTACATTGTCAATCAGCATGAAAATATAACAAGAAAGTAATTGACGTGGGGGCCTCATCAGCCTTGTCCTAAAAAATTTAATCCAAGAATGATTGTAAAGATCGCCATGGGATGAAACGAAATGTAATGTCACAAATCTCTTTTTTCTTTTGCAGTACTAGCATCTTGCAATGTTTTCGTTTTCCCTCGATTTGATAATGAATTTTTTCTTGCTAGTTGTAGGCCATTTTGTTTCAAGTTGTTAGTTTTGTTTCACTTTGCAGTGAACTTGGTTATCTTGAGGAGAATGAAGTGATTGTCCATATGTTATAATTTATATTGTCCATGCCTGTCTTGTTGGTTTATGAATATGGCCATACATTTTTTCCCCCTCTCAATTTTTTTCTTGGGTCTGCCCCTGCCGGAGGGAGGGAGTAGATGAGTTCTAGACACTCCCAATTCTCTTTACCTGAGAGGTGTACGACAAGTGCGCTTTGCCAAGAAGAATTCTTGGCAAAGGCTTTGTCAAGTTTTTTTTGCCTTCACTGAATGTTCATGGCACTCGGTGTAGAGTGATATTCCAGTATAGTGTAGATAGATTCTTGGCAAAGGGAATTGCACGAGACACTGCTAGTGCTGTCGTGCCTGGCCACTAAGCGATCGTCATGCACCAAATGAGGCAGAAGTGGTTGATTAATCGGATGCGTTAATTAAGTGCTTTACTCTCCAAAGCGCGCGGCGGCCCGGCGCAGAAGACACAGCGTCACATCGCAGTAACTGCTGCTTCCCGGAGCGCGCCCCATCGTGTTCCCGCATCCATTTATATTCGGCTCCTCCACGCCACGACAACAGACGCCATAACCCACAAACTCATAGCACCGGCGACCATGGCCATGGCGGTGGACTGGTCATACCTCCCATCCAACTTCGTCCGCGCCGTCGCCGAAGTTTTCCTCGCGACCACCGACCTTGACTACTACATGGCACTCCGGAGCGTGTGCCACAGCTGGAGAGCCGCCACCGCCGACCCGCACGCCACCGACCCCCGCTTCCACCCCCGCCGGTGGATCATGCTGGAGGAGTCCCGGGGCAACGTCGACGACGACTCCCGCCTCTTCCTCAACGTGGACACCGGGCGTTTCCTGCTGAAACGCCTTTCCGTGCTACGCAGCTACACCTACCTCGCCACGGCCAGTGGCCTGCTCGTCCTGCAGGAACCTGATATGTGCAGGCTCTGCGTCAATCCCTTCACGGGCACCCTCTTCCGATTCTTCCGATTCCGGGTGCCACCAGTGCACCCCTTCGACAGAAGCGTGGTCGTCGCCGGCTCGTCGCCCATGGTGCTCTTCAGCTTCTACAACTTCCACCACCTAGCATGGGCCGACCAGAACTGTGTTTTCTTTCCGCCGCTGGTCAAGCCCACGCCGGCACTTCGCGGGTTCACCGCCGTGGTGGCCTTCCAAGGCGGCGTATACGCTGCGCACTCGAGCGGTTCGGTTGCGCTAGTCCAGCTCTCCCGGCGGCACAACAAGCCTCAGATCACTGTAATCGTCCCCAGCCGTAACTGGAAAGCTACGCCCACTTTACTTGTGGACAACGCCGGCGAGCTGCTACTGGTGCGTATTCCGGTTTACTCCCACATGGAGGTCTTCAGGGTTGACCTCGCGAGGAAGACTCTGTTGCCAGTAAAGGGCATCGGGAACCGTGCCCTCTTCCTCGGTCTCCGGTGCTCTCTCTCCATCGACGCGGACCGCCTCCCTGCCGTCGACGCCAATTTCATCTACTATGGCGACGGTCTGATGTCCGAAGCAGGGGTTTGCGTGCATCGCCTCGGGGACGACAGATGTTTTGCAGAGAGATGGGGAGATGAGAGGCTCATCCCGCACACTGGAGACGTGTGGAAACCTATCGACCCAAGTGCATCGCGCCCCAAGAGCCTCGTGCATGTCCTCGTGTCCAACTGCATGGGCAGCCGTTAGTTTTGTCTCTGCAACAATAATTGCAACAGTTTTGATAGAATTCATCTAGATGAGATATAATTTGGTCTCATTCATCTTTTATAGCCATTGGATATGATGCTATAAGATGCGTGTGTGCTGACGTGGGTTGTATCTGTTCTTGTTTTTCAGATCAATGAGACCATATTATATCTCATCTAGATGAGTTCTAGGTACTCCCTAATTGCAAAACAAGTTATCATGAATATTCACTACTCGAGTTCGATACTCTCTATTTAGGGTCGACTTCGATATCTGAAACCCACATAGATCATGAACCAAAATTTTGATTTATGAACCGTTTGCATATTTGAGTTCCTTGTGGGACGTGGTCTTTTAAACAAGACCAGACACAACTATATTTTGGTGAATTTTTAAACATGATGAAACTATAAATACTCGGATTGTTATACTTGTTTCACGTCAAGCTAGTTGGACATCATGTTTCTTAGTGTATCATAATGTTCTGTATTTTGTTTAAGAGTGCATGTTAATGTTTCATTGTGTCATCGTGCTACATTGTTTTTTCCTGTTTCCGATGTGCACTACAATATTGTAGTGTTTTTATGTGCTTCAAACCGTTTTGTGTTTCTGATAACGAGGCCTTTTAAACAAGACCGATCTTGAATATATTTTGACAAGATTTAAAATTAGGATTTTAAAACCTGGTAAATCTTTATGACACTATAGAAACTTTGTGAAACTATACACACAATTCACCATTGTGGTACACTAACTTGTTTCATCTAAATTCAACAATTTCATATGAAAAGCAGAATCAATATTGTGTCACTCATCTTAAAAAAAACAATCATACCATTTCACTAGGGTTCATCTTGTTCCATAGTGTATCATAATGTTACATTATGTTTCAGCGCGCACCAAATTGATTCATAGGAATTTCAGAGTTTGTAAATAACAATAGGTTTTGTTGTAACAAAAGTTTCAATTTCATTGTAGTCTATCATGCTCCAGAGTGCATCTTATTGTGTCAGCATGTGTCAGTGTGCTTTGAGCTATTTCATGCAAGTATGAAAAGTATGTAGATAACAACAGTTTATACCTAGTTTCTTTGGTGTTGTTGTGTTCTAGGGTGTAACATTGTGCTCGCGGCATGAAACGAGTTCAACAAAATATCATAGTTTCGTATAGTTCCATAGTGTTTCACCGTGTTTTAGAATTCACATTTTGAAACTTGTTGAAATATATTCGAGGGTGGTCTTGTTTTAAAGTTCTCACCGCCAGGAACACAAATATACATACGGATCTGAGAGTCCACCGCCTCCCTTGTGGTTGTCTTGTGCGGCAAGTTGATGGAGACCTTCTAGAGAGGCCTACTGGCAAGTTGAGGGCCCAGGGTCGTGGCCTTCTGGGCCCTGAGGTCGGCCTAGTGGCCCAACTTGCCTTTAAGCGATGTACCCCCTGTATGTGATAACATCGGTAGCCCTAAGCTTGTCAAGGCTCGGCTGCGTCTTTTTTTTTTTTTTTTTTGAGGATGGCTCGGCTGCGTCTTGGTTGAAGCGAAACCTTGCACACCGAGTGCTTGGCTATAGGTTTTGTCTCGACTTGTTGTCTAATACTCCTTCTGTTTCTTTATGCAAGGTGTATTTTTTTGGGTGCGGTGACCAAGACACCAAAGTGAGAAGAATTTTGGACGAAAATAAACCAATTAGATATTTAGCAGCTTAATTAGCAGCAACTAAATAACTGGCGACCTACTACCTTCCTATTGGGGACTACGTGCTACTTTTTATTTAATACATGTGTTGGATGGTATAAGGACTTGGATGGAAACTGAGAGAAAAAGAGAAATACACCTTACATTATGAAATTTTTGCGGAAAACAAATACACCTTACCTAGAATGAACAACAGTCAGACAAAGTAATATGCATATGAACTTTGCGAGGGGGAATGTAAAGAACAAGTATAGCCACCGTCCGAGTTGAAGGAACAATATACACCACGATTAATGCACGGAGAAATATACGAGGGTAGAACGACTTGCGAGTGAACTTGCACTGTGCTACAATGCACATTTTTTTATGCGAAAAAGATAGATCTATTATAAAGATTCACCGAAAGTAAAAAAACACCTCAAACGTTAATAAAAATTACATCGAGGTATATGGACCACCGAATGACCATTCTTGCCGCCAGAATGAGCCCCGACACGCCGCTCCCATACCGGAGACGGCCTGACCTTGTCGATGACAGCCGGAAAGTCTTCATGCACGTGCCCCTAAGAACAAGTGCCCTGGAGCCGCAGTCGTTGCCGTTGAATCCTTGAATCAATCTGAATAACCCGACACCAAATATCGCCGTTGCGTACGCACGGCGAGAAATCCTAACCTCGCAGCCCCAAGGAGCCGGCAGGAATCTACACCGGAGCTCCATCTAATCTATCCCAACGAATGAACTTGACGAGGATTAGAGCTTGGAAGACTGACTCGAAGAAGGAGCGCCGCCATCCGTCCAAACGCCGCCCCTGTGAGGACTAAAACCCTACCTAACTAGTGGAAGCCGAGACACCAGGATTCTCCTCCCCCGCCACCGGCTGCTGGAGCGGCAAGCGGAGGGGAGGTGAATCCACGGACTCGCCGGCGGAGATCGAGGGGAGTAAGGCTTTTTGAAGTCGCCTTGGGAGTTGGGAGAGAGGAAAGAAAAGCCTCCATGCAAATTGCCCATGTGTTGCATTGTGCTGCAATGCACATTGATGCTGACGCTTACACCTGAATTAATAGGGGTCAATAGCTCCTATGCGACACATTTCATGTGAATTGGAAGGAGTGTGACGTAGTTGCTAGAAATAGCTCATGTGCGCCGTCTTACATGGCAATAATAGCCCCAATACGACCAGGTGGTTAAAACACGGGTCCGGTCGTCAACGGGACTGGGGTTAAGGTAAAAACAAGGGGTCAAACTAATCAGTGCGTCTGGTGGTGGGTCCCACTTGGTAGTGCATCGATTCCCCACCTGACTGAACACGTGCTTCTCCCCTGCTTCTGGTTGCTGCTCTCTTCTTCGTTCTCGTCGGCGGCGGCGGCGGAGCTTTCGTCCACGGCCGCGGCTGCGCATGTGGTGAGTGTATTCGGCACCATTCCCCTCCGTCTTGAGTTAGATCTAACCAAGTGACCCTCTGTTTGCCCCTGTTTTCCACGGGATCCAGATTGTGGAGGTGGGTGGGACTGGGGAGCGGCGGCGGGGCGGCGTTGGGCTGAACGAGATGGAGCCACGAGAGACAACGTCGACCAGGTAATCACCCTGTCCAACCTCTTCAACCCTGCGATGTGTGCCTCGTCTGCTTTCGCTGCCTCACAGTGCCCGCCATTGATAAACAGGGGCAATGTTGCTCGGACCTTCGAATTCAGTGTTGAATTCTTACCATCTAAAGCAAAGCTAGTTGATGGTAGCGTGCGAGACATAGAGAGAGATACAATTGTGAAATGGGAGGTTGAATTTGAAGAGATTGATCCACAGGAAATACAGAGCATGGAAGAGAGGGCCGTGAGGAATGTTGTGGAGAAAATTGGGGAAAGTATTTTTTGGGGTCCAGAGCAAGAGGTAGCATTGTTACGGTTTGATAATTGGAAGGGTTAGTATGTGAGAATTGAGAATGGTGAAGAGATGGTTGATGAAATCGATCGACAAGACGGCTGGACAAGCAAACAGACTACCTTCCATGCAGAGCTCGTTGATCTAAAATCAGATTCTAAGGTTGGATATGTGCCCTCAAAGTTGGCTTCGCAGATGGTAGATGATGATTGGGCTTCACAGAGACAGATAACGCCCATGTGTACGGGTGAAGTGACAGTAATAGAGGGGCCTGATCAAGATATAGAAGAGGGCTGTGATGGTGCTACAAGGTTTGTTTGTGTTGATTGGAATTCAGTACAATTAGAAGATACTACTGATTTGGTCATTGCACCAATGGCTGACTCTGAGATGGCCAAATTTTTTGGCATTCCAGTAGATCCAGTAGATGATCAAGATGAGGAAGAGAGGGGTGAATCAAGCTTGCCTAATGATCCTAACATAGATGTTTGTGAAGATGTGGATGGGCATCTGATGAAAGATGCTGTAGATGATGTAGATGATGCACATGATGATGAGCTTGTAAGTGTGTATGACAAAGAAAATCCTGTTATTGAAGTAGGCAAGTTGTTCCCAAGCATGAAGGAGTTCAGGATGTGTTTCAAGACTTATGCAGTCAAACATGAGTTTGATGCCAAGACTATGTGGACTGATAAAAAAGAAATTTTATCCAAGGTACAGAGGTTTTGATGGAAGCGTCAGGCCTTGCAAGTGGTACATATCTGCTAGAATTCAACCTGATGGAACTACCATCAGGCTTAATCCAATCCCAAATCCACATACTTGTATTACAAGTTCACAGAGAGTATCAACCATGACATCACAGCTTTGGATTGCAGAAAAGATCGCTCCAATTTTAGCCAAGAAACCGAACACTACAGCAAAGAAACTTAAATTGGACATGGAAAAGTAGTACCACATTAAGGTGAAATATACCACAGTGTGGAAAGCAAAACAGAGGGCAATGAAAGAATTATATGGTGATTGGGCAAATACTTTTAGGATGCTTTATAACTTCAAAGCAGAGGTGGAGAAGAGGTCATCTGGCAGTGTTGTGGAGATAGATACTGAGGTAACAGAGGATGGTAGAGTTCTTTTCTCCAAAATGGGATACGCTCTTCTAATTGTATAGCTTTACAGCAAAAGCATAACCATGATGGTTCCTGAGATGAACTTCCTTTGTCTCCATATTTTCATGATCTCCGAAATTCAGATGATCCAAGACATAGCGTCTTGCATGGCATGGGATAAGCTAGTCGAATTGTAAAAGACAAAAATTACACGTTGAAGAAGCAGAAGTCATGCTTAATTACGAAAAAGACTTGTCGTTGCGTACCGTTTCAACAACGAAGGTCTCGTCGAGCTTAATACTGAAGCGCCGACCGTCTACCAGGTGAGGCCTGTCGCACATACCTCGGTCGTCGCCGCACCAGTCGCACTCCGGGAGCCTATCATCGTCGTCAGACATTTCCTATGTTCATAATTCAAAGATTAAACTTCTAAAATTAAATATATGTACTACAAAACTAAATTAGATTATTATTATTCATCACGGGTTGACTATCGGTCTGTCGAGTCTTTTCTTGAAAAATCTCAGCTCACGTGGTGTATATATTCGACTGTCGGTGATGGTCGCTCCTCCCTTCGTCCCTGAGTTCATTACACCAGAATGTCTAGCACACGGGAACGAAGGAGAAGCGACCCCCACAACAACAATCGGGATTCTTCCACTCTGACATTTGCGACCGTCGGTGATGGTCGTTCTTCTCTTCCTTCCCGTGCATTACCAAAAGGTCTATCACGAGAAAGAAGAGGAAGAACGACCCCACGACAACAGTCGGCATTCTTCTTCTCTCATATATGGTGGACACTCCCTCACTGTTTTTTGACTGTCATATATGGAGCCCCAACAGACTTAAAGTCAACCCAAAATGTCGTTTAATGCTCTTTCCGGCAAATCCAAGGCACTCGATATTTCCTACATTCTAGCACAAGCCATCCTAAAATTCACGGAAAAATCCAGCATGACCTGTGATAAAAAAGGACATATCGAGCGCTTGAAATTTACTGAAACGGAAATTAATCAACACTCCGGCAAAACATAGGCCACTCGGAGGTGTTCCCTGCAAACATAGGCCACTTGGGCAAGCACATATCCTATTTGAGCAACACTAGATATACATGTTTATATCTACATTATATTTGGGCAACACTAGATATACCCTGCTCGTAGGTGAACTTCTGGGCGTCGTCGACCGGCTCATCGTTGATATACCCTGCGCCACATATGAGCATAAACACATGAGCATAAAAACTTGGCGTTTATTCACACTTACTAAAAAATTCTATTACTATAATTGCTATACTTAAATTTTCTTACAACAAACTTCTATTACTAAATGTGATAACTAAAAATTTCTCATATAGCATTCCAATACATTTCTATATTGAAAATTTTCTACAAATAAAAATTTCTATATTGAAGATTATAAATCTCTCTCTCTCTCTCTCTCTCTCAAAATACCTACATTTACAAAAAAAATCTACTCTATTCAAACACCTACATTTACTAAAAAAATCTACTCTATTCAAAGACCTACAATTACTAAAAAAAATCTACTCTATTCAAACACCTACATTGAAAATATTCATTTCAAAAGACCTACATTTACTAATTTTCTTATCTATTCAAAAGACCTACATTTACTAAAAAAATATACTCTATTCAAAAGGCCTACATTGAAATAATCTACATTCTATTCAATGCTACATTCTATTGTATTGAAAAACATTAAAAAAACTACATTCTATGCAAGAACAGAGTGAGGAGAGATGAGGGAGGGAGGAGGGAGGAGGGGGTGGGAGAAGGGAGGAGAGAGGAGGAGGGGGAGGAGGGAGGAGGGCGGTGGGAGGAGGGAGAGGAGGGAGGAGGGCGGTGGGGAGGAGGAGGAAGAGGAGGGAGGAGGGCGGTGGGAGGAGGACGGAGGAGGGAGAGGAGAGCGATGGGAGGAGGAGGGAGAGGAGGGAGAGGGGGGCGGTGGGAGGAGGAGGGAGAGGAGGGAGAAGGGCATATCGAGGAAGGAGGAGGGAGGACGGCGGCGACAATGCGGTGGCCACGGCAATGTGGCGGCGGCGGAGGCGGAGTGAGGCAGGGGAGTGTGGGGAGGAAGAAGAAGGTCGGGCGCGGGGGAAGAACTTGTGGATAAGGCACCCATAGCAGTAGCGCTAGCCCAGGGAGCGCAGTACTGCTAAGCCCAATAGCAGTAGCGCTTTTTTCCGGACACGCGCTACTGCTAAGGCTAAGCATGTAAAAAAACATCAAAAAAAACATTGGTCATCAATGATATTTTTGTGTAGAATCTAAATTGTCAGTATGAATCCTCACCAGTTTAGGAACCGGTGAAGATTCATATTGCCACAAATCCTACACATAGAGTTCAATGAAGACCAAATGGTTGTGATAGTTTGAGAAGTAACATATTTAAGATGGTAAACACACTGTTCGCGGAGCGAGGTGGGACTAAACTTAGTTCCAAGGAGAGGACTAAACTTAGCAGCAGCGTGGGTTGGCGAACCGCGCTACTGCTAAGTACAATAGCAGTAGTGCGGTTACTAAAACAGCGCTACTACTATACCTACTCTGGCGGCAACGTCGTGGCAATTGTAGTAGTAGCGATCTTTCCTCCTGACACGCTATTGCTACGTGGATATCAGTAGCGCGGTTTGAGGTCACGCGCTACTGCTAAGTAGCAGCAGCGCCTTATTTTAAACCGCGCTGCTGGTAAGATTCTATGTATAAGGTTTTCCCTAGTAGTGTTTGAGTGGTATAGTGTGGCACATCAAACACTACTTTTTTTGGCAAACTAATTTCACTACATTGACATAACCACAAAGTACATAATTTGCAAATACAGATATACTACTAACTTCTACAATTCCGTCACAACAAATTGTTGAACCAATCTGTATACAGTGTTCCTCATACCATGGAGGGGAGCACGCCTGGTCGCGGGCGTCGTCAGACTTGGAGTCATAGGAGAGGAGGTCGGAGCAGCGCTCCTTGCCTTGGTTGTGGTGGTCGTGGAGAACGGCTCCGGCGGCCCGCGGCTCCCGCGGCGAAGGGGACGCGGCGGGCGGCTCCAGCAAGCTGAGCGGCGGGGCGGCGAAGGGCGGCTCCGGCGTCCCGCGGCTCCTGCGGCGAAGGGGGTGACGGGAGGAAGGGGGCGAAGGGAGGCTGACGGCCGTGGGAGGAACGGCGGGGCGGCGAAGGGCGGCTCCGGCTGCGGCTGACGGCCGCGGGAGGAATGGCGAAGCGCCGAACGACACGTGGGAGGAGGAGGAGGGGGTGAGAGGTTGTGCGGGCGTGCGTGCGTTGTTGGTAGATTTTCTTAACGGTGGGGCAAGGTTAGCGATCCACATAATGCGCGGTTTGTGACGTTAAACATCGGAGGATTAAGGGCCACCGGATCTTTTTGATGGATGGATCTGATTGTTTGCGTGTGCCATTTCCCTTCTTTTTATAGGGGTATAGATATAGATGAACCACAGCCAGTCAGAGCAAGACATGGAACTTGTGAGTAATATAATATATAATAATATAAAGAAAAGTGTAGCCACCGTCTCTACGTGCACGCAAAGATTTCTCTAGGTTTCAATCGCCGAGATTGACATCAACCAATCATTGGTGTTTTAAATTAGGAAAACGTTTTCACCCGGCGGACCGGCCGAGTGTTGCGCCGGTCCCGCGCGGGTCGTTAGATTACAACTTCACAAGAGATCGTGCGGCTCCCGATTCCTCATCTCTCTTGTCTCTCTCCTTCTGCTTGCCTCTCTATCTTATCCTTCGACTCACTCGTTCTTCTACAGGCTCCCATGCGTCTCCCTGGTTTCACTCCGGCGAGACAGCCGCCACCTCCCGCACCACAAACGCGCGGAACCTGCTTCCCTCCTCCATTGGCAACCCGCTGGCAACAAGCTCCTCCTCTTCTCCCTTCTCTTCTCCACCTCCTCATCTATATCCCTTATCAGCAGGAGATCCTACAACAGGGGGAACACGACGACGGGTGCTGCAACGAGCACCCGCCTGAGCTGGGGACGATGACCACCGGCGCTGCAAAACGGGGGGAACTGCAGATGACTGGAGTGTGACGCTGTATGGCACGGGCGGCGAGTCGATGTGCTACAACTGACATAACAAAGAGCTACAACCAGCAACAGTTTTTGCTGGGACCGGCGGGTTCTTTGGTTGCATCGGGGAACGGCGGAAGCTGTGGCCACTGGAAAAGCTGGAACCAGCTATGGTAAAAGTCACAACCAGCAAACAAAAACCTTCAACCGTCATCATGGGGTGCATTGGCGGTGACCACGAGCTGCACGTTTGCTGGAAGCGGCATCATGGGGTGCTGCAACCGTGATGGGAAAGCTACAATGGCGATCGGGTGATGGTAGAAGCTTCCACCGGTGATGGGAAAGCTACAATGGTGACCGGGTGATGGCAGAAGCTTCCAACATATATTTTTTTGCTGGAAACGGTGATGCTAAAAGCTGCAACCTGCGGTGGAAAAGTTGCGACCAGTGACCAGCGCGGGGGCGAGACAAAGCTGCTATGACGATGTTTTGCTGGAATCGGCGAAAAGCTGCAACCATAGAGCTGATTTGCTGGGACCGGCGTACAAGAGAAACTTCTTTTGCTTGGTGAAGGCGACGAGCTGCGACGGTGGGGGAGTGCAACAGTGGCGGTGGTGGAGCTACGACGGCGTGCCCTGTGCTACAACCACAAGCTGCAGGGGGAGCTGGAACGGCGCCCGTATGGAACACGGCAACGACGAGCTGCTGCCAGGAGGGGGCCGCAGTCTGGAGCCGCTGATGGGGAGGGGTGGTGCTGCACGCCGGAGACGTTGCTATGCGGGAGGTTGACAGCCGCGCGACGAAGGGGCTGTAGGGATGTGCGTAACACGACGGAGGAAGGGGAGCAACAATCATGCAGGGGCAGAGGAAAGAGACGAAGCAGCTTTGATCTGAAACTCTCACAGGGCCCAAATCGAACGACTTGCGCGGGACCGGCGCCTAGCAGTCACCTCTAAATTAGAGTTAATTACACCCATGATACATAAACTTGTTGGGAGATAACAGAATCATACACAATCTTGAAACAGTTTTGCTATTTCATATCTAGATGTGAAATAGTTATCTCATATCTAAGTCTAGAGCTATTGGATGTCTTCTGTCTTTAAGATTCGTGCTACTTTGCTAGTTTAAATACGTCTCGCTCCGGAGCTGTGTCGTGTTTCGGTTGCCCCACAGGCTGCATGTGTGTTTTTACCTGGTGGGCTGCGTTCCGTTGCTTTAGTACTGCTGAACCTTGTGCTTTGTTTGTGCTTTTCAGCTTTTCGTGCCATATTTGTCCCTGTGTTGTGGGCTTCAGATTTTCTTTGTATTTTTTTACTGACTCCACTTTTGTGCGCTTAGAGAGGATCGGACTAACAGAAAATGTATGCATTTGGGTGTGACAAAATAAATAGTACATCTTTTATCCAGTTTTTTTTTGTTGCTCGGGAAATGTTTGTGTTGATTTTTTTTTCCACATTGCCGCAACAACTACGACATACAGTTTATGCATATATGTAAGGGAAGAGTTCCAAACTTCAGCAACTCGGCAGCGCATGTTTTTCTATTTTTTTTCTTTATTTGTATTAATATAAGTTTTAACAAAAACCATATTTTTTGTCTCATAAATGTAAATAAAGAGCGGGCATTTTACGTTGCTTTCACTCGAAGGGTGCGGGGTAGAAATGTACGAGTCGAGTTGTATTATTTTTGTTTTTTCTTTTCACTTTTATTTTTTTACTTTGTAGTTATGAACTTTTAAAATTCAATTGTTTTAAATTCATGATTTTTATAAAAAATTAATTTTATTTTTATTTTGAATTTTCTCCTTTTCTTATTTTGTTTTTTTTATTTATGTTTCCCTTCTTTATTTATTTGTTTTAAATTCATGAATTATTTAAACAGATTTAGCAATATCTATTCTAATTTCCTCACCGTTGGACATGTTCGCTTTGAATGTTGTGCAAATCTTGATCTTGGGTTGTTTTGTCGAGCGTCCCATACTCCCGTGTCTCGCCATACGTTCGGTGTCCACCTAGCGGCCCGTTCGCACATGTGTCTTTTGTTGGGCCTCTTCGTGGCACGATCTCGAGGGCCCGTTTCTTTTCGACGTGTGTTGTATAAGTTGAAGATACGAGCTGATCGTTGCCTTCTCGGCTCGATTTGTCATTTGTCTCTCTCCCATTTCCCTTTGTCTTTGAGTAGAGCTGAGCGGGTAGGAAGAAAGGAGTCGACTGGGGGTTCAATCTTTGTCCTTGCGATGAAGAAGATGGTAGTCAATGATAAAGCGATGAGTGACCTCGGATCCATCTTTGTCTCATTTGCCCTATCTTCATCTAGAGATTTTGTGATTTTGTGGTTTTCATTCAGTGGCCCTTTTTTATCCTAGTTGCAACTCCACCCCCGACATGCAACTAGGCCGCCTTTTGTGTCCTAGTTGCAAGTCCATACCTCGATACACAACTAAGTCCGATTCATTTTTTGTCTTAGTTGTAAATGCACCCTCTCGACATGCAACTTGGGTCTGGCCCTTTTGTCCCAGTTGCAACTCCACGCCTGACATGCAACTGTGAGCTCGTCTTTTTTCTATCCTAATTGCAAGTCCCCACCCTTGACATGCAACATTTTTTGGTGGGGCAACCATTTTTGTCCGTAGTTGCAAGTTCACCCTTTTTTGTCGTAGCTGCAAATCCACTCTAGTTAGACAACACAGCCCTAACCATTTTTGTCCGAATTGCAAGTTCATCTTCGATGCCCATTTTTGTCCCATTTGCAACTCCACCTTCAACATGCAATCGAGTGGTCACTTGTTTTCATCCCAGTTGCAAGTCCATCCTCGATATGCAACTACGCCTGATCCATTTCTCCCATTTTGCAAGCCCACCCTCGACAGTAACTAGGCCCCGACATTTTTTGTCCCAGTTGCAAGCCCGCCGTCGATTACAACTGGGCCTCGATTTTTTTTTCTAGTTGCAAGTCCACCCTTGACTCGCAACTAGAGCCCAACTTTTTTTGTCCAGTTGCAATCACATCCATGACTCGTAACTCGGACCTGAATTTTTTTGTCCCGGTCGCAAGTCCACCCTCAACTCACAACTGGGGGTCCAACCTTTTTTTTCCTAGTTGCAAGTCCACCCTCGAGTCGCAACTAGGGCCCGACCTTTTTCCCCGAATGCAATTCCACTCTCCACTCGCAATTGGGCCCCGGCTTTTTTTGTCCTAATTGCAAGTCCACTCTCGACTTGCAACTTGGGTCCCACCTTTTTTTTCTTAGTTGGAAGTCCAACCTCGATTTGTAACTGGAGCCCAACCTTTTTCGTCCTAGTTGCAAGTCCACACTTGACTCACAAATGGGGCCAGACCTTTTTCTTTTGTCCAAGTTGCAAGTCCACCCTTGACTCACAACTGGGGCCTAACCTTTTTTGTCCGAGTTGCAAGTCTACTCTAGACTCGCAACTAAGGCCCAACCTTTTTTTTATCAGAGTTGCAAGTCCACCCTCGACTCGCAACTGGGACCCGGATTTTTTAGTCTCAATTGCAAGTCCATCCTCGATTCGCAACTGGGGTCCGACCTTTTTTTTGTCCCAGCTGCAAGTCCACCGTCAACTCGCAACTGGGGCTCGACCTTTTTTTGTCCCAGTTCCAAGTCCACCCTCGTCTCGCAACTGGGGCCCAACCTTTTTTGTGCCACTTGCGAGTCCACCCTCGACTCGCCACTGGGGGTCCGATCTTTTTTTGTCCTAGTTGCAAGTCCACCCCTCGACAACGAACAAATCACAGATGAGCCAGCCCAAGTAGCTAGGATATTTTTTGTTTTTTTTCTTCATGATTTTTATTTTTTTTTCTTTATCATTTTTTCCTTCATTGGTTTTCCTCTCTTTTTAATCCCAATTGCAAGTCCACCCTTGACTCGCAACTAGGACCATAATTTGTTTCATTCCAGTTGCAAGTCAACCCTTGACTCGTAGTTTCGTAGATGTCCTAGTTGCAAGTCCACCCACAAATTGCAATTGGGCTCCTAGTTGTCCGAGTCCCGAGCCCACCAAACTCGCAACTGGAGCCTATATTTTGTTTTTATCCCATTTATAATTACACACTTGACCCGCAACTTGGCCCAGAGTTTGTTTCATCCCAGTTGCTTTTTTAGTTCATTTTGATATTATCTCGCATTTTTTCTAAGATTCATCAAGATGATTCTTCAAAGTGTCATCTAAATTGTTGTTTTGTTGGATCTTGTTGTTGTAATTTTCTTGCAAAATCGTGATCGCACATCGTCAGCCGATGTATTTCGATGTCGCCTTTTTTTGTTTTGTTCACTTCCTGGACAGTTTGCATTGCATGTTTCTTTGTCGAGCCTCTTTATGGTTGTGTTCTTTGGGCCCATTCATCTGACTTGCCTTGTAGAAGTTCAGGAGATAGCCGATATCACGTTTCGTTGCCTATCTCTATTTTGTTTTCAAGTTAGATGTCGAAGAGACAAGTTTTGTGGCTCTAACTTGTGCTCGATATGCAACTAGCCCAAGTAATTTTTGTTTCAGATGCAAGTTCACCGTCAACATGCAACTAGGGGTCTGCATTTTTTATCCTAACTGTAACTTCACACATAACATGCAACTTTTTTTTGGCCGAATTGCAATTCTATCTTCGACACGCAACTGGGTCTGGACCATTTTTCTCTCACCTGCAAGTTCACCCTCGACACACAATTGGGGAAGGGGCGACCTTTTTGTTTTAATTGCAACTCCACCCCAGACATGCAACTGGGAGGCATGCCTTTCTTTTGTCCCAATCAAAAGTCCACCCTCGACGCACAACTAGGCGTGAACCCCTTTTTTAGTAATATTTACATGTCTACCCTCGACATGCAACTGGGAGCCAAACCCTTTTTATCCAAGTTGCACTTCGCCCTCAATATGCAATTGCGGACCTTTTTTCCTAGTTGCAACTCCACCCTCGATTGACAATTAGGCTTCACCCATTTTTTGTCCAAATTGCACGTCCACCCTCGACGGACAACTTGGGGGGGGGGGGGGGGGGGCGACTCATTTTTCTCCCGGTTGCAACTCCACACCCAACATGCAATTGGGGGCCATCCTTTTTTATCCCTGTTACAAGTCCACCATCAATACGCAATTGGGCCCGAACCATTTTTCTCCCATTTGTAAGTCCATCCTCAACACACAACTGGGAGGTCAACCATTTTCCCTAGTTGCCACTCCACCTCTAGTTGCAAGTGCACCATCGACTCGCAAGTAGGTCCATAGTTTGTTTCATCTCACTTGTAGGCTCATCCTTGACTCGCAACTCGGACTGTTTTTAGTTTTTCATCCCAGTTGCAGATCCACCCTTGGTCGAACCTTGACTCGCAACTGGGCTCGTAGTTTCGTAGTTCTCCCAATTGCAAGTCCACCCTCTACTCGCAACTAGGTTTGTAGTTGTCCAAGTTGACAACCAACCCTTGATTCGCAACTGAAGCCTATGTTTTTTGTTTTTCATTATAATTGCAAGTCCACCCTTGAATCGCAATTGGGCCTGTGGTTTGTTTCAACCCAATTGCAAGTTGACCCTTTAATCGCAACTAGGCTTGTAGATTCGTAGTTGTGCCATTTGCAAGTCTGCCCTTGACTCGCAACTAGTTCGTAGTTGTCCCAGTTGCAAGTCCACCATCGACTTGCAACTGGGCATGTGTTTTGTTTTTATCCCAGTTGCAAATCCACGCTCGACTCGCAACTGGGCTTATAGTTTGTCATTTGTCCCAGATGCAAGTCCACCCTTGACTCACAAATAGCATCGTACTTTTGTGTAGTTTCCCCAGTTGCAAGTCCACCCTTGACTCGCAACTAGGCCTATTATTTGTTTCATCCCAGTTGCAACTCCATCCTTGACTCGCAACTGGGCTTGTAGTTTTGTAATTGTCTCTGTTGCAAGTCCACTCCCGAATGACAACTGGACCCATAATTTTGTTGTTCTCGCTGTTGCAAGTCCACCCTCCGACTCGTAACAAGGTTGTTTGTTTTGTCATTGACGCTCGACTTGTAGATGGCATCATAGTATTGTGTAGTTGTCCCGGTTGCAAGTCTGTCCTTTACTTGCAACTGGACCATAATTTGTTTTCATCCCAGTTGCAAGTTCATCCTCGACTCGCAACTTCGGCATGGTTTCGTTGTTGTCCCAGTTGCAAGTCCAGCCCCCGACTCGCAACTGGGCTTTTTGTTTTCATCTCAAATGCAAGTACACCCTCAACTCACAACTCGCATAGTAGTTTTGTGTAGCTGTCCCAGTTGCAACTCTGCGGTTGACTCGCAGCTAGGCCTGTTGTTTGTTTCACCCCAGTTGCAAGTACACCCTTGACTCGCAACTGGGGTTGCAGTTTTGTAGTAGTCCTAGTTGCAAGTCCACTCTCTACTCGCAACTCGGCCCATAGTTTTGTTGTTAACCCTGTTCCTCCGACTCACAACTAGCCCATTTGTGCCAGTTGCAAGTGCACCCACAACTCGTGATTGGCATCATAGTTTTGTGTAGTTGTCCCAGTTGCAAGTCAATCCTCGACTCGCAACTAGGCCGTTGCTTGTTTTCATACTAGTTGCAGGTCCACCTCGACTCGCAACTTGGGCCATGATTTTGTTGTTGTCCAAGTTCCAGGTCCAACCTCTGACTCGCAACTGGGCCGTTTGTTTTCATCCCGGTTGCAAGTCCACCCTGAACTCACAACGTACATCGTAGTTTTGTGTAGTTGTCCCAGTTGCAAATCCACTATTGACTCGCAACTAGGCATGTTGTTTGTTTCATCCTAGTTATAAGTCCACCCTTGACTCACAACTCGGCTCATAGTTGTGTAGTTGTCTCAGTTGCAAGTCCACCCTCGACTCGCAACTGTGCATATAGTTTTGTTCTTGTCCATGTTGCAAGTCCACCCTCTGACTCGCAACTGGGTCGTTTGTTTTGCCATTTGCATGTGCACCCTCTACTTGTAGCTGGCATCATAGTTTTGTGTAGTTGTCCCAGTTGTAAGTCCATCCTCGACTCGCAACTAAGAAATAGTTTGTTTTCATCCCGGTTGCAAGTAGAACTTTGACTCGTAACTTGGGTCAAGGTTTTGTTATTGTCCTAGTTGCAAGTCCAGCCTCTGACTGACATCTGGTCCATTTGTTTCAATCTCAGTTGCAAATTTACCCTCAACTCACAACGTGCATAGTAGTTTCATGTACTTGTTTCAGTTGTAAGTCCAACCTCGACTCGCAACTAGGCCCATAGTTTTTTTCCTCGTAATTGCAAGTCTACTCTCGACTTGCAATAGGGACTATAGTTTGTTTCTTAAAATTCTTTTTGTTTTTCTTCATTTCCTTTCCTTTTTCTTTTTTTATAATTCCTAAATCTTTTCAAATTATGAATATTTCGGCAATTTGTGAACATATTTTGTTGAATCGGCGAACATTTTTTGAATCTGCAAACAATTTTTGAATATCGTGAATATTTTTCTACTCCATGAACATTTATTGAATGCACAATCAATTGTTCAGTATGAGTTTTAAAATAATTTAGTGCATATTATAAAAATGTTCACCATATATTCGAAAAAGTTCATCGTATCTTAAAAGAGGTTAAGTGTGCACTAAAAAATGTTCAGTGCATATTAAAGAAATGGTCATTGTGTATAATTAAAAAAGTTCATCATATATAAAAAAGCTCACTGTACATTAAAAAAAATTCAATTTATACTACAAAAAGTTAGTGTATATTCAGAAAATGGTCATCATATGTTAAAGGATTGTTCACCGTATATTAAAACATTTTTTTTATTTGTTAAAAAATTCTAATTTGAAAACATATATATAAATTCATGAACAATTTTTTTGTGAAAAAACCCAAAAAATGATAAGGCAAAAAAAAGATCGTTGTTAGCCTATTAATTAGAAGCTAGCGATCAGAGACGTAGTTGTAAAAGTTCGCTACCGGACGCATAACCTACAGCACTGCATCGCGTACATACAAACACTGCATAAGCTACAGCCACGGCCAGCTGCACCATTATTGCATTGTGCGTAGGTAGCGATCAGATATACGTATAGGCGGGACGTGCTGGGCGAACTGGGTTTTTTTCTTTGGATTTTGACAAGTTAAATGAAACAAACAAGACAAACAATACGAAAATAAGATAATAATGCTGACATCATACTTAGATGTGAGATATTATCTCACATCTAGATGTAACATAGACGGACCAATCTTGAAAACTAGTGAAGAGTGGTACACTAACTCTGGTTCGGATAACAAATCCATACAAAACTATCTGAATCAACCCACAAACCGACAAGTGTCATTGTTTCCATACAAAAAGAACTCTGAAGCTAATTGAATTTGTACAACAAAGGTCCTAGCCTTAAAATCCTTAAATCTAGCGTTGCGTTGGTCGCAGCAGAAGGCGGCTGCGGCTAGAGCCCAGTAACGGTCAAGCACACCCACCAGTAGCAGCAGCAAAAAGAAGAAGAGGCAGCCCCGGAGGAGCCCTTCGACGACGTCCCTCCAGCGGCGATGGGAGCGAGTGGGATGTGAAGAAGCCCCTCCAGCAGCAGCAACAGGAGACCGAGGCGGTGGGCACGTCCTCGCGGCACTGGGGATCGTGCAGCATGAGCCAGGCGCCGCCAGTGGCCGCTGCAGTTCAGGGTGGTGGTGACCAGTGGGTTTCGGCAGACCGGGAGGTCCTGCCTCGCCGGTGAGGTCTACGAGACTACGACACGGATGTTTAGATCACTGATAACACTTAAGAAGGTTGATTTCCATGGGACACGCGAGAGTGGAGGGACGTCTGGGGTGGAGGTTAAAGTGAGAGAGACCAAGAGATTAAACAAGCAGTAGCAAAGAGCCAACTGAGAAGCTAGCTCCTCGATTTGGCTGAGCTATGAACGAACGATCACAAAACCATAGCTCCTCGATTTGGCTGAGCTATGAACGAACGATCACAACACCATAGCTCCTCGATTTGGCTGAGCTATGAACGAACGATCACAACACCACACTAGAGATTAATTAGTTTAATTAAGCTGGTTTCTAATCACCTTGCAAAAAAAAAAGGTTTCTAATCCATCCGGGAATCCCACATGCGAACCTGTGCATGGCTTGCAGCCGGTATGTGCACGTCTTCACTCTTCCGGCCGGTCCCTCGTATGGCCGTGCCCGTGCGTACAGCTGCCGCTACGGGTGACATGGTGATGAAGGGGCACAAGTGAAGGGTCGGCTTTTAGAGTTGTGTCGAATATTATTGTTCAAGTTAGGTTACAGTTGGATTTGGAGTCGTATGGTGTGTAGACAGAATATGAGGTGGTGTTCAAGTAGAACACTTGTATCCTAGGCCTCTCATATATAGTGGGAATAGACACACGATGTAACCTATGCCAACATAATAGCACAGGTACACAGGGGGAGTCGGCGGCATGTGCCGGCGCCCGGGTGGTCGGTGTGCGGTATTGTGGCGGTGTCACGGGGAGGAGCGCCCGTAGTCAGGCCCCGGAGATGTAGCCATATCGGTGAACCTCGTTAACAAATCTCGGTGTCATGCTCGTGTGATTGCTTGGTCCTCGGTAGATCGACGGAACGCCTCGGATTTAATTCTAACAAGTGGTATCATGAGCAAGGTTCGATTTGAGGTTATGGTTGTTGATCTAGAGGTGGTCGTCAAGATGGACCGTCGTCGGCGGATGCTTGGCGATGAAATTCTACACTGGATTAGAAGCAATCGGAAGGCGGAGTCTTGGCAAGATGTGTATTGCAGCCGGCGCGTGTTCTGTGCTGGTTTTCGGCGAGATCGGTTCCGTTCGATCGGGACGCGTGCAAGCAGCGCAGGGCGAGCTAGGCGGCTGGTCGGATCTGACCAAGCGGCTGCAGCGGATTGATTCAGCAGATCGTATGCATGCGGCAGCCAAATTGTGCAGCATCGGGACTCGAGAGTCTTGCAAGATCGAAAACAGCGGCGGTGCAGAGTCGCTGGCGAGTCGAGGCAGACGCGAGCGGTGGCAACCCTAGGCAGGCGCAACGCAGGAGCGGCCCAGGCAAGCAGCTGGCAGTAGCGCGTGTGGCTCAAGCTGATGGGTTACGGCCCATGTACGCTGGTGGGCGGATTGCGTGTATGGAGAGACTGCAACTGGGCCGTGAAGTGCAAGCGAGGGCCTCATGGGATGCTTGTGCGTGCATGCGTGGCTGATGCCGGAAGTGCAAAAGATGATGCATCTGAGATTTGTTTGGACAAAAAGGGGTCGGTTTCGAGGAATTGCACGGCGTCTTGGACATGGAAGTTGCTGGCTATACTACTAGGTTGATCTGCATTAAAGAAAGAACAAGAAAATAGTCAGGTGAGTCACGGGTGTTAGGTCGTGGAGTTGAGTTAATTGGAATACTTTGCTACACCTACACGTAGACAAGACTACCAGGGGCTTCTTTTGGGTAATTTGCTTGGTAAACTGGTCAAAGATGGTGGCGTGGCAGCGATGTTGTTCAGCGGGCAGTCAGATCGAAACCCAGGCTGGCGACATGCGTATAAGGCTTGGAGGAGTCTGGAGCGTGTTGTGACAGGATCATGCATACACAGGGCGTCAAGCAATGCACGGAGATGTGTGGGGCGGCTATGACGCAGGGTGGAGCATGGTTGCAGTTGGTTAATTTCGGCTGGGTCGGACTGGACTGTCTGACGGATTGACGGGATGTCGATCAAAGCAGAAGGCGGCGGTGTTTTCAGCGACGACGACATATGAGCGTGATGTTGATGGTGGCCAACTTCTGGGGCGTGGAAACACGTGGTGCAGGCCTGAGGGCTTGTGTGGCTTCGACATGACTATAGTGCAGGGTTGATTCAAGACAGTGTACACATGAGAGCTTGAAGTCGACGGGGCGCGGGGTAGCATAGCGCAGCTACATGGAGTCATGTTGAAGGTGGAACTGGAGTCTGATGGACGACTTCACCCTGTGCTGATGGAGGGGCTATGGCGTAAGAATTCGGAGAGTCGAAGCCTATTTCAGCGGGGATAGCGAGAGACACGTGGTTCGGACTAGGTACCAGTGGTCTGATGGAGACGTGATACTCAGCATCGGTCGGTGATGATCGGTGGTTCTCTGCAGTGGGGGTTGAGGCAGTGTGGTTTAGCTACCCGGAAGACTCGACCAGGACAGCAGAGGCTCGACGTGGTGATAGCGGCGAGGCGTGCGGTAAGCACAGGACACAGCGACAGACTAAGGCATTAATGGTCAGACATGTGGTCAGACAAAGTGTGCAGGGGTGCTGAAACAGTATTGATGAGTACCAAATTCAAGTTGGTGATTGGGTCTATCGGTGCTAGTTGATGGATAGGAGTTGACCATGGAGAATCTGTGAAAGTGGTGGAAGGTCTTAATGTGAAAAGCGGAGAGAGTACATGACCGTATATTCCGTGGTGTTCAGTGCACATGGCAAAGTGCGGATGACAAGTACAGAAGGAGGCGGAGTGCTATAGCTGAGGGACATGTGAGAGACTATCCGGGAAAAGGGTGAGAACTGTGAATTTGACTCAGGGTGACACAAGGCAATGGTGAAATTCCTTCAAGTTTCAGACAGATGGTGATGATGTTGAGTTCAGGTAATTCTAATATGTGGCGTCTAATATGTGAGTTGTTCACTTTCACACAGGTCAATGATCGGTGTGTGATGGCAGTGAGCAGATACTCCGGAAGTTGGGAGCACAAAGTAGAGTAATGAGGAACTTAATTTTGCTCGAGTGTTGAATGTGAAGAAGACGAGAAGGGACTACAGTTGCAGGTGGAGTCACGTGGAGTCTGCGAGTTGCAGCGGTGCTCATGGCGTATCTCAAGTCCAATGTACATGGAGGTTCGACGCATGAATGAATCCAAGGTGGTAGAGAATATTCGTCAAGGTAGAGTTAGTTAGAGTTGCGTCGAATATTATTGTACAAGTTGTGTTACAGCTATACTTGAAGTCGTATGGTGTGTAGACAGAATATGAGGTCATGTCTAAGTAGGACATTTGTATCCTAGGCCTCTCATATATAGTGGGGATAGACACACGATGTAACATATGCCAACATAATAGCACAGGTACGCAGGGGTAGCCGGCGGCGTGTGCCGGCGCCCGGGTGGTCGGTGTGCGGTATTGTGACGGTGTCACGGGGAGGAGCGCCCGTAGTGAGGCCCCGGAGATGTAGCCATATCGGTGAACCTCGTTAGTAAATCTCGGTGTCATGCTCGTGTGATTGCTTGGTCCTCGATAGATCGACGGAACACCCCAGATTTAATTCTAACATCGGCAAGGTCACCACAGCCGTCATAAGTCTCCTCTGCCTCTGTTGCTGCACCTCCACGCATGAGGCTCCACTGGCTACCACATAGATGTCGGCAAGGGCGGGACGCGGCGCACCGTGTCGTGCGTGGCCGGAGAGCGCACGCTAGGGACTACGTCGTAGACAGAAGACGGAAGTGTGCACATACAACACCACCGCCATGGTCAGCATGTTCGCCATGCTCACAGGGTAGTTGAGCGGGATTACTTGGCGACACGCCGACAAATACAGTCAACGGGTCAGATTCCGCGGCGCGCACAAAGCCACAAAGGTGTCGCTGCAACCGGGGCAGGGGAAGATGACGGCGCGCTTGCCGCTGTTGGAATAAGTCACGGTGTGTGGTGTGGTCGGGCTCGTCGGACGCGTTGAGTGCATGTGAAACGCGCGGGACGTGCGGGACACAGCGGCATGGCGTGTGTATGTGTGTGTCTGGGCATTGTATGGCCTGCGTGCGTGTAGGAGTCTAGGTTGAGTCGGACTGTGGCTGAGCCTGCGATCGTGTGGAGAGGCAGGCAGGATGCAGCGGTAGCACGATGGCACCAGGTCTTGCGGAGGAGCGGGCTGCGCACGTTCGAGGGAAGACCGGATCGCCATGGACTCCGTGAGCGCTACGTATTGTTAGCTAGAAAGCCGGCTATACGTTTGAGTCTGTTACTGCGTGCGTGGGTGCTACGTCTCTGTTGACTACAAAAACGGCTGTAAAATCCTAGTCTGCTGGTGCGTTGGTTAGTCAAGAGAAAAAGAGGATGTTTGAGCGCCGGTGGCGTACGTCGCCAGAAAACTATCCTCTTATGTTCCTTCGTCTACCTCCAGCTACGAGAAAGAGAGCGCTAGCTAGGCCTGTGGCAACAACAGCCGCCGCCGCCGGGAGCCTCAACCATGTCGCACTTGTAGCACTCGACAACGTCCGCAGCCTGAACAAGGACGCTCACCAGTGCCTCAAAACATGCCTGCTACAGTGCTCTTCACCTTGCTCTCCTGTTGCTGCTGCTGGAGATGCGTCTTCACAGGCTGCTTACTCCCGTCGGTGGGCTCCTCTGTGGCGGGCGGGCCTTGCAATATGACCCTCCAGGGGCTGCCGCTTCTTTTTTTTTTTCCTACTGCACATTCTGACTGCACTAGTAGAAAAAGGGCCTTTAGTCCCGGTTCTGAAACCGGGACTAAGCATCCGGGACTAAAGGTCCCCCCCTTTAGTCCCGGTTCTGGCTGGGCCGGGGCTGGAGGACCTATAGTCCCGGTTGGTGTTACCAACCGGGACTAAGAGAATTTTTTCGAAAAAAAAATTTCAATTTTTTTTTTGAAACTTTTTTTCAATTTTTTTTTTAAATTTTTTTTTTGATTTTCAAAATTTTGAATTATTTGACAATTTAATCTCTAATCACCCCTCCTCACTGCTTCAGAATTTAATCTCTAATCAGCACTCATTCCAAATCGTCTAACTCACTACTCCAGCCCGAGCACGCTTAACTTTCAGGTTCTATTCCCCCTAATTTTCAAGTCTGCACTTGTTGTTTTCCTGACAATAGTAAGCTATCAATCCTGTTAACCCTTAGGTCTTGATGTCACATGGTTTAATATTTTGAATTCCAAACAATTATTAAAATAAACAACAATGATTAACAAACAACAATGATTAATTTAAAAACTAAAAAATACTTCAAAAAAATGAAAAAAATGAAAAAAATTCAAAAAAATCAAAAATTCTCAAAAAACAAAAAAAATCAAACAATCCAAATAATAAAAAAGTTCAAAATAAAATAAGTAATAATAATATTAAATTTCAATGAAAATAAAATAAGTAATATTATTATGCCGTTTATTCATTTAATATGGCATAATTAATATCTTTAAATCTGTAAATCGAAATTCGACAAATAATATATCCATTATTATCAGAAAAATATGACCATGATGTCACATGCTTCACCGTTTGAGTTTGAAACTATTATTCTAAAAAACAATAATTATTTAGTAGTTTGACCACTGTTTGACCAGAGTTTGAGTTTGACCACATTTCATTTTTTTAAACTTATATTAACTGAAGAATTTTTGTGTGTTCAATATGAACAATTCAAAGCCACATCCTCAAATTTCAATCATTTCTGACTTCATTTGCTATTTTTCATGCATTTAATGATTTTTTTAGCTAAATTAGCTCGAAATTGAAAAGCACTACAAATGAACTCTGAAAAGGTTGAAACTTGGCATGGTATCATCATTTCACCCAAATAGCTTGTGCTAAAAAGTTGAGACGGTTATGGCAAAAACTGGATGCACTTTGTGTACAAACTGGACCATCTCTTTCGAAGTAACAGGGTTTCAGACGAAAACTCAGCTATTACAAAGACATTTCATTTTTTTAATCTTATTTCAACTCCAGAATTTTTGTGTGTTCAATATGAACCATTCAAAGCCACATCCTTAAATTTCAACCTTTTTTGACTTTATTTGCTATTTTTTCATGCATTTAATGATTTTTTGAGCTAAATTATCCTGAAATTGAAAAGCACTACAAATGAACTCTGAAAACCCTAAACCCGGGACATAAAACGTCCGAAACTCTATTCTAAACAGTAAACATTAAAGGGTCAAACTCTAAAACATAACCCTAAACTTAGAAATCTAAACCCTAGCCCTAAACCCTAAAAACGTCCAAAAACTCTATTTTCCCTTTGGAATTTGGTGATTTTAAAAATTTGTCAAAACAAAAAACTTGTTTTTTCATCGGAAAAAACTTTTTTTTCTGCAAATTTTGATATATTATTTGTATTTTTTTGAATTACAATGATTTAGTTATGATTTTTCTAACATTAATGTGGTAAAGGGGTTTAGGGTTTAGGGGCCCCCCCTTTAGTCCCGGTTGGTATCTCCAACCGGGACTAAAGATAGACCTTTAGTCCCGGTTGAAGACACCAACCGGGACAAAAGGGCTGGGGAAAAAATTTTAAAAAAAAAATTTTGAAAAAAAAATTGAATTTTTTTTTCAGTTCCGGTTGGTATCTCCAACCGGGACTAAACGGGGGGGGGGGGGGGGGGGCACCAACTGGGACTAAAGGGGCTGGCACCGTTCGAGGCCGGTCGCAGACCCTTTAGTCCCGGTTGGTGTCTCCAACCGGGACTAAAGGTCCCGTTCGAACCGGGACTGATGCCTGCGCCTCACAAACCGGGACTAATGCCACCTTTGGTCCCGGTTCGTGCGTGAACCGGGATTAATGCCCTTATCCTACCTCAACAAAAGCCCTGTTTTCTACTAGTGTTGTGGCATCGTCAGTCCGTGGTGGCTGCATCGCATAGCGGGGCGCTGCTGCTGGCGGGTGCGCTCGGGCGTGCTCCAGCTACGCAGCCGCCCTCTGCTACGATGAACATGGCAGTAGATTTGTTGATTTTAGGCTAGGACCACATGTGACAAATTTCATTAGCTTCAGGGTATTTTTTGTAAAGTAATAACGACACGTGTCAGCTCAAGTGTAGATTGAGACTGGTTTGTATGGATTTGTTATCCAAACAAAAGTTAGTGTATCACTTTTGTAGGGTTTTCAAGATTGTGTGTGATTTTATTATCTCTCAGCAAGTTTATGTATTGTGGGTGAAATTAACTCTTTAAATTACACCAGAATGATGGAACTCATCTTTCTGGGTACAGGGGACAACTACAACACCGGTGTTCCGGTGTTCACGGTATCTTGAATTGTTGGGCAGCCGCGGGTGGCCTCGGCGACTTGTCGGCGGCTGGCTGGGGGCCTCCATGGTGGCGTGCTGATGTACGGCTGGCCCAGATCAGGCCGGATCTGGCATGTGCGGTCTCGACGGCGCCGTTGTGGAGGGAGGTGGGCTGCAGTGGTTTCTGCAACCGGTGGTGGTTGGTGGCGACAAGCTGCCTTGCGTGCTTGGTCATGTGGCTTGGGCGAGGACGGCCGGCATATTGCCGGAGACGGTTTGCTGGGAAGGCTGTGGTGAGGATGGATTTGGTGAGCTCCAGGCGAAAGCCTAGCTCGACCTCGGTCGTTGCCGGCGTCGACGGCATCCTAGGACGTCGTTCCCTCCTTGGAGGCGTCGTCGTGGAGCCCCTTCACCACCATTGTCACCTCGGTCTCGGGCTCTCCGGGTGAAAACCCAAGTTTCGACCTTGGTCGGAGCGGGCGTCGGCGGCGTTCTTGTCGCTTCCCTCTTGGGGGTGACGCCTTGGAGGTCTGGTCCTTCGTCAGTTCGCGGTGGCTAGGGTGGCTTTGCGGGTTCTTCGTTGGCCAGGCGTATGCGCGGCCTCGGGGCCGGTGAGGAAGTCGGAGCGGCGGCTCCGGAGAACATCGTCGTGGAGTGTCTGATCTGGTCGCGTGGGCGGCAGCGTCGTCAGCTCAGGTGGAGCGCGGCCTCGGGGCCGGCGGGGAAGTCAGAGCGGCGGCTCCGAGGAGCACCCCTGTGCTGTGGAGTGTCTGATCTGGTCGCGTGGGCGGCAGCGTCGTCAGCTCAGGTGGAGCGCGGCCTCGGGGCCGGCGGGGAAGTCGGAGCGGCGGCTCCGAAGAGCACCCCTGTGCTGTGGAGTGTCGGTTCTGGTCGTGTGGATGGCAGAGTCGTCGACTCGTATGGAGTGCGGCCTCGGGGCCGACGTGTGTGAGTTTCTGTGGTTTGTAAGCCGGAGTGGCGGCTCCGGGTCGTGTGGTGGAGTGGCAACTCTGGTGGTTTGGGCGACAGGGAAGACGGCTCGTTAGGTACGCAGCCTCGGGGCTGGTGTGTGTCGATGTATCGGTTTTCGGCCAGTTTTCCTTATAAACTGGTCAATTCTCTTCTTCTTAATGCAAAGGCAGAGCTCTTGCTGTTTCCTCGAAAAAAAATTCCCATAAATCCAGGTTCATCAAATGTATTTTCAATCCAAAACATCTACATGATAGGGAAGGCACAAAGAAACAATATATGACACAATTAATGCACGAAGAAATATACGGGGTAAAACAACTAGACAGCCAGGGAACTTGCATTGTGCTGCAATGCACATTAATGTTGATGCTTACACCTGAATTAACAGACCATCCATTCAACGGAGAGACAGTTTGTCCATGTGTTGGACTTTGTTGATTCAGCAGCATATATGCAAATTACAACGAGACAAAAAAGAAAAATAACTATAGGGGATCCCATATATGTGCATAAGATTGTCACCGTACGTCTAAGGATCCATGCATACCATATATAGAGTGCTATTTCTGCTGCTTCGACGCAAGGTTGGTAATGAGCTCATTCAAAACAGAGGGATTGGTCATGATCAAATGCTCCCAACCATTAGTTGCCATTATTCCTTGCAGACATGAGAGAGATTGGGCTTGGATAAACATCAAGCATGCCTCTTTCAAACTGCGACAGTGGTGTTGCTCGGCCAGAGCAAGAGTGGACCCCACTGAGCTCACGCGTATGTCCTCAGACAAGTGCTTTTCACATATGAACTTGAGCCGCTGGAGGTCATATCTGTCTGCCGCTGCAAACAAGTCTTGTAGCCATTGCAACCTCACTTCATCCTCTTCTTCAACGTCTTGTGCTTCGTCCTCCTCCATGTCATCCTTCTCCATCTCTGGAAACGAGTCAGTGTAGATCAAGCTAAGCAAAGCGCTGAATATGCTTGCTTCCATGTCTTTGATTTGTATTACGCTAGACGTAGTGGTGCCTTCCTTCATGGGGCCAAATAGTTGCGCCATGAAGACTGTTGAACGGGCAGCAAGCACACACCGGTGTGCAGCAAACGTCTCGCCGCTGACCTCAAACATCACGTCGGCACCCACCTTGGATTGAAGGAGATTGTTGAAATGCTGACATATGTCATGAGAAAGGGTGGCGGCGACCTCGGTGTTGCAAACGATGACGTCGCATCGGATGGTGAAACCATCACACTTCATATTACGTGATTGTTCAAGGGCATCTTTCCTTGTGAATTTGTCGCTGCCCTGGGACGTCTCACTGCGGGAGAAGCTGTAGGTCTTAGTTCCACGAATGTACACTGGCTTGTGCTTCTCGACCTGGTCGATGAAACTAAAACTGAACTTGGCCTCCACAGTCTCGTCTTCACCATCGTCGTCATCGTCGTCATCATCTACGAGACGACAAAGGTAGAGAGATATGAAATCGGCGCAGCTTGGCTTGTCACCGTTAGGGAAGTACCGGATGTACCACTCATGATCTCCTACGATGAAAGGACGCGAGTTGATGCTCTGGCCGGGGGGTGCCGCTCTCTTGGTGGCGGTGTAGTCTTGGACCACGAGTAGGTGGTACCCGTAGTCCGCGCTGGTGTCAGCCAACAACTTGGCGCAAGGGCACAGCTCGCCGCCGCCGGAGATGATGGACACACCGGCGAAGGACGGCGACATGACCAGTCTGCGAGTTGAATCCGGCGAGACGCACAAGTAGACACAGCAAAGCGAAACAGGCCGCTGGATCGCCTCGCCGGCAAGCAAACTCACGTTCAATCTGGGCGGGGTTACATGTATATTTATAGCGGGTTTCCTATTTCACATCTAGACGTGAAATAACTATCTCACATCTAAGTCTAAAGCCATTGAATTATCTGTTTTTAATATTCGTGCAAAACGCAACGGTCTGGCTGTTGTGCTGGCTCGCGGCGCGTTGTCTGGCGCGCTGCCTGTGTCCGGCTCGTTTGCTGGTCGCGGTTGGTCCGTTGTTTCTTTTCACATGCCTATGCTCCTGAAGGCCGTTTGCTAGTGTGAGGTTCGATTGCCTTTTTCTTTTTTCTTTTCAAAAGTCTGTGCTACAGTCAGTCCTACTTCCTCTCATTTTTCTACACTCCCATGTTCCATTTGACTCTCAGTATTTATTTTTTTCGTCTCGGTTTTATTTTTTGTTTTATTTTTTATATTTCATTATTTGTTTTAATTATGAACTATTTCAAATTCATGATTTTTTTTATTTTCTATTTTCACCTTTTCCAAATTTTTTATTTTTCCTTTTATTCTTTATTTATTCATTTAAAATTCACGAACTTGTTTTCACTTTGTCATATGTTCGCTTTTAATTTTGTGCAAATCTTGATTGCGGGTTATTTTGTCACGCGCGCTCTGTGTCGCGTCATGTGTTTGGTGTCTTCTTGTCGACCTGTTCGCGCATGTGTCCTTTGTTGGGCCGTTTTCACGACGCGGTCTAAGGTCCCGTTTCGAACTGGTCTCCCAATTATTATCTAAATAAGAGTTAACAATGTTTCATCTAACTCATATACCGGTAGATACACGTGCTTTTGAGTCATGCTTGTTGTCCTTGCATCGTGTTTTCTGTTTGTCCCTCGTGAAGCAGCGAGACCTGATATAACATTTTTTAGTGGGTCGTTATTATGTTTTCTGTATTGGTTTTTTTGTGGGCTTAGCTTTTTTGTGAAGCGACACGTGTTTTTTTTCCTTGTTTTCTTTTATTTTTGGTTTGACCGTGTAGCTAGAGAGGAGTGCAACTAGATTTTTCATTTTCAGATTTGCTAAATCTAATATAGATAAGTTTTAGCTCATCTAAGTCTATAACTATCTGATTTGTTAGATTTAATGTTCGCACAAAACCGATCATCTACGCCCATGTCAGCTTGTTTTTTTGTCGCGCATCCTCTTTGTCCCGTTTGTTTTGTGTCGTCATGTTCTTGCATTTATTTTCACATGGGCTGATATATATTGTCATTTGGGGGGCTCGATTATGAAGCTTATCCCCCATCTTCTCACTGGCCGATCTTTGACCCTGGTTATTCACTGGACTCGTAGTTTCGTAGTTGTCCTAGGTGCAAGTCCACCATCGACTTGCAACTGGGCTTGTAATTGTCAGACTTGTAAGCCCACCCTCGACCCGCAACTGGAGCATGTGTTTTTGTTTTTATCCCAGTTGCAAGTCCACGCTTGACTCGCAACTGGACCCATAGCTTGCTTCATCCCAGTTGCAAGTCGACCCTTGACTCGCAACTGGCTCGTAGTTTCATACTTGTCCTAGGTGCAAGCCCCCCTCGACTCACAACTGGGCATGTAGTTGTCCAAGTTGCAAGTCCGCCCTCTACTCACAACTGGCTCATAGCTTGTTTCATCCCAGTTGCAAGTTGACCCTTAACTCGCCACCGGGCTCGTAGAGTTGTAGTTGTCCCAGTTGCAAGTCCACCCTTGACTTGCAACCGGGCTCGTAGTTGTCTGAGTTGCAAGCCCACCCTCGACTCGCAACCGGAGCATGCGTTTTTGTTTTTCATCCCAGTTGTAAGTCCATCATTGACACACAACTAGGCGTGTAGTTTTTCTCATACTAGTTGCAAGTCGACCCTTGACCCGCAACTGGCCTCGTAGTTTTGTAGTTTTCCCAGTTGCAAGTCCACCCTCGACTCGCAACCAGGCTCGTAGTTGTCAAACTTGCAAACCCACCCTCGACCCGCAACAGTGTTTTTGTTTTCTCATCCTAGTTGCAGGTCCACCCTTGACTCGCAACTGGGCCCATACATTGTTTCATTCCAGTTGCAAGTCGACCCTTGACTCGCAACTGGCTCGTAGTTTCGTAGTTGTCCAAGGTGCTAGTCCCCCTGGACTCAAAACTGGGCTCGTAGTTGTCCAAGTTGCAAGCCCACCCTCTACTCACAACTAGAGCATGTGTTTTGTTTTTCATCCCGGTTGCAAGTCTACCTTTTGATTGCAACTGGCTCATAGCTTATTTCATCCCAGTTGCAAGTCGATCCTTAACTCGCAACTGGGTTCGTAGTTGTCCCAATAGCAAGTCCACCCTTGACTCGCAATTGGGCTCGTAGTTGTCCGATGTGCAAGCCCACCCTCCGAGTTGCAAGCCCACCTTTTGACCCGCAATTGGGCCTATGTTTTGTCTTTCATCTCACTTGCAAGTCCATCATTGACTCGCAACTGGGACTGTAGTTTGTTTCATCCTAGTTGCAAGTCGACCCTTGACTCGCAACCGGACTTGTAGTTTCGTAGTTGTCCCAGTTGCAAGTCCACCTCTGACTCGCAATTGGGCTCATAGTTTTCCCAGTTGCAAGATCATTCTCGACTTGCAACTAGGCACCAGTTTTGTTTTTTATCCCAGTTGCAAGTCCACCCTTGACTTGCAACTAGGACCGTAGTTTGTTTCATCATAGTTGCAAGTTGACCCTTGACTCACAACTGGGTCATTTGTTTCATAGTTGTCTTAATTGCATGTCCATCCTCTACTCGCAACTGGGATCATAGTCTTTTGTTGTCCCAGTTGCAAGTCCACCCTCGACTCGCAATGAAGGAAATATGCCCTAGAGGCAATAATAAAGTTATTATTTATTTCCTTATTTCATGATAAATGTTTATTATTCATGCTAGAATTGTATTAACCGGAAACATAATA
Organism: Thinopyrum elongatum; assembly: GCA_011799875.1. NCBI lineage: Eukaryota > Viridiplantae > Streptophyta > Magnoliopsida > Poales > Poaceae > Thinopyrum > Thinopyrum elongatum. The sequence goes on along the minus strand of CM022301.1, from coordinate 445,267,261 downwards.
CATGTGTGAATACATAGACAAACAGAGTGTCACTAGTATGCCTCTACTTGACTAGCTCGTTGATCAAAGATGGTTATGTTTCCTAACCATAGACATGAGTTGTCATTTGATAAACGGGATCACATCATTAGGAGAATGATGTGATTGACTTGACCCATTCCGTTAGCTTGGCACTTGATCATTTAGTACGTTGCTATTGCTTTCTTCATGACTTATACATGTTCCTATGACTATGAGATTATGCAACTCCCGTTTACCGGAGGAACACTTTGTGTGCTACCAAACGTCACAACGTAACTGGGTGATTATAAATGTGCTCTATAGGTGTCTCCGAAGGTACTTGTTGAGTTGGCGTATTTCGAGATTAGGATTTGTCACTCCGATTGTCGGAGAGGTATCTCTGGGCCCACTCGGTAATGCACATCACTATAAGCCTTGCAAGCATTGTAACTAATGAGTTAGTAGCGGGACAATGTATTATGGAACGAGTAAAGAGACTTGCCAGTAACGAGATTGAGCTAGGTATTGAGATACCGACGATCGAATCTCGGGCAAGTAACATATCGATGACAAAGGGAACAACGTATGTTGTTATGCTGTTTGACCGATAAAGATCTTCGTAGAATATGTAGGAACCAATATGACCATCCAGGTTTCGCTATTGGTTATTGACTGGAGACGTGTCTTGGTCATGTCTACATAGTTCTCGAACCCGTAGGGTCCGCACGCTTAAAGTTCTGTGACGATTTGTATTATGAGTTTATGTGTTTTGATGTACCGAAGGTAGTTCGGAGTCCCGGATGAATCGGGGACATGACGAGGAGTTTCAAAATGGTCGAGACGTAAAGATTGATATATTGGACGACTATATTCGGACATCGGAAAGGTTCCGAGTGGTTCGGGTATTTTTCGGAGTACCGGGGAGTTACGGGAATACGGGGAAGAAGTATATGGGCCTTATTGGGCTTTAGGGGAGAGAGAGAGAGGCAGGCCGCGCACCCCCCAAGGCCTAGTCCGAATTGGACTAGGGGGAGGGGCTACGCCCCCTCCTTCCTTCTCTTCTCTCTTCCCCTTCCTTCTCTCCTACTCCTACTACTTGGAAGGGGGGAATCCTACTCCCGGTGGGAGTAGGACTCCTCCAGGGCGCGCCATAGCTAGGCCGACCCTCTCCCCTCCTCCACTGCTTTATATACGTGGCCAGGGGGCACCCCATAGACACAACAATTGATCATTGATCTCTTAGCCGTGTGCGGTGCCCCCCTCCACCATAATCCACCTCGATCATATCGTAGCGGTGCTTAGGCGAAGCCCTGCGTCGGTAGCATCATCATCACCATCACCACGCCGTCGTGCTGACGAAACTCTCCTGTGAAGCTTTACTGGATCGGAGCTCGCGGGACGTCATCGAGTTGAACGTGTGCTGAACTCGGAGGTGCTGTGCATTCGGTACTTGGATTGGTCGGATCGTGAAGACGTACGACTACATCAACCGCGTTGTGCTAACGCTTCCGCTTTCGGTCTACGAGGGTATGTGGACACACTCTCCCCTCTCGTTGCTATGCATCACCATGATCCTGTGTGTGCGTAGGAAATTTTTTGAAATTACTACGTTCCCCAACAGTGGCATCCGAGCCTGGTTTTATGCGTAGATGTTATATGCACGAGTAGAACACAAGTGAGTTGTGGGCGATACAAGTCATACTGCTTACCAGCATGTCACACTTTGGTTCGGCGGTATTGTTGGATGAAGCGGCCCGGACCGACATTACGCGTACGCTTACGCGAGACTGGTTTTACCGCCGTGCTTTGCACACAGGTAACTAGCAGGTGTCAGTTTCTCCAACTTTAGTTGAACCGAGTGTGGCTACATCCGGTCCTTGTGAAGGTTAAAACAGCACTAACTTGACGAACTATCGTTGTGGTTTTGATGCGTAGGTAAGAACGGTTCTTGCTCAGCCCGTAGCAACCACGTAAAATTTGCAACAACAAAGTAGAGGACGTCTAACTTGTTTTTGCAGGGCATGTTGTGATGTGATACGGTCAAGACATGATGCTATATTTTATTGTATGAGATGATCATGTTTTGTAACTGAGTTATCGGCAACTGGCAGGAGCCATATGGTTGTCGCTTTATTGTATGCAATGCAATCGCCCTGTAATTGCTTTACTTTATCACTAAGCGGTAGCGATAGTCGTAGAAGCAATAGTTGGCGAGACGACAACGATGCTACGATGGAGATCAAGGTGTCGCGCCAGTGACGATGGTGATCATGACGGTGCTTCGGAGATGGGGATCACAAGCACAATATGATGATGGCCATATCATATCACTTATATTGATTGCATGTGATGTTTATCCTTTATGCATCTTATTTTGCTTTGTTTGACGGCAGCATTATAAGATGATCTCTCACTAAATTTCAAGGTAAAAGTGTTCTCCCTGAGTATGCACCGTTGCCAAAGTTCGTCGTGCCGAGACACCACGTGATGATCGGGTGTGATAAGCTCAACGTTCATCTACAACGGGTGCAAGCCAGTTTTGCACACGCAGAATACTCGGGTTAAACTTGACGAGCCTAGCATATGCAGATATGGCCTCGGAACACTGAGACCGAAAGGTCGAGCATGAATCATATAGTAGATATGATCAACATAGTGATGTTCACCATTGAAAACTACTCCATTTCATGTGATGATCGGTTATAGTTTAGTTGATTTGGATCACGTGATCACTTAGATGATTAGAGAGATGTCTATCTAAGTGGGAGTTCTTGAGTAATATGATTAATTGAACTTTAATTTATCATGAACTTAGTCCTGGTAGTATTTGCAAATTATGTTGTAGATCAATAGCTCGCGTATAGCTCCCCTGTTTTATTTTTGATATGTTCCTAGAGAAAACTAAGTTGAAAGATGATAGTAGCAATGATGCGGACTGGTTCCGTGATCTGAGGATTATCCTCATTGCTGCACAGAAGAATTATGTCCTTGATGCACCGCTAGGTGACAGACCTATTGCAGGAGCAGATGCAAACATTATGAACATTTAGCAAGCTCGATGTGATGACTACTTGATAGTTTAGTGCGCCATGATTTACGGCTTAGAATCGGGACTTCAAAAACGTTTTGAACGCCACGGAGCATATGAGATGTTCCAAAGAGATGAAATTGGTATTTCAGACTCATGCCCGTGTCGAGAGGTATGAGACCTCTGACAAGTACTTTGCCTACAAGATGGAGGAGAATAGCTCAATCAGTGAGCATGTGCTCAGAATGTTTGAGTACTACAGTTGCTTGAATCAAGTGGGAGTTGATCTTCCGGATAAGATAGTAATTGACAGAATTCTCTAGTCACTATCACCAAGTTACTGGAACTTCGTGATGAACTATAATATGCAAGGGATGACAAAAACGATTCCCGAGCTCTTCGTGATGCTGAAATCAACGAAGGTAGAAATCAAGAAAGAGCATCAAGTGTTGATGGTTAACAAGACCACTAGTTTCAAGAAAAGGGCAAAGGAAAGAAGGGGAACTTCAAGAAGAATAGCAAGCAAGTTGCTACTCCCGTGAAGAAGCCCAAGTCTGGACCTAAGCCTGAAACTGAGTGCTTCTACTGCAAAGGGACTGGTCACTGGAAGTGGAATTGCCCCAAGTATTTGGCGGATAAGAAGGATGGCAAAGTGAACAAAAGTATATTTGATACACATGTTATTGATGTGTATTTTACTAGTGTTCATAGTAGCCCCTGGGTATTTGATACTGGTTCAGTTGCTAATATTAGTAACTCGAAACAGGAGTTGCAAAATGAACAGAGACTAGTTAATGACGAGGTGAAGATGTGTGTTGGAAGTGATTCCAAGGTTGATAAGATCACCATCGCACACACCCTCTATTTTCGGGATTAGTGTTGAACCTAAATAAATGTTATTTGCTGTTTGCGTTGAGCATGAATATGACTGGATCATGTTTATTGAAAAATAAATGTTATTTGGTGTTTGCGTTGAGCATGAATATGATTGGATCATGTTTATTGCAATACGGTTATTCATTTAAGTCAGAGAATAATTGTTGTTCTGTTTACATGAATAAAAACATTCTATGGTCATACACCCAATGTAAATGGTTTATTGAATCTCGATCGTAGTAATACACATATTCATAATATTGAAGCCAAAAGATGCAAAGTTAGTAATGATAGTGCAACTTATTTGTGGCACTGCCGTTTAGGTCATATTGGTGTAAAGCGCATGAAGAAACTCCATACTGATGGACTTTTGGAATCACTTGATTATGAATCATTTGATGCTTGCGAACCATGCCTCATGGGCAAGATGACTAAAACTCCGTTCTCCGGAACAATGGAGCGAGCTACGGACTTATTGGAAATAATACATACCGATGTATGCGGTCCGATGAGTATTGAGGCTCGCGGTGAGTATCGTTATTTTCTGACCTTCACAGATGATTTGAGTAGATATGGGTATATCTACTTAATGAAACACAAGTCTGAAACATTTGAAAAGTTCAAAGAATTTCAGAGTGAAGTAGAAAATCATCGTAACAAGAAAATAAAGTTTCTACGATCTGATCGCGGAGGCAAATATTTGAGTTACGAGTTTGGTCTTCATTTAAAATGTGGAATAGTTTAGCAACTCATGCCACCTGGAACACCACAGCGTAATGGTGTGTCCGAACGTCGTAACCGTACTTTATTAGATATGGTGCGATCTATGATGTCTCTTACCGATTTACCACTATCGTTTTGGGGTTATGCATTAGAGACAGCTGCATTCACGTTTAATAGGGCACCATCTAAATCCGTTGAGACGACACCGTATGAACTGTTGTTTGGCAAGAAACCTAGGCTGTCATTTCTTAAAGTTTGGGGCTGCGATGCTTATGTGAAAAAGCTTCAGCCTGATAAGCTCGAACCCAAATCGGAGAAGTGCGTCTTCATAGGATACCCAAAAGAAACTGTTGGGTACACCTTCTATCACAGATCCGAAGGTAAGATATTTGTTGCTAAGAATGGATCCTTTCTAGAGAAGGAGTTTCTCTCGAAAGAAGTGAGTGGGAGAAAAGTAGAACTTGATGAGGTAGTGGTACCTTCTCTTGAATTGGAAAATAGTTCATCACAGAAATCAGTTCCAGTGATGCCTACACCAATTAGTGAGGAAGCTAATGATGATGATCATGAAACTTCAGATTAAGTTACTACAGAACCTCGTAGGTCAACTAGAGTACGTTCCGCTCCAGAGTGGTACGGTAATCCTGTTCTGGAAGTCATGTTACTAGACCATGACGAACCTACGAACTATGAGGAAGCGATGATGAGCCCAGATTCCGCGAAATGGCTTGAGGCCATGAAATCTGAGATGGGATCCATGTATGAGAACAAAGTATGGACTTTGGTTGACTTGCCCGATGATCGGCAAGCCATAGAAAATAAATGGATCTTCAAGAGAAACACGGACGCTGATAGTAGTGTTACTATCTACAAAGCTAGACTTGTCGAAAAAGGTTGTTGACAAAGTTCAAGGAGTTGACTACGATGAAACTTTCTCACCCGTAGCGATGCTTAAGTCCGTCCGAATCATGTTAGCAATTGCTGCATTTTATGATTATGAAATTTGGCAAATGGATGTAAAGACTGCATTCCTGAATGGATTTCTGGAAGAAGAGTTGTATATGATGCAACCTGAAGGTTTTATCGATCCAAATGATGCTAACAAAGTGTGCAAGCTCCAGCGATCCATCTATGGACTGGTGCAAGCATCTCGGAGTTGGAATATACGCTTTGATGAGTTGATCAAAGCATATAGTTTTATACAGACTTGCGGTGAAGCCTGTATTTACAAGAAAGTGAGTGGGAGCACTACAGCATTTCTGATAAGTATATGTGAATGACATATTGTTGATCGAAAATAATGTAGAATTTTCTGGAAAGCATAAAGGAGTATTTGAAAGGAGTTTTTCAAAGAAAGACCTCGGTGAAGCTGCTTACATATTGAGCATCAAGATCTATAGAGATAGATCAAGACGCTTGATAAGATTTTTCAATGAGTACATACCTTGACAAAGTTTTTGAAGTAGTTCAAAATGGAACAGTCAAAGAAGGAGTTCTTGCCTGTGTTTTAAGGTGTGAAGTTGAGTGAAGACTCAAAACCCGACCACGGCAGAAAATAGAAAGAGAATGAAAAGTCATTCCCTATGCCTCAGTTATAGGTTCTATAAAGTATGCTATGCTGCATAACAGATCTATTGTATACCCTACATTGAGTTTGGCAAGGGAGTACAATAGTGATCTAGGAGTAGATCACTGGACAGCGGTCAAAATTATCCTTAGTGGAATAAGGATATGTTTCTCGATTATGGAGGTGCCAAAAGGTTCGTCGTAAAGGGTCACGTCGATACAAGTTTTGACACTGATCCAGATGACTCTAAGTCTCAATCTGGATACATATTGAAAGTGGGAGCAATTAGCTAGAGTAGCTCCGTGCGGAGCATTGTTGACATAGAAATTTGCAAAATACATACGGATCTGAATTTGGCAGACCCATTGACTAAACTTCTCTCACAAGCAAAACATGATCACACCTTAGTACTCTTTGGATGTTAATCACATGGCGATGTGAACTAGATTATTGACTCTAGTAAACCCTTTGGGTGTTGGTCACATGACAATGTGAACTATGGATATTAATCACATGGTGATGTGAACTGTTGGTGTTAAATCACATGGCGATGTGAACTAGATTATTGTCTCTAGTGCAAGTGGGAGACTGAAGGAAATATGCCCTAGAGGCAATAATAAAGTTATTATTTATTTCCTTATTTCATGATAAATGTTTATTATTCATGCTAGAATTGTATTAACCAGAAACATAATACATGTGTGAATACATAGACAAACAGAGTGTCACTAGTATGCCTCTACTTGACTAGCTCGTTGATCAAAGATGGTTATGTTTCCTAACCATAGACATGAGTTGTCATTTGATAAACGGGATCACATCATTAGGAGAATGATGTGATTGACTTGACCCATTCCGTTAGCTTAGCACTTGATCGTTTAGTACGTTGCTATTGCTTTCTTCATGACTTATACATGTTCCTATGACTATGAGATTATGCAACTCCCGTTTACCGGAGGAACACTTTGTGTGCTACCAAACGTCACAACGTAACTGGGTGATTATAAATGTGCTCTATAGGTGTCTCCGAAGGTACTTGTTGAGTTGGCGTATTTCGAGATTAGGATTTGTCACTCCGATTGTCGGAGAGTTATCTCTGGGCCCACTCGGTAATGCACAAACCATATAAGCCTTGCAAGCATTGTAACTAATGAGTTAGTTGCGGGATGATGTATTACGGAACGAGTAAAGAGACTTGCCGGTAACGAGATTGAGCTAGGTATTGAGATACTGACGATCGAATCTCGGGCAAGTAACATATCGATGACAAAGGGAACAACGTATGTTGTTATGCTGTTTGACCGATAAAGATCTTCGTAGAATATGTAGGAACCAATATGAGCATCCAGGTTCCGTTATTGGTTATTGACCGGAGACGTATCTCGGTCATGTCTACATAGTTCTCGAACCCGTAGGGTCCGCACGCTTAAAGTTCTGTGACGATTTGTACTATGAATTTATGTGTTTTGATGTACCGAAGGTAGTTCGGAGTCCCGGATGAGATCGGGGACATGACGAGGAGTTTCGAAATGGTCGAGACGTAAAGATCGATATATTGGACGACTATATTCGGACATCGGAAAGGTTCCGAGTGGTCCTGGTATTTTTCGGAGTACCGGGGAGTTACGAGAATACGGGGAAGAAGTATATGGGCCTTATTGGGCTTTAGGGGAGAGAGAGAGGCAGGCCGCGCGCCCCCCAAGGCCTAGTCCGAATTGGACTAGGGGGAGGGGTTGCACCCCCTCCTTCCTTCTCTTCTCTCTTCCCCTTCCTTCTCTCCTACTCCTACTACTTGGAAGGGGGGGGGGGGAATCCTACTCCCGGTGGGAGTAGGACTCCTCCAGGGCGGGCCATAGCTAGGCCGGCCCTCTCCCCTCCTCCACTGCTTTATATACGTGGCCAGGGGGCACCCCATAGACACAACAATTGATCATTGATCTCTTAGCCGTGTGCGGTGCCCCCCTCCACCATAATCCACCTCGATCATATCGTAGCGGTGCTTAGGCGAAGCCCTGCATCGGTAGCATCATCATCACCGTCACCACGCCGTCGTGCTGACGAAACTCTCCTGTGAAGCTTTGCTGGATCGGAGCTCGCGGGACGTCATCGAGTTGAACGTGTGCTGAACTCGGAGGTGCCGTGCATTTGGTACTTGGATCGGTCGGATCGTGAAGACGTACGACTACATCAACCGCGTTGTGCTAACGCTTCCGCTTTCGGTCTACGAGGGTACGTGGACACACTCTCCCCTCTCGTTGCTATGCATCACCATGATCCTGTGTGTGTGTAGGAATTTTTTTGAAATTACTACGTTCCCCAACACGCAACTAGTCCCATAGTTTATTGATGTCTCAGTTGCAAGTCTACCCTCGACTCACAACTGGGATGTGTTTTGTTTTTCATCTCAGTTGCAAGTCCAACCTCAACTCGTAACTCGTATCGTAGTTTTATATACTTTGTCTCAGTTGCAAGTACACCCTCGACTCGCAACTAGGCCAATGGTTTTTTTTATCCCAGTCGCAAGCCCACCCTTGACTCGCAACTGGGCCTGTCTTTTTGTCTTTCATACTAGTTGCAGGTCCATTCTTGACTCGCAACTAGGACCGTAATTCATTTTATCCCTGTTGCAAGTCAGACCCTTGACTTGCAACTGGTCTCATAGTTTGTAGTTGTCCCAGTTGTAAGTCTATCCTCAACTCGTAACTCAGCTCGTAGTTTCCCTAGTTGCAAGCCCACACTTTTGACTCGCAACTAGGCTTGTGCTTCGTTTTTTATCACGCAACTTGCCCCGACCTCTAGTTCCATGTCCAACCCCAAAATGTAAACCCGCCCGACCTAGTTGCATTACCAAGCCAAACATGCAACTCATGCCTAACATAGTTGCATATACCCTCTCAGCACGCAACTCGTCCCGAACCCAGTACCCCTACATAATTGTATTTTTTTCAAACATGTGTCCACTTTTGTAATACACACTGTATATTTTTTTGTATCACGGGGAACATTTTTTTAACAAACATTGAACTTTTCTGTAAAATACATGATGAATATTTTTTTCAAATACATGCCTGAGCATTTTTTAGAATACATGGTAAACATTTTTCAAATTCCTACCGATCGTTTTCCTAAATGGCATGACACTTTTAAAAAAAAATTGTAAACATTTTATTTACATTGCATCAGAAAATTCTAGAAAATATCGTTTTTTTAAAATGCGTGAAGTTTCTTTTAAAAAATTGTCACGAACATTTCTTTGAATATTCCCATTTTTCCAATTGTATAATACATTTTTTAAACATCATAAAACGTTATTTTGGAATGCATGAACATTTTTTAAATGGTGCACAAAATATTGATATTTATTATTAAATTAAAAACAGAATAAATTTATTCGCGTTTTCTAGAAAATGTTTGCAATCTTCAAAAGTGTGCACACTCTAAAAACTCTTCAAGGATTTTCGAAAATTGTCCATGTTTCAAAATTTGTTTGCGAAGAAATTATTCAGGCTATCAAATTTTGTTTTTATTTTTCAAAAATGAAATCAAAATTATAATGTTTGTTCACATTTGAAAAATAATTTTCGGATTTTAGATTGTTCGTGTTTTTGAAAATATTCGTCATTTGAAAAAATCATAATATATAAAAAAGGTTTCAAAAGTTTCAAACATGTCTTCTAATCTGAACGTTGTATTATGTTGTTAAAGTTTTCTGTTTCTTGAATCTCAATAGTGGCTTTGGTTGGAGTGGTAGGTGCTCTTGTTTGACCGCACTAGGTCTTGAGTTCAATTCTTGGTCAGCACAAAAACAAACAGAAAAAAAACTTGCCTGTTAAATTTTTTTTTGGTCACGCTACAATAAAAAAACAAACAAAATAAACAAACAACAAACAGAAAAAAGAAACTTAGATGTAATTGTCGCGCTACAGAAAAAAACAAACAGAAAAAAAACTTAGATGTGACATATTATATCACATCTAGATGTTATATAGTCAGACACTAGACGTGCCTAATAGCAAAGCGTATATGGAAATAGTGATTGATTCTAATTATAGTCCGAGCCGGACACTGTTTGATCCATCCTCGGTAACGGAGAGAAAGAGGCAGAACCAAATCTAAATAGAAAGAGAGAAAAGACCGACCGTTTCTGTCTTGGACACGGGCACAGATGCAAAATATAAGGCATACGTACCGCGTGGCCTGGGCATAGATTCAGCTGGAGATCAACCACAAAACCAGATGGAGAAAGTAGCAATACCGGACCAGCGGCGCACGCGCAAGAAGACCATGCCGGCGGCGTCCGTGGACCGGTCGTCGCTGCCCCCCGACCTCGTCAGCTGCGTTGGGGAAATCTTCCTTGTTGATGTATAAATGTATTGCCTAGTATCTTTCATCAGATCGATTTTTTGGTTGCATTGGTTAAAGCATGCACTTCTACATGGTATCAGAGCCAAGAGGTCTTGAGTTCAAGACCCGGCTGGCGCAATTAAATTGTAGCCCACTTTTGGTCCACGTTGCATTGGCTAGAGCATGCACTTCTACATTCCTCTCTGCCGGTGACGTGGACTCCTACATGTGCTTCCGTGCCGCGTGTGGCAGCTGGCGTGCCGCCACCGATGATCCGAACGGCCTAAGCCGCCGCTTCCGTCCCCATAGATGGGTTATGCTCGACGATCTCTCCCGCCATGTCGACTCCTGCCTCTTTCTTAACCTCGACACCGGGCGCTTCCTATGGAAGAACGTGCCCCTCCTCAACAATGGTGCGTCCACCTATGTAGGCGCGGCAGACGGTCTTATCCTCTTGGAAGTGGACACTGGGTATGGCTACGACATGTGTATCCTCAACCCCTTCACGGGTTCGATGCTCCGCTTCCGTTCAGGCCTTTCGTCCCGTCGCCTATGCTCCCGCATCGCTGTGACCGCCGACGCGATGGCGCCACTCATCTTTCTCTTTCTTGACTGTTTAAGCGGAGTGTGCTATGATCCGAGTAACCCTCTCCCCCGGAGGTTTAGTGCCGAATCCAATCTGGTCAACATGCTCATTAACGTGTCGTCCTTCCAAGGCCACGCATATATCGCCGATGTCGGTGGGTCAGTTAAGGTCGTGGATTGCCCGAAGGGGCATACGAACCCTGAGATCACTACCATCATCAAGCACAATAGGATAACAGAGCGAAGCTTTCTCGTGGATAACGCCGGGGAGCTACTGCTTGTAGGCCAGCTATCATCGATACCAAGCCACCCACGGTACTCGCCGTTTGTAAGGCGCATGCACGTCTTCAGGGTTGACCTCGAGAGGAAAGCCTTGGAGTCGATCAAGAGCATCGGCAACCATGCTATATTCCTTGGTCTCGAGCACTGTCTCTCCATCGACACTAACCATCTTCCTGCCATCGAAGCTAACTGCATCTACTACTACAATGTCAAGGAAAAAGACATTCAGATGTATTTGTACCACCTTGAGGACGGCAGCCGGGAGTTGCTCACATCTCCCCCTCTACACGGTCCCTCGAGCCTTGCGCAGATTATCCTTGAATACTGCAGGGGGAAATCATAAATTATGAGGGCAAGTATAATAAGATGATGTAAGCGGGCCGTAAGGATTTAAATATTGTATTATTGTTGAGTTGGAAGTAAGAGAAGAGGAGAGAGAAGGGAAGCAGGCTGTAGATACAGCCGGCTGTAGCACGAGCTCCAAGAATTTTTGTGAGAGTGAAAGGTGGGTCATATGTTGACAAAGTAGTACTTTCTTATAGCCAACTATTATACGTGTTTAACTATTACATTGTCTATAAATGACATGGCAATATGTTATAGCAAGCAGCTGGCTATATTATTAACCATGCTCTGAGTGGCCTTGTCTTAAAAGACACAAAATGGTGACTTAGGTGACTATAAAAGATTAAGTGAGATTATAGTTTGCTAACGGACTTGTGCAATATTTGGACTAGCATCTCATGTCAATGTTCGATTCAGATTTAGTGTTTTACCACCGCTTGGAATAAGTGGATAGCTATCTCAAAACAATCAACAACTAAAAAAAAGATTTAGTGTTTTACCTTCAATTCCTATACAATTTTTTGTTGCCTTCAAACCTAATAAGGCCGAGTAATTTTTTTTCTCACTTTCTATATGTAATGCACCATGTACAATGTTTTTTTTTAAACTGCACCATGTACAATGTTATTGTGTATTTTAACTATTGTTATCGGCTGTTATATGGTGCTCTTTTTCTTGCTAGTTGACAAAGATTTTGTCATGCCGAGACTTGTTTCTTTTTTTTGGAAAACTTTTGATTTAATCATCTTCAATCATGAATCATGGCAGTACAGCGAACACCAGAAATAATAAAAATTACATGCAGATTTGTAAACCATCTAGCGACGACTACAAGCACTGAAGTGAGCCGAAGGCGCGCCACCATCATCGCCCTTCCCTTGCCGGAGCCAGAAGCTTAGATTGAAAGGATCCAACATGAAGGCACAGGAACAAAGACCGCATCCGAGAAGATCCACCAAAGACAACCACCAACCGAACCCCGCGAGATCCGTTGAGGACACATCCACATGCCTTCCAACGATGCTAGACGCATCACCGGGACGGGGGCTAGGCGGGAAGAACCTTATTCCATCTTCAAGAAGCTGCTACCCTAACAAAAGTCGAAGAAACAGCTAAAAACTGAGCCCTCCCGCCGACAAAGGCCGGTATCCACCGTGCACCCATGGCCCTAAGGCAACAGAAGAAGACGTGGCAGATCGGCGGCGCCACCGACAGGAGACAAAAACCCTAGCCATCTTTCCTCAGGAGGAGAGACAAAGGGAGGAGAGATGCACGGAGGCTATTCCAAGTGAATATGCCGAGACTTGTTTCAACATCAGCAAATAATTGCATATATATTATGGAGAAATTGCCCCCATCATTTCGATATATAATATTGCATCGAACAATGTCCATGCGTTGCAACGGGATATAAATATTCTACTACGTTAGCTTGTGATTTACCTGTACATAATAATGCGATTTGTGTAAATAAATGTTCATCAAATTCTGCTCGTGAATTACCATATATTTTGATCAGAAGTTTGGTAAGTAAATTAAAGTGGAATTGCTTCAGAAGGTAAGTAAATTCAGTTGATGAATTATCATACAGAAAAGGTTGAAGGAAGATATGGTGGGAAGAGAGCTGAAATGGGAACCTTATGTTCTTTTTAAGTATATAGTAGAGATTAGAGCGTTGCTCATATGGAACCAGCCCACCGGTGTTCAAGTTCTAGACTCAGTGCTGGTACTCGTAATTTTCATGTATTTATTTCAGAGTTTCTGGCGATATTCGTTTAGTGGAAGGAGACATTCCCGCCGACTACAAAGATACCTGCGGTGGCACGCTCCATCAATCTCTTAAGATGTTGTGCCGACTCAATATCTCAGGTACTCCTAGGGGTAGGATGTGCGCGCATGGGTTCTTAAGGTGAGTGTATGTGTGTGTATGCAGACATATGAGTTTGTACTGCGTTAAGAAAAATTATGTTCAAAAATATATCTCGAGCTAAAAATGTGTACAAACGCGACTCCTCCATGAAATTGCATTTCACATATTGTCGTGAAGATTGAAGGTAGATCCAAACGAACTTTTTTGTAACACGATAGACATGCAAGCGTTCATACATGCATATACACTCATCTTACGAACGTGCGCACGCACACCCTATCCTTATGAGCACTTCTGGGAGATGAAGCCGGCACACTATCTTGATATTGATGAAATCACCACAGACGCCTTTGTAGTCGACAGGAACGTCTCCTCCCACTAAATGCACATCACCGGAAAGTCTGAAATAAATCCAATAATAATGCGAGCACTAGTGTCAATTCTAGAACTTGAGCCTGGTGGGATAGGGACAACACTGTCATACTAACCATCCAACCGCATGTTAGTTCCCAACCAAACATATTAACTAAACGATCCGAACAAGTTGGTACACATCTGAATTCTCTCCTCGGCTCCAGCGAAAATTTGATGCGTTAATCGCTCCATCCGCGATCGCCTCTCCCACAACGGGGGATCTCGAATACCCGCACCAGCCCTCACCAAACCACCACCGGTGGACTGGTCGCCCCTGTCCCCCAACCTCATTGTTGGGGAATGTTGCATGCAAAACATAAAATTTTCTATGCACACGTAAGATCTATCCATGGAGATGCATAGCTACGAGAGGGGGAGAGCACCTTCATACCCTTGAAGATCGCTAAGCGGAAGCGTTTATCAACGCGGTTGATGTGGTCGTACACCTTCACGATCCGTCCCGATCAAGTACCGAACGTACGGCACCTCCGCGTTCAGCACACGTTCAGCTCGCCTTCTAGATCCAGCAAGAGAGGCAAAGTAGTAGATGAGTTCCGGCAGCACGACGGTATGGTGACGGTGTTGGTGAAGAACAATCTCCGTAAGGCTTCGCCAAGCACAACGGAAACTATAACGGACGATATACTAGAGGGGACGGGGTTGCCGGCACACGGCTTGGTGAATCTTGATGTGTATTGGGTGCTAGCCCTGCCCCTCTATTTATATGTTGAGCCCTGGGGTCAAAACTTGGAGTAAAAGCCTCCTCAAAGTCGGTTTTGCCCGAAAGGCAAGAGTCCTTCTCGGACTCCAGGACCAGACGCCAGGGTCCCTGGCGTCTGGCCCCTGGCCTCCGCAAAACTTCCTTTTGCACTTTCCAAAAACCTCGTGGGCTTTACCCCTTGGCCCAAATAAAATGTTCTGGCACCAGAACATTTCGGGAAACATCCGAAACCCCCGATGAATTCCGGAACCCTTCCGAAGACCAAACACTATTATCCCATATATTAGTATTTACCTCCGGAGCTCCTCGCAATGTCCGTGATCTCATCCAGGACTCCGAACAACATTTGGTCACCAACATACATAACTCATATAATACTATATCGTCAACGAACGTTAAGCGTGTGGACCCAACGGGTTCGAGAATGATGTATTCATGATCGAGACGCCTCTCCGGTCAATAACCAATAGCGGGACCTGGATGCCCATATTGGTTCCTACAAATTCTACGAAGATCTTTATCGGTCGAACCTTTATGACAAAATACATAATTACCTTTGTCTGTCGGTATGTTACTTGCCCAAGATTCGATCGTCGGTATCTTCATACCTAGTTCAATCTCGTTACTGGCAAGTCTCTTTACTCGTTACGTAATACATCATCCTGTAACTAACTCCTTAGTCACTTTGCTTGCAAGGCTTCTTATGAAGTGTATTACCGAGAGGGCCCAGAGATACCTCTCCGATACACGGAGTGACAAATCCTAATCTCGATCTATGCCAACTCAACAAACACCTTCGGAGATAACTGTAGATCATCTTTATGATCACCCAGTTACGTTGTGACGTTTGCTAGCACACAAGGTATTCCTCCGGTATCCGGGAGTTGCATAATCTCATAGTCGTAGGAATATGTATTTGACATTAAGAAAGCAATAGCAATAAACTGAACGATCATATGCTAAGCTAATGGATGGGTCTTGTCCATCACATCATTCTCCTAATGATGTGATCCCGTTATCAAATGACAACACATGTCTATGGTTAGGAAACCTTAACCATCTTTGATCAACGAGCTAGTCTAGTAGAGGCTTACTAGGGACACGGTATTTGTTTATGTATTCACACATTGTCGGGACCACGATCCTAAGTCACAACGATCTAGCATGTAACACATCATATCACTTTGCGGCCTCACACACGGAATCCCCACGGCTGTAGCCTTACCTAGGCCGGGACCATTTGCGCCTTTTGGCTCACGTATATGATAGTGTCGCTAGCATCCATATGACAGAGAACCCGGGCCGACATGACTAGTCGTAAACCCAAGGTGGCACAAACTTACAGGGACAAGCATACATGACCCAACAATGCACGTGTCGGTCTGCAGCGAATGCAACCGGGCTGTAGCAAGCTATCAGGACTCCGGTAGACACCGCGTGACAGTTCCCAGAAGGCACAAACACAGGAGCAAAGAAGGACACATGCCGGTCAATCCATGTGTTCCGGAGCAGTAGCAAGCTACCATGGCTCAGTGGAAGCAATAGGAGGCATTTACCCATAAGGAAGGCTACCAAGAATAAACAACTAGGTGTCGGATCCCACACATACCAAGCATTTCAATAACATACACACAATATGCTCGATATGTGTAAATACAACATGGCATCACAACAAAAATCTACGACTCAAAGTATTTATTCAATAGGCTCCGAGGAGCCAGATATTAGGAACATGGGTCTCATGACCCAACATACAAGTCGTACAAGCAATGAGCGGAAGCATAAACATGTCTGAGTACAGACATCTGAAGAGAAGAAGGCTAGAAAGCCTGACTATCTACAAGACCCTCCATAGGAACCAGGCCACTGTCTGGGATTCCCAAACTAATGTCGAAGCTGTTGAAGATATGCCCTAGAAGCAATCATGTATGATGATATTTCCTTTGTGTTTATGAATAAAGATAGTCCTTGGACATTATCAATGATGTGTATCAGCAAGTACGTGACTTGTTTGTGGGACTATGCATTGTATGATGACTGTCCTAAAAGGTCCCTAGTCGAAAGGGCTGTGTGGACGCGCAGCTGACTAGACTAGCATCTGACATGGTCGATGGCTTGGTCTCACTAACCATGGAGCATTGGATGCTAACCGGATAATATGGACTCAGAAGGGTCTGGTCAGATTCGACATAGTCGGATCCGAGTTGAGATAAGGTCCGAGTCGGACAGACCCAACTATGAGACGCAGCGATATGTCATCTGTGAGTCTCTAGTACAACATACGTTCTATGTCCTAAGACCTGAGCTGGCGCATGTACTCGGGATGGTGACAGACCTGCTTTGGGCCGACCAAACGCTACTCCGTGACTGGGTAGTTACAAAGGTAGGTTTCGGGCTTGTCCAGACCCATGCTGCGAGACATGGTCGAGCAAGATGGGATTTGCCCCTCCGATCAGGAGAGATATACTCTTGGCCCCTCGTGTGATCCGACCAGGATAAGCATGGCCATGCGACAGGGATTATGAGATAATCTGGTTAGTGGTCGGCATCACTGGAACGAGAAAGAGGTCGGGCTAGCACAGGGATGGCTAACTCGTCTTGAGCCTGACAACATATATCGCGTGGCAAAGGGAATAGAAGTGTGACATGTTGTACAGGTTCGCCTAACCAACTTCATCGGACACTTGGAGTCGGCATGCTTTGCTAGAGGCCGCTGCCAACTAGCCGAGTCAGATGTGATCTGACTCGCGACCAAGTGAACGAGAACCTAAGGGGTCGTGCGTTTAAGGAAAGGAACGTACGGGGTCGGATCCGAGGACACTGATCGGATGTGATCCGAGCTGGACTTGGGTCATGGCCAGTAGACTTGTGGGCTTTAGGATTTGTGCGAGGCCCAAGTGTTGATCCCGCGACGGACGCCTATATAAAGTGGGGGTGCGGCACACTCATGCGGTTGATTGCTTCGGCGCTGTCACTAGGGTTTGCATGTGTTGCGAATAGCCACCTCCACTCGCCGCCGACTGTGTGATCGGACCTAGCAGTCCGCCGCACGGTGTTCCTCCTGCTCGCGCGGATACCATTAGAGGCGGTGCACCTGCGCCGCTCCGGCAAACTTGTACGCGGGATCCACTTCGGCTGTTCGAGGGAGATCGGATGAGGAGGAGACGACTCTGGACGCGCTGCGCCAACTCTACTTCTGCTGCACGGCACTACGCGTCTAGTGGTAAAGATCTGTGATCCATCTCCTGTAGCATGTTCTTGGTTGTTCTACGCGTAGGAAAATTTTAATTTGTAGTTGACGCACCCTACCGTAGATACCTATAGTGGTATCAGAGCCTCTGCTATAGGATTTGGATTCGGATCGTATGCATATTAGATATGTGGAGGCGGCAGATGAGGTCTATTGTTGTTTATGAGATCGGCTATGTGCACGATTGATGAGATCAACTGCACATGGGGATCGATGAGGCTATGTTTTTTGATGATCGGGATCGCTGAGGTCGTGACACAACCTACCCCTACCGATCGGTATCCAACATCGGGGTTAAAAGTGAAACGTAAATCCGAATCGGATTCGCGATGATCGATAAGATCGGTCAGATCGGAAAATTTGGCGTGATCGGTGTTCAGATGTGATCTGTGATTTCCGAAAACGCTGCCCCTTCAAACCCCGCCCGCTAACCGGCTAGCGGGACTGCCGTGTGTGTAGCGCCTTGTATTTCGTACACAATCACTCAAACCGGTAGAATGCGATTCTATGCATAACTTTATTTTGCAGGGTTTGATGTGAATAGTATGGCTCATGTGTATGTGATGAATGTGTGTAATTTATACATGGCCTGCGCGTCATGTTTGTCAGCCGACAGGAGCCAAAGTGCTGTCATTATAATGTATAACGACCTGCGTGTCGACTTGTGACTCTATGTAAAATTCATTACTAGCTGTAATAGTTGGATAGTAGAGATCAGGTTGGTGGCTTGGCGTCCCGGCGTGACAAACAAGATGGAGTTCCTAGATGGTCATCGGAGTCGGATCCGACCTGGAAGAACATCCATGAAGGAGCCATACTATTTCACAATATATGTTTATTTGTGATTGTTATACTTCTTTATTTCTATGCATGTTAAAATGGTAGAAAGATCCCTCGTTAATATCAAGAGAATTGCCATCCCCGATGTTGCACCTTCACACATCAAGTACGTCTAGTAGTGGGCTCATAAAATTGGGGTGCTGCTAGGTGTCCTTGAACTGAAGGGTTCGTGTCGGACACGGACATGCACTGCATCTGGTTTACTTGATAAGACTATCAAAACGGTTCTAGACCTTGTGGCAAAGAAGGTTGGGAGCCGGGGTATGAGATACCTTTCCGACCGATAGGAGTCGTATAGAGATACGATTAGCAAAGAGTTACTTACCGGATAGTCATGTTGGCTAGCAGTGATGCTAAAGCTCACTAGTCGCATGCGCTAGTCGGATCCTGAATCACTGAGAGTTTGCGGAGGGATGCTGACTTCAGTGGGAGTATTTCTGTTTAGGCTTGAATTACTCTACATAAACACATTGCTTAGTGATTGCATATTTTTCTGTTGTAGATCAATGGCACCACCTGCTCAACCCAACTTTGCATTGAAATCAATTCTGGAAAAGGATAAACTGAATGGAACAAACTTTACCACCTGGTATAGAAATTTGAGAATTGTTCTCAAGCATTATAAAAAGGAACATGTTCTAGAGGATCCACTTCCAGAGGAACCTGCCGATAATGCTAATGCCACAACCAGGAATACCTACCAGAAATTCGTCGATGAATCAAACGAGATCAGCTGCCTCATGCTGGCTTGTATGGAGCCTGATTTGCAACAGCATTTCGAAGATGTTGGGGCTTTCGATATGATCGAAAGTCTCAATAGCATGTTTCAGGTGTAGGCTAGGACCGAAAGGTTCAATGTCTGGCGACCCTTGATGGATTGTAAGCTGAAGGAAGGTGATCCACTGAGCCTGGATGTGATCAAGATGATAGGATACGTGCAAGCTTTGGATCGGTTGGGCTTCCCGCTCTTGGATCAGGTGGCTAATGATGCAGTTCTGGGTTCTCTTCCGCCTAGCTATGGGACGTTCATCTCGAACTATCATATGCACGACATGAATAAGAAGCTCACTGAATTGCATGGGATGCTCAAGGTGGCAGAGCAGGATATTAAGAAAGGCATGCATCAAGTGTTGATGGTGCAGAAATCGGCTAAGTTCAAGAAGAGTTGGTCCAAGAAGAAGGCTAAGGCAAAGGGCACAGAGATGGTAACCTCCGCCGCTGCGCCCAAGTCAGGACCGGACTCGAAGACCATTTGCTATCATTGCAAGGAGACCGGTCACTGGAAGAGGAACTGTAGCAAGTGGCTTGCAGAGCATGGCAAGAAGGCCGGAAATGCTTCTTTAGGCAAAGGTACACTTGTTGCATATGTTATAGACATTTACCTTGCTGACGTACCTAGTAGCTCTTGCGTATTTGATACCGGATCGGTTGTTCATATTTGCAACTTGATGCAGGGGCTGGTAAGAACTAGGCGTGTGGCACAAGGGGAGATTGCCATCAGGGTCGGCAACAAAGCAAGAGTTGCTGCGTTGGAGGTCGGCACGATGCAGCTCCAGCTTCCTTCTGGATTTATTTTGGAATTGAATAATTGTTATTACATTCCTGCACTTAGTCAGAACATTATTTCTGCCTCATGCTTGATGAGTCAGGCTTATGAATTCAATTTAAAGGACAATGGTTGTTCATTTTATTTGAATGGTATGTTCCACGGCTATGCACCCATTGTTGATGGGCTTTTTATATTGAATCTAGAAACGGAACCGGTCTATAATGTGAATGTCAAGAGGCATAAGCCTAATGAGACAAATCCGACATACTTCTAACATTGCCGGCTTGGACACATTAGTCTGAAATGCATGAAGAAGCTCCATGATGATGGGCTCCTAACTTCGTCCGACTTCGGGTCATTCGAGACATGCGAATCATGCTTGCTCGGCAAGATGACTAAGTCTCCTTTTGCAAAGAGTTGCGAGAGGGCATCCGAGCTGTTGGAGCTTATACACAGTGATGTGTGTGGTCCAATGAGCATAACTGCTAGAGGTGGCTATCAGTACTTCGTGACTTTTACCGACGACTTGAGTAGATATGGATATATCTATTTGATGAGGCACAAGTCAGAAACTTTTGAAAAGTTCAAAGAGTTTCAAAATGAAGTTGAGAATCATCTTGGCAAGACTATAAAGCTTCTACGATCTGATCATGGGGGTGAGTACATGAGCCAGGAGTTTGATGATCATCTGAAAAGCCGAGGTATAGTACCTCAGCTCACACCTCCGGGTACGCCACAGAGAAACGGCGTGTCGGAACGGAGGAATCGTACCTTCTTAGACATGGTTCGATCCATGATGAGCAAATCAGATTTACCCTTGTCATTCTGGGGATAAGCTCTAGAAACTGCAGCTTTCACACTTAACAGGGTACCGTCAAAATCCGTAGACAAGACACCGCATGAGATGTGGACCGGGAAGAGTCCCAGTTTGTCATTTCTAAAGATTTGGGGTTGTGAAGATTTTGTCAAGCGACTTATGTCAGACAAGCTTACACCCAAGTCAGATAAATGCATATTCGTGGGATATCCGAGGGAAACCTTGGGATATAGCTTCTACAACCGGGAAGAGAACAAAGTGTTTGTTGCTCGGAATGGGGTTTTCCTTGAGAAAGAGTTTCTCAGTCGGGAGGCCAGTGGGAGGACGGTCCGACTCGAAGAAATTCGAGGACCACTCGGGGACGGCTCGGCTGGTGATGAGATCATACCGGAGTCAGTCAGGGAACCCGTGGTGGAAGTGGCACCTGAACCACGGAGGTCGGAAAGATTGCGCAGAGTGCGTGATGTATTGTTGCTAGAAAGCGACGAGCCAGCCACGTATGCGGAAGCGATGGTGAGCCCAGATTCCGAGGCATGGCTGGAGGCCATGAGATCCGAGTTAAAGTCCATGGATGAGAATCAAGTCTGGGACTTGGTTGATCCGCCGCCTGGTGTAACAGCCATTGGTTGCAAATGGGTCTTTAAGAAGAAAACCGATGTGGATGGAAATGTTCAGATCCACAAAGCTCGGCTTGTCACTAAAGGTTATGGACAAGTTCAAAGAATTAACTACGACGAGACTTACTCGTTGGTAGCAATGTTGAAATCGGTGAGGATCATACTAGCTATAGTTGCATATTTCGATTACGAGATATGGCAGATGGATGTCAAAACGGCTTTCCTTCACGGAAATTTAACCGAGGACATGTATATGGTACAACCCGAGGGTTTTGTCGATCCGACTAGCACTGGTAAGGTATGCAAAGCTCAAGAGATCCATTTATGGGTTGAGGCAAGCATCTCGGAGTTGGAACATTCATTTTGATGAGGTCGTAACTGGTCTCGGTTTCATCAAAAGCGAAGAGGACGCTTGTTTATACAAGTGGTTAAGTGGGAGCTCGATAGTGTTTTTGAT
Organism: Thinopyrum elongatum; assembly: GCA_011799875.1. Classification (NCBI taxonomy): domain Eukaryota; kingdom Viridiplantae; phylum Streptophyta; class Magnoliopsida; order Poales; family Poaceae; genus Thinopyrum; species Thinopyrum elongatum. Next base: position 445,244,976 of record CM022301.1, on the reverse strand, counting down.
CTTGTATGTGGATGACATACTAATGATCGGGAATGATGTTTTGATGCTGAACTCAGTCAAGGAATCATTGAATGGCAAGTTTTCAATGAAGGACCATGGTGAGGCAGTTTACATTTTAGGCATCAAGATCTATAGAGATAGATCGAGGAGGCTGCTCGGCTTAAGCCAGAGCACATACATAGATAAAGTGTTGAAGCGATTCAACATGAGTGAGGCGAAGAAAGGGTTCTTGCCACTCTCACATGGTATAAGGCTAAGCGAGACTCAGAGTCCTTCGCCATCTGATGAGCGAAGCAGGATGAGTAGGATTCCGTATGCCTCAGCAATCAGATCCATCATGTATGCCATGATATGTACAAGACCTGATGTTGCTTTTGCAATAAGCCTAACAAACAGATACCAGGCCAACCCAGGTGAGTCACTGGGCAACGGTAAAGACTATTTTGAAGTACCTGAAAAGGACTAAAGAGATGTTCCTAGTTTATGGAGGTGAGGAAGAGCTCATCGTAAGGGGTTACGCCGACGCTAGTTTCCAAACCGACAGAGATTATTGTCGATCACAGTCCGGATTTGTGTACGTCATGAATGGAGGAGCAGTGAGCTGGATGAGTTCCAAGCAAGATACGGTGGCCGGTTCTACCACAGAAGCTGAATACATTGCGGCTTGTGAAGCTGGAAAGGAAGGTGTTTGGATCCGGAACATTCTGGATGATCTTGGTATTTTCCCAGCCTCGGTAAAACCGTTGGACCTTTATTGTGATAATTCTGGTGCCATCGCACAAGCCAAGGAGCCGAGGAATCACCACAAGACCAGACACATAGATCAGAAATATCACCTGATACGAAAGATCGTAAAGAGTGGTGATGTAGAGTTATGCAAAATTCACACGGATGCAAATGTTGCGGATCCGTTGACTAAGCCGCTTCCACAACCCAAGCCTGAGGGGCACGTTAGAGCTATGGGCATATGATGTCTATTTGATTGTCTCTAGTGCAAGTGGGAGACTGTTGGACATATGCCCTAGAAGCAATCATGTATGATGGTATTTCCTATGTGTTTATGAACAAAGATAGTCTTTGGACATTATCAATGATGTGTATCAGCAAGTATGTGACTTGTTTATGGGACTATGCATTGTATGATGACTGTCCTAAAAGGTCCCTAGTCGAAAGGGCTGTGTGGACGCATAGCCGACTAGACTAGCATATGACACGGTCGATGGCTTGGTCTCACTAACCATGGAGCTTTGGATTCTAACCGGATAATATGGACTCGGAAGGGTCTGGTCAGATTCGACATAGTCGGATCCGAGTTGAGATAAGGTCCGAGTCGGACAGACCCAACTATGAGACGCAGCGATATGTTAACTGTGAGTCTCTAGTACAACATACGTTTGTCCTAAGACCTGAGCTGGCGCATGTACTCGGGACGGTGACAGACCTGCTTTGGGCCGACCAAACGCTACTCCGTGACTGGGTAGTTACAAACGTAGGTTTCGGGCTTGTCCAGACCCATGCTGCAAGACATGGTCGAGCAAGATGGGATTTGCCCCTCCGATCAGGAGAGATATACTCTGGGCCCCTCGTGTGATCCGAACAGGATAAGCATGTCCATGCGACAGGGATTATGAGATAATATAGTTAGTGGTCGGCATCATTGGAACGAGAAAGAGGTCGGGCTAGCACAAGGATGACTGACTCGCCTTGAGCCCGACAACATATATCGTGTGGCAAAGGGAACAGAAGTGTGACATGTTGTACAGGTTCGCCTAACCAGCTTCATCGGACACTTGGAGTCGGCATGCTTTGCTAGAGGCCGCTGCCGACTAGCCAAGTTGGATGTGATCTGTCTCGCGATCAACTGAACGAGAACCTAAGGGGTCGCGCGCTTAAGGGAAGGAACCTACGAGGTCGGATCCGAGGACACTGATCGGATGTGATCCGAGCTGGACTTGGATCATGGCCGAGTAGACTTGTGGGCTTCAGGATTCGTGCGAGGCCCAAGTGTTGAGCCCGCGACGGATGCCTATATAAAGTAGGGGTGCGGCACACTCATGCGGTTGATCGCTTCGGCGCTGTCACTAGGGTTTGCATGTGTTGCGAATAGCCACCTCCACTCGCCGCCGACTGTGTGATTGGACCTAGCAGTCCGCCGCACGGTGTTCCTCCTGCACACACGGATACCGTTAGAGGCGGTGCACCTGCGCCGCTCCGGCGAACTTGTACGCGGAATCCACTCCGGCTATTCGAGGGAGATCGGACGAGGAGGAGACGACTCTGGACGAGCTGCCCCAACTCTACTTCCGCTGCACGACACTGCGCATCTAGTGGTAAAGATCTATGATCCATCTCCCGTAGCATGTTCTTGGTTGTTCTGCGCATAGAAATTTTTTAATTTGAAGTTGACGCACCCTACCGTAGATACCAACAGAAGCCCACGTGGAACTACTAGTGAGACTGAAGTCTCCTCTGCAAAACATAAATTAAGCAAACATGAGTACAAATGTACTCAGCAAGACTTACATCAGAACTAACTACATATGCATCAGTATCAACAAAGGGGTAGTGGAGTTTAACAGCAGCAAGCCAACTTTGACTCGGTGGTTATCCTGTACTACGAGTATTTTCTTTGAGGTGGCGCACACGAGTCCACATATTCACCAAATCAATACACCACAATGGATCTGCTCCCGTCTCCCTACGAGAAGGCCAACCATAGCACTCACGCTTACCTTGCGCATTTTAGAGTATCCATTTAACTTTTCTATGAACAATGTAAGTGTTCCAAGTAGTCCATATCCGAGGGCGCGGCTATTCGAATAGATCATATTACCCTGCAGGGGTGTACTTCTTCACACACGCTCTTGCCACTTACCGCCATGTACACGTCATGTATCTCGGCAACCTTCAAGCGGAAGCCTGGCGAGGGTGTCGGCCACGACCTGACTGACCACACAAGACTCTAGTCCAGGTTTATTGCCTATCTGAGGCTGAACCAGCAAAGGAAGTCCGACTGAAATTTCCATCATAGCCCCAAACTATGTGAGCAGGGTTCCCAAGCCCACCATCCGGATGCCACTTGGTACACCGTGCCACTGTGCCTAGTCTGTCCCAAGCCCACCTGTACCGGGTGCCACTTGGTAGACTACTAACACAACCTACAAACACCAGAAACTAGTTGCAACTCCTGGACAGAGATCGAGGCGATTAATAAGCCGAGAGGGGTCGAGTTACCGGAACCCAATGTGTGGAAGTAACTGTCTTGGATCACAAACACAGAACTCAGTTCCTGAGGACGGTTTCAATGAGACAATCCACCATGTACTCCTACATGGCCTCTCATTGCTACCTTTACCAAATCGTGTTCACACACTTAGCTCTCAACAGTAGGACATGCTCATCACCATTCCAATCCATCCCAGATGAATCAGACCTGACACAACTCTAAGCATAGCAGGCATAACAAACTCGCATGAATGAGTAGGCACATCATGGCACAAATAACTCCTACTCATGCTAGTGGGTTTCAACTATTTACTGTGGCAAAGACAGGTCATGCAGAGGAATGGGTTCAACTACCGCAACGTGTAACAGTTGAATCATTGTTGTCCTAATGCAGTAAAAGAGAGCAGGAGCGAGAGAGTGGGATTGTATCGGAGTGATCAAGGGGGGGTTGCTTGCCTGGCACTTCTAAAGATGATATAGCTCTTCATCGGTGTCATCGATCATCGTCGGAACAACGTCTACTGAGAGGGGACAAACACCGACAAACAAGAGGGAACACAATCAATGCAATGCAACAATATGATGCATGGTAATGACATAGCAACATGATGTGGATTGAGCTAATGCAATTTGCTAAAGGATTAAATGAAGTTGATTTGAACCAGGGGTTCAAATTTAAACTCCATATAAGGCATTTCAAATGCCAGTTATTTGATATGTCCAATTCAGCAATTATAAGTTGTTCCAACATGCATGAGGATGGCATAAACAGATTCTTTGGATTTTTCTGATAATTTTTCATATATAAATTATTTTCATCTGAGTTATAGATTGTTTTCTATGATTTTAGAAGTTTTAAACATTTTCTAAAAATAATAAATCATTTCTGATTTATTTAAAATCCCAAAAAAGCTATTATGACGTCAGCGTTAGGTCAGCACTGCATCAGCAGTCAAATCAGACATGTGGGTCCTGCATGTCAGCGTAACAGTGGCTAAACGGGTTTAAACCCTGCGTTGACTAGGATTTGACCAGCCATGGGGGCCCGCTGTCAGTGACTGCGGTGGGTAATTACCAGTGTGGTTAGGCCCTAATGGCTTGGTTAGCCGGCGGCTTAACGACGGCGACCACACAGTGCGGCGGCGGCTCGTCAGAGTGTTGCTAGGGGCAGCGGCTGGGCACGCTGAGGGCACCAGGAGGGAGCCCTCGCTCGCCCGCATCCAGGGGTGCACGCAACTGGGCGCAGGGAGGCCGGGGTCGACGGCGGCGACCATTTGGGCGGCGGCCGGAGCTCAGCTGCACTCGGGAACGACACTTCAAGGCATGGCAGAAGCAACGGGTGGGTGCTCTGGGCCCATGGAGTTGTGCTGAGCATGGTAACGCGCTCAGCTTCGAGCCTGAGCGGCTGCGGCGGCAGCAGTGACATGGCCGGCGGGCGAAAGCTTTCAGCTCCGGCGAAGAGCACGGCTAGGGGACGCGTTCGGCAGCGAGAAGAGAGGGGAAATATGGAGGGGCTTACATAGATCATGAAGCAATGCTCGGGGTAGCCGGGGGCGTGCTGACGGTGGCGAATCGACGACGGCAATCGCCGGTGCCGAAGGTGGAAGACGAGCTCGGTGTCATCGCTTGATGGCGTTTGGTGTCGCGTGCATCAACGGAGAGGGCGATGGCGATGAGGCGGAGGTCGTGGACACGTTGGTGGGGCGAGGCGCTGGCTATGGCCACGGCAACGATGAGCGGTGGTGACGGATGCGTCCGGCTGTGGCGATGCAGAGGCGAGTGCTACTTCTTGAGCTTGCGTTGGTTTTTCCCTTGAAGAGGAAAGGGTGATGCAGCAAAGTAGAGATAAGTATTTCCCTCAGTTAAGAACCAAGGTATCAATCCAGTAGGAGATGCACGCAAGTCTCCAATCTATGCACCTGCGCAAACAATCAAACACTTGCACCCAACGCGATAAAGGGGTTGTCAATCCCTTCACGATCACTTGCAAAGGTGAGATCTGATAGAGATAGATATAAAAGCTTACTAAAACGTCGAACAAAATAAAAGTAGATAAACTGCAACAAGGTATTTTTGGGCTTTTTGGTTTATAGATCTGAAAATATATGATGGAAAATAGACCCGGGAGCCATTGGTTTCACTAGAGGCTTCTCTCTTGAAGGCAAATAATACGGTGGGTGAACAAATAACTGTCGAGCAATTGATAGAAAAGCGCAAAGTTATGATGATATCCAAGGCAATGATTATGAATATAGGCATCACGTTCGTGTCAAGTAGACCGAAACGATTCTGCATCTACTACTATTACTCCACAAATCGACCGCTATCCAGCATGCATCTAGAGTAGTAAGTTCATAAGAACGGAGTAACGCCTTAAGTAAGATGACATGATGTAGAGGGATAAACTCAAGCAATATGACGAAGACCCCATCTTTTTACCCTTGATGGCAACAATACAATACGTGCCTCGCTACCCCTACTTTGTCACTGGGTGAGGACACCGCAAGATTGAACCCAAAACTAAGCACCTCTCCCATTGCAAGAAGAACCAATCTAGTTGGCCAAACCAAACCGATAATTCGAAGAGAAATACAAAGGTATCAAATCATGCATATAAGAATTCAGAGAAGATTCAAATAATATTCATAAACTGATCATAGATCCACAATTCATCGGACCTCGACAAACACACCGCAAAAGAATATTACATCAAATAGATCTCCAAGAACAACGAGGAGAACAAGGTATTGAGAATCAAAGAGAGAGAAGAAGCCATCTAGCTACTAGCTATGGACCCATAGGTCTATGGTAAACTACTCACGCTTCATCGGAAGGGCAATAGAGTTGATGTAGAAGCCCTCCGTGATCGAATCCCCCTCCGGCAGGATGCCGGAAAAGGCCCCAAGATGGGATCTCACGGGAACAGAAGGTTACAGCGGCGGAAAAATATTTTGGTGGACGCTTCTGGTGGTTTGGGAATATTTTAGAATTTATAGGCCAAAGATTAGGGTTGGAGGACTCCCGTGGGGCCCACGAGCTAGGGGGCGCCCCCCTAGGGCGCGCCCTGAGGGCTTGTGGAGCCCTCGGGACTTTTTTGCCTTCCTCTCCAAGTCTTACGTGTGTCTTCTAGTCCAAGAAAAATCATCGCGAAAGTTTTATTCCGTTTGGACTCCGTTTAGTATTCCTTTTCTGTAAAACACAAAAACAAGGAAAAAAATAGAAAACTGGCACTGGGCTCTAGGTTAATAAGTTAGTCCCAAAAATAATATAAAATAGCATATTAATGCATATAAAACATCCAAAACAGATAATATAATAGCATGGAACAATAAAAAATTATAGATACGTTGGAGACGTATCAAGCATCCCAAGCTTAATTCCGGCTCGTCCTCGAGTAGGTAAATGATAAAAACAGAAATTTTGATGTGGAATGCTACCTAACATATTTATCCATGTAATTTTCTTTATTGTGGCATGAATATTCAGATCCATAAGATTCAAAACAAAAGTTTAATATTGACATAAAAACAATAATACTTCAAGCATACTAATAAAGCAATCATGTCTTCTCAAAATAACATGTCCAAAGAAAGTTAACCCTACAAAATCATATAGTCTGGCTATGCTCCATCTTCATCACACAAAGTATTAAATCATGCACAACCCCGATGACAAGCCAAGCAATTGTTTCATACTTTTGATGTTCTCAAACTTTTTCAACTTTCACGCAATACATGAGCGTGAGCCATGGATATAGCACTATAGGTGGAATAGAATATGGTGGTTGTGGAGAAGACAAAGAGAGGGAGACAGTCTCACGTCAACTAGGCATATCAACGGGCTATGGAGATGCCCATTAATAGATATCAATGTGAGTGAGTAGGGATTGCCATGCAACGGATGCACTAGAGCTATAAGTTTATGAAAGCTCAAAAAGAAACTAAGTGGATGTGCATCCAACTCGCTTGCTCAGGAAGACGTAGGGCAATCTGAGGAAGCCCATCATTGGAATATACAAGCCAAGTTCTATAATGAAAAATTCCCACTAGTATATGAAAGTGACAACATAGGGGACTCTCTATCATGGAGATCATGGTGCTACTTTGAAGCACAAGTGTGGTAAAAGGATAGTAGCATTGCCCCTTCTCTCTTTTCTCTCATTTTTTTTCTTTTTTTTGTTTGGGGTTCTTTTGGCCTCTTTTATTTTTTGTAAAGTCCGGAGACTCGTCCCAACTTGTGAGGGAATCATAGCTTCCATCATCCTTTCCTCACATGGGACAATGCTCTAATAATGATGATCATCACACTTTTATTTACTTACAACTCAAGAATTACAACTCGATACTTAGAACAAAAATATGACTCTATATGAATGCCTCCGGCGGTGTACCGGGATGTGCAATGATCAAGAGAGACATGTATAAAAAATATGAATGGTGGCCTTGCCACAAATACTATGTCAACTACATGATCATGCAAAGCAATATGACAATGATGAAGCGTGTCATAATAAACGGAACGGTGGAAGTTGCATGGCAATATATCTTGGAATGGCTATGGAAATGCCATAATAGGTAGGTATGGTGGCTGTTTTGAGGAAGGGTGTATGGTGGGTGTAGTGCACCAGCAAAAGTTGGCGGTACTAGAGAGGCTAGCAATGGTGGAAGGGTGAGAATGCGTATAATCCATGGACTCAACATTAGTCATAAAGAACTCACATACTTATTGCAAAAGTCTATTAGCTATCGAAACAAAGTACTACACGCATGCTCCTAGGGGGATAGATTGGTAGGAAAAGACCATCGCTCGTCCCCTACCGCCACTCATAAGGAAGACAATCAATAAATAAATCATGCTCCGACTTCATCACATAACGTTTCACCATACGTGCATGCTACGGGAATCACAAACTTTAACACAAGTATTTCTACCAATCCACAAGTACCCACTAGCATGACTCTAATATAACCATCTTTATATCTCAAAACGATCATAAGGAATCAAACTTCTCATAGTATTCAATGCTCTTTATATGAAAGTTTTTATTATATCCCTCTTGGATGCCCATCATATTAGGACTAAATTCATAATCTATGTAAATTACCATGCTGTTTACAGAGACTCTCAAAATAATATAAGTGAAGCATGAGATTTCAACAATTTCTATAAAATAAAGCCACCGCCGTGCTCTAAAAAGATATAAGTGAAGCACTAGAGCAAAATTGCCTAGCTCAAAAGATATAAGTGAAGCACATAGAGTATTATAATAAATTCATGATTCATGTGTGTCCCTCTCAAAAGGTGTGTACAGAAAGGATGATTGTGGCGAACTAAAAAGCAAAGACTCATATCATACAAGACTCTCCAAGCAAAACACATATCATGTGGTGAATAAAAATATAGCCTCAAATAAATTTACCGATAGACGAAGACGAAAGAGGGGATGCCATCCGGGGCATCCCCAAGCTTAGATGCTTGGTTGTCCTTGCATATTACCTTGGGGTGCCTTGGGAATCCCCAATCTTAGCAATCCCAAGGCACCCCAAGGTAATATTCAAGGACAACCAAGCATCTAAGCTTGGGGATGCCACTCCTTATTCCATAGTCCATCAAATCTTTACCCAAAACTTGAAAACTTCACAACACAAAACTCAACAGAAAACTCATGAGATCCGTTACTATAAGAAAATAAATCACCACTTTTTGGTACTGTTGTGAACTCATTATTTATTTATATTGTTGTAATATCTACTGTATTCCAACTTCTCCATGGTTCATACCCACCGATACTACCCATAGATTCATCAAAATAAGCAAACCAACACATAGAAAACAGAATCTGTCAAAAATAGAACAGTCTGCGAAGATCTGAATTGTTCTAAAACTTCTGTCACTCCAAAACCTCTTAAAAATTAGGACAACATAGAAATTTGTATATCAATATTGTGTAAAAAAATTAGGGTTTTTAGACGCTCAAGTGAATTTAAACAATCTTGTTACTGGACTCAAAAGTTTCTGTTTTTCAGCAAGATCAAATCAACTATCACCGTAAGCCATCCCAAAGGTCTTACTTGGCTCAAACACTAATTAAAACACCAAAACTCGATTACTACAGAGGTAATAATGTGTATTTATTGAAAAACAGACCCAAAAACAAAAAAAAAACAAAAAAATAAAATTGGCTTGCCTCCCAACAAGCGCTATTGTTTAACGCCCCTAGCTAGGCATAAAACATAGATCTAGGTATTGTCATCTTTGGTATGCAATCCATAAGTGGCTCTCATAATAGATTCATATGGCAACTTAATTTTCTTTCTTGGAAAGTGTTCCATGCCCTTCCTTAACGGAAATTGAAATCTAATGTTTCCTTCTTTCATATCAATAATTGCATCAATCGTTCTAAGGAAAGGTCTACCAAGAATAATAGGACATGTAGGATTGCAATCTATATCAATCACAATGAAATCTACGGGCACATAATTCCTATTTGGAACAATAAGAACATCATTAATTCTTCCCATAGGTTTCTTAATAGTGGAATCCGCGAGATGCAAATTTAAAGAACAATCATCAAAATCACGGAAACCTAGCACATCACATAAAGTTTTTGGAATCCTGGAAACGCTAGCACCGAAATCACACAAAGCATGGCACTCATAATCTTTAATCTTAATCTTAATAGTAGGTTCCCACTCATCATAAAGCTTTCTAGGGATAGAAACTTCCAACTCAAGTTTTTCTTCAAAATATTTCATCATAGCATCAACAATATGTTTAGTAAAAGCTTTATTTTGATTATAAGCATGAGGATAATTCAACATGGATTGCAACAAGGAAATACAATCTATCAAAGAAAAATTATCATAATTAAAATCCTTGAAATCCAAAAGAGTGGGTTCATCACTACTTAAAGTTTTGACCTATCCAATCCCACTTTTATCAATTTTTGCATTAAGATCTAAAAACTCTGAATCATTGGGACGCCTTCTAGCTAAAGTTGTCTCATCTCCAGTCCCATCTTTATCAAGATTTATATTAGAAAACAAAGATTCAATAGGAGTCACACCAATCACTTTAAGATCTTCATCATTATTATCACACGAAATCGAAGAACACGCTTTAACAAACCAATCTCGCTTAGCACGCATCTTAGTGGTTCTTTCTTTGCACTCATCAATAGAAATTTTAATAGCTTTAAGAGATTCATTAATATCATGCTTGGGTGGCATAGATCTAATTTTTAAAGAATCAATCTCAAGAGAAAATCTATCAACGTTCCTAGCCAAATCATCAATCTTGAGCAATTTTTCTTCAACCATAGCATTGAAAACTTTTTGCGAATTAATAAATTCTTTAATATTGTTCTCAAGATCAGAGGGCTTCTTATTATAATTTCCATAAGAATTGTTGTAGTAATTACCATAATTATTAGAGGAATTACTAGGAAACGGCCTAGGGTTGAAATTTCCTCTATACGCGTTATTACCAAAATTGTTTCTACCAACAAAATGCACATCCATAGATTCATTATTGTTCTCAATCAAAGTAGACAAAGGCATATTATTAGGATCAATAGGACCACTCCTACTAGCAAATAATTTCATAAGTTCATCCATCTTTCCACTCAAAGTATTAATTTCTTCAATCGCACGCACTTTTTTACTAGTAGAAGATCTTTCGGTATACCATTGAGAGTAATTAGCCATAATATTATTTAGGAGTTTAGTAGCTTCTCCTAATGTGATTTCCATAAAAGTACCTCCCGCGGCCGAATCTAAAAGTTTTCTAGATGCAAAATTCAATCCGGCATAAAAAATTTGTATGATCATCCATAAACTTAAACCATGAGTAGGGCAATTTCATATCATGAATTTCATCCTCTCCCAAGATTGTGCAACATGTTCATGATCAAGTTGCTTAAAATTCATTATGTCGTTCCTAAGGGAGATGATCTTAGCAGGAGGAAAATACTTGGAAATAAAAGCATCTTTACACTTATTCCATGAATCAATACTATTTTTAGGCAAAGATGAAAACCAAGTTTTAGCACGATCTCGTAGTGAGAACGGAAATAGCTTCAATTTAACAATATCATTATCCACATCTTTCTTCTTTTGCATATCACACAACTCACAACTCAACGAAAGTATTTAGATGGGATGTGGCATCTTCACTAGGAAGGCCAGAAAATTGATCTTTCATAACAAGATTCAGCAAAGTGGCATTAATTTCATAAGATTCCGCACTAGTGGCGGGAGCAATCGGACTACTAATAAAATCATTATTATAAGTATTGGAAAAGTCACACAACTTGGTATTTTCTTGAGACATCGTGACAAAGCAAGCAATCTAGCACACGAGCAAACAAAAAGCAAACGAAAAGACGAACGGAAGAAGGGCGAATAAAAAGGCAAATCTTTTTGTGTTTTTCTGAAATAGTTTTAGAAGTGGGGGAGAGGAAAACGAGAGGAAAATGGCAAATAATGTAATGCAAGAGATGAGAGTTTATGGTGGGTACTTGGTAGGCTTGATGTAGATCTCCCCGACAACGACGCCAGAAATTCTTCCTGCTACTTCCTGAGCTTGCGTTTGTTTTTCCCTTGAAGACGAAAGGGTGATGCAGCAAAGTAGAGATAAGTATTTCCCTCAGTTAAGAACCAAGGTATCAATCCAGTAGGAGATACACGCAAGTCTCCAATCTACGCACCTGCACAAACAATCAAACACTTGCACCCAACGCGATAAAGGGGTTGTCAATCCCTTCATGGTAACTTGCAAAGGTGAGATCTGATAGAGATAGATATAAAAGCTTACTAAAATGTCAAACAAAATAAAAGTAAATAAATTGCAGCAAGGTATTTTTGGGTTTTTTGGTTTATAGATCTGAAAATATATGATGGAAAATAGACCCGGGGGCCATAGGTTTCACTAGAGGCTTCTCTCTTGAAGGCAAATAATACGGTGGGTGAACAAATTACTGTCGAGCAATTGATAGAAAAGCGCAAAGTTATGATGATATCCAAGGCAATGATTATGAATATAGGCATCACGTTCGTGTCAAGTAGACCGAAACGATTCTGCATCTACTACTATTACTCCACACATCGACTGCTATCCAGCATGCATCTAGAGTATTAAGTTCATAAGAACGGAGTAACGCCTTAAGTAAGATGACATGATGTAGAGGGATAAACTCAAGCAATATGATGAAAACCCCATCTTTTTACCCTTGATGGCAACAATACAATACGTGCCTTGCTACCCCTACTTTGTCACTGGGTGAGGACACCGCAAGATTGAACCCAAAACTAAGCACCTCTCCCATTGCAAGAAGAACCAATCTAGTTGGCCAAACCAAACCGATAATTCGAAGAGAAATACAAAGATATGAAAACATGCATATAAGAATTCAGAGAAGATTCAAATAATATTCATAAACTGATCATAGATCCACAATTCATCGGATCTCGACAAACACACCGCAAAAGAATATTACATCGGATAGATCTCCAAGAACAACGAGGAGAACATGGTATTGAGAATCAAAGAGAGAGAAGAAGCCATCTTGCTACTAGCTATGGACCCATAGGTCTGTGGTAAACTACTCATGCTTCATCGGAAGGGCAATAGAGTTGATGTAGAAGCCCTCCGTGATCGGATCCCCCTCCTGCAAGATGCGGGAAAAGGCCCCAAGATGGGATCTCATGGGAACAGAAGGTTACGGCGGCGGAAAAGTATTTTGGTGGACGCTTCTGGTGCTTTGGGAATATTTCTGAATTTGTAGGCCACAGATTAGGGTTGGAGGACTCCCGTGGGGCCCACAAGCCAATGGCGCCCCCCCTAGGGCGCGCCCTGAGGGCTTGTGGAGCCCTCGGGACTCTTCTGCCTTCCTATCCAAGTCCTACGTGTGTCTTCTGGTCCAAGAAAAATCATCATGAAATTTTTATTCCGTTTGGACTCCGTTTAGTATTCCTTTTGTGTAAAACTCAAAACAAGGAAAAAAACAGAAACTTGCATTAGGCTGTAGGTTAATAAGTTAGTCCCAAAAATAATATAAAATAGCATATTAAGGCATATAAAACATCCAAAACAGATAATATAATAGCATGGAACAATAAAAAATTATAGATACGTTGGAGACGTATCAGCGAGGGAGAGAGCAGGGGGAAGTGGGGGTGTCGGCTGGATCGGGACGGCTCTGGGTCGTTCACCCACGCGTCCAGAGGCTCGGTGGCAAGAAGGAGGAGGAGTGGCGCCTCGAGCGCGCGTGCGTTGTCCCGCCTCTGCCTACTGACAGAGGTTGGGGATGACTGGCACGAGGCCAGGTGGGCTGGGCCAGCACAGGTAAGGCCCAGGTGAGTTTGTGGCCCTTTTTTTATTTCTGTTCTTTTTTCTTTTATTAATATCTTTTGGCACTGTTTTTCAAATTCAAAAGAATTCAAACAACGCCAAAAATCCTCTGAGTATTTTATGTTGCTTCATGGACTTACAAAAGCACATAAAATGTTTTAGAGGTATTTGAAATTATATTCTAATTATATGAATATAATTCAAATTCAAATAGCTAATGATTTAAATTCAAAGTCCCAAAAATAAATCCTTAAAAATGTTCCTAAATTTTGGTTTGATATATAACTCTTGCCAAAATTCTCAGAACTATTTTAAAGACATGTTGGAAACATTGAATGCAATTTTTGGGGTTCTTTGCCCTTCTTTTATTTAAGTTTTTTGAGGCTTCAAATTTCCTCAACTCGGATTTCTTGAATTTAACTATGATGCATGAATGCTCACTGATGCAACTAATTACAAGCATTATTCTAGGGGTGTGACAGCTCACCCCCACTTAACAAGAATCTCGTCCCGAGATTCAAGACGTAGGGTAAGAGGAAGAGGGACACGGAACTGACACAGTCTTCATGATCCAACTGCCCTTCTTGAGGATGCTGATTCATTTCATCATATTGATCTTGACGTCTTTTCTTTTGAGTTCTTCATCCAACACGATGACGATAGAACGAAACTCTACAGGAATCGATCTTCTTGAGGATTGAGTAACTCAAGATCAACTCATGGAGTGAGACGTAATAATACCTCTTGAGTTGAGACACAAATCACGCATCAGGGGAAATGGAAAGAAGCAGATGACAAGGGTTCAATTTGGTAGGCAACAATTCCACGCTTGAGTAAGATGGTGCATGGTTTCAAAGTAGCAAGGAAATAATTGCCATGATTCCATAATGGGGCACCTTAGGGGTGACTCATTGAATTATTTCCTAAGTCAGGCAAAAATAATTACTTTTGATACAGCGATCATTGAAACTCTTTATACCAGACTGAGGTAAATTCACAATGATTGTTTGAAGGAATTCGATAGAATGGCATACTCAGCTTGAAATGGAAACTATGGTTATAGAATAACTCCGCAAATGGAAGGCACATCCCAATTGATACCGAGGATATAATCTAGTGTCTGAGCGTGCTCTCAGGAACTTGAGCATTTCCATATTCATCAAGGTTTTACCAACATCCGTGCCGAGGATCCTGGCAACACAGCATACTACCATGATGGATAACTATGGAGGATGCAGATGCAAAAGAAGAAAGCACTTTCTCAGATTTCACCTTAGCGATGCCAAGGAAATAAAATCTGGATGATCGACCGAGAGACATTTAGCACTCCGCTTCTAATGTTCTCCTTGATGTACTAGCCACCACGGTCATACTTAAACGCATTAAAATGGCCATCAAGTATAGGTCGGACTTCGGAAGTACAAGAATCCATAAGGATCAACTTCTAAACTAAGCCATATGAAATCCTCATGGGGAGTGGCTACACTTGCTGAACAAGATACTATAGCATTAGGTCTTCCGGCTAGGTGTGTTGGCCACAACTTCCACCTTACCGTTTGCAAAGACCAATATTATAATTCTTGGGAAACGTTCCAACCATCATATCTGTCTGAGATTCAGATCTGGTTGGTTTCATGGCATTCTAGACTCAGCATGTCTGAAGGAGAAGGGTTGCAACACAAGTCGATGAGATGATGTTGCGAGATTCTCGGGAGATGGACTATGGTAGTAAGCTCCAAAACATGAGCGGGTTCTGCTACACACATGTGAACACGTTGTCCCAGACAAGCATGACCACATAGTACTCTTATAATAAAACACTGCTGAGTTCAGGTGGGGAACCATAATCGAAGATATCGGAGTCCTTGCATAAGGCATGCTCTTAAGAAGGAACTTCTTCTGCTTGAACAAATCAATCAGTGGCTTCGTGTGCTAGGGAATACATATGGAATGAATATGATCAGTCTATAAGACCATATAATACTTCGCACATGCATGACTGACTTGGGATGATTCCATAGGAAACAAAAACAAGCTTTCTCGAATTCATGGCAGCAACTTACATCAAATACACGTGAATTAGAGGAAGTCACTTCTTACACCAAACATATGCTTCATGAACTAGCATGAAGAAATGCTTTCAAAAGTTTTCAACACTAGTTGCAGTGTTCAACATAAATCATGGAGAACATAAAGATGTTGCCGATGGGCTCAACAACAATTCATCGAGATTTCCATATAGATGGAATTCCACAATTATGTGAACAAGGTGATAGCATTGGTCAGACCCAAAGATATAATGATGTATGCTCGAGGAAACAACCACGAGTAAGACAACATTACGAACATCGTTGGTTCTGATTTGATTTAATGATAGCCCATACCAAACCAAAGATTTGATAAGGCAACAGCTCCAATAATTGGTCGCGAGGATCAATCGATGAAGATATCATCTTTCTTCAGCACACACACAAAGATATCTCTTAGTAATGAACTAAGTCAGGCAAAGCTTTTATCTTCCAACTCTCCAAGTTGTTATTTAGCTTAACCAACTAGTTCAGGGTATCCAACACAGATTCTTGGAGAAGCGGTGGTTTATGGAAAACCAAATTGATCACGAACTCAACATAACGGTCAGGGGACAACCTGGTAATACTTCCAAGAAGATATTCAGAAAATCACAAACCACCGATATGTTACTAAGCTCGAGAACAATCTTGCTCTTTAGGGCAAGACGAGATGATCAAATAAGCAAGGGATTGACACAATCCTAACTCATTGATCGAAGACTGCACCAGGAAATATGGACTATGTAGCACGATCAATCTTAGGATGATGATTCAATAACCAACACACTAAGAATGAGAATATTGTCCATTAACTACCAAGCAACAGGGTTGCTAGGAGTATTGATTTCACACATCACGGTTCACTTGTCGGCATTCCGGTTACAATAACATGGGAACCGAGGAATGAAACAATGATGGCAAGAAGTATCACTGCGTCAAGAATTCATAAGAGGTTGTGCAATTCCTATGATATCCTTGACATGAAAGAGGGCAATACTCCAAGGTACAACAGAGCAAAGTTGGATTGTCATTTTGATCTGTGGAATACAAATACTATGACCCAATCGAAGAAATGGATGAGGTACTGGGGTTTTGTTTCTCCTAATCATTCTGGAATAGAATGGCTCGATGGATCATAAGAGTATTAAGCATCGATGAACACGAATGCAGAACTACTCCTGACTATCAACTGATAGACGAAGGTCGGAATGTAAACGAGGAGGGACAACTCAAAGAACATATGATTATCTGAGTTGTGGATGCGTGGATTAGCATGTCAAACAAGTTCAACATAATCCTTCCGGATAATCCATGCAGAAGGAAGAATTGGCAGAGTCACAAATATAGGATGGAGAACTCATCAAGAGCACTCTTGTTGCGATCTTTTGGTTCAAAAGAACTTCTGCCAAATTGGTTCATTATATTGGAAGAACAAAATACCATGGACCTCGAAGACTATCACAAAGGTTACTAATAACCTGAAGGAACAAGCAAACACTATCAACATGAAGTAAGTAGAGTGAATCTTGGGTTCAGAAACCCAGAAATAGAATACCTACTAACTAATAACATCACGCGATGCTTTGAAAATGATGGCCAGAATTATCACACTGGGAATACAAAGCATTGCTAGATTACTGGGTGGTTCTCTAGGATACCCTAATGTCATAATAATAGCTTCAACATATATGTCGAGGCAATGGATTACCTCAACACAACGATTAGTGTGCTTAATCTGACCCAAAAGGACATCGGGTACATGGACGGAAGATTTGCAAATGCATTAGATTTTTTAGAAACCTGGGACAACTCGGATAGCATAACGGCTGTAAATACTCAAAAAAAAGTTTTTGAGTCATCCTACAAAATGGTGGCAAAACCACTCAACATCACAATATCAAGGTTCTGAGACCAACTGTCAAAACACGGAAGTACTAGAAACTGAACTGAGACTCAAATCCATCATTCCTATAAGTCTCTAGCATAGTGACTCGTCATCTTGATAGATAGATGAGAAGGCCTAGTTTCTTAACCCTGTAGAAAAGATGAGGGTGACTTAGAATCAGAATGACACAGAGATAAGGAGTAAAAAGAGCCTTACGTTCCCTTCCACAATCAATTCCCTTATATAACTAAAGCATTTCTAGACTCGACTTCGACCAGTTTGTCTTGGTAATCCTACAGGCAGTCAGGCTCTGATACCAAAGATGTCGGGACCCCGATCCTAAGTCACACCGATCTAGCATGTAACACATCATATCACTTTGCGGCGTCACGCACGGTATTCCCATGGCTGCAGCCTTACCTAGGCCAGGACCGTTTGCGCCTTTTGGCTCACGTATATGATAGTGTCGCTAGCATCCATATGATAGAGAACCCGGGCCGACATGACTAGTCGTAAACCCAAGGTGGCACAAACTTACAGGGACAGGTATACATGACCCAACAATGCACGTGTCGGTCAACAGCGAGTGCAACCGGGCTGTAGCAAGCTATCAGGACTCCGATAGACACCGCGTGACATTTCCCCTAAGGGACAGACACAGGAGCAAAGAAGGACACATGCTGGTCAATCCATGTGTTCCGGAGAAATAGCAAGCTACCATGGCTCAGTGGAAGCACTAGGAGGCATTTCCCCATAAGGAAGGCTACCAAGAATAAACAACTAGGTGTCGGATCCCACACATACCAAGCATTTCAATAACATACACACAATATGCTTGATATGTGTAAATACAACATGGCATCACAACAAAACTCTACGACTCAAAAGTATTTATTCAATAGGCTCCGAGGAGCCAGATATTAGAAACATAGATCTCATGACCCAACATACAAGTCATACAAGCAACAAGCGAAAGAATAAACATGTCTGAGTACAGACATCTGAAAAGAAGAAGGCCAGAAAGCCTGACTATCTACAAGACCCTCCATAGGAACCAGACCTTTGTCTGGGATTCCCAAGCTAATGTCGAAGCCCGCGTGGAACTACTAGTGAGACTGAAGTCTCCTCTGCAAAACATAAATTAAGAAAACGTGAGCACAAATGTACTCAGCAAGACTTACATCAGAACTAACTACATATGCATCAGTATCAACAAAGGGGTGGTGGAGTTTAACTGCAGCAAGCCAGCTTTGACTCGGTGGCTATCCTGTACTACGAGTACTTTCTTTGAGGTGGCGGCGCACACGAGTCGACATATTCACCAAATCAATACACGACTATGGATCCGCTCCCGTCTCCCTACGAGAAGGCCATCCATAGCACTCACGCTTATCTTGCGCATTTTAGAGTATCCATATAACTTGTCTATGAACAATGTAAGCATTCCAAGTAGTCCATATCGGCCCCAAACTATGTGAGCAGGGTTCCCAAGCCCGCCATCCGGGTGCCACTTGGTACACCGTGCCACTGTGCCTAGTCTGTCCCAAGCCCACCTGTACCGGGTGCCACTTGGTAGACTACTAACACAACCTACAAACACCAGAAACTAGTTGCAACTCCTAGACAGAGATCGAGGTGATTAATAAGCCGAGAGGGGCCGACTTACCGGAACCCAATGTGTGGTAGTAACTGTCTTGGATCACAAACACAGAACTCAGTTCCTGAGGACGGTTTCAATGAGACAACCCACCATGTACTCCTACATTGCCTCTCATTGCTACCTTTACCAAATCGTGTTCACACACTTAGCTCTCAACAGTAGGACATGCTCATCACCATTCCAATCCATCCCAGATGAATCAGACCTGACACAACTCTAAGCATAGCAGGCATAACAAACAAGCATGAATGAGTTGGCACATCATGGCACAAACAACTCCTACTCATGCTAGTGGGTTTCAACTATTTACTGTGGCAAAGACAGGTCATGCAGAGGAATGGGTTCAACTACCGCAACATGTAACAGTTGAATCATTGTTGTCCTAATGCAGTAAAAGAGAGCAGGAGCGAGAGAGTGGGATTGTATCAGAGTGATCAAGGGGGGTTGCTTCCCTGGCACTTCTGAAGATGATATAGCTCTTCATTGGTGTCATCGATCATCGTCGAAACAACGTCTACTGAGAGGGGACAAACATCGGCAAACAAGAGGGAATACAATCAATGCAATGCAACAATATGATGCATGGTAATGGCATAGCAACATGATGTGGATTGAGCTAATGCAATTTGCTAAAGGATTAAATGAAGTTGATTTGAACCAGGGGTTCAAATTTAAACTCCATATAAGTCATTTCAAATGCCTGTTATTTTATTTGTCCAATTAAGCAACTATAAGTTGTTCCAACATGCATGAGGATGGCATAAACAGATTCTTTGGATTTTTCTGATAATTTTTCATATATAAATTATTTTCATCTGAGTTATAGATTATTTTCTATGATTTTAGAAGTTTTAAGCATTTTCTGAAAATAATAAATCATTTCTGATTTATTTAAAATCCCAGAAAAGCAATTATGATGTCAGCCCTAGATCAGCACTGCGTCAGCAGTCAACAAAGTCAAATCTGACGTGTGGGTCCTACATGTCAGCGTAACAGTGGCTAAATGGGTTTAAATCCCGCGTTGACTAGGATTTGACCAGTTGCGGGGGCTAGCTGTCAGTGACTGCGGTGGGTAATTAGCAGTGTGGTTAGGCCCTAATGGCGTGGTTAGCCGGCGGCTTAACAACGGCGACCACACAGTGCGGCGGTTGCTCGCCGGAGTGGCGCTAGGGGCAGCGGCTGGGCACGCTGAGGGCACCACGAGGGAGCCCTCGCTTGCCCGCATCCAGGGGTGCACGCAGCTGGGTGCAGGGAGGCCGTGGTCGACGGCGGCGACCATTTGGGTGGCGGCCGGAGCACGACCGCGCTCGGGAACGACGCTTCAAGGCATGGCAGAAGCAACGGGTGGGTGCTCTGGGCCCGTGGAGTTGTGATGAGCATGGTAACGCGCTCGGCTTCGGGCCTGAGCAGCTGCGGCCACGACAGTGACATGGCCGGTGGGTGGAAGCTTTCGGCTCCGGCGAAGAGCACGGCTAGGGGACGTGTTCGGCAGTGACAAGAGAGGGGAAAACGGAGGGGCTCACGTAGATCACGAAGCGATGCTCAGGGTAGCCGGGGGCATGCTGACGGTGGCGAATCGACGACGGCAATCGCCGGTGCCGAAGGTGGAAGACGAGCTTGGTGTCGTCGCTTGGGGGCGTTTGGCCTCGCGTGCGTCGACGGAGAGGGCGATGGCGATTAGGCGGAGGCCGTGGACACGTTGGTGGGGTGAGGCGCTGGCTATGGCCACGGCAACGACGAGCGGTGGCGACGGCTGCGTCCGGCTATGGCGGTGCAGAGGCGAGGGATAGAGCAGGGGGAAGTGGGGTGTCGGCTTGATCGGGACGTCTCTAGGGTGTTCACCCACGCGTCCAGAGGCTCGGCTGCAAGCAGGAGGAGGCGTGGCACCTCGAGCGCGCGTGCGCTGTCCCGCCTCTGCCTACTGGCAGAGGTTGGGGATGACTGGCACGAGGCCAAGTGGGCTAGGCTAGCATAGGTAAGGCCCAGGTGAGTTTGTGGCCCTTTTTTTATTTCTATTCTTTTTTCTTTTATTAATATATTTTGCCACTTTTTTTCAAATTCAAAATAATTCAAACAATGCCAAAAATCCTCTGAGTATTTTATGTTGCTTCATGGACTTACAAAAGCACATAAAATGTTTTAGAGGTATTTGAAATTATATTCTAATTATATGAATATAATTCAAATTCAAATAGCTAATGATTTAAATTCAAAGTCCCAAAAATGAATCCTTAAAAATGTGTATCACTACGATCGAGATTATCAACTTTGCATCTTTTGGCATCAATATTATGAATATGTGTATCACTACGATCGTGATTCAACAAGAATAGACCATTCATCAAGGGTGCATGACCATAAAAGATATTACTCATATAAATAGAACAACCATTATTCTCTGATTTAAATGAATAACCGTCTCGCAATAAACAAGATCCAGATAAAATGTTCATGCTCAACGCTGGCACCAAACAACAATTATTGAGGTCTAAAACTAATCACGAAGGTAGATGTAGAGGTAGCGTGCCGACGGCGATCACACCGACCTTGGAACCATTCCCGACGTGCATCGTCACCTCGTCCTTAGCCAATCTTCGTTTATTCCGCCGCTCCTGTTTCGAGTTACAAATATGAGCAACTGAACCAGTATCAATACCCAGGCGCTACTACGAGCATTAGTAAGGTACACATCAATAACATGTATATCTAATATACCTTTGTTCACTTTACCATCCTTCTTATCCTCCAAGTATTTGGGATAGTTCCGCTTCCAGTGACCATTCCCTTTGCAGTAGAAGCACTCAGTTTCAGACTTGGGTCCAGTTTTGGGCTTCTTCCCGCGAGTGGAAACTTGCTTGCCATTCTTCTTGAAGTTCCCTTTCTTTCGCTTGCCCTTTTTCTTGAAACTAGTGTTCTTGTTAACCATCAACACTTGATGCTCCTTCTTGATTTCTACCTCCGTGGCCTTAAGCATTGCGAAGAGCTCAGGAATCATTTTATTCATCCCTTGCATATTATAGTTCATCACGAAGCCTTTGTAGCTTGGTGGCAGTGATTGAAGAACTCTGTCAATAACACTATCAACTGGAAGATCTACTCCCAGCTGAGTCAAGTGGTTATGATACCCAGACATTTTGAGTATGTGTTCACTGACAGAACTGTTCTCCTCCATCTTGCAGCTATAGAACTTGTTGGAGACTTCATATCTCTCAACCCAGTCATTTGCTTGAAATATTAAGTTCAACTCTTGGAACATCTCATATGCTCCATGACGTTCAAAACATCTTTGAAGTCCCGGTTCTAAGCCGTAAAGCATGGCAAACTAAACTATTGAGTAGTCATCAGATCGAGCCTGCCAGACATTCATAACATCTGCAGTACCTCCTGCAGCAGGTCTGTCACCTAGCGGTGCATCAAGGACATAATTCTTCTGTGCAGCAATGAGGATAATCCTCAAGTTACGGACCCAGTCTGTGTAGTTGCTACAATCATCTTTCAACTTAGCTTTCTCTAGGAACGCATTAAAATTTAGGGGAACGGTAGCTCGGGCCATTGATCTACAACATAGATATGCAAAACTATTAAGACTAAGTTCATGATAAATTTAAGTTCAATTAATCAAATTACTAATGAACTCCCACTTAAATAAACATCCCTCAAGTTATCTAAGTGTTACATGATCCAAATCAACTAACCCATGTCCGATCATCACGTGAGATGGGGTAGTCATCAATGGTGAACATCTCTATGTTGATCATATCTACTATATGACTCACGTTCGACCTTTCGGTCTCTAGTGTTCTGAGACCATGTCTGTACTTGCTAGGCTCGTCAAGTTTAACCCAAGTATTCTGCATGTGCAAAACTATCTTACACCCATTATATGTGAACGTAGAGTCTATCACACCCGATCATCACGAGGTGCTTCGAAATGACGAACTTTGGCAACGATGCATACTCGGGGAGAACACTTTTATCTTGAAATTTAGTGAAGGGATCATCTTATAATGCTACCGCCGTTCTAAGCAAAATAAGATGCATAAAGGATAAACATCACATGCAATCAAAATATGTGACATTATATGGCCATCATCATATTGTGCTTTTGATCTCCATCTCCAAAGCATCGTCATGATCTCCATCGTCACCGGCTCGACACCTTGATCTCCATCATTGCGTCAGGGTCATCTCGCCAACTATTGCTTCTACAACTATTGCTAATGCATAGCGATAAAGTAAAGCAATTACATGGCACTTGCATTTCATACAATAATTAAGAGACAACCCTAAGGCTCCTGCCGGTTGTCGATATTACAAAACATGATCATCTCATACAACAACGTATATCACATCACGTCTTGACCATATCACATCACAACATGCCCTGCAAAAACAAGTTAGACGTCCTCTACTTTGTTGTTGCAATTTTTACGTGGCTGCTATGGGCTTCTAGCAAGAACCCTTCTTAACTACGCAAAAACCATAACGGTGATTTATCAAGTCTGCTGTTTTAACCTTCTTCAAGGACCGGCCGTAGTCAAATTAGATTAGACTAAAGTAGGAGAAACAGACACCCGCCAGCCACCTTTATGCAAAACAAGTTGCACGTCAGTCGGTGGAACCGGTCTCATGTGCGTGGACATGTAAGGTTGGTCCGGGGCGCTTCAACCCACAATACCGCCGAATCAAAATAAGACATTGGTCATAAGCAGTATGACTATCACCGCCCACAACTCTTTGTGTTCTACTCGTGCATATCATCTACGCATAAACCTGTCTCGGATGCCACTGTTGGGGAACGTTGCATGGAAAACAAAAAAAATTCTACACACACGCAAGATCTATCCATGGAGATGCATAGCTACGAGAGGGGGAGAGCACCTTCATACCCTTGAAGATCGCTAAGCGGAAGCGTTTATCAACGCGGTTGGTGTAGTTGTACACCTTCATGATCCGTCCCGATCAAGTATCGAACGTATGGCACCTCCGCGTTCGGCACACGTTCAGCTCGATGACGTCCTCGCCTTCTCGATCCAGCAAGAGAGGCGAAGTAGTAGATGAGTTCCGGCAGCACAACGGCGTGGTGCCAGTGTTGGTGAAGAACAATCTCCGCAGGGCTTCGCCAAGCACAACGGAAACTATAACAGAGGATAAACTAGAGGGGACGGGGTTGCCGGCACATGGCTTGGTGAATCTTGATTTGTCTTGGGTGCTAGCCCTGCCCACCTATTTATATTTTGAGCCCTGGGGTCGAAACATGGAGTGAAAGCCTCCTCAAAGTCGGTTTTGCCCGAAAGGCAAGAGTCCTTCTCGGACTCCAGGACCAGACGCCAGGGTTCCCGGCGTCTGGACCCAGACGCCGGGGTCCCTGGCGTATGGCCCCTGGCCTCCGCAAAACTTCCTTTTGCACTTTCCAAAAACCTCGTGGGCTTTACCCCTTGGCCCAAATAAAATGTTCTCGCACCAGAACATTTCGGGAAACATCCGAAACCCCTTCCGGTGAATTCCGGAACCCTTCCGAAGACCAAACACTGTTATCCCATATATTAATCTTTACCTCCAGACCATTCCGAAGCTCCTCGTAATGTCCGTGATCTCATCCGGGACTCCAAACAACATTCGGTCACCAACATACATAACTCATATAATATTATATCGTCAACGAACGTTAAGCATGTGGACCCTACGGGTTCGAGAATGATGTAGACATGACCGAGATGCCTCTCCGGTCAATAACCAATAGCGGGACCTGGATGCCCATATTGGTTCCTACATATTCTACGAAGATCTTTATCGGTTGAACCTTTATGACAACATACGTATTTCCCTTTGTCTGTCGGTATGTTACTTGCCCGAGATTCGATCGTCGGTATCTTCATACCTAGTTCAATCTCGTTACTGGCAAGTCTCTTTACTCGTTACATAATACATCATCTTGTAACTAACTCCTTAGTCACTTTGCTTGCAAGGCTTCTTATGAAGTGTATTACCGAGAGGGCCCAGAGATACCTCTCCGATACACGGAGTGACAAATCCTAATCTCGATCTATGCCAACTCAACAAACACCTTCGGAGATACCTGTAGAGCATCTTTATGATCACCCAGTTACGTTGTGACGTTTGATAGCACACAAGGTATTCCTCCGGTATCCGGGAGTTGCATAATCTCATAGTCGAAGGAATATGTATTTGACATTAAGAAAGCAATAGCAATAAACTGAACGATCATATGCTAAGCTAACAGATGGGTCTTGTCCATCACATCATTCTCCTAATGATGTGATCCTGTTATCAAATGACAACACATGTCTATGGTTAGGAAACCTTAACCATCTTTGATCAACGAGCTAGTCTAGTAGAGGCTTACTAGGGACACGGTATTTGTTTATGTATTCACACATGTATTTAAGTTTCTGGTCAATACAATTCTAGCATGAATAATAAACCTTTATCATGAATAAGGAAATATAAAATAACAACTTTATTATTGCCTCTAGGGCATATTTCCTTCACTCATCAACTGCGTAGGGGACGTCTACCTCGACACCAGTGACATTGACTACTACATGAGCCTTCGCACCGTTTGCCGCAGCAGGCGAGCCACCACTGACGGCCTCTGCGATCTTGAAATGGCCCCCAGGCGTGTATACGACATACTTGTCCTCAATCCCTTCACATGTTCCATTGTTCGCTTCCCTTCAAACCTCGCAACTCAGCGCTTTCCCTCCTGCGCACCTGTGGGTGCCGTTGCTCTGTCCCTTGTCTGGCAGCGGACACGCAAGTGATCCTTTCTGTTAGAGATATATTTGGTAGTAAAGATTGCCTGGGATTAGATAGAATTATGGCAAATTACCTTTATGTACCATGGCAAAAAAAATTGGGAAAATGGAAATCTTCTTTTGTCCTGGACCACGACAAATTCACCTTGGACCATGGCAAATTATTTTTGAAGGACCATGGCAAATTCACTTTATGGAAAATGGAAACTTACATTTTCCCAAAAAAATGCCATGTTCATAGAGAACAAAATTCCAAAACATGCCATGTGTCGAGGAAAAATTCCTACAATTTCACATTTTCTAAAATATAAAAATTCTTCACTTTTTTCAATGCGCCCATTACAAATCCCCAAAAGATGCCATGTTTGTTTTTGGATAACAAAAATTCTAAATCTTTTATATTTCAGTTTTTTTGTAGGTAGCATGACATTTACATTTATTTACAACAATGGCAGTTTTATTAATTAGACCATGGTAGTATTTTGTAGGTATCATGGCAATTTCATTTCTTAAACTATGGCAATTGTATTTAAACACACCATGGGTAACCTAATTGCATATAGCTTGGCAAATTCTATTTATTTTTTATTGTAGATCATGGCAATTTTGTTGTTTGCTCCATGGCAAAATCATTTTATGGAATCGGGCAATTTTTGCTTCATGGGCCATGGCAAATATAATTTTTTAGACCATGGCAAAAAATATATTCAATTATGGCAAATTTCTATTTTATACCATGACAAATTTATTAATTGTACCATGAAAAATTTATATTTCTCACTTTTTTAACTAGGGTCCACAATTTTTGTACTATGGTAGTTATTGTTTGGACAAAAGGATGGTAAATTTCTTTTTTTGTACGCAATTCCAAATTTATTCTTGATCATCCCATGGCAATCTTTTTTCAAATGACTATTTCATAATTATTCTATTCAATAATTTTTCTTCGTCATCTTATTAAACATTGGGAACTTTTAGGTTCAAACATATTTGCTAAGTTTTTATTCTTTTTGTTAAGATATTTGCTAAGTTTTTATTCTTTTTGTTAAGATACGGCAGATTTAGTTCGTATGCGCGGGGTTTGTAAAATTTTATGCATGGCAAACTTATACCCCCTCCATTCCTAAATATACGTCCTTTTAGAGATTCCAATACGGGCTACATACGGAGCAAAATGAGTGAATCTACACTCTAAAATATGTCTATATACATCCGTATGTAGTCCATATTGAAATCTCTAAAAAGACTTATATTTAGGAACGGAGGCAGTATTAAAACATACTACATCCAGCGAGTTGTTTGTTTGTGTTCTTTATTCATTGCTAATTTCATTTTCAAGGCGGTTTATTAAAATCATTGAAATATATTTTTATCTTAACCATGACATTTTTTCATTACATGGCAATTTCATTGTTTCTACCATGGCTAATTTGTTTATCATGTGTGTGATTTATATGTTATGATAAAGAAAATATAGATCATGACATATTTATTATAAGATAATGGCAAAATTCCAGCATGTTTTTTAATTGAATATGCAACTTTTCCATGCATGTACATTGAAGTTTAGATGTCTTGGCAAATTTAATTTTTGACCGCTATGACAATTAATTTTTTGGACATTAGCAAATTTTACATTGAAGTTTAGATGTACATCTGGGCATTTGCTTCCCTTTTGTAAGAGCATCTCCAATAGCAGCCCTATTTTTGGACACGAAAATATGGTGAAGTAAAAAAATTAGGCCACAAATTTTATTTTATTTTGCACGAACAAGTGTCATCTCCAATAGCAGCCCTATAAAAGGACAAGAACGCCTTTTTGGGCATGAAATACGGCAAAACTGCTCCAATAGCTGCCCTAAAATAGGGCGGGAGCGGCGGCGAGCATATGGGGGTCGCCGGTGGGGTCGTAGGAGCAGGCCATGGCGTTAGGGTCGAGGATTTACGGCCTCAGGCGGGCGTCCGGAAGCAGCCTTGGCGTTTTTGGGCAGTTCGCTAGATATTCTGGTTCTAAAAAAAAGAACTTGGTAGCGTACAAGGTAATGAAATGCACGGCCCCTAAAAAAAATGAAATGCACCGGCACGGGACCTTTTTTTTCTTTCTTTTTTTTGGAAGTAGGCCTAATCCTAATTTGATACGGGAGTTTGGATACCAGTTGACTTAGCGTATCCGGGCTGATTTGGAGCGTTAACAGCTCTACATGCCAAATCAATTGGAAACAATTCTCTCAAAAAAAAAAATCAGTTGGAAACAATACCGGTGAGAGGGTTTCAGATACTTTTTTTTTTTTAAAGCTTGAGGGTTTCAGATTCCCCACGGCCGCCGCCGCCTCACCTGAGTTTCATATATACGCCAGCGTTGCAGCGTGAGCGAGATCGACCATCACTCCAGGCAGCAGCCCAGGTCAAACCACCACCATGGCCAAGCCCAGGCTTGCCGCGGACTGGTCGGCGCTCCCCTCCGACCTCGTCAGCCGCATCGCCGATGTCTTCCTCGCCACCAGCGACATCGACTACTACATAGCCCTCCGCGCGGTCTGCCGCAACTGGCGCGCTGCCACCGACGACCCTCGCGGGAGTGATGGGCGATTCCGGCCCCGCGGATGGATCTTCCTAGGCGGGAACAGTGAATCTGGCCACCACCTCTTCCTCAACGTTGAAACCGGCCGCTTCCTGTGGAAGGACCTTCCCCAGCCCTACAACTACATTCCCACGACCGACGGCCTCCTCGTTCTGGATGTGATGGCGTCGAGGTCAGGCCTGAAGATATGCCTCTTAAACCCCTTCACCGGCCATCGCGTTCTCTACCCCTTGAATTTGATGAGCATGCGTCACTTCGACAAAGGCGTGACGGTGGCCGGCTCGTCGCCGGTGATGCTCTACCTCTGGGGCGGCCAGAGCGCCGCATGTCTAGACCCGACCTCCGGTTTCGAGTGGGTGAGTCTCTTTTCAGCCGAGCCGGCCCTCGAGTCCTTCGGCTCCATGCTGGCATACCAGGGTCGTGCATACGCGGCCGACGAGAGGGGGCGGTCGCGGTTGTGGAGGACCACTCCGGCCGGGAGCCCAGGCTCGCCACTGTCGTCGCCGCCAACTGGGGACAGCGCAGGCCCACGTACCTCGTCGACTGCGATGGGGAGCTTCTGCTAGTTCGTGCCCCTATGATCAAGGATCGCGGCGAAGTGCTAGAGGTGTGTTGGCTTGACGTCGAGGCTAAAGAACTATGGAACCTAAAAGGCATCAGAAACTACGCGATCTTCCTCGGCGATCGATGCACTTCTGTCGACGCCGACAAGTTCCCTGGCGTTGAAGGCAACTGCATCTACTACATTGGTGGTGGCGAACGGCTGCAGGAGCGAGGGATTTGCATGCACCGCCTCGAGGACGGCAGAGACGAGAAACTCTTCGACGATGAAGTTGATCAGCTCAAGGTCTATGCCCGCCCCTGGAGCCTTGCACAACTTCTCATGAACTACGCCCACCGGTAACACGGCGTGGATGTTGCTTGGTACCAGCGATAGGTGATTTTCTGTTCCTCTCGGTGCACTTGAACCATCATATATCATCCATTGTCCACTGTCCATCCAGGTGGAACAAGACAGCAAGTAGGACGATCAAATGTTGTCTGTCATTGATTCATCCACACATGGTACAAGATATACACAGCTGGAGCTGTTACAGTGAGCCCGAAGGAAGTGGCACGCAGGCCAGGGCGTGCTCCATGATCCTATATTCTAGGAGTACAGGTACACATACATACACAGGTACAATACACGTTAACACCCCCCCTCAGCCGGAACTCCATGTGGAAGGATGTTTAGGCTTGTTCTGAACTCGTGGAAGACCTGTGAGGGAAGACCCTTGGTGAATAAGTCCGCGAATTGCGAGCTGGAGGGAACGTGTAGTACACGAATGTCACCGAGAGCCACGCGGTCGCGCACAAAATGGAGATCAATCTCAATGTGCTTTGTCCGCTGGTGTTGGACAGGATTGGAGGCAATGTAGGAGGCAGAGATGTTGTCACAATAGACGATGGTGGCATGGGCTGGTGGGCGACGAAGCTCATGTAAAAGTTGGCGTAACCAACACGACTCGGCAACGCAGTTTGCGACGCCATGATACTCGGCCTCGGCACTAGATCGTGAGACAGTGGCTTGCCTCTTAGAGGACCAAGACAACAAATTCTGCCCGAGAAAAACACATAACCCAGACGTGGACTTGCGCGTGTCCGGACAACCGGCCCAATCGGCATCGGTGTAAGCCACAAGATCGAGAGAGGAAGACTTGTACAACTGCAAGCCAAAGTGGGTAGTGCCACGAAGATACCGTAGAATGCGTTTGATGAGTTGCATGTGAGAGTCACGAGGTGATGCATGAAGAGGCACACTTGTTGAACCGCGTAGGATAGATCCGGCCGAGTGAGTGTTAGGTATTGGAGTGCACTGGCTAGGCTGCGGTATAGGGTGGGATTGTCAAGGAGACGGCCATCGTTGGCTGAAAGTTTGGATTGTGTGTCGATGGGGGTGGAGACAGGCTTGCAATTGAGCATCTTGGCACGCTCGAGGACTTCAAGGGCATATTGTTGTTGGCAGAGAAACAAGCCGTGAGTGTTTGGGGTGACGTTGATGCCAAGAAAGTGGTGTAGCTCACCAAGATCAGTCATGGAAAACTCGTGTTTGAGAGAGGAAATGACGTGGTGGAGGGCATGGGGTGTGCTTGCGGTGAGGATGATATCATCCACATACACAAGTAGGTAGGCTATGGAGTCACCATGTTGCAAGATGAAGAGCGAGGAGTCGCTCTTGGATGCATGGAACCCAAGGGACAAGAGGAAGGAGCGAAAACGATGGAACCACGTGCGGGGTGCTTGCTTCAAGCCATAGAGTGACTTACGAAGGAGGCACACGTGGTCCGGCCGCGAGGGATCCACGAACCCGGCTGGTTGAGCACAATACACCGTCTCCTTGAGGTCGCCGTGAAGAAATGCATTCTTGACGTTGAATTGGTGGATGGGCCAGGAGCTGGACGTGGCAATGCTGAGCACAACACGAATGGTGGCCGGCTTGACGACCGGACTGAATGTCTCGTCGTAGTCAACGCCCTCCTTCTGAGTGAACCCACGTACCACCCAACGTGCCTTGTACCGAGCCAAAGTACCATCGGTGTTGAACTTGTGGCGGAAGATCCACTTGCCGGTCACCACGTTAACACCTGCAGGTTTGGGAACCAAAGACCAAGTAGAATTCTTGATTAAAGCATTGTATTCATCAAGCATTGCACGTTGCCAATGGGGGTCTTTGAGTGCGGAACGGTACGTCGGGGGAATAGGGGAGATAGTGGAGGTGTTTGTGTTGGCGAGGAAGAGGCGTTTAGGTTGGCAGAAACCAGATTTGGACCTAGTTTTCATTTTATGCGAGTTGTGTGGAGGTTTAACGGGCTGGGCGCGAGCGGGGAGACGTGGTTGCACGGGAGTGGAGGGTGCGGAAGTAGAGGTGGATGGCGTGGGGTCCGGTGCAGTACTGGCAAACGCGGGATCCAAGGAGGATCCGCGGGCAGGGAATCGGGGGCGCGATCCGAGGTAACGGACGCGGGAGACTGGGTGGGCGTGAGGCCCGAGGAAGCGCGTGGGGGCGTCGGTAGTGGGGAGGCAGGTGCGGGGGACCGTTGGGAGCCAGTGGTGGAGCTGCACGTGGACGGGTTAGGTGGGCTAGCGGGGAGCTGGCGCGGTGGGAGTGGCGTGCATGGGGCTGTCCCATCAGGGAGATTTGGTGGGTCCTGGTACGAGGTAGTGGGTGGGCAGGGAGGCGAATCTGGTAGGGATGGCAGGGTGGTGCGGACGGGATTTTCTGTGGGAAGGGGGGATGTGGGTGACGATGTGGGCGGTTCATATGGGAAAATGCTCTCGTCGAAGGTGACGTGACGTGAGACGATGACGCGACGTTGTGCGAGATCATAACATCAATAACCCTTATGCTCGAGGGGGTAACCAAGGAAAACACAGCGAGTGGAGCGCGGCGAGAGCTTATGAGGAGAAGTGGCATAGAGGTTGGGGTAACAAAGACACCCAAACACTTGCAAGTGATCGTACGTGGGGTGAATGCCATGGAGCATGTAGTAGGGAGTATAATCGTGGATGGCACAGGAGAGGCGTCGGTTGAGGAGATAGGTGGCCGTATGCAAGGCTTCAGCCCAAAAGGGAGGAGTGAGGTTGGCTTGTACGAGGAGGGTGCAGATGATGTCATTGGTCGTACGAATAAGACGTTCAGCCTTGCCATTTTTGGGTGATGTGTGAGGGCACGAAAAGCGATAAGCAATGCCGTTCACGGAGAAGAAAGCACGGACGGTGGAGTTGATGAATTCACCACCATTGTCGCATTGTAAAGCCTTGATGATCACATTATATTGAGTGCGAACAAATGAGAAGAAACGTTGAAGAGTAAGGGATGTGTCCGACTTGTTTCGAAGTGGAAATGCCCATGAAAAGTGGGTGTAATCATCAAGCACAATCAAGTAGTATTGATAACCGGAAAAGCTTACAACGGGGCTAGTCCATAAATCACAATGTAGTAATTCAAATTGTGCAAACGTGCGACTATGAGACGAAGGGAAAGGGAGGCGCGGCTGCCGTCCTAATTGGCATGCATTACATGGTGTATGCGCAAGCTTATTACAGGAGGGAAGAAAATCATTGGCTGCTAAGGAAGAAGTAACTTGAGGGCTGGGGTGGCCAAGTCGTCGGTGCCACACGTCGGCGGTGGAGGTGGTGGCGGATAGTGTTGTGCTCCAAGGCTTGTTATGACCGAAGAACGGATAGAGGTCACTGGAGCTAGCGGAGATCATGATTACCCTCCTGGTTCGAAGATCCTTGACAACAAAGCCATGGGGGGAAAATTCAATAGAGCATAAGTTATCTTTAGTGAACTGGCGAACGGAAATGAGACTAGTGACTACACGAGGAGAAAATAGTACGTCCCGGAGATGAAAGTTGTGAGGGGGGAGGGTAGTAGAACCAGTGGCATGAATGGGAAGATGGGTGCCATTGCCAACAACAATGCTAGTGAAAGGAGGCTTTAAAGAAGGATTCGAGAGGTCGAGGTTACCAGGGTTGCCGGTGACGTGGGATGAGGCGCCGCTGTCGAGATACCACTCGTGCGGAGCGGAGCCACTGTTGGCGATGCCGTGGGCGCTGTAGGCGGCCTGGAGCATGGCGAGGTGATCCTAGGAGGGTGGTTGGGGTGGCGTCGTCGTGTTGTAGCCGGAGAATTGCATCGGGTACGCCTGTGCATGGGACCCGGGCCGTGGGCCGAGCACGCCGGCGGCGTTCGGAGGGACCCAGCCAGGACGCGGGTTCGGGAGAGCCATCCCGTAGGGCGCGAAGAACCCCATGTAGGGATTGTATGGCATGGGCGGAGGGTTGCCGCGGCTGCCCTGATCACCGCGCCCACGTCCGCGTCCGCGCCCACGACCACGGCCACCGCGGTCACCACCATCAGGGCGGTTGCCAGAGCCGCGGCCTGCCGGAGAGCCAGTGCCCCGGTCGTTGGAACGATCAGCGCGGTCGACTGGACGAGCACCGGAACCGCCGGATCCAGAGGAGCTGCTAGAGGGGCCGCCGCCCCCGGTGACGGCGAGGATGGTGGCCGGCTCATCAGCCACACGCTGTGCGAGGTTCTCCTCGGCGAGCTTCAGGCGAGAGAACACGGTCTCGAACGGCGGCAGAGGAACCGTGTCCCCGAGTACGACGTGGATGGTGTCGAGGCGTTTGTCGATGCCGTGAAGAAACTGGGTGGTGAGATCCACCTCAGTGACGGCGTGCTCGATGTCAGCCAGCCCGGCGGTGAGAAGCTTCATGCGGCGAGCATACTCGGCGACGGAGAGATCTCCCTGTTTGAGGTTGCGATATTGCCGGTTCAGCATCATGTACTGCGCCGCGCGGTTCGCCAGGAAGTAGTCGCGGATGCGGTGCCAGAGATCGTAGGTGGTGGTGGCCCCGACGACGTGATCGACGAGGTTGTTGGCGAGGGTGGACTAGATCCAAAGCACAAGGTGGGCGTCGAGCTCGCGCTGGAAGGTGGTGGCACTGGCGGGGAGGGGTTGTTCGATGAACTGGGCGACGCCATAGCGGATCAGAACGAGGAGGAAGAAGGACTTCCACTTGGGGTAATTGTGGTCGTCGGGGTTGAGGAGAAACTTGATGTGGTTCTGGATGCTGTCTCGGAAAATGGGGTGTGGGGAAGGAGCAGCGGCGAAGGAGAGCGGCGGCGCCGTTGGGGATGGGAAGAGGGGGGCGAACTGAGATCCGAGCGATGGGGAAGAGCCACTATGGGTGGAGGGGGTGGTGCCAAAGATGAAGGGAGGGGAAGTGCCGGCAGCAGTAGTGCCGGCTCCGGTGGCCGAGCTGGAGAGGGCGCCCGGCGAGGTGGCCGAGCTGGTGGCCGGGGAAGTGGCGGAGGAGGTGGAGTTCTCGGCCATGGGGGAGGCACCTGGAGTCTGATACCAGGTAGGACGATCAAATGTTGTCTGTCATTGATTCATCCACACATGGTACAAGATATACACAGCTGGAGCTGTTACAGTGAGCCCGAAGGAAGTGGCACGCAGGCCAGGGCGTGCTCCATGATCCTATATTCTAGGAGTACAGGTACACATACATACACAGGTACAATACACGTTAACACAGCATGCAATCACCTTGATTTATTTTTACATATAGCCTAAAGAACATAGTACAACTTTAAATAACTATCGCGCATTGGCTTCAAGCCTTCAAGTACATGGTAATCTAAGCACGAGTAGTATCAATATCCTTATTTATTTATTTTTTGCGAGGGAGTATCAATATCCTTAGTCCTTATCTATTTTTATTGTTTTATCATTCATCGGTTATTCCTTTATTTTGACCGTCTAAACACACTGCATAAAAATATGATGCCCTACTAGTTAGGTTTTTTCTCACCTCTCATGGCGGCGGCCTAAGCGGTCATATTCTACAACCTAGCTAAAATCTGTGATTCGTGGACATAGATGGACTTGTATACGATTTTATGACCACTTCCAGTTGTAGACCTATTTAGGACAAGAGATCAACAATATTGTCCATGATGTTTCTCATTTTGATCTACATTTTCATAGACACTATAAGCTATTCAATGACATTAGCAATTATCAACTTATGGAGCAATGGAAACCTTTTTTTAGGGGAAAAGAAGCGCCAACACACTCTAGGAGGAGGAGGAGGAGGAGGATGTGTGACGTGGTATACTGGTTGCATGTTACTACTCCTTTATTTTAACATCTACTCCCTCGTTCCTAAATATATAAGTCTTTTTAGACATTTCAAATGGACTACAACATACGGATGTATGTAGACATATTTTAAAGTGTAGATTCACTCATTTTTACTCCGTATGTAGTCATTTGTTGGAATCTCTAAAATGACTTATATTTGGGAACGGTGGCAGTAAAAATTAAGATGTGAAAGAAAAGATTTTTATGTAACCAACAATTATTAGTAATGCAGGAATGTCCCTATGTGCGAGTTAGATATCAATATCAGTTGATTCGTATAAAGAACATATACTTTTATAATTGTGATATATTTGCATGTGAAAATTAAGTTTCCTGGGGTACGTGTATGGAAGGCGTATATATGGTTTGGCATTTCTTCCAATGATTAATTGCTATTTTTGATTGGAAAATTCGTTCAATAGCATGCTTTGAGAGAAAGGTAAAATGATATCTATAATTTTGCACCTTTATAAAAGAAAATGGAGTGTTAGGCTCAGTTTGTTGTCCCGGAAGTATTCTTAAATCATGGCTTGAATGGTGGCCACCGGGGCGTGACATGTTGCCATGCTTCCGTGGCAACCAATGATATCGGTAGTACAAACCATATAGATTATGTATGGTACTTAGCTTTCCCCAACCCGGCCCCCACATCTCCTCCACGCCGCCGCCTCAATTCCAGTCCTTTTAATCTGATGTTCATTTACGTCCAGAGGAGTGGGCACCTGCCCCTTTTGTTTTTATTAGTTCTCGTGTTTCCTTAGGTTCTAGTTCCCTAGGGCCATCGGCGAAGTGGTGGCGGCAACGACACTTTCCAGCCTATCCCTATCTCGACGATGTCGGATGCGGCATCAACAAATGGCCTATGAAAGTAGGTGTTGCCAAATCTGTTGACTATCTACAGATCTAGGCAATTGGTGTGTCAACCAAGGGAAGTAGTCTAAGTAGGGTAATGCTATCCGGCTATCTTTATTTCATATCAAACATAGTTACGTACATTGTTTACCACTAGGTGAAGGATCGCCAGTGGAGGGTCATCACCCCAATTACAAGATATATATAAGTATCAAACAACATTTTTAGCTAACTCATGAGCAACTTGGTTGGCTTCTCTTGGACAAATATCTAAATAAAGCTTCAGAGAACTCCATTGGTAATATTCTGTAGTCTTGAATAATTGTAGCATATGAGGTAGCTGAGAAGCCTCCCCCTGGATGGCCTTAATTAACTATAAGTAGTCCTACCGGAAAATGATTTTTGCATGCTGGAAAATGTGCCAGCTCCAATCCATATCGAAGGGGGTGAGCGTCAACCATAGTTGCATCTTCACATGTGTTAGTTTCCTACACGACACACCTGCACATTTCCTCCTTTTTCATCATGGGTTCCGACTTCGATTGTTCCGGCTTCAGCGCCCTGAACAAAGCATACATCAACGTTAACTTTCACCATTCCTTCTCTTGAGCATATCCATCCAAGTTGTTGTATAATAGGTTGCTTGCTCGATCTTGAATAGTCCATTGCCAATGCCCTGATCGCCATGGACCACTTGTCTCCTCTCCTACCAAATGAACCATATTCCCATAAGAACTAATTAGCCATATCAATCCCTGGGCCGGGGCAATTGTAGACGAACAAATAATTCTTTTCGGAGCAACTGAACCAAATATACCTTCCTTGGCAACTTCTTCCATTGCCGATGATAGCCCTTGTTGTTGCGAAACCATCGTAACTCGTTAACACTTGAATATGATGTCATGATATTTTCACAACCTTGGTGACAAACATGGCAACCACTAGTCGATCAGATCTGTCTGTTAGGCAAGACTCCCACGCAAAGGATTAGAACATGTAGACCAATCAATGGAACATGTGGACCAATCAAGGAAATCAATTGGGTAGCTCTTGTTGCTACGATTTTGACCTCTTCTTTCAAACTTTTCTATGGCATGGAACAAGTTATTCAAACCCTCTGGATTGGTGGTTAAGGTTTGCGAGCATTGGCGGCGTGTAATGATGCCCTCTCTAATGTTCCTTCAATGACCACTAGATCTCATTTCTACCAGCGAGTGGCTATTGCGAGCTTCAAAGCAGGTATACCAAATGTTTGCAGATGTTCTTTTCTCTACCTCTTAGTTCAATGCATTTTTTGAGCTCTGATGGGTGTTCCACAGTCGAGGAAGAAGACGACCAATATGGTTTTTCAATGTAATTCTATTTTTACCGATTGCTTTGCTTCTTCTCGCCTTTTCATCGTATCGTTGAAAGTGCAACTAATCCCTGGGTGGTTTTGGTAATTCATAACAACATATAGCTCATTGGACTAATATCCATTCAAGATAAATATTTCAGGAAGTTCAATGAATGGCATGGCATGGACTAAAGATGTGGACCCCTCAAAATGCTAACGACATATACTGGCAACAGCTCAAGACTCTCCATCTTTATTTTAGTGATCCAAGATCACATTGAGTCCATAGGAAAGCCAATAGTATTAAAAGAGGATGAGGTGTTGCTTAATGATTTGCATGCTCAAATGCTTAGTGATATTACTCCAAAACCCTCAACCACTTTCTCCATCCAAATATGTCAAAACTCTAAACTCCAACTCGGTCCCACCGATTCTTTCTATCCGGGGCCATCGAGTTCATTTGACATAGCCACAGCCAGAAACCCTAACAGTTCGGTCTGACCGATACGGGTCTCGGTCTCACTGAGATGGCCCTGCCAACACTCTGTGACTTGTTGCATTTATTTCGGTCTCACCGAGTTATGCAATTGGTCTCACCGAGTTGGCTTGGCAAATTCTCTATTGCCTTATTGTTTCACTTCGGTCTCACCGAGTTGATGCAATCGATGCCACCGAGATGATGCTTGCCCTAAAGCCCTAGCACATCGGTCCCACTGAGTTGTTCCAGTCGGTCCCACCGAGATTCCTAACGTTCACATTTTGAGCTAATCGGTGCCACCGAGTTTAATCATTCGGTCT
Source organism: Thinopyrum elongatum (assembly GCA_011799875.1). Lineage (NCBI taxonomy): Eukaryota > Viridiplantae > Streptophyta > Magnoliopsida > Poales > Poaceae > Thinopyrum > Thinopyrum elongatum. The sequence goes on along the minus strand of CM022301.1, from coordinate 445,206,737 downwards.
CACCGAGATGGGTCAAATGTGTGCAACGGTTGGATTTTGTGTGGAGGCTATATATACCCCTCCACCCCCTTCTCCATATGTGAGAGAGCCATCAGAACGTGCCTACACTTCCACCATACATTTTCTGAGAGAGAACCACCTACTAATGTGTTGAGATCAAGATATTCCAATCCTACCACAAAAATCTTGATTTCTAGCCTTCCCCAAGTTGCTTTCCACTCAAATCATCTTTCTACCATAGCCAAATCTGTGAGAGAGTTGAGTGTTAGGGAGACTATCATTTGAAGCACAAGAGCAAGGAGTTCATCATCAACACACCATCTATTACCTTTTGGAGAGTGGTGTCTCCTAGATTGGTTAGGTGTCGCTTGGGAGCCTCCGTCAAGATGTGGAGTTGAACCAAGAAGTTTGTAAGGGCAAGGAGATCGCCTACTTCGTGAAGATCTACCCGAGTGAGTCAAGTCCTTCGTGGGCGATGGCCATGGTGGGATAGACAAGGTTGCTTCTTCGTGGACCCTTCGTGGGTGGAGCCCTCCCTGGACTCACGCAGCCGTTACCCTTCGTGGGTTAAAGTCTCCATCAACGTGAATGTACGATAGCACCACCTATTGGAACCACGCCAAAAATCTTCGTGTATCCATTGCGTTTGCCTTCTCCAAACCCTTCCCTTTACCTTCATATGCAATGTTTTACTTTTCGCTGCTACACTCTTAGTATTGCATGTGTAGGTTGATTGCTTGATTTGTGTTATTTGCTAAAATCTGCCCACAACTAAAATTGGGAAAAGGATGGATTTCTATTTGGTCAAGTAGTCTAATCACCCCCCCTCTAGATATACTTTCGATCCTACAAGTGGTATCAGAGCTTTGGTCTCCATTTGCCTTGATTTCCATAGCTTTGGTGATCATAGCCTTGGTTTCACAACCTAGGAGAGTATGGCGTCTAGCGAGGGAAATTACCACCGTAGAGGTCCTTACTTTGATGGTACAAATTTTGATAGTTGGAAGCATAAGATGAAAATGCATATTCTTGGTCATAACCTCGCCGTTTGGGCTGTTGTGCGTATTGGCTTGCCAGGTGATTTCTTCGAGGATGGAAAAGAACCGGATCGTGAAGCGACAGCGGAAGAGATGAAGATGTTGCAATACAATGCTCAAGCTTGAGATATTCTCTTCAATGGAGTATGCCCCGAAGAATTCAACAAAATCAGCCGTCTTGAGAATGCAAAGGAAATTTGGGATACTTTGGCTGATATGCAGGAAGGTACCGAGTCCGTCAAGGAATCCAAGTTGGATATGCTACAAAGTCAACTTGACAAGTTCAAGATGAAGGATGGTGAAGGAGTCGCCGAAATGTACTCTAGGCTTGCTCTCATCACAAATAAGATTGCCGGCTTAGGAAGTGAAGAGATGACCGACAAATTCATCATCAAGAAGATCCCAAGAGCCTTGGATGGAAAATATGATACCATGTGCACCTTGATCCAAATGATGCCCAATTACAAATATCTCAAGCCCACGGAAGTCATTGGTAGAATTGTTGCTCATGAGATGTCACTCAAGGATAAAGAAGAGCTCCACAACAAGTCAAGTGGTGCTTACAAAGCTTCAAGTGATGCTCCTACAACATCAAGTGAGAAGCAAGTCTCAAATGAAGAATGAGCTTAATGGTGAAGAACTTCAACAAGTTCTAAAAGAGTAGAAGCAAAGAGAGAAGCTCCAAATCAAGATCATAGAATGACAAAAGATCTTCTAGTCGTGATTGTAATTGCTAAAATTGTGGAAGACCCGGACACTACTCCAATGAGTGTACGGCTCCCTACAAGAAAAGACAAGACTCACCAAAAAGGAGGAGTAGAAGAGATGAATCACCTCCAATACAGAGAAGGTGTAGAGATGATCGTTATGAATGAAGACCCTCTCGTAGAAGCAAGGATTCGGAAAGGAAGGACAAGTCATCAAAGAGCTACACAAGACAAAGACATCAAGCTCACGTTGTTGAATGGGTGTCCGGTTCCGACTTCGACAACTACTCCGAGAGAAGCTATCACTCCGACTCCGATTATACTCAAGATGAAGGTGTTGCCGGTCTTGCACATGTGTCATCCAACTCCTATGACATATTTGACTCACCAAATGAAGGAATTGGAAGATGCTTCATGGATAAAGGCCCTAAGGTATCACACCCCGAGTATGTTGATTTCAATAGTGATGAAGATGATTTGCTAGGTGATGATGATTTACTTGTTGACAACACTAGTGATGAAAACTATGATGAACTTGCTAGTAATCATGCTAATCAAGATGAAACGAATGACAATGATAAGAAGGAGATTGAGAGTCTAACTAAAGAACTAAATACTCTTAAGTTAGCTCATGAAACAACTCTAGAGGATCATAGAGAGCTCCTAAAGACTCATGAGAAGCTCCGCTTTGAGAAGCTAAATTTAGAGCAAGAGCATGAGTTTCTAAAAGCTATCAATGATGATCTTCGAAAGAAGAGTTCTTCTTATCTTGCCAAGCGTCTCCTCTTGTCTACTTATATGCCACAAGTAAAATCTAGCAACAAGAGCAAGAAAGATTCTTTCTCTAGTAGTAACAATAACCATGTTAAATCCAATATTGTTGCTTCTAGTAGTTCTCTTGATTCCACTAATGATTCTCTTAGCCAAGTTACACATGAGCAAGAAAATAGCTTATTGAAGGGAATTATAGAGAAAGGTGTTTACAAGAGCCTTTCCGGGAGTAAGCAATTTGAGGAGATTGTACACAAGCAAGGAAGGCACCAGAAGAATCAAGGTGTTGGTTTTGAACGAAAGTTCAATGCCAATGGAGTTGAGTGGGATGAAGATCAATACCCCAAGACGAAGTTTGTTCCTCAACAAGAGAAGTATGACCCCACTTATTTCAAGGGAACACAATCTCAAGATGATCTTCCACCACAAGACCACAAGCTAAAAGGAAAGGACAAGCTTCAAGAACAGATTGACTCATTTGAAGAAGCTCCTAAGGCCATGGTCAAGTGGGTTCCCAAAACTACGTCAAGCTCTACATCATCAAGTACGACTACAACTCCAAGGATTCCCATCAAGTTGATGTGGCCGGATCCCAAAGAAGAAGAACTAGAGTGTTCTTGAGGGTGACTCCACCAACATACTTCACTCATACTCGTTTTGGCGAGGACTTGTGCAATCAACTTTCATATCTTGCACTAGTTCATGGAGTCACAAACCCTCTTGTTGGTAAAACAAGGGACAAGGTAACCTAATGCTTTCATGGACATCATCATATGTGCAATTCACTCTATGTCTATGGATATCCTTGTATGTTCCTTGTGGGACTAACCCATGTAGGTATTGAAAGTGCAACACTCCAATGGATTGCTCCAAAAGATCTACATCAACATTGAGCATCCACATCTTCACTATCTACATGAAGTCATCATCGACAAAAACCCAAGGTTAGTTCATCCCTTTTAGGGGGGATATCACATCTAGGGGGTGCTTTGCACTAAGAATTGAGCTAAAGAAACTCTAATGGTGTGAACACATCAATGCTTTATGTAAAAGTGGTAACCCCACTTGTGCTTAAACGATGAGTATGACCTATGATCAAATGTTCTCATTTGACTCCTAAGTCAATATACTCATATATAGATGACCTAGTCATCGCCAATTGCTTGATAGATGCTAGAATTGCTTGTGCATGCTTTGTCACATATTCCATTTGCTATCTTATTGTGTGACCATGTTGGTTGCATAATTTCTCCATTCAAGGACATTCATTTGTTGTTTTGATTGTCTTGGTTTTTATTGGCCAAATGGATGGACAAGAATGCCTAAGAAACTTCTCTAGCTATCTATGCCTTTTCTCTTCTCAAACTCTATTCATGCTACATCACAAAAATTGAACAAGTCTTTTTCGGACCCTCCGGGTGAGGAGCACTCGGAGTCACCGATCCGTCAAGGGCCGCCTTCCAAAACCTTCTTGTGATTTTCGGTCAGACCAACTCACTCCTATTCGATCCCACCGTAATCATCAGATTGATCTAGGTTTTCATCTCGGCGATACCGATTAGAATGACTCGATCCCACTGAGTTGCACTAACTGCACGCAGTTTTGCATCTCGACGCCACCGAACCATTCCATTCGGTGCCACCGATAGCGACTGGGTATATATACTCTGCGTAGCCGTACGGTTGAAAAATTCCTTCAAACTGCACGAGCTCGCACCCTAGTGCTGCTGCCCCTTGGTTTTCGGATCGTCGCCGTCTCCGCCTATGCGCCTCCGCCGCCATCAACGGGATTCTCCACCGCTGTTGCCGCCATAGCGAATCATCACCAAGTTAGGGTACGGTTCGACCACTTTGTGCCATTCCCCTTTCTGATTCAATGCACAAAGTTTTTGCCAAGTTTCTCACCACGTATGAAATCATCCTATCCAGTGAAAAACTTCTTTAGATTAGATTCGATGAAAAATCTTAGGGTTAGGTTTCCGCCGAGCTCATCTCGGACCGACCGAAATGAAGTTTTCGTTCCCACCGATTGGCCCTGGCCATTGCACTAAGTACAACTCGGTGCCACCGAAGTGTACTGATCGGTGAGACGGAAAGCAAAACCTCAGTGAAACCCTAGCATCTCGGAGTCACCGAACTACAACTCGGTCTAACCGATGTTGTATGTTTAGATTCTGTTAGTGCTTCGGTGTCACCGAGATTTTCATATCGGTAGCTCCGAAATGTTTTCTGCAGAAAACTAAAACTAAGGTTTTGACTCAAATTTTTGCAAATTCAGCTGCTTTTTGTGAGCACTCTGCCCATACCTATCTATTCACAGGGTCTGTCTGCAAGATGTCTGAAGCAAGTGACAGCCATAATAGGTTAGAGGAGCAAGTTAATCTCAGTGAAGGCACAAGCCCTAGTGGAAGCTATGATGAGGGCAGCAGAAGCACTCCTAGCAATCTGCCCAAAGCTGCCACTAGACACAGAAAGAAGAGAACCTCAGAGAGTGAGGATGAAGACTTTGTGGTTGAAGAGGAAGTAACCTCAAAGAAGAAAGTGCTCAAGAAGGAGTATGCTGCTGTTGCCACAAAGCCAGGTCTCCAGAAGAAAGCTCCTGCTAAGAGAGTTCCTATGTCAAAGGCCAAAAAGTCAACAGTTACACAAGAGACTATGGAATTCATTCTTGAACCAAGAGAAGAAGAAGGAGCTGCTGATGGGAAAAAGAAGAGGAAAGAAAGAGTCAAGAAAACTATTGCCAGAGTGATTGGCAGACCATCCATGATGAGGGATGAAGATGAAGATGAGGAGGAAGAGGAACCAGCTGCACCCCCTGCTAAATCTCAGAAGTTAATGGCAGATGTCATGAAAACTGCAGGTGCAACCTCCAAGTCCAAGCCTGCACCTAAGGCTACTGCTCCAAAGAGATCCACTAGAAACATCACTGCTGCTGAGAAGAACAAGGCCCCAGTGTCGGAGGTTCAAGAAGATGAAGAGCCCCAAGTGCTCAGAAAGTTGAAGCCCAAGATTCCAGACCATGATGATGGACATCCAGTGGCTGAGAACATAAAGCTCAGGAAGGACAGTGGACTGGGAGCCTGGAGGAAGGCTGATCCTTATTCTGTCAGGAGGAGAATAGCTGTTGATTATCGTTTCCATACCAAAGAACAACAAGATTTCTATGAGACAGTTTTGCTTAACAAGAAGCCAATCATAAGCAACATGAAGTGGGTGGACTGGAAGTACATAGATAACAATAAATACTACTTCCCCCACGTTCATGAGAGCTTCAGATTGACAGGTGTTGATGCATTTGTTGGACAAAAGCTAACAAAGTGGAATGATGAGATGGTGATGCAGTTTTACTCCACTGCACACTTCTACCCAGATGGAAAGATTGTGTGGATGACTGAGGGCACTAGATACCAGTCAACAATATCAGAGTGGGCTGCTCTCATCAAGGCCACAGAAGAAGGAGAGAATGACATTGATGTATATGGCAAACCCGGGATGGATCACAACACAATGGCTCACATGTACAAGACAATTCCTGATGAAGCACTGGATACTCACAAGTTTGGCTCCATATACTTTCTGCTTGTTGGTTTGGACACTATAAACTATATATTGAGGCACACCTTGTTGCCTAAGTCTGGAGATGACAGAATGATCTGTGGCCACTCCATCAACCTGCTCTATTTGTTTGACATAACACAGAAGTTCAAAGTCATGAGCCTAATTGTTGAGACAATCAAATGGACTACTACTGATCAGAAGAGGTCATGTGGATATGCACCACATATACAGATGCTTATCAACTCCAAGGTTGCTACTGACACATATATGCTTGACAGAGAGCACCTTCCTCTTCGGCCAGAATTTGAGGATAATGAAGTGGTGATGGATGCTTCCCATCCAACTTCAGTTGAGGCCCAGGAGAAGGCTGAGAAGGCAAAGGCAGCCAAAGCAGCAAAGGCAGCAAGTTCTCCAAATGCATCCATTGTGAATCTCTAGACCAAGCAAGATCAACTGACATATCTGCTGGAAGCAACTCTGAGGATTGAGCGAAGTTTGGCCAACTTAACCAAGAATCAAGAGAGCCTAGAGCAGGTAGTAGAAGATAAGATGTATAATCTTGATGTCAAGGTCACAGAGATCCAATCCATTGTTGAGAAGCTGAGAGATGATGTTGAGGATAGTGATGACAGACCTACCACTGACAGATTCCAGATAGTGCCTAGGGCACAGAGGTCATCAGCCGAGCCAGTTGCAGATATCAGGACTACACACTCTGCTCCTGCTGCCACTGCCATAGTGCCATCACTAGTGTCAACTCCACCTGCTCAACAGACATCAGCCGAGGCATTTGCAGAGGCAGTTCTCTCAACACCATCTACGCACACCAGAGTGACAAGCCAGAAGACCCCTTCAGGAGCTCCCGAAGATCGTGCCTAGAGTGTCGTATAGCACTATACTTTTTAAGCTTTTTGGTAACTTGTTGCCAAAGGGGGAGAAAATGTATAGATCATAGGCTTTGAGAGAAAGAGAGTCTTTTGCTTCTTTGTTGGTTTTTATTGCCTTGCTACTTTGTTTGGTTGATGCTACTTATTGTTTTCTGCTCGTGAGATGCTATCTATGGTTATGTGCTTGATCATACCATGTTTAATGTGTGCTAAAATGCCTATTCCTATGATTGCTTATGTATGATCAGTCACTTGTATCCTTGGTGATGTGTGCATGTTATTTCATTCCTATGATTGCTTATTTCATTCTTATCATGTTATTTCACTTGTATGTGACATAGAAGAGTGACCCATGATCCTAATCGATTGTGCATATGCATTCAAACACAAATTTTAAATAATGCACAATTTAGGGGGAGCTCTTACTTATCACATACTTCTCAAAGCGACGATGTATTTCATTCATTTTATCATTTGTCAAAGCTTTGATCTATATGTTGTCATCAATTACAAAAAATTGGGAGATTGAAAGTGCAACTAATCCCCTGGTGGTTTTGATAATTCATAACAACATATAGCTCATTGGACTAATATCCATTCAAGATAAATATTTCAGGAAGTTCAATGAATGGCATGGCATGGACTAGAGATGTGGACCCCTCAAAATGATAAGGACATATATTGGCAAAAGCTCAAGACTCTCCATCTTTATTTTAGTGATCCAAGATCACATCGAGTCCATAGGAAAGCCAGTACTATTAAAAGGGGATGAGGTGTTGCTTAATGGCTTGCTTGCTCAAATGCTTAGTGATATTGCTCCAAAACCCTCAACCACTTTATCCATCCAAATATGTCAAAACTCTAAACTCCAACTCGGCCCCACCGATTCTTTCTATCTGGTGCCACCGAGTTCATTTGACATAGCCACAGCCAGAAACCCTAACAATTTGGTCTCACTGATACGGGTCTCGGTCTCACCGAGATGGCCCTGCCAACACTCTGTGACTTGTTGCATTTATTTCGGTCTCACCGAGTTATGCAATCGGTCTCACCGAGTTGGCTTGGCAAATTCTATATTTCCTTATTGCTTCACTTTGGTCTCACCGAGTTGATGCAATCGGTGCCACCAAGATGATGCTTGCCTTAAAGCCCTAGCACATCGGTCCCACCGAGTTGTTCCAGTCGGTCCCACCGAGATTCCTAATGTTCATATTTTGAACTAATCGGTACCACCGAGTTTACTCATTCGGTCTCACCGAGATGGGTCAAATGTTTGTAACGGTTGGATTTTGTGTGGAGGCTATATATACCCCTCCACCCCCTTCTCCATATGTGAGAGAGCCATCAGAACGTGCCTACACTTCCACCATACATTTTCTGAGAGAGAACCACCTACTAATGTGTTGAGATCAAGATATTCCAATCCTACCACAAGAATCTTGATTTCTAGCCTTCCCCAAGTTGCTTTCCACTCAAATCATCTTTCCACCATAGCCAAATCTGAGAGGGAGAGAGTTTAGTATTGGGGAGACTATCATTTGAAGCACAAGAGCAAGGAGTTCATCATCAACACACCATCTATTACCTTTTGGAGAGTGGTGTCTCCTAGCTTGGTTAGGTGCCGCTTGGGAGTCTCCGTCAAGATGTGGAGCTGAACCAAGAAGTTTGTAAGGGCAAGGAGATCGCCTACTTCGTGAAGATCTACCCAAGTGAGGCAAGTCCTTCGTGGGCGATGGCCATGGTGGGATAGACAAGGTTGCTTCTTCGTGGACCCTTCGTGGGTGGAGCCCTTCGTGGACTTGCGCAGCCGTTACCCTTCGTGGGTTGAAGTCTCCATCAACGTGGATGTACGATAGCACCACCTATCGGAACCACACCAAAAATCTTCGTGTCTCCATTGCGTTTGCCTTCTCCAAACCATTCCCTTTACTTTCATATGCAATGTTTTACTTTCCGCTGCTACACTCTTAGTATTGCATGTGTAGGTTGATTGCTTGACTTGTGCTATTTGCTAAAATCTGCCCACAACTAAAATTTGGAAAATGATAGATTTTTATTTTGTCAAGTAGTCTAATCACCCCCCCCCTCTAGACATACTTTCAATCCTACAATCGTCCACTATTTTTTCTTGATATTTATCAAATATAAAATGCCCTTCAATTGTCTTCATAAGGAGCAAAACTGCGTGTGGTACCAAATGTGCAAAGGGCATGCCAACGGTATACTTTAAACTTGCTGCCCCACTATCCAACTAGGCTAAGATTCTAGGTGGAGCTCATATAGTAGCCTCATAGTGTGTCAGAGTGGTTTGCAGGAGGCCTTGCTCCATGGTAGAAAGAAGAAAAGGAGAAGCATAAGAGGGGGGAAGGAGGTGAGAGATGGTGTTGGGTGTTCGGTTGGGGAGGTAGAAGATGACACAGATGGGGACCATAGTAATGATAGCTCAGTTTAGGGCGATGGGTGAGAAAAAACAAAATCGATGCCTCATTCTTTTTCCACCTAAAGTTGGATGGGTTGGGCGGCATTTAGTTCTACATCCATAGCTCACTAGATAGGAAGTGCAGCTTGCCACAACGCCCCCCCCCCCCCCCCCCCCACCGTCACAACCATGTCCAGCCCGGTAGGGAACACTTCATATTTGATAGCATCACGTGACGAAAGGGAAAAGTGCATAAGTTCAAGACATTATACCAAAATCAAAGCAATATCAAAGCACACAATAAGTTATTGACAATTCAATGACAATTATAACAAACTCTGTAGGACACGATTTATATTTGATGGGCTCACATGACAAACAAAAGTGCACATGTTCAAGTCGTCACACCAAAAGCAAAGCTTGATTGCTGTACACGATAGATTATTTACAATGCTTTCACAAAGCACGGGAGCAGAGTACGTAGTTAACTATATTAGACAGATAGTAGATGCCTTGACAATAGATAGGAAGTGCAGTTTGACGCACCCTACTCGGTCCAATCATATCCACCCCGGTAATATAGAATATATATATAGACACACTTATGCACACTGAAATGAAAAGCATCGGTAAAACACCATTGAAAAGAGTGACGCTAGCAACTATAACCACAAGCTTTGAACATATACTTATGCATTCATTGATAACATATTTTAGGATGGACATGGTACATAAGGCAAGATTCAATGCAACTTAGACTTAGATGTGAACTACAACATTTGCCATGGCCATATCCTCACTACTCAGAAATCACTAACCAATGCACTAAGAACAGGAAATGATGTTTATCTCAGGTTGTCTGAATTTTAGCTTAACATGAATATATGATTATTAAAAGGCTTCCACTATTTGCACCAAAAGGTGCCACAAATGGTCGTCGATTGAGTTCTTCCTACCAAGCCCTGCAGCAAAGGGAGAAGGGGATTAGGTGATCACGGAGTAAGTAGCGTATAAGTTGACCAGTGTGCTAATTTCAGTTTGGCATGAATATATGATAACTAAATTACTTCCACTATTTGCACCAAAAGACGTCACAAATGATGAGCGACTGTGTTCCACCTACCGAGCCCTGCAGTAAAGGGAGAAGTGGATCAAGAGGTCACAAAGTCGGTAGCATAGAAGCTGACAGATGTGCTATGATAAATTTTCAATGGTACAGATGATGGTATAAACTTCACACAAGTTTATACCATCAGGCGATCATGGAGTCTCTAGAATCCACATATCTATCTTAGCTCATTCCCTGGTGTTATAAAATTTACACATGAAGATAAATAAATCATCTAGGTCGCAAGGCAGAGGAACGAAAGAGGAGGGAAAAAGAGGGAGGGGAGAAAATGGAGAACATTGGGAGGGGGGTAGGAGGAAGAGATGACTTGCGTGCGCCACAAACATCATCTACCCATAATCCTCATGTGCAACCTATATTTGTAGTAGGTAAAATGGGCAAGGCGAGCACTTGAGGTGGGGCTGGCTCCAGCTGTCACTGTGGCAATGCTCGCAGTACTCCAAACTACAAAAAAATCATTCACATATTTTTTTTTCAGTATATGACCAGTCTAGTTTGAGAAGTGCAGAATATATATTCAACAAAAATATAACAAACATGTCTCAAGTTTCGAAACAGAATCTTTACCATGAGGTCCATGACCATAACTATAGCTACAGAGGTACAAAAAAATACAAGGATTAAACTCTTCTCAAGATATTGCTGCTACAAGCCTTCCTATTATAGTAATACTCATCATCTATAACCAAGTAAGCCAATCAGCAACATCAGTAACAATAAAGGGAAATGAAAGTGGTTGAGCAAGAGGTGCTCTCATGAGACTGCAAACACATATTAAAATAAATATTTACATAGTAATATGGTAAAATTTAAAAGTCTACCTAGAGTAGTCATGTTTTTTGTTATTTTTTATACACGATAAGGTTCATGATATTTAAACAGTAATATTGAAATTAGAAAATGAGGTGAAAAATTAGAATATGACAGCGCATCATGTTCCATAAATAGGATAAATTTTATTACTGAAAACAAAAAATGAGGTGATCAATCAGAATAGTCCCATTTGGGTGACCACATTCCATAGTTTAAATCACAAATTAGGGTGCTCAGTAAAGCATACACTCAAACAGGGGACCCTTAAAAGAAATCTGGATGAAACATAGGGGCATACCTTTGATGTTTCATTGCACATCTCAATGGAGATATTATTATCTTATGGACGGTGAAATTGATGACCATATTAGCTGCAACTAATATTATTTGAAACGGATACGTGCAATGACAAATCACATAACCATGAGAAATGAATTAAGTAGTCAGTTGCAACAGGACAAGCTCAACTTCTTGCCTTTGTTTTACCTCCTCCGACCAGTTAGATTTGTAGGTTTCTTCTTTTTTATCAATACAAATAATGATACAACAACCATGTTGGCTATGTAATAGCTATCACGGTGATTTACAAATTCCAGACTCATATTCAAACAATAGGAACAATCCAGCCTGCCAAGTGATAAGCCAAAAGAGAACACCAAAGGTTGCAAAGGATTGTGTTTCATATCATTTTGTTATCCTTTTTATATATAAGGTAGAATGTACAAAAAAACACAAAGCTTGTTTAAGATATTTTCTTCCCTCAAGTAGTTTCGGGTTAAAAGCCTGACCCAGAACTACAGCTAAATGGGAGCGAGAGGTAGATTTATTAATCTGATAATCTGATTTGGTAATACTTATACATCAACAAATTATTTACCGCCAGAAAAAACTATGTGGTGCATTTTGGACCAGCATTATCTTTGTACATCTCTCATGTATTAAGTATGATCGAATAATTGTATAATGTGTATTACCTAACATAGAGGGAAGTGAACTCATCCGGCAGTGAATGGAAAGGTAGGACTATATGGACCAACGTTGTCCTTGTTGCTTCATATTCCTCTTAACTTCAAAAGTATAAAAAGCATAAAATTCAGCAGAAAGCAGCAAGGTAAAGCGGTATGATACGTCTCCAACGTATCTATAATTTATGAAGTATTCATGCTGCTATATTATCATTCTTGGATGTTTTACAATCATTTTATAGCAACTTTATACCATTTTTTGGGACTAACTTATTGACATAGGGCCCAGTGCCAGTTGCTGTTTTTTGCTTGTTTTTTACATCGCAGAAAATCAATACCAACGGAGTCCAAATGCAGCGAAACTTTTTGTGGATTTTTTATGGACCAGAAGACATCCAATGGGCCAGAGCAGCACCTGGGGGTGCCTCGAGGCGAGCACAACCCACCAGGGCGCGCCTGGGCCCCCAGGCGCGCCCCGGTGTGTTGTGCCCACCTCGGTGGCCTCCCGCACCGCCTCTTCGCCCTATAAATTGCCAAATATTCCAAAAACCCTAGGGGAGACCCTAGATCAGAAGTTCCGCCGTCGCAAGCCTCTGTAGCCACGAAAAACCAATCTAGACCCCGTTCCGACACCCTGCCGGAGGGGGAATCATCACCAGTGGCTATCTTCACCATCCCGGCGGCCACCATGATGAGGAGGGAGTAGTCCACCCTCGGGGCTGAGGGTTTGTACTAGTAGCTATGTGTTTAATCTCTCTCTCTCTCTCTCTCTCGTGTTCTTGAGATGTCACGATCTTGATGTATCGCGGGCTTTGTTAATATAGTCGGATCATATGGTGTTTTCCCCTCTCTATCTTGTTGTGATGAATTGAGTTTTCCCTTTGAGATTTCGTTTTATCGGATTGAATACTTTTATGGATTTGAGAACACTTTATGTATGTCTTGCTATGAATACCCATGGTGACAATGGGGTATCGTATTGATTCACTTGATATATATTTTGGCACTCAACTCGTGGATTTCCGAGGTGACATTGGGGTAATCTATGCATAGGGGTTGACGCACGTTCTTGTCTTTGTTTCTCCGGTAGAAATCTTGGGGCACTCTTTGAGGTTCTTTGTGTTAGATTGAGCATTACGAATCTGAATTTGCTTTGGTGTTATTTTAGTACAAACTCTTGGATAGATCGATCAGAAAGAATATATTCGAGGTGGTTTCGTACCTTACAAACAATTTCTTCTTATGTTCTCCGCTAGATAGGAACTTTGGAGTGATTCTTCATTGCACTTTGAGGGATGGTTATATGATCCAATTATATTAGCATTGTTGAGAGATTGCACTAGCAAAAGTACGGACCCTAGGCCTCATTTTCAAGCATTGCAATATCGTTTGTGCTCCGTTTTATCAATTGCTACCTTGCTGTTTTTTTATTGTTCCTATTACAAAAATCAATATCTACTATCATTACTACACTTTTATTACCATCTCTTCGCCGAACTAGTGCACCTATACAATTTATCATTGTATTTGGTGTGTTGGGGACACAAGAGACTCTTTGTTATTTGGTTGCAGGCTTGTTTGAGAGAGACCATCTTCATCCTACGCCTCCCATGGATTGATAAACCTTAGGTCATCCACTCGAGGGAAAATTGCTACTGTCCTACAAAACTCTGCGCTTGGAGGACCAACACGAGTCTACAAGAATAAAGTTGCGTAGTAGACATTAAGCTCTTTTCTGGCGCCGTTGCCGGGGAGGTGAGTGCTTGAAGGTATATCTTTAGATCTTGCAATTGAATCTTTTAGTTTCTTGTTTTATCACTAGTTTGGTTTATAAAAAGAAAACTACAAAAAAAATGGAGATTGGGTAACCTCAAGTTGTTCTTTATCTTTATAATGTCTATCTTGAGAATAGGGCTTCCGATAATTGTGCTCAATTGCTAGAAAAAGAATTCAACAAAATTTATGGCATAAAAATGTTGGATGATGGGCATGATTGCAATATTGCTAGTATGAATTCTTTGAATATCCATGATGTTAATGATGATTGCATTAGTCATGATAATGATGTCTCCTATAAGAATGTCAATTTTTGCGGAGTGAATTGGGAGTGCAATTGCACACCAAAAAGGGAAGATAGATTTTGTAAGAAGCATAAGTATTTAGAAACGAAAAAGTTGCAAGAGAGGCTAGATGATTGTGCTGAAAGATTTAATTTTTCTTGCCATCCTTGTGAACTTTGCAATGAACGTGGTCATTTAAATCTCCAATGCAAATTGTTTCATGATCAAATTGTGTCCAAAAATTGTGATAACTTGATTACCCTTGAGCATCATAAAGAGCAAAGTCTTCTTTTGGGGTATGAAGAAATGAAACGTATAACTGAGGGTATTCCAAAATTTAATCTCAAGAGATTTCTTGATTTTGATCTAGAGGAAATTTATATGTTTTGTGCGGTAAATTGCATTGAGAATCCTTATATTACCAACTATCTAAAGACAAGAAAACAAATAGAATATGAAGAGAGTACTAATGAAAGGGAAAATATTTCCCAATACCCTCCTAGTGTTTATTATGATGAATCAGGTAACGAGGAGGAGCTTCCTATCCAATCAATCTCTTCAACAAGAAGCTCAAAAAAATTGATTAAACCCGTACGTGAGGTGGTGAAGAAGAAAAGGAAAAGAAGGAGAAGTATAGGTAAAAAGGTAACTCTCCCAAGTAATATTGCTCCTATCACCATTGTGCCTCATGAAAGTGAATCAAATATGTTGATGGAGGATGATGATATTAAGTATGATTTTGTGATGCCTACTACTTGTTGTAATGATTATGATTGGGAAAATAATGATACTTCTTATAATCTTGGAAATCTTTTTGGCACCAACTTGGGAAATTATGATGATAGCAATTGTTATACCGTTGGTGCTATTCATACCATTAATGATGAGAGTGATTATGCTTATGATATGCCAAGTCACAAGCTTGGGGATGCTATGTTTGATGAGAATGACATATTTGAGAATTTATTTGCTGCAATTAATGTTTGTCCCAACCTTGGGGATGATATGCTTAATGAAGATAATCTTTTTAGTCCCCTACTTTGAATGATCAAATTTTCTATGATGATTGCATGCCTCCTATCTATGATGAGAACAAAGTTGCTACTTATGATGATTATTGTGATGATACTTATGTTATAAAAAGTAGTGATGATTATATTTATAAAACTTCTCATAGTTATGATTACCCTTTTCCTGAACATTACTCTTTTAATGTGGAAACAATTTATAGTATTCGAGTTTCATATGATACTCCCACCATTGTGAATGAGAAGAAATTTTTTTATGTGGAGAGTAATAAAATTTCTATGCTTGTGGATCATGAAGAGAATGCTTTATGTGATGGTTATATTGATGAATCTATTCATGATGCTACTGAAAATTATTATGAGAGAGGAACTTATGATTCATGATGCTCTCTTTATGTTTCAATTCTTATCTTTTATGTGAGCATCATTGAAATCATCATGTCTAGCTAAAAGGCATTAAAGAAAAGCGCTTGTTGGGAGACAACCCAACATTTACCCCTACTGTTTTTATGTGTTCACATGATTATGCTACTGTAGTAATCATGTTTTATTTCTTTTGTTTCAATAAAGTGCCAAGTAAAGCCTTTGGGATAGTATGGTTGATAGTTGACTTGAATCTGTGCAAAAACAGAAACTTTTGCGCTCAGTCCAGGAATTTTTAAAATTCACTGGAACGTGATTTTGATCTGAATTTTTTACAGGTGATATATATACAAATTCTCTACGTTGTCCTAATTTTTCAGAATTTTTGGAGTAGCACAAGTATGGTTGGATACTTGGATTACAGATTATTACAGACTGTTTTGTTTTTGACAGATTCTATTTACAATGCATAGTTTGCTTGTTTTCTAGTTTCTATGGCTTATATTGCTCAATATAAATTGTGGAAATGATATGCTACAGTAGTCATTGTGTGGAAACAATTATGAATCTTGTCTTTGACAGTACCAAAGTGAAATGGTTTGCTCTTTATCATACTAACCTATCTCACGAAGTTCCGTTAAGTTTTGTGTGATTGAAGTTTTCAAGTTTTGGGTGAGATGTCGATATGAGGAGAATAAGGAGTGACAAGACCCTAAGCTTGGGGATGACCAAGGCACCCCAAGGTAATATTCAAGGAAGATCCAAGCAACTAAGCTTGGGGATGCCCCGGAAGGCATCCCCTCTTTCGTCTCCAACATTATCGGTAACCTCACTTGGATCTACATTTTTATTCGTCACATGATATGTGTTTTGCTTGGAGCATCATTTTCTTGTTAGGATTTGCTTGCTGTTATTGAGAATAATGTTTTGCATCTTTCTTTTCAATAAAAATGTCAAGGATAACCTTTACCATGCTTATTTTGCAAGTGTATGAGTTGCTGTTTCAAAACAGAAAGTTTATCGATGTTACAAAAATTCCCGAGAAAAGTCGGAATGAGATAAAATGTTGAAACTTTTTGCACAATAAGAGCTGATAAATTTTCTACAGAGTGGAAAATTTTCATAATTTTTGGAGTTAAATAAGTGTTGATACTCTTGCATTCTTTACAGACTGTACTGTTTTGGCAAATTGCTGTTATGTTTGCATATGTTTGCTTGTTTAATGATTCTATTTGAGGATAGGAGTATTAAATATGCAGAGGCATTTAGTATGCAATGTTGAATAATAATTTTTGTGATTTGCTACAGTAGAGAATGATAAGGTTTTTGCATTGGTTTATACTAACTTATCTCACGAGTTCTTGTTGAGTTTTGTGTGTATGAAGTTTTTAAGATTTAGGGAAACCGTGATATAAAAGGAATTAAGGAGACGCAAAAGCTCAAGCTTGGGGATGCCCAAGGCACCCCAAGATAATATTTCAATAATTCTCAAGCATCTAAGCTTGGGGATGCCCCGGTAGGCATCGCACCTTTCTTCATCAACAATTATCGGTTAGCCTCGGTTGAGCCTAAGCTTTTGCTTCTTCACATGATGTGTGCTATTCTTAGAATGTAATTTTATTTTATTTGCTTGATGGTTTAATAAAATACTTAGATCTGAAATTTTTTAAATAAGAAAGAGTTCTCACTTAGCTACCCCTTTACGCAACTACTCGCTTGATCTTCACTTATATTTTTTTAGTAGTTTGTTATTTACTCTCGTGCTTCACTTATATCCTATGAGTAAATTGTTGAATGAATTGAATATCATGAAGTTTAAATTATATGTTCATATCATGCCCAGTGGTAGCTTCACATTGGGTTTAGAAAGGGAAATCTTTTGAAGCTTGACAATCACAATATTGGTCATACAAGCAATTCATGAATGATTACTATAAGGAAGAGAACTTTCACATGCAAATACACTATCTTGGAAATCTTTTGTGATTGTGAGCCCCCATCAAAATATTATATGCCAAAATTGTTGACGCTGGAAAAGGAAGACAACGTAATGATTTATGTTTGTTCATATTCACATAGAAGTTATATTGTCATAGATCCTTCAACATGTGGTGCTTGCCCCCCATCTTTGCTAGCCAAAAATTCCGCACCAAGTAGAGATACTACTTGTGCATCCAAAAACCCTTAAACCCAAATCTTATTTTCAAGAGTCCACCATACCTACCTAAGGATTGAGTAAGATCCTTCAAGTAAGTTGTCATCGGTGCAATAAGGCAATAAAAATTGCTTCTAAGAGTGTTAGATCATTTAGTGTAAGAGAAAATTGAGCGTTGTACGAACTTGTGATGGCAAAGAATAAAAGCGACAGACTGCATAATAAAGGTTGCTATCATAAGGGGCAATATAACATGACGTTCTTTTGCACTAAGGGATTGAGCATACAAACAAAAAGCGCATGGCAACCTTTGCTTCCCTCTGCGAAGGGCCTACCTTTTACTTTTATGTATTTACTTTCATGCAAGAGTCAAAGTTTTTCTCTCTATTCCTTTTTATTTTTCTCTTTTAGAAGCATCATGTGGTGAGGAAAGATCTAGGCACATATATCCAGTTGGATATGGGTAGCATGAGTTATTATTGTTGACATCACCCTTGAGGTGAATACGTTGGGAGGCGAAATTATAAGCCCCTATCTTTCTATGTGTCCGGTTGAAACGTTTTGCTCATGTGTATGCGGTGAGTGTTAGCAATCATAGAAGGCTATATGATGGTTGAGTATATGGAGCTCTTACTTAGACTCTGTTGAATAAGTTGAATTGCAATTGTTTGGTGACTAAGAATATAGGTTGTTGAGTTTCAAGAGAATTCATTGTTTGAACCTTAACATGTGAATTGGTTGCTACTTTAACATGATGAGTTTTATGAGAAAGAGTTGTTATTATGATGCTAGGAAAAGTGATTGAAATTACTATTGATCAAACTTATGCACTTTGCTAGCATTCACACTTCATAAATTATTTCTTTTATCATTTACCTACTCGAGGACGAGTAGGAATTAAGCTTGGGGATGCAGATACGTCTCCAACGTATCTATAATTTATGAAGTATTCATGCTACTATATTATCATTCTTGGATGTTTTACAATCATTTTATAGCAACTTTATACCATTTTTTGGGACTAACTTATTGACATAGTGCCCAGTGCCAGTTGTTGTTTTTTGCTTGTTTTTTACATCGCAGAAAATCAATACCAAACGGAGTCCAAGTGCAGCGAAACTTTTTGTGGATTTTTTATGGACCAGAAGACATCCAATGGGCCAGAGCAGCACCTGGGGGGTGCCCCGAGGGGGGCACAACCCACCAGGGCACGCCTGGGCCCCCAGGCGTGCCCCGGTGGGTTCTGCCCACCTCGGTGGCCTCCCGCACCGCCTCTTCGCCCTATAAATTGCCAAATATTCCAAAAACCCTAGGGAAGACCCTAGATCAGAAGTTCCGCCGCCGCAAGCCTCTGTAGCCACGAGAAACTAATCTAGACCCTATTCCGGCACCCTGCCGGAGGGGGGAATCATCACCGGTGGCCATCTTCATCATCCCGGCGGCCACCATGATGAGGAGGGAGTAGTCCACCCACGGGGCTGAGGGTTTGTACTAGTAGCTATGTGTTTAATCTCTCTCTCTCTCGTGTTCTTGAGATGTCACGATCTTGATGTATCGCGGGCTTTGTTAATATAGTCGGATCATATGGTGTTTTCCCCTCTCTATCTTCTTGTGATGAATTGAGTTTTCCCTTTGAGATTTCGTTTTATCGGATTGAATACTTTTATGGATTTGAGAAAACTTTATGTATGTCTTGCTATGAACACCCGTGGTGACAATGGGGTATCGTATTGATTCACTTGATACATATTTTGGCACTCAACTCGCGGATTCCCGAGGTGACATTGGGGTAATCTATGCATAGGGGTTGATGCACGTTCTTGTCTTTGTTTCTCCGGTAGAAATCTTGGGGCACTCTTTGAGGTTCTTTGTGTTGGATTGAGCATTACGAATCTGAATTTGCTTTGGTGTTATTTTAGTACGAACTCTTGGATAGATCGATCGGAAAGAATAGCTTCGAGGTGGTTTCGTACCCTACAAATAATTTCTTCTTATGTTCGCCGCTAGATAGGAACTTTGGAGTGATTCTTCATCGCACTTTGAGGGATGGTTATATGATCCAATTATATTAGCATTGTTGAGAGATTGCACTAGCGAAAGTACGGACCCTAGGCCTCATTTTCAAGCATTGCAATACCGTTTGTGCTCCGTTTTATCAATTGCTACCTTGCTGTTTTTTTATTGTTCCTATTATAAAAATCAATATCTACTATCATTACTACACTTTTATTACCATCTCTTCGCCGAACTAGTGCACCTATACAATTTACCATTGTATTTGATGTGTTGGGGACACAAGAGACTCTTTGTTATTTGGTTGCAGGCTTGTTTGAGAGAGACCATCTTCATCCTACGCCTCCCATGGATTGATAAACCTTAGGTCATCCACTTGAGGGAAAATTGCTACTGTCCTACAAAACTCTGCGCTCGGAGGCCCAACACGAGTCTACAAGAATAAAGTTGCGTAGTAGACATCACGGTACATTAGTATATGTGCACACAATTATTTCCTTAAATCATATCATAGTGTTGTGAGGCACACAATTATTTATGAGCCCTACTCAAGCAAAAAAAAACCTTATCATCATATGTTTTATATATCTGCTCGATGTTAATGGACAATGAATTTTACTCAAGACATGAATGTGATAAAGTAAAACAACAGAGTACATATAGATTTCAGAGCCAACCAAAGTTTTAGTCCAACATCATGAGGAATGTCTTTGTTAGCACCTCGAACAGTAGCTACTCCCACACAAAGCTTACATCAGCATGATCCCTCTCTTACATGAACTGCACCACGTATGGCATGATTAACTGAATGCCCTCCACCTCCAGATGCCAGTGTATTGTGCAGGACCTCCTCGAACGTATCCTTCTCCTTCTTGACGTCATCGAGGCACGGAGCAAGGACAATGTCATGCTTAAAATAGTTTAGCTGATGAATGCTTAAAATGTTTTTAAATTCCGTGAAGCCTTTCACTCCCCAAACATAGTTTTGGTGATGAATGCTTAAAATAATTAAACTATACTCCCCCCATTCCTTTATGTAAGATCTATTGTTTTGTGCGTGGTGACCAAGGCAACCAATTATAGATAATTTAGGAGGAAACTACCCTTTGCAAATTTGATGGTTAGTGGTAAGTAAATCAGTAAGGCTAGGAAAGAAAGGCATTTTTTATCTGAGTAGCAATATGCTATGTTCAACTGCATAATTTTGAGGCACCTATAGAAAGATACTGAAGTGGTATGTTTGACCATTAATCAAGTAATGAAATATTACTCTATCAATACCCGAGACATATTAAGCCAACAGATAAATTAAATTTACTTGAATTAGTACAAATAAAGATATAGACAATAAAAATAAGCACATGCATAAGATCAGTGAGGCCACCACAAATGAGGAACTCCCAGTCCCAGTAACAACCCAATAATTTTGCATGAAGAGCAAATATGCACAAAGGTTGATGCTACTTGAAGGCAACAACTTACCTCATATGAAGGACCGAGCCTTTTTTTTGTTTGTTGGTTGGAATCAGATTCCTCCCATAAAAATTTATACTACAAAAAGCAATATTGTCTAGCATCATTTGGTCTTTCCTGCAATATAAGAATAACCGAATAGTGAGAAATTATTTTGCCTCATCAACAGGTGTTGTCCACAGACGCATACAAACCGTGGATGCCAATTATGCAGCAATGGATCTACTCATTATTCAATGCATGTAACAAGGCTAAGTAATCTACTTTCCAAATCGACATTAGAAAACTCAGTAGGCAAATATCTGACTCTTATGATTGATTAGAGTAGCCATGGCATAACTTGTTTTGGATGTTCTAAATCACAACATATTAGCCCTGTTATAAAGAAAACTATGAATCACACCTACTTCAATAGTTTTATAGGATTAAAAAAGACTGAAAAAGCTATTTCCTAGAGTACATCTCAAGAACATCATATTTAAAATCTAGAGTTAGTAACATGCCAAGGTAATAAATTTTATTAGATATAGGAGCTCATTTACTACCTCGAGCTGAATGGAGGCCTCCATATTTTGATTTAGTTTTCCATATTTAAACCATCCCCATTAGATTTGAACTTCATGACAATATAGAGAAGGGACATACTTGAGAGATAACTGAGTGTGAGTTCATCTCTAGTGTTGGGAGCAGACCAGCTAGATGCTTTCCATGCACCTGCATCGTTATTTTAGTGAAATCAAATGCAAAATTTGCATTGTAACAAAGGCTTCTTTCTAATACATGATGAAATACAATGCATGAAACAATGATACATCAGAGGATATAGCTTACAAGTAAAATTATATTTCATGAATTGAGATATACTGGACAAGAATCTAAACCTAGGCCAATATATCTTGGTTTGATATAAATCAGTAAATGTTAATTATGTTCTTATGACTGCTATCTGAAGAATGCATTTTGCAAGAATTTCTAGAACTTAAGTCGCACATGTGCATTAACACTATTCCATGAAGTGTAGTTATTCAAGGCAAGGTCCTGATGATAAATAACTTGAACACTAACATGACAAGAAGGTTAATGATAAATAAAAACTTGATAATGAACTAAAATAATAGAATGTGCTAATTAACTAAACTAACAAAAGGTGCAAAACATAAATGTAATCATATACGAACGTTGACAAAAAAAGCCAAATCAAGGATCACAATTCCCCAGCCAGATGAAAGACTTCAAGGATATTTCTATTTTACTTATAGCAAACGAGCGATGTATATAATTATTAAATAAATCCCTAACTAACAATGGTTAATTTCACATTTTTACCATGTTGGAACCGCAATCAGGTTGCAGATAATTGAAGCTACGTATCAATCAGCCTCAATTTTGGGTTTGGAGTTTTAATCCTTCTAGGACTTGTAGTCTACCTGAGATTGTTCCTAGTATGATCATGATAAAATCATAGATATATGGTTAATAAGAGGAACATAATACATTTTTTTTTCTAGCGAAAACAAACAGAGATACTTTTTATTCCAATTGTTCAAACAATGTTCGGATCATCTGAGAGAACATAGGTGATACAAAATATAATACTCCCTCCGTCCAAAAAAGCATGTTGGGTTGTAGTTCAATTATTTTTTGCAAAGCCCCCTCATACATATAATTCTCATACTAATCAGTCCGTCTCCACCTTCCTCCTTCCCCGTCGCCACCATCGGCAGCTTCCCCAAGCGCATCGGCCGCCAGGCCTCAACCTTGCTTGCACGCTACCAGGCCCCAGCACGCAGGACCAGCGCCGCCGCTGCATCCCTGCATCACGTGTATGGCCTCCGCCCCCTTGCCTGAGCCCCCACAGTCGGCCTCCATCACCTATACCAGCACCGGCCCCTTTCTCTCCTCTGTGCGGCACAGATGGTGCCGCACGTTGAAGAGAGGGCGTACAGGAGTCGTGCACCGAGCTCCCCGCTAGTGCGCTTCCTCAATGGGAAGCTTCAGGTCATCCTTAGTGTTGCCACTCTCAGTTAGATGGCTGAGTTAAGGAGAACCTGAACCTGAAGCCACGGTGAAATGGTTCACCTGAAAGTAACTTTTCTTTAGCTAAGATATTTTTCTTCAACATACTGCAGTATACCTTCAAAGACAACACCTGCTTCTTCAGCTTCTCATTTGCCTTAACCACCTTCTGGTACTTCTCCTAAGAAATCAAATGTAAATGAAATTTGTGCACCAAAATAAGGACATGAGTGTCTTAGATACAAAATTTACACTGTAGTATACCACAGCTCTCTCTGTTAATTATCATCTTTGAGCCAGATTCTCTTCTGATGAAGTTAATTGAAATGCAAAGAAAATTTGCTGGAAATTCATAGTGCTTATATTGTTAATTGAAAAGATTTACACTATTAGTATACACTGAATCTTGGTCAAATTGAATGTTTCTGAAACTGAACTTTCACAACAACTAATATAGACGAGATTGTCAAAACTAGATTTTTGAGGAATCACCTCATCAGACAAGATTTTCTCAAAACTCACTGAATCAAGTCCTCGGTACTCACTCGTTCCTGATGTCGTGGGGGTAGAAATGGTGGAAGAACACGATTCTTGTCACGGTTGTGATCTGGGGCCTACGGCAGCATCAAAAGATTGCAGATTTCGTCAAGGGCACACACGGAACCGAGCAAACACAACTCACACCCACGAATTAGGGAAACGTAGGGCACAGATCGGGACCAAGTACAATTCGCTCGCGGGTTGGATGAAATGGAGGGGAGAAAGAGGATACTTACAGCCTAAGACTGTGGCCCACGTCGCAGATGAAGTTGCAGTAGGTGCTCCGGAGGTGGGCCTCTTTGGCTGCGGTTGGTGACCCTTACTAAGGTACCATGACCGGCCCCACTCGCCCCCTCCGCCATGGATGGCTGCCCATCGCCCAATCAGAGCACTTCGAGCCACGGAGGCCCACCTTCGGAGCACCTACTGCAGCTTCATCCGTGACGTCGGCCACAGGCTCAGGCTGTAAGCATCCTCTTTATCCCTTCCGTTTCAGCCAACCCGCAAGCGAATTATACTTGGGATTGCCCGATCCGTGCCCTAGGTTTCACAAATTCACGAGTGTGGGTCGCGTTTGCTCGGTTCCGCGTGTGCCCCTGACGAAATCTGCATTCTCTTGATGATGTTGTTGTTGTAGCTGCAGGCCCCAGATCACAAGTGCGACGGGAATCATGCTCTGCCACCGTTTGTACCTTCGCTATGTAAGGAATGAGTGAATACCGACGAGCTACATTCAGTCAGTTTTGAGAAAATCTAGTCTAATGAGCTTGATTTCTCAATAATCTAGTTTCGACAATCTCATTTGTATTAATTGCTCTATAAGTTTGGTTTGAGCAACATTCAGTTTGAGCAAGATTCAATGTAAATCTTGTCAACTAACAGTGTAAATCTTTTCAACTAACAATAAGCACTATGAATTTCCAACAAAGTTCCTTTGCATTTCAGTTAACTCCGTCAGAAGAGAATCTAGTTCAGCGATGAAAATTAACAGAGAGAGTTGTGGTATACTGCTATGTAAATTTTGTATCTAAGCCACTCCTTTGCTTGTTTTAGTGCACTACTTTCATTTACATTTGATTTCTCAGGAGAAGTACCAGAAGGTGGTTAGGGCAAATTAGAAGCTAGAGAAGCAGGTGTTCTCTTTGAAGATAAACTACATTATGTTGAAGAAAAATATGTTAGCTGAACTGTTGAAGAAAAATTAGTTTCGGGTGAACCTTTCACCGTGGCTTTAGGTTCAGCTTCTCCTTAAGTCAGCCTTCTAACTGAGATTGGAAACACTAAGGATGACCTGAAGCTTCCCACCTATGATGTCCTGCTTGCCTAGGTCTGTGCTCTAGTTGTCAAAAACGTGCTCTGGCATATCTTGTAACACTTTAAACAAGGAGAAGCCTGTAACTAGTGTTGTCCCTGCACATGTAATTTTTTAACACACTTCAGCACAATCAGCACTATCATAGCAACAACACACTTTTACTCCTAATTAATTTGAACTTGACACAATATCAAGGACTTGGAGTATATTATTAAGAGTAAATTCCGGTTTTTACCTCCTATTTTTACATTTTTGACACTAATTACCCCATTTAGCGGGATTTCATCCATTTTACCCCATTTAGCAAAAGTGTTGCCACAATTTACCCAGTTTAATATTTTGTGAGCATTCTGACACGCAGGTCCAATTGTGTTGTCCCAATTTACCATGTTTAATATTTTTGGAGTTGATGGTATTCTCCTATTATTTATAAATCAGATCATTCTCCTATTATTTGCAACAGATCATGGAAATACACTACTATCAAAACTGATTAATATAGGCTACAGATTGCTCTGGGTTCACATGTTGAAAACAGGTTGAATGATGCTTTCCATTTATAGATAGCACCAGGACCTTAAAGTACAGCTGAATAACATCACATATATAGATAGCTTCACTAGTTCACAACTACACAAGCTACAAAATACACCAAACAGTAGCAGTGGCACATACACCTTGTCAGTCTTCACGTTTCTTAGCTCCTACACCTTGCAAAGCTCTCCATCTGGATTGCTAACATCATCTTATCCTCCATGACTTCCAGGAGCTGTCACAAACCATAAAAATCATCCTCTATCTATGTGCCTTACGACCACTGGCGGAGATCTGGGTTACTCTGAAATCAATTCTGACAAAGGTTTATCAAACTGAAGAAGTAAAAGAATTTCATCAATATTCAAAATGTTGAAAAAAACTTTAAATCAATGTACCTCAGTTGCAGAAGGGTGATATGTATACACGTGATCTTCTAATAAGCATTTTAATTTTGTCCGAATTAAACGCCTAACCAGCCAATGCATGACTCGGGAAAATTTTAGAATACACAAATTGCTATGATAGAGATGGTCAAAATCATGTGGGATGGGGTACGACTGAGAGGGCTTCTTTGTTCACCAACCTCACTGATCTGTTGGACCAGCCGTCGCCATAGACCCGCCATCAACTGGGCACAGTCTAATAGGGTCCCTACTATGTCGCCAAAGTAGGAAGAAGAACTGAGCACAACCTGATGGAGTCACGTACATGATTAGCTTTTGAAGTATATCAAATTCAGAGGACTACGCCGACGTCAGCGAGCTTGACGGAACCGTCTGTTCCACGGGGTCGTTTCTTGCCTTGATGTTGTGGCCATACAGCCCTGCTCGAGGAGGTATGAAATCGCATGGCCGGGACCTCAGCACCCGCCACCGCTGCCGTCATCGTCGCCGCAGCCTGACAATCCCTAACCCTAGGTTGGAGCGAGCCTGACGAGTGCATGTAGTCGGAAGCCTGGACAGGTGATGCAATCGATTGGGGGCGAGCAACGCAAGCGAGAACCGAGTAGAGGCGAGCGTGGCGCTCGCCGCTCTGCCGACTGGGCGTTGTGTGTTGGACACGATGCGAGCGACCACCACCATCAGGCGGTCCCGGTCGGCAGAAGCTGTGAGGACTGGTTCAGCAGGGAGAAAAATAGGCAGGAAAAAACCGTCTATGTGGCATGCCAGCTGGTCATGACAATTGAAACCTATTGGTCAGAACGCTTACAAAAAAATTAAACAGGGTAAATTGTGGCAGAACTTTTGCTAAATGGGATAAAACGGACGAAATCTCGCTAAATAGGGTAATTAGTGTCAAAAATGTCAAAATAGGGGGTAAAAACCAGAATTTACTCTATTATTAA
This sequence comes from Thinopyrum elongatum, assembly GCA_011799875.1. NCBI lineage: Eukaryota > Viridiplantae > Streptophyta > Magnoliopsida > Poales > Poaceae > Thinopyrum > Thinopyrum elongatum. The sequence continues at coordinate 445,179,606 of CM022301.1, read as the reverse complement.
TGTGGATTCAGTTTACTAAAAATTAGGTTAAATTCAGCACTAAAGTTCTCTTGCTTTGCTGCTTTATTTCCTCTACAACACTAGAGTATATGTTTGGCTGCTCTATAGCACTAGCTTACATAGCTCTACGACTGTCGAAAATGTGTTCCTCTGCCTCTTAGTTTTGCTCTGCTTCCATTTCATCTGATCTCATTTAGTTGCTTGTTTCTGAATTTTTTCTACTATGAATATGAATGTGCAGATTTAACACTTCAACTAAAGAGACCAAAGGCACAAGTTGCTGATCCACTACTGCTGACCCACACTATTAAATGCCACTTAAACTAATTAAAGAACTGAATGATCCACTGCAAAAGATCTTCTATGTTGCACATTTAACACTAGGACGACGCCGATTTAACTTGCAAATTGCAAAACCAGTCCAATTTAATTTCTGGATTTGTATGGCTACCTGATCCACTATGAGTAATTGAATTTCACTATTGGATTAATACTGCTGGAGTAATTGAATTTCACTTCTGGATTTGTACAGGAGTACCAACAGAGGCAGCGGAGGAGGCGGGAGGAAGTTGAGGTCGATTGATCGGAAGCAAAGGCAACAGCAGAGGTGGGAGGCAGCGCTGGTCCTGCGAGCTACGCAGGTGGGAGGTGGCGGTGGTCTCCTGCGGCCAGAGGAAGCGCACCAGCGGGGAGCTCGGGGCGTGACTCATGTACGTCATCTTTTCAACGTGTGGCACCATCTGTGCCGCACGAAGGAGACATGGGGCCGCGCTGGCACAGGAGATGGAAGCCAGTGGCGGGGGCTCCGGCGAGGAGGCGGAGGCCGTGCGCGTGATGCAGGTATTCGACGGCGGCGTAAGTGGGCGGCGACGACGCTGTCCTACGAGCTGAGCCTAGTAGCGCGGGGGCATGGTTGAGGCCCAGCGGCGGATGCGCTTCGGGAAGCTGCTGACGGTGGCGACGGATGAAGGAGGAAGGTGGAGATGGGCTGATTACTACTAGAATTATATGTATAAGAAGTTTTCTGAAAAATAAACAAATTGAACTACGGCCCGACATTCTTTTTGGACGTAGGGAGTAATAAAATTAGATTCGTGACAAATATGAATCCAGATGAACGGAATGTGTTCGTTCTTGCAACACATGGTTATAAGATGTGCCTGCAACCTCGAGAGAACGGTATTCAGAGATGGGGATTAATAAGGTTGTTTCCCGAGGTGTGTATCGTGCCTCCAAGTGGTGCATCGTGCGCGCGCTCATGGCTATGTCTGTATAACATTTGGCAAACAAAAGAGGTAACTAGAATGCATGAAAGAACAATTCAATAAATAGACTCATAAATAAGAAATGTTAAAAAATAGAATCATCTATGTCTCCATAGCGCACATAACGTCATGTATAATACATTCAGATGCATCCAAGAACAAACAACACAAAATCATTCCAATCTTGAGTATATAACAATAGCCGATCACATCTCTACAACCGTGTGTAAATAGCATTGTCAAATCAATGTATCGGAGCTACTGATTATATGCACAAACACTGTAAGGTTGTGTAATTATTACAAATATCAATTAACGGAGCGTTTGGATTCTTGCAAAACACATAGAAAAATGAATTGAAGAAAGAAGAGGCAGATATGACTTTCGGCTACCTTCAATAGGAAAGTCATAATGTTGGCATTTATCATTATCATCTTCATCTGGATCAATGGCGTGGAACTCTCTCATTATCCTCAACTTTCTCTGGACCAACAAACCAATAAAGTAAATAAAAAATATAGAATCAAACTCCATATTAATTTGCAGTATCTAAATCAGGCACACATATGAAAGTTTAAGAAAAAACAAGGCAATGGGATTAACTTGTGACATCCCCATTCAACATTCATTTATACTGTTAGGAATGCCATAGATCACTTCTAGCAATATTAGCAATGAGAGAATAGAAAGACTGCACCAGAACAGATTCATAATCAAATTGTTGTTGAATGCATAATTAGGTAAAAGGTGAATAGATGGTTCTCATGGATGAGCCTATGGCACACCATTTTCCTTTAAAAAAGAAATAAGCACTATTTTAGACATCTGTATTACATTTCAGTCCAATCTAGTCAGGGCAAAATCAAACTCATCTATTTTGGCCTAAAAAGGAACACAGATTATGAGAGGCTATTAATATCTACATCTCATTACCAAAGCATACACATGACCACTGTTAGCAAATTGGAGAGAGAGAGGGGGGTGAGAGAGAGAGATCTTCTGAGAGGAAAATGTATGTCAAGTTGGAGCTATCAGAATCTACATACATAGCTAAGTGAGGATGCCGGAGAAACACCAACGTCGTCTCGTGTGCTGTGCCGGCGGCTAGTCGTGCTCTTGCTCCTCACCAACATCTAATGGTGGCTAGTGTTAGGATTAAAAACCCTAGCGCGACGGGCATACCGAGCACGATGGATCAGGGCACTCGGTTGTGGAAGAGCGCCCGATTGCGCGAAGGAGAAGGGGGAGGCGCGAGATTTGGCAACCATAGCGGTTCGGGATGACGCATCGGTAGAGGCATAAAGGTGGGGAACTTGGCTGCTCCTCCTCGCCTTAGTCCACCGACAGAGGCGATGAGGTGGGGGAGGGGAGCTCAGGGCGACAAATCGGAAGGAGATGGAGCGGTGGCGGCGCGACGGGAACGAGGGAGTAGAGCAATGTCACGAGGAAAGGGGAGGAAGATAGTGCGGTTGGGAAGGGGAGAGAGCGAGGAAGAGAGGATGCGTGGGTGGGGTGGCGGCTAGGGTTCTAGCACGGGGAGCTGCTGCCTTTTATAGGTCTAAAAAATGACAAATCTACCCCAGTGGGGTATGGAATTTACGAAAGGGTGCAATTGAAATCTTATCAGATGACTGAGAACGATCTGGGAAATATCTGACGGCTCACACGAGATCAGCCCAAGATGGGCCGGCCCGCGTCACGCCGCGATTTTGATCGAACGACCCAAAATCGCCGGCAGCTAGGGTTCTAGCACGGGGAGCTGCTGCCTTTTTTATGTCTCAAAAATGACAAAACTACCCCGTTGGGGGCATGGAATTTATGAAAGGCTGCAATTGAAGTCTTATGAGACGACTGAGAATGATCTGGTAAATATCTGATGGCTCACACGAGATCAGCCCGAGATGGGCCGGCCTACATTGCGCTGCGATTTCGATCGAACGACCCAGAATTGGTGGCGGCTAGGGTTTAGCACGGGGAGTTGCTGCCTTTTTTATGTCTCAAAAATGACGAAACTACCCCGATGGGGGCATGGAATTTATGAAAGGGTCCAATTGAAATCTTATCAGACGACTGAGAACGATCTAGTAAATACTTGACGGCTCACACGAGATCAGCACGAGATGGGCCGGCCCTTGTCTCGCTTGGATTTCGATCGAATGACCCAAAATCGGTGGCGTCTAGGGTTTAGCAGGGGGAGCTGCTGCCTTTTTTATGTCTAAAAATATGATGAAACTACCCCGATGAGGGCATGGAATTTACGAAATGGTGCAATTGAAATCTTAGCAAACGACTGAGAATGATCTGGTAAATATCGGACAGTTCACACTACATCATCCCGAGATGGGACGGCCCGCGTCGCGCTGTGATCTCGATCGAACGACCCAGAATAGGTGACGGCTAGGGTTCTAGCACGCGGAGCTGCTACCATTTTTATGTCTCAAAAATGACGAAACTACCCCGATGGGGGCATGGAATTTACGAAAGGGTGCAATCGAAATCTTATCAGACAACTGAGAATGATCTGGTAAATATCTGACGGCTCACACAAGATCAGCCCGAGATAGGCCGGCCCATCGATGGCGGCTAGGGTTTAGCACGGGGAGCTGCTGCCTTTTTTATGTCTCAAAACTAACGAAACTACCCCGGTGAGGGCATGAACTTTACGAAAGGGTGCAACTGAAATCTTATCAGACGACTGAGAATGATCTGGTAAATATCTGACGGCTCACACGAGATCAGCGCGAGATGGGCCGGCCCGCGTCGCGCTGCGATTTCGATCGAACAACCCAGAATCGGTGGCGGCTAGGGTTGTAGCACGGGGAGCTACTGCATTTTTTATGTCTCAAAAATGACAAAATTACCCCGTTGGGGGCATGGAATTTATGAAAGGGTGCAATTGAAATCTAATTAGACGACTGAGAACGATCTGGTAAATATCTGACGGCTCACACGAGATCATCCCGAGATGGGCAGACCCGCGTCGGGCTGCGATTTCGATCGAATGAGCCAGAATCGGTGGCGGCTATGGTTTAGCAATGGGAGCTGCTGCCTTTTTTATGTCTCAAAAATGGTGAAACTACCCCGTTGGGAGCATGGAATTTACGAAAGTGTGCAATTGAAATCTTATCAGACGACTGAGAACGATCTGGTAAATATCTGATGGCTCACATGAGATCAGCCCGAGATCGGCCGGCCCGGGTCGTGCTACCATTTCGATCGAACGGCCGAGAATCGATGAAGGCTAGGGTTTAGCACAGGGAGCTGCTGCCTTTTTTATGTCTCAAAAATGACAAAACTACCCCGGTGGGGGCATGGAATTTATGAAAGGGTGCAATTGAAATCTTATCAAATGACTGAGAACGATCTGGTAAATATCTGATGGCTCACGCGAGATCAGCCCGAGATCGGCCGGCCCGCGTTGCGCTGCGATTTCGATCGAACGGCCCAGAATCGCTGGCGGCTAGGGTTTAGAACGGGGAGTTGCTGCCTTTTTTATGTCTCAAAAATGATAAAACTAACCCGGTGGGGGCATGGAATTTACGAAAGGGTGCAATTGAAATCTTATCAGACGACTGAGAACTATCTAGTAAATATCTGATGGCTCACACGAGATCAGCCGGCCCGCATCGCGCTGCGATTTCGATCGAACGACACAGAATCCATGGCGGCTAGGGTTTAGCACGGGGAGCTGCTGCCTTTCTTATGTCTCAAAAATGACGAAACTACCCCGATGGGGGCATCGAATTTATGAAAAGAGTGCAATTGAAATCTTATCAGACGACTGAGAACGATCTGGTAAATATCTGACAGCTCACACGAGATCAGCCCGAGATGGGCCAGCCCATAGGTGGCGGCTAGGGTTTAGCACGGGGAGCTGCTGCCTTTTTTATGTCTCAAAACTAACGAAACTAGCCCGATGAGGGCATGGAATTTACGAAAGGGTGCAACTGAAATCTTATCAGACGACTGAGAATGATCTAGTAAATATCTGACGGCTCACACGAGAACAGCGCGAGATGGGCCGGCCCACTTCGCGTTGCGATTTCGATCGAACGACCCAGAATCGTTGGCGGCTAGGATTCTAGCACGGGGAGCTGGTGCCTTTTTTATGTCTCAGAAATGACAAAACCACCCCATTGGGGGCATGGAATTTACGAAAGGGTGCAATTGAAATCTTATCAGACGACTGAGAACTATCTGGTAAATATCTGACGGCTCACACGAGATCAGCCCGAGATGGGTCGGCCCGCGTCGCGCTGCGATTTCGATAAAACGACCTAGAATCTCTGGCGGCTAGGGTTTAGCAACGAGAGCTGCTGCCTTTTTTATGTCTCAAAAAATGATGAAACTGTAGGAGATATGCCCTAGAGGCAATAATAAATGTTATTGATTATCTCCCTATTCATAATTAGGTTTATGTTCCATGCTATAACTGCTATGGTTCTCGAGTCTGCAAATAAAACGAGGCTCGGAGGAAGACTCATATGCACGTGTGGAATAATAAACGATAAAATGTATTCCTAGTCAAGCCTCTATGACTGGCTCAAGTATTGCATGATGATCCTGTTTTCCTGATCATGGGCATGACTATGCCAGCAATTTTGAGGGCACAATGTTAGCAGAACATTTGTGTTGAATCGACCCGATTGATGTTATGCTATGAGATTCTTTCGTCACAAGTTAATGGTTAATAACACAGAGATGGTTAATGTTTGCATGATTCCTTAGACCATGAGAATATCGAGTTTCTTCATGCTTGCTTCATGAACTTTGGGGTTTGTTAAACGTCATCCGTAAATGGGTGGCTATTACGGCGGCTTACGGGTTCATGGAAAAGTGTGTCAAGTAACTTGATAGCTCAAGATTGGGATTTGCTCCTCCGGCGATGGAGAGATATCTCTGGGCCCTCTCGGTGTTACGGTATCCATCATCGTCTGGCCAGACACTTTGTGATTTGATCACGGGGATGCCGGAACATGGTAACGAGAAAAGAGAACAATACCGGTAACGAGGTAACTAGCATAGTGGACAAGTGTTGATCCACGGGAATGCCAACATGTCTCACCTCGGGTATTTGTAACATATCACGAAGCAACAGGAATAGCACGCGGCAACTGGAGGTTCACTCAAATATTCATTCGTGTGGGTATAGGGGTCAATATGGGTGTCCACGGCTCCGATGTTGATCATTGATCGGAAGGGGTTCCGTGTCATGTCTATACTTCACCGAACCTATAGGGTCACATGCTTAAGGGTCATCTATCTGCTGAATACTAGACAGGGAGTCTGAGAGAAAATCACCGAAAAAGTTTCGGACACCGAAAAGTTTCGGACAGCGGAAAAGTTCCGCAGAGAGAGGTCACCGGATGAGTTCCGGTGAAACTGAAAAGTTGTTTCAGGGGATACCATTAAGTCAAAATGGTTTCGGCACATGCCTGATAATTCTTGGAGGATACCAGAATCATTCTGGAAACTTCTGGGAATTTTCTGGAAGAAAAACCGGAAATGTTCCGGGGCTGCCGGAACCGCTTCAGATGCTTTTCGCAGATGAAATCACTAAACTGGAATTGTTCCAGAACGCATTGAAAATTATTTTAGTGGGTACTGGAAATGTTCTAAGCCCACATAAATATTTTCAGTTCGAACGGATGCTGAAAAATGTCGTCGTAAATAGTGAAAGTGCTTTTTGGGAATTTTATGGAAAGCACCTTTTGGGAATTTCCCAAAAGGCTTCTAGAATGCCTTAGGCACTAAGGAAGCCCCCTTGGGGGGTCCCCCAAGGGTGTGGCCGGCCAAGCATGGTGGAGCTCCTTGGAGCTCCACATGGCACCCCTTTTATCTTTATTCTTTTGTGGAAAGGCATAAAGTGGGGGTACTTTGGTTTTTTTTTGTATGACATCTTTACCCCTTGGCTATCCTATAAATAGAGGTGGAGGGGCAGCCCTCCACACTCATCCCTTCTCACATACATGCCATTGCAATGATCTGGCTTCTCTCTCCCTCCCACGAAAAGAGTTTCGTAGAGCCGAAAGGCTGTCTGGGTTCCGGTGGGAACTAGTTCTGGACGGCGAAGCCCTGCCGGATAGATGACACCGTATGTGTGCAACTCTGTAGAGAGGTCGTAGTTTCGATCTTAGTGCCCGAGGGGCTGTTCGAGAGTGCCTCCCGAAGGGCTGTCCAAGTGACGGTCCGAGTTCTGTGAGTCCTCCCGAAGGGCTGTCCGAGTGACCGTTCGAGTTTCGAAGGTCCTCCCGAAGGGCTGTCCGCGACATCGTCTGGGGGACTGTTCGACAGCCTCCCGGAGGGCTGTCCGAAGGGAAGACGAGGGTATACATCCTCGCGGTTGGGAGGTTGTAAATCCTAGCTGCGGGGATCTGCACCGCCGATCGTCATCGACTCTACTTCCGCTGCGCTTCGAGTCGGTAACGAAAATGATCAAACCTTGTATGCAGTCTCCATAGTGGTCCTGGGCTGGTGCGTAGGTCGGAAAATTTTTGTTTTCTGCTGCGTTACCCTCCAGTGGCATCATGAGCCGTGCTATGCGTAGATGCAGGTTGCGATCTAGAATACATGAGATGTATGGGTGTTGCACAATATAATTAGGTAGTAGATGAGTTCTATTACTGAAAATTATTTGTGCGGGTAGCAGATGAAATCTGTTACCCGATATTCTTGTTGCTTCCCTGGAATTTGCATATTTCTGATCTTGATAACAGCATGGTGGAGTTTCAATGTTCTGGCAATCCGCGATCCTGATTGATCAACGAAGTGCTAACAGTTCATTGAATTCCACCGTAGTTAAAAAGAAAGATGAAATTTCGCAGATGAAAGGGCAATGCAGATATGATCTGCACGGGGGTCATGCGTATGACGAAGTTCAGTATGGGGCTCGAGATTTTATTATCTCGGTTTTCATACACCCCGCATTGTTAAACTAGCGCTTGAATTATCATACTTGATGATGGACGTTGGTAGCTTCGGTTTGTTTCGAAACCTTAGAAGCCACGTAAAACAAGTTTTTGCATGAACCGATTAGAGACGTCTAACTTGGTTTTGCAGGAGGGTTTACATGTGCATGTGATGTGGTATAGCGGTGCTCATAATAATTTGATTATGTATGAGATGACTATATGATGTAAATTAATTAACATGACCTGCGTGTCATGATTTGGCATGATGGCTGGAGCCATATGATTGCACTTTAAATGACCTGCGTGTCAACCTTGTGTAATGCATTATTTTATTAGCTATAGAGATAGCAATATTATTTGGTGCATCGACAAGGTGGTGGAAATCTTCGCGAAGGTGAACACCGACGCGAATGCCAAAGACGAAGAAATACAAGACTTCTCCGTCAGAAAGGGCTATACCATATCATGCTATTATGAATTGCCTGAGATGTTTATCCCTTATGATGCACCCTTTTTGATTGCGCGGTAGTCGCCTTTTATTAGGGTGATCTCTCACAAAAATATCAAGTAGTTAGTGTTCTCCCAAGTGTAGCACCGTCACGGCACCTAACTTTTCGGGGTATCACATGCTAACATGGGTACGAACGCTTAGGGATGTGTGAGGCGGGTGAGTTGAGACCTCGCAGCGAGATCACTTGGTTGTCTTGACGTTCAGGCATGAAAGTCATGAGCTCGGAACACACGCATCGAAAGATGAACAAGAGTCACATAGAGATGTGATTGACAAGTTTGCCTACCGATTGAGATTTTCGTCATCAGTGATGCTACCATCAATGGCGTTGAATTGAAATGCGGATCTTGAATCACTCACAATCAATTATGAGAGATATTGATTTGAGTGGGAGCGCACTGTAGAATTAATTCTTTTAATTCTCAGTGCAATTAATTTTGAACACTGTCTAAGTGTGATTTGCATAATAGTTGTAGAATAATGGCTCGCATTTCCACCTTCCCTATTAAAATTGAATAGCTGTTAAATATCTGGTTAAAACTTTACGGTTGGTAACGTAATGTGAGGATTGTCCTCAAGAGTGCCGAGAAGGACTTTGTCCTATCGCATACTTTCGGTATTCTCTCGCTTATGCTATGGATCATGTGACTCTCGTCCTACGATCCAAAAGCTAGAATTCCGTTTTCAGTCAAGTGCAATACATTTGCTTCCATGAGACCCGAACTTCGAAAGTTTGGATAGTTATGTGATATTCATGGAATCTGAAAATCATTTTTAGAGATAGACAAAGGCTAAAAGATATGAGATATCCAAAGCAATGTTTGTTTGCAAACTATTAGTAAAGGAGTTTACTATGCATTAGACTGATAAAAGAGGGATCCAGGAGAACGCCTGTCATATGATGAAAGGTGAATAAAACAACAACTTAAAGAGAAAGGAAGTGTCCAAAGGGTGTTAGTGTGACTTACATGCCTAGGAAGTCCAGGGCTAACGCCACTCTTAAGTTGGGTGCTTCTTCTGAGAGTAGGAGAAATACTAAAAGTTAAACTGTTAGAAGTATAAAGGCAGAAAGAAAGAAGACTGGAATATCCAGCTCATGTATGAATGTCATACAAGTTTTTGATGTATAGAAGGCTGGTCAAAGATATAGTTCTTGGGAATTATGATTAAATTGTTAATCACTGATTCTTGGTATTGTGAGTTAATCATAAAGATACCCGCTCGATTGCTTTCTATTGCAACTCGATGTAAAAACTACTATGGCCTGAAAGACTAGCCAGGAATGAGGTTTTGGTATACACAGGGAACATAGTAAATGTTACTATACCTTCCATCGGTGTATTACCGTCTGTATTTATTTTCATAATTCATTTAGAGTTTCACAAACTCTAGCCCATTGCATAAGGTATCTTGCAAGAAGGTTGTTCATAAGAGAACTTTTTATGTTCGATGTTATGAATAACATAAGGGCCATACTTTCATTGAGAATGAGATGTATGTTATGAATAATGATAATAATATATTACCTCTGGATTTACTTTCATAATTCATTTTAGAGTTTCATACACTCTAGCCCATTGCATAATGTTTGTTGCAAAAGAGTTGTTCATAAAAACAACAATTGTTGTTCAGTATTATGAATAACATGAAGGGCCATGCTTCCATCCAAGATGGGACGTATGTTATGAATATTGATGGTAATATGATACATCCATAACACTGACGCTAAATGTCATAAGACTAAAAGAATACCACACAAGTGCGGCACTGCATTCGGTCACATTGGAGAAACCTGCATGGAAAATTCCATTATGATGGATTTTTGAAGTCCTTTGATTTTGAATCATCTGACACTTGCAACTTTCCTCCGAAAAGTGAAGTGACTGAAATACCGTTCACAGGCCATAAGGAACGGACAACAAACTTATTGGTGATCATACATTTGATGTGTGTAGTCCGATAAATGTTGTTAGTAGTGGATTTATCTATCTTCAGAAATGACTCAAGTAGATATGTGGATATTTACTTGATGAGACGTAAGTCTGGATCTTTTGAATTCATTCGAAAGGTTTTCAAAAATGAAGTAGAAGTTATTGTAACAAGAAAATTATGTTTCTACAATTCGATTGCAGAAAGGAATATTTGAGTTACAAGTTTAGCGAATGTCTGATGAGTTGTGAAAGTAGTTTCATAACTTACACCTCCCGGAGCACCACTGCATGTGGAAAGTCCATGAAGATGTAATCAAACCATTTATGACATGGTAAGATCAAAGATGACATATATAAATTTGCCATTATCCCTTTTAAAGAGTGATGCTTTAGAGACTACGGCTTTTACACTGAAAAGAGCTCCATCAGGTCTGTTGAAATGACGCCATGGTATGGTACACCCAACCATGTTATATCTTTTCTTAAACATTTGGAATATGGGGCTTGTGTAAAAGGTTACAAACCTATTCCAAATCAGACAAGTGCTACTTTGTAGGCTATCCCAAGCAATTGGGTATTCCTCCCTCACTATACCGAGGCAAATAGGTTTGCCACAAAGAACGGTATGCTTTTTGAAGAAAATGGTTCTTTCAAAAAGGTGAGTGGGAGAATAATGCAACTTGACGAGATAACCAGTATCTCCGTCATCAGGTCAAAGGAAAGAGACCTTGGAAGTAATTCCAGGGTTTCCTATTGCGACTGATACGGAAGTCTCTACAATAAAATGTATGGACTTCGGTCGAACTTGCAGCTGAACCACGTAGGCAAGGCTCGTGCAAACCTCTCAGGTGCGCAAACGAGATATTGTTATTAGACAACAGTATACCTACGATACACAAGGAAGCATTGATGGGCCCTGACTCCGGAATTGGCTAAATGCCAATACAACCCGAGTTAGTTTCCATATAAGTGATTCAAGATTAAAACCTTGATACAACTTTCGGAAGACTTAGAGTCTAACGAATATTTATGGAACTTAAAACTGATATGGATAAAAAATGTTTTATCCATGAAGCTCGACTTGTTGCAATAACAAGTTCAAGGAGTTGACTACGATGAGGTTGTTTCATCATAGCGATGCTTAAAGTCGGTTCGGGTTGAACTAGCAATTGATACATATTTCAATCATGAGATATGAAACATGGATGACAATAGGATTTCCATCTGATGGAAATGAAACCAAGGACTTGCATGTGTTACAGTCCAAGGTATTTTGTCAGTCCAGAGGATGCTAGTAAGTATGCAAACTTCAGAGTTCCAGCAATGGACAGAAGAGAGCAAAATGGAGTTGGAATCTTCATGTTTTGATGAAATAGTCAAAGGGGTTTGACTTCATCAATGGGTAACGAAGATGCTTATGATTCAAGAAAGTAAGTGGGAGCATAATAAAATTTCTAAAAAAACGTTGTGTGCTTGACACATTGTTAATTGGAAATAAATTTCTTGACACGAATTAGGACTTCATTTGAAAATAGTTTTTCGATGAAGTGCTTGGGCTAAATAGCCTTTATATTAGGCATGGTGATCTATGAAGATAGATTTACCTAATGGGGCTGAGCAAAGATACATATTGACAAGATGCTAAAACCTTTTAGCATTAAAAACGTCAAGGAGTGATTCTTGCCGAAGTCACATGGAAAGAGTTTTTGCAAGACTCGGTGTCCCAAAACACTGATGAGCAAAATACATGATGGAGATTCCACACACTCTTGTGTTTGGATTAATCATGTATTCCATGGTATGTAAAAACAACCAGATATGTCCAATACTCCCAAAGTTGTTGCGAGTATAGATACCAAAGTGATCAAAAGTTCTGATCATGGGACAACAGTGAAAAAGGGTCATTGAGTACTATAGTAGCACCGATGACATGTTTTCTCGCAAGCGGAGATCATGAAGAGTTCGTTGTAAAAGGTTACATCGATACAGTCTTCATCCATGCTCCAAGCGATTTTCGATTTAAATTGAGGGTTTTGTGTAACACACAATATGGTGGCACGGTAGTTGGAAATTGTTCCAAACAAGTTACTGTGGCGAATTCTATAACAGAGGCGAAGTATGTTGCCGCCTTTAAAGTGACAAAAAAGATGTTGAATCATATAGTTCATTCATGAACTTAGTATGGTTCCAAGATGGCTTTTGTCAATGGGACACTACTGCAAGTAGTTGCTCCATAACTCAGTCTGAGGAACCCAGGTTCGACCTGTGATTCGCATACATACAAAGCCAAGTCCACACAAAATATGAATTTTGTGAAAGCGTGAAAACGCGAGGATATGCAAAGATACACACGGAGCTGAAGTCGTCAGATCCGTTAGACATCAGGCTATACCACAAGCGAAGCATATTTACACCGGTGTGCCACAGGTGTGAAGTGCATTAGCATTAACTAGATTATGGACTCTAGTGCAAGTGGGAGTCTGTAGGAGATATGCCCTAGAGGCAATAATAAATGTTATTGATTATCTCCCTATTCATAATTAGGTTTATGTTCCATGCTATAACTGCTATGGTTCTCGAGTCTGCAAATAAAACGAGGCTCGGAGGAAGACTCATATGCACGTGTGGAATAATAAACGATAAAATGTATTCCTAGTCAAGCCTCTATGACTGGCTCAAGTATTGCATGATGATCCTGTTTTCCTGATCATGGGCATGACTATGCCAGCAATTTTGAGGGCACAATGTTAGCAGAACATTTGTGTTGAATCGACCCGATTGATGTTATGCTATGAGATTCTTTCGTCACAAGTTAATGGTTAATAACACAGAGATGGTTAATGTTTGCATGATTCCTTAGACCATGAGAGTATCGAGTTTCTTCATGCTTGCTTCATGAACTTTGGGGTTTGTTAAACGTCATCCGTAAATGGGTGGCTATTACGGCGGCTTACGGGTTCATGGAAAAGGGTGTCAAGTAACTTGATAGCTCAAGATTGGGATTTGCTCCTCCGGCGATGGAGAGATATCTCTGGGCCCTCTCGGTGTTACGGTATCCATCATCGTCTGGCCAGACACTTTGTGATTTGATCACGGGGATGCCGGAACATGGTAACGAGAAAAGAGAACAATACCGGTAACGAGGTAACTAGCATAGTGGACAAGTGTTGATCCACGGGAATGCCAACATGTCTCACCTCGGGTATTTGTAACATATCACGAAGCAACAGGAATAGCACACGGCAACTGGAGGTTCACTCAAATATTCATTCGTGTGGGTATAGGGGTCAATATGGGTGTCCACGGCTCCGATGTTGATCATTGATCGGAAGGGGTTCCGTGTCATGTCTATACTTCACCGAACCTATAGGGTCACATGCTTAAGGGTCATCTATCTGCTGAATACTAGACAGGGAGTCTGAGAGAAAATCACCGAAAAAGTTTCGGACACCGAAAAGTTTCGGACAGCGGAAAAGTTCCGCAGAGAGAGGTCACCGGATGAGTTCCGGTGAAACTGAAAAGTTGTTTCAGGGGATACCATTAAGTCAAAATGGTTTCGGCACATGCCTGATAATTCTTGGAGGATACCAGAATCATTCTGGAAACTTCTGGGAATTTTCTGGAAGAAAAACCGGAAATGTTCCGGGGCTGCCGGAACCGCTTCAGATGCTTTTCGCAGATGAAATCACTAAACTGGAATTGTTCCAGAACGCATTGAAAATTATTTTAGTGGGTACTGGAAATGTTCTAAGCCCACATAAATATTTTCAGTTCGAACGGATGCTGAAAAATGTCGTCGTAAATAGTGAAAGTGCTTTTTGGGAATTTTATGGAAAGCACCTTTTGGGAATTTCCCAAAAGGCTTCTAGAATGCCTTAGGCACTAAGGAAGCCCCCTTGGGGGGTCCCCCAAGGGTGTGGCCGGCCAAGCATGGTGGAGCTCCTTGGAGCTCCACATGGCACCCCTTTTATCTTTATTCTTTTGTGGAAAGGCATAAAGTGGGGGTACTTTGGTTTTTTTTTGTATGACATCTTTACCCCTTGGCTATCCTATAAATAGAGGTGGAGGGGCAGCCCTCCACACTCATCCCTTCTCACATACATGCCATTGCAATGATCTGGCTTCTCTCTCCCTCCCACGAAAAGAGTTTCGTAGAGCCGAAAGGCTGTCTGGGTTCCGGTGGGAACTAGTTCTGGACGGCGAAGCCCTGCCGGATAGATGACACCGTATGTGTGCAACTCTGTAGAGAGGTCGTAGTTTCGATCTTAGTGCCCGAGGGGCTGTTCGAGAGTGCCTCCCGAAGGGCTGTCCAAGTGACGGTCCGAGTTCTGTGAGTCCTCCCGAAGGGCTGTCCGAGTGACCGTTCGAGTTTCGAAGGTCCTCCCGAAGGGCTGTCCGCGACATCGTCTGGGGGACTGTTCGACAGCCTCCCGGAGGGCTGCCCGAAGGGAAGACGAGGGTATACATCCTCGTGGTTGGGAGGTTGTAAATCCTAGCTGCGGGGATCTGCACTGCCGATCGTCATCGACTCTACTTCCGCTGCGCTTCGAGTCGGTAACGAAAATGATCAAACCTTGTATGCAGTCTCCATAGTGGTCCTGGGCTGGTGCGTAGGTCAGAAAATTTTTGTTTTCTGCTGCGTTACCCTACAGAAACTACCCCGGTGGGGCATGGAATATATGAAATTGTGCAATTGAAATCTTATCAGACGACTGAGAACGATCTGGTAAAGATCTGATGGCTCACACGAGATCAACCCGAGATCGGCCGGCCGCGTCGCGCTGCAATTTCGATCGAACGACCGAGAATCGCTGGCGGCTATGGTTTAGCACGGGGAGCTGTTCCCTTTTTTATGTCTCAAAAATGACGAAACTACCCCGGTGGGGGCATGGAATTTACGAAAGGGTGCAATTGAAATCTTATCAGACGACTGAGAACGATCTGGTAAATATCTGACGGCTCACACAAGATTAGCCCGAGATCGGCCGGCCCGTTTCGCGCTGTGATTTCGATCGAGTGACCCAGAATCGGTGGCGGCTAGGGTTTAGCACGGGGAGTTGCTGCCTTTTTTATGTCTCAAAAATGACGAAACTATCCCGATGGGGGTATGGAATTTACGAAAGGGTGCAATTGAAATCTTATCATACGACTGAGAACGATCTGGTAAATATCTGATGGCTCACACGAGATCAGCGTGAGATCGGCTGGCCCGTGTCGCGGAGTGATTTCGATCGAACGACACAGAATCGGTGGCGGCTAGGGTTTAGCACGGGGAGATGCTGCCTTTCTTATGTCTCAAAAATGACGAAACTACCTCGGTGGGGGCATGGAATTTATGAAAAGGGTGCAATTGAATTTTTATCAGACGACTGAGAACGATCTGGTAAATATCTGATGGCTCACACGACATCAGCCCGAGATGGGCCGGCCCGCGTCGCGCTGCGATTTTGATCGAACGACCCAGAATCGGTGGCGGCTAGGGTTTAGCACGAGGAGCTGCTGCCTTTTTTGTGTCTAAAAAATGATGAAACTATCCCGGTGGGGGCATGAAATTTACGAAAGGGTGCAATTGAAATTTTATCAGACAATTGAGAACGATCTAATAAATATCCGACGGCTCACACGAGATCAGCCCGAGATGGCCGGCCCGCGCCGCACGGCGATTTCGATCGAACGACCCAGAATCCCCGAGCGCCGAGATTTTGATCGAAAGTCCCAGGGTCCCATAGCTCTACCTCACTTTCTTTCAACTCTTTACTTCTCAGATGCCCTAATAACAACTACATACAGTGTACAGTACAGATACGTATACGTATTACTGATACGTATCCCGATCACACGCAGCTCACGTGCTGTACAAAGAGACCCTACCCAACCCAACCCGAACCACCCCAGAAAAGAAAAAGAAAAAGAGAAAGAGAAAAAAAAAGGACGCAAAACCGCAGCGCACCAAAAAGTCTACCCACCCCCACCCCCAGCACGCCCCCCGGCACACGCGATACCCACCCGCAACACCCCTGCCGCGAACAGAGCGGAGGAAGGAAAAAAAAAACAGAGCACAGACGCCCCGCCCCGCCCCGCCGCGCAATGGGCAAGCAGCAGCCGCCGCCGCGGCCGGCGGCGATGTCGGTGCCTCCCCCGGCCCGGCGGAAGCGGAAGAAGAAGGGCCGGCCCTCCCTCCTCGACCTCCAGAAGCGCAGCCTCCGCCTGCAGAAGCTGCAGGAGCCGCCGCCCCCGCCCCCGCAGCCGCCGCAGCAGCGCCGCCCCTCCACGCGCCGCAACCCCGCCCCGGAGGACGACTCGGGCGACGACGACCCCCGCCGCGAGAAGAAGCTCCGCCTCGTCGTCGGCCTCCACGACGGATCAGCCAAGGTTTGCGCCCCGCCCCGCCCCGATCTGCGCCCTCACCGCCCGAATCCGCGCGGAATTCGCCCAATTCGCCACGGCCGGCGCGCGGATCTGCGCCGCCTCGCGCCGCCCGAGGCGCCCTCCCTGCTATCCCAGGCGCAGAAAGGGCCTCCCTCCTCTGCCCGCGCCCCCCCTATTTATTTTACTGCCCGCCCAACGACCCCCTCTGCCGCCGCGACAGTGGTCAACGCCGCCCGCCTCACCCTCAGCCACCGTTCCGCCAATCATTCGGCGGATAAACCAAAACCCTGGCTCGCTCGCTCGCTCGCTCGCATCCCTCGGCAATAATTGGCGCCATTTCTTTTATGCATCGGAGCTTTTAAAGGCGTGCCTTTTTTTGGCCTGGTTTCCCCCTGCCTTTCGCGCCAAATATTTTCCCCGGCGACGGCAGGATATAAGTATAGGATCTCTCTCAGTGCTTGCTCGGTAACTGCCACTTTTTCTGGCGCCTTTTTCCGCCCCGGGTCTCTAGATTTTCTCCCAAGGATTTCTGTATGGATATTTTAAAATGTGTCTACTATCTTCTTTATTTATCTTTTGCTGCCGCTGCTGCTGCAGGGAGAAAAGAGGAGGACAGCGACGGATGGGCGTGAAGGTCGGTTTATATTTCCCCCTGCCTGCTCTCCTCGGATGCATTTATTCTTTCAGGTTTCCGGAAGCAAAATAATGCAGTAATACTGGACGACGAATGTGCACGAACAAAGATGCCATTTTTAATTCCTGTAGTACTGGTGGATGCATTCCAGTTTGTTTCCTGTTTAATTAATGCTGATTCTTGTTCCTGTGCTCAGAGCCGTCAGATTCCGGCCCCACGACGCCTCTGCCTGACAAAAAGTTATTGGTCTTCATCCTTGATAGGCTGCAGAAGTGAGTTGCTATGCTCTCTCTGCTTCTTCCTCCCTTCCAGTTTCAATAGCGTCTTATCTGAGTTGGGTTTCCCTGTTTTCACGCAGGAAGGACACATACGGGGTTTTCTCGGA
The DNA here is from genome assembly GCA_011799875.1 of Thinopyrum elongatum. Taxonomy (NCBI): domain Eukaryota; kingdom Viridiplantae; phylum Streptophyta; class Magnoliopsida; order Poales; family Poaceae; genus Thinopyrum; species Thinopyrum elongatum. Next base: position 445,161,600 of record CM022301.1, on the reverse strand, counting down.
GCCGGTTGACGATGAAGAGGTATGTGTTGCTGGACTGGATGTTTGTTTTCTTGGTTTTGCTTTCTGACAAGCTGATTGATTTGCTTGTGGTTGCCAATGTACTGTCAGCTGCCCGACTACAGAGATATTGTCAAGCACCCCATGGATTTTTCGACAGTTAGGAAGAAGCTTGATAAGGGGGCATATGCCAATCTGGAGCAATTTGAGGTCAGCGTGGAATCTTTTTTATTTTTGGGGTCATGCTGTTTGACCTTTTCTGGTTTAATCAGCTGTTACCGCAATTTGGTTGACTTAGTTGCTAGGTCAGCTAGATTAGTCATCAACTCTGTGAGGCTAATGTGCTTTTCCATGCTGACGTTCTTCTTTCTAACACAAGGCCTCACATTTATGTTCGAGATTCTTATAGATCAGTAGTCAGTTACTAAAACTGTGGCATCTTCTTGTTTGCTTGAAAATATATTTTGTACTGTTGCCTTTGGAGTCTTGTATCATGTTTTGCTGCGCCTTTTTAGGAACAGATATTCATTCTCTTGGATCTTTCTTCAAAGAACTCAAAACTAGTGCAAATGCATGAATGGAAACCTGAGAGTTTTGCTTCTAAGTAATGTTTCTGACAATGTTCCATGTGATCAATATCTTCTGAACTCAAGTACTCTCAAGGGAAGATAGAACTATATAAAACACAACACTTTTCAAGACCAGTACTGTAAATACAGTTAACAAGTTTGTTTTTTCAATGGAAAACTGAAATCTATATGAAGGTATCCGTTATAGTAAGTGAAGAGAAGCACTTATGCTCGTAGGTGTCACTGTTATTGATTCCATTACAGGATTATGAATAGGGCTGTGTAAGTGTTTATATTCAATGAATATCTGCTGCCGTTGTCTTTCTGTATCTGCATATCCACTTATGTCAAAGGTTGTGTAAGTAATTTGGGTACTAAGAAGTCATGTAAGGTATGTAATATTGTATATAGTTCCATAAGGATAACTAGCAACACAAGTAGAAAGAAAAGTGCATGTAAATAAAAATAAACTATGACCAATTCTCAAAAAGTGCATGTTAGACAGGCAAACCTGTAAATATGTATTTTTTTTTCCAATGGAAAGAATGCTCTCATAATTTTCTATGAAATAAAAGCGTTTTCATTCATTTGAGTCAAGATGAAATGACGCTTTGTTTAGAAAAAAGCATCAGTGAGTGGATGCTTGCGCAACATTCACTGCGAAGTTCCATTTTCTACTGCATATATAAAAATCTTGTACATGCACTGCTTATGTTACTTACGGTCAAAGAAGTAGAATAAGATAAATCACAAGTACTTAAAAAATGGAATGCTTGTACCTGTGACCTGTTATGAAGTTTATTGTAGCAGTACTCAGCAACAAGGTGTATTGGACTTTAGATTGAAGTTATCAGTTGTTTGTTATGTATGAGAATGATCATTTTTACTTGTAGAGCTCGTATGTTATGCTCTCTGTGCCACCATTTCTACTTAATGTAATTACTTGTCTGCTGCCACCTCTCTAATCACTTGAAAAATACTGGATCTATGTATGCCATAAGTCTGTAACCAGCATCACATATCTGCATTTTCACTGAACATTCGATTTAGTCTTACCTCAGATCACTAACATTATTTCCTTTACCTATTTTATGGCATGCTTTTAAACCATGGCCTTGGTCATGCAAGTCACACCCCAAGAACAAGTAGCACTTTGACTCGCTGTTGAATCCTTGGTGTGCTAATACTTAATTTATAATCAATGGTTAACTAAGCTCAGAATATTATTTGTATTCTACTAAGCTCATTCAAAATGACATAGATTTCCTATTTACAGGACGATGTGTTTTTGATAACCTCGAACGCCATGTCCTACAATTCACCAGACACAGTATACTATCGACAGGTCAAATCTTGAACCTACTTGTTTGATGATTAATTTTATGATGTATTTTTTCTGTAAACCCATGAGATGCAGGGCATATGTAACATTCACATGTGATGCATTATAGGCACGATCTATTCAAGAGGTTGCTAAGAAGGACTTTGAGAATCTTAGGCAAGATAGTGATGCCAGTGAACCAGAACCAGAACCATTACCATTACCAGAACCGGAACCAAAACCACAGCGTCGAAGGGGCAGGCCTCCAAAGAACGCTGTCAAGCAGCAAGTTGAGCAGCCACCAGCAGAACGTGCTACCACAAACTTTTCTGCGGCGGCACTTGCTATGGCTGGAAATAGTGGACTTTATGCGCACTCAGGGTTTGATATACAGCGGAGAATTGCAGATGTACTGAAAGCTTCTTTTGCCAGTAGAAGCAATGAACACAATTGGTCCAGTGAGCGCAAATTGGAAAGCATTGAAGATTATTCAGGTTTCTTTTACCATTTTGAAAACTCAGATTTTTTAGATGGATGTTGCTGAAGGAAGACATCCATCCAGATTTGGCCAGTCTGTTTCCCCCTTTAACATCGTTTGATGTCTTCTCTTTGTCCCAGGGTCTGGGAGTAAATGGGCGGGGAAAATGGGGAAGAAGCCACTTCTGGTAGAAGAGAGTCGCCGAACTACATATTATCAGAATCAACCATCCAGTTCAATGTATGAGCTGCCAGTGGCAACCTCATACAACGAGACAAGGAAGGTTCTTGTACCAGTTGAGTGTCCAATACAAGTCACCTCCCTAATGATTTATGATATGCCAATATAGTTTTAGGTTTCTGTTGACTTTGCTGAATAGCAAGATGATATCACTCTCAGTTTAACACAATGATTTTTTTTTATCAGATTGGTGCTCAGTTGCCACAGGCCTATTCCCGCAGTCTGGCACGTTTTGCTGCACAGCTTGGTCCTTTTGGTTGGGAAGTTGCATCGAAGCGGATTGAACAGGTCATTCCCCCTGGAATAGCATTTGGTCGTGGGTGGGTAGGAGATGGCGAATCACCAAACTCATTTCAGCCACCTGTACCGACTTCATCTCCGATACCAACACCACCACCAAGCAGCACAGTGGCATCGAGTGAGCAGAAAACTGTAGATGATCCTGCAAGCGCAGGACATTCAACAGGGCCTCATGCAGATGCTGTGTCACATGCGTCTGCCAATAACGCTCAGAGGATCGATTCTCAGGCAGTACCAGGCCCGCAATGCGGATCGTTGCCGCAGGTTCCAGTAGACCGAGGTGAACATTCCGTTGAGCTGAAGAGCAGCCATAATGTTGAAGAACGGCCCACCATGCACCAAACTGTGAATGGTTTTAATGCTGTGCCAGGTGCTTACCTTGACTATTGGTTTGCCTCATTTTCTACATCCCCTGTTCCTTGCACTTCAAAAGATTAGTAACTCACTCTTATCATTGATTGGTCTTTGCAGGGTCAATCATGTTTTCACCTACCGCGCAGTTGGTCGTGAACCGGATGCAGACGCATATGGCCGATTGATAGAGACCCAAGCTCGACATGGATAATTTGACATTTGGACGCATGATTCCGGTCACGGTTTCGCGGGCACCAAGCAAGGACTTTGCTGAATCATATTGTGCTCATTGATTTTTTTTTCTAGTCGCTGTTGCTGTGCCGCACCGTGGCCTTGTCTCAACGCAGTTTTTTTCTTTCCGAGAATGGGTATCTCGGGTATCTCCATTGTTCGTTGTCTGTGGTGTAATTGCTTAGTTACTTAGGAGTTAGAATAGCATGCAGATTGCAGATATATGTGTGTAGAGGGTATTAACAGCGTTATTAAGTCGAGTTCAGAGATTCGAAAAAGTTCTGATGTTGTAGAAACCACAGGGGAACCAATCTGTATATTTTATATTTACTAGCAAACATGCCTGTGCGTTGCAACTGGAGAAAAAAAATAGTTCAATGATCCTACCCACTAAGCATTGCTCAAGCCCTTGCCACTCATAGGCCCACACCCTCTATTTCAACACCCTCGCCGTCCTCGCCGAGCGGTGTCCGCATGATCACAACATATCTGAATGTGGTCAATCCTTTAACAATGACCATGGCTACTTTATAGCACAATCAAGGTGGACGTGAGGGCAGCCCCTCCTTTGTGAGAGGTCTTATTTGCCTTAATATACTACACGTGTGAAATATGAAAGTGCATCCTTGTCGCACTCTCTCTATTCTTCATTCCTTCCTCCTCTCTGTAACACCAACGGTATCAGTGACAACCGTAGTAAATATCATGATGGTCAGCATATCTCAATGAGACCCAAATATCTTCTCCTTAAAAAATTACATATTTCTTTTCAATATTTTTTTTGAACAATCACCGAGGGGGAGAGGATCCCCACCTGAATATATTACTCAAAAGCCCAGAGGGCAGGTTACATCAGTGGTTACAGCGAGAGGAGAGGTACATGCGCCTAGACACGGCCGCCTCCCTGCTAATGGGGTCCTTAAATTTGAAGGCCCAAAGCGTCAAATCTGAGATGATGTTTACGGAGGGTGTTCAAGGGTGAGTGAAGCTCGTTGCGAAAAACACGAGCATTCCTGGAGTCCCAAAGCTTTCAGATGATGGCGAGGGCGATGGTGGGCCAGATGTTGATGTCGAGGCCCACCGGCGTAGGAGTATCCCAACGCGGTTGATGGACAGCGGGGGCGTCATCCCCAAGAGGGCCCATACCTGTGCCGCGCATGGGCAGAGGATGGCGAGGTGAGTCGCGTCCTCAGGTGCGAGGGTGCACCGAGGACATGTCGAATCCGAGGTGATGGTCTTGCGATGCAAGTTAGCCATCGTACTTAACTTGTCACGACAGAGCAGCCAGCCGATGATCTTGACCTTGATAGGTGCGTTGGAGCCCCAGATGTGCTCCGCGTTGAGATCTATCACATGGTCGGAGGAGAGCAGCGAGTATGCGCACCTCAAGGTGAAGGAGTAGCCGTGGGTGAGGAACCTGTTGTCGGGCGCGTCGTTGGTGATGATATCCTACAATAAAGACAACACAGACGCAAACTCTATAGAAGCAAGATTGGTTAGGCGGTTTCGCAGAGTAGTGAGTATCTTTCCAATATTTCACTCACATATATTTTAATTATTGTATATAATAATAATATACTCCCCCGCTCAAAAACAAATGTACTCGTGACATATGGAGCCGTTATTACATGTCGTAAGGGTTGATGTAAGAGGAATATTAACAATTATTTTATCACGACGAGGTGAAGCCAGAATGCCAGCTAGCTGCCTACAATATCACGCAAGAACACAAATGTACCGAGAGCACCGGATGTGGCGATACCAAGTTCGATCGCCGAGAAATACGACCTTTTGCTGAAGGTTTTCATAGCCGACACCTGCATGGAGATTAATCACAAAGTTGGTCAATTAAGCTATGTTGAAGGATCTAATTTATTATAGTAATTAACAAAAAGATGGATAGGAGCGAGTAGTAGATGAACTGATTAGTGTCACTTTTTTTTTTGAGAAAACTGATTAGTGTCAGCTGTGCAATATGAATGGCAGCAGGCAGCCAGGCGACGCCGGCGCCGCTAGCGAAAGAGGCCCTTGACCGGCAGCAGCATCTCACCTAAAAAAACCAACAGCACCGTCTAGCAGACTCTAGTTGATACAGCGCAACAGTTGCTAAAAAAAAGCACCCAGTTCCCGAGATTACTTATCTCATCGTCCAGTGCGTGCTCCGCCTCCATCTTCTAGCAACCTAGGCCGCCGGAGATTCCTCGTCTCATCTAGACCCGCGCTGCTCCGCCACCATCTTCCTCACCACACCACCCCCAGCGCTGCTCCTCCTCTTCTCCATTCAGCGACCACGAGCGGCTTTGCGTCGCCCCTCCCCCCAGTTTCCCCCATGAACGCCCGGTCGTGCTCCACCCCCCAAAGCCACGACGGCCCGCCGTGCTCCAGCTGCACCCACGACAACGCCGCCTTGGGATCACTGGCTCCGCTCCTCTTCCCTGACCGTGGCACGCCGCCCGCCGCCAGCGGCTCCTCATCCGCGCGATGCCGGGAATCCCACAGCAATTCCAGGCGGCCATCGGGCCATGGCTCCTCCGCAGAGGAGCTGGCCCCAGCCGTGCGCTCGAGGCCGCCGTCGCTCCAGCACCGACCACTCTCGTGTGGTCGTGCAGTCCCAACCGACCCCGCCCATCGGTTGACCACGCCCTTTTTTCCTTTATCTTCTTCAGATCGGCTCTCTCTCTCTCAAGCGGTAAGACGCAGGGTTTAAAAAAAACGAACCGTTTTCAGTAAAAGAGGGACTGCGGGTTGTATTACTAAAAAACACAGGGGGTTTTAGCAAAAGCGCCGCGACGACGACGGTGAGCGCGCAGAAGCAATAATCGCTATATTATTAGGGAAAGAAAACTTAATTTGCTACTCTCTCTGTTGCGAAATGTATAGTGTCAAAAACGTCTTACATTTTGGGAACATTTTGGAATGAAAGGAGTAACAAACTTTCAGGTTGGTGATATGATACACTTTCAATCTGAAATAGGGTGACACATGCAGAGATTGATACGATCTTCCGGGCTAAAACGGGTCACACATGCAAAGAGTGATATGTACGCTTTCAGCCTGAAATTGGTCACACATGGAGAGTCATAGCTTGTTTGGTTCATAGACACACTGTTTTAGAATGTTCTAGCAGCATGTTCAACCTGTCATATGCACATACTTTATTTTTTTCATGGTAATATATGTCTTATTCATATCATAAAAGTCAAGATACAAGTCATGTAGACACCGACAAAAATAAAAGGACAACATAACACTAACCTTGCACAAAGGACCACCAATTAAGAAAAGAAATTACAATCAAAACCAAAGAATCTCCTAAGGTTGACACTTGTCACACTTGTAGCTTTCAATTGGTTCACCGCACTTTTAGCAAAAATGCTAAACTTATGGAAGGTTTGCTTCACAAAGAGCATCTCAATTATTATTTTTGAACATGATACAATCGAAGTCGCTCACATACACGAGCATATACTCACCCATATGAATGCACGCATGCACATCCTACTCCTATGAGCACCTCCGAGAGACTGAGCCAGCATAGCATCTTGAGATTTTACGAAGTCATCACAGACGCCTCGCAGTCGACGGAAACGTCTTCTCCCATTGAATGAACATCACCGGAAGCCTGAAATAAATTCAGGAATAATGCGAGCACCAATGTCAAGTCTAAGACGTGAACCCTGATGGGTTAGGGATATCACTGTCCTCTTAACCATCGAACCACAGGTTGGTTCACAAGAGCATCTCAAAGTTGATAATTAAAAAAACCAGTGCAATGGACAGCTAGACGCAGACCAACCAATATAAAAGCTAAAATTACATTCAAAATCATAATAGCCTTCTTTGTCCTCCAATTGTACACCGTCCACTGGTTGTTAAAAAATGCATTGAACCAACAATAAAGAAAAGGGACACCCGCAAACGCCCTCGCCATACTAGGTTGGAACATAACCACACATAATATAGGCTTGCAGTTGATCACCACTGTCTAGAGAGTTGGAGAAACCAAATCATGCCACATAACAACAAGATGTCGGAGTCATTGCACCAATAGTCAACCACATGCCCTCTTTGATAGACACACAAACTGCCAAGATCCAAGAGAGCCAACAAATCTGGCGATAAGAACTTGATATATTAGCAATTTTCTAATTAATTTTATGCATAAATAAATCACGATCATAGCAAAAGCAGTGTTAATATCATATTGATATTTACACATCTGAGCACATACGAAGTACTAGCTCCGTTCGAGAATATAAGGTGTATCAATTTTTGTGCAAGTCAAACATCTGCATGTTTGACCAAGATTATAGAATGAAATATCAACATCAGCAATACCTAATAAAGAAAATATGAAAATACTTTTCATGATTGATCAAATGATATAAATTTGATATTAAAGATATTGATATTTTTGGAAACTTGGTCAGACTTGCACATGTCTGACTTTAAAAAAATTAATACACCTCATATTTTAGAACGGGGGAGTATAGAACAGGAACAAAACAAAAAGTATGCCTAACACATGAACCAATAAATAAAAGATGAGTGTATCATACCCTCCAGTTGGCCACGACAAAGCCGCCGCAGCGACTGCAACATTTTCCTCATCCTCTTCATCGTGGTGTTGGCGTTGGTGGGTAGGTCGAGTAAGCAGTTGAAGTAGTGAGGCGTTGAGTTAGGTCCACGATCGAGCCAGTAGCAGTCGACGATCTGACGGTTCAGATATGGCTGTTACGCAACGCTTCCGTTAATGACTTGTAATCAGTTACCAATTAATTATTTATAACCGGCAAAAGTACTGCACATATGACACAGATTTGAGCACAACACATATCATTAACGAAACATGACGCGCACGAAGGCGTGGCAGGCAGCAAAGGAGGACGGGCGTGTACCATCGCTCTTCTCATGCTCTAATAGCATGTCGAAGAGAATCTCTTATATGTGGGTATCAACTCTCCTTCAAATCCAGTGTGATACTAATTACTTACCACCTTTGCATGAAACCCCACATGAACCTTTGACATTTTCGGGAATTATGTATATACTCCCTCTGCTTCTTTTTAGTCTGCATATAACATTTGGTCAAAGTCAAATTTTGTAAAGTTTGACCAGCTTTGTTTGAAAAAATATCAACATCTACAATACTAAAATTATATGGTATGAAAATTAATTTCATCATGCATCTAACTATATTGATTTCATATTGTGAATCTTGATATTTTTCTATAAACTTAGTCAAAGTTGACAAAGTTTGACTTTGACCAAATCTTATATGCAGACTAAAAAGAAATGGAGGGAGTACCTACAAGTAAAACATGGTGCATTTCTCTGGTTTTTTAGTCCGTCCATCCTTGGTCCATTCTACTATTATGTGAGGTGGTACTAATAATTCGGTAATCAATTAGCAATCCAAAAAATAAATGAAAACGGCTCATCAAAGCCATCCGGCCTACTCAGTTGGACCCTGCCCATGGTCCGTAGCGGCCCAACGAAGCCCGCCCAGCAGCACAGTCGAGAGGGTTTGTATATATATTTAGTCCCATCTCATCCAATTTATCTATGGCCCAAGACGCGTCTATAATTCAATACTCACATGCCCTTGGTCGGATCGGATCCGACGTCATCAAGGTAGGAAGAGGTTGGGGAGACCTTATTGCAACACGCCATCATCAACATCTCGTCGATGCCATCAGGCAAAGAAAACATAAGAAAAAGAAAAAGAAAACGGACAGGTGCCCATTCCTCTTGCCGTCGACGAGGCCTCTTTGTGTCATGCCACAACCTATAATAAGAAAAAGTCTGGTAAAAATCTGACTATGAATATGCAAGCTGCGCGTTGCTCCGATGGTTAGGTTTTTTGTGGTGAAACCATTTTCTGGATTTATTTCAGGCTTTCTGGCGATGCTCGTTTAGTGGAAGAAGACGTTCACGTCGAAACCTATGTCTGCGCAGCGGTTGGGTCAACAACTACTTATGTCAACTATGTCTGCGAAACCTAGAGAGCTCCGATCACTTATTCTGGGAATGCAATTTCACGAAGACCATCTGGACCGAGCTGTCTACATGGCAGCATTGCCATGGGTTGGAGCAAGCAAGCGGGAGCCACAACACCAGCTCACTGGAGAAGGTGGAGACCATGGTGGCGACGGCACAGCTGGAGTTCAGGAAAGGAGTCAAATCCTTGGTGATGCTAGCTCTATGGGAAATTTGGCAAGAGCGCAACCATTGCATCTTCAGGGAGAAGGAAGCAAACAAGAGGGACGTGCTGAATGCAGTCAGGCGAAATCTCAGCCTGTGGCAACAATGTGGTACTAGGTTTCTTCAGAGCCGACCCGCTCTGAGAGTAGGCCAGAGAGCTGTGCCTACGGCACCTTTTTCCTAATTCTTCTTTTTCTCTCCTTGATCTTCGGATCTCCACATTTGTCACTTTTTCCACTGCTCCCTGCTTAAATCAATGAAACACCAGCCAAGGCTGGCCCTTTAAAAAAACACACATCGACTACGAAGCCATCCGTGATAACTTTGTCAATCTAAAGATGTTGCATCGGTTCAGTAGCTTGAAGATGCTCATATGTGTAAAGTGTGCATAGGTGCGTTTATAGGGTTGAGTGTATGTGCGTGTATATGATCATCTGCGTTGTATGATGTTAAAAAAAATCTGAGTACGAACCAAGCATACCCACAAATCGAACGTAACAAGTTAATCACAAATTACAACATTTTTTTTATTTTGAAAACCCCACCATATATCAATTAATTCAAAACATTCGTACAATCATTCATAACAAACTGTGCCACGCAGGGCAGAACAGTATTAAAAAGAATACCATCTGATCTATTATCAAAACTAAACTTAGCAATCCCGTGAACCACCATATTTGCCCTCCTATTAATCTTGGATATCTTCATACCCGACATCAGCCTTGAGACATTCAGCGCCTCCTTCTTTAGGTCCACCAGGCTTGACCTATCAACACACTCTTTTCCAAATATCGAAGCTACAAAGGAGCAATCAGTTTCCAAAATGATGGTTTTGTTAAGAGTGATTCCAATATACAGGCCAGAGAGGGTCGCTCGTAGCTCCGCTTCCTCGACGCTATGGCAAGCACCAATATAATCCCAAGAGGAGATGATAACCTGTCCATAGTGGTCTCTGACCACCACCCGCACGCTCGCAGATTTGATGGCCTCCACAAAACTTGCGTCGACATTAATCTTGTAAGAACCCAAATCGGGAGTCTTCCAGGAACTGACCTTCCTCTCCAAGTTAGTGTTTACCTGTATATCTTCCACCACTTGCTTACCCTTGTTGCACACCACCACCTGCATGTTTTCCTGACAAGACAAGAAAGTAGTCCAATAACTTTGAACAAAACTTACCGAAGTCGCGATGGATTCCTTTCCCTTACCAAAAATCAAATCATTCCTCAAGTGCCAAGCTCACCAGAACATGAATATTGTTTGCTCACGCATACGCGAATTTAATTGATCCAATAATATAAGAAACCAGTCTAGCCCAAAAAATTTGAGAATTTCTTCGGTTGGTAGATTCCATACTTCCCTCAGAGCTATACGAAATGCACGTGCCTTTGGACAATTTACCAATGCATGAAAAGTACATTCATCTTCAGTACCGCAAATCGAGCACGTACCTAGAATAGTTTGATGGTGTTTCACCCTGTTAACTTGAACCGCCAATCTATTAGAGGCAGCCCTCCAAGCAAAGATTTTAATTTTCTGGGGAACATTCGCTTTCCAAATTATGTCCCAGAGCCTCCGTTCCCCATTCACAGCATTACTAGAATTCCGGGAATCACCTATTGATTGCTTGAGAGACAGTGCCAGTCTATACGCACTCTTCACAGAGAATAATCCATTTTTCTCATAGTGCCAAGCAAGTAGATCTCCCTCACCCAAATTCAGAGGAAATTTTATCCTCATAATGCCGAGAAAATTTTAAAGCTACAACATTTTACTTGGGTGCACATGGCAAAAACATCACCATGCACATTCATTTGCCGGGAGACAGGAACAGTGGAGCTCGTGGCATCGACAAAGTCGTCACATATATATAGATGGCCTAAGACAAAATACACTGATACGAGCCCGTGGAGCTCATACGATGGACAAACTCACTGTGGGCGCGTTTGGTTACCTGTATCGTTTTTGGGCACTTTACATACTTGTCCTAACTGGGTCTGGCTGAGCATATGCAGGCAAAAAATCAACATCTGCATGTTGATTGGTTGCCTGCATTGCATCAAGGCCCAGATGGCTGCAAATTGTTTGGTTGCCTGTGTTTGTGCTTTAGATGTGAGCAGATGCAAAGCACAACTGTTTGGTTGTGTGCAAGTACTTGATCCGCTCACTCCTTTCAAATGTGGTGGAGTTACCACCCATTTGACAGCACACAACACACTATGATCAACAGCAGCACAAAAACAACAAGAACAAGCAAAGAACAGGCAGATCATAAGTGACTAGGCATAAGTTTAAAACAGCAGGGCATCCCATGCCCCTGCTGAACCCCAGGGTGTTGCTCCCTGGGCAAAATATTGACATGTTGACAGCAAAAGAGACGATCGGGCTTCAGTTCAAACCTACACTACTTAAGTTCAGAGTACTAGGCATGGTTCAGACTAGACAGACGAACTAGAGGGCCTAGTGATGTCGCCGATGCAGCTGTGCCTCGTGCATCGGACGGTGCAGATGTTGGAGTTGTTGGCGTTGTAAATCTGCACCTTGAGCCCCAGGCCGGAGGGCTTGAAGAAGACAAGGTCCCCGGGGACGATCTTGTGCCGGCCGCAGAAGTACTCCCAGCCGCGCCCCAGCACTATGTGCCCCTTGAACATCTGCACCTGGACCCAAAACTCGCACCACTTGTTGGCGGAGAGGCTAATGACGCGAGGAGGGCCGCTGACCAGCCATTGCTTCATCACCGGCCTGAACTTACGCGGGATGATGAGCATGGCGATTTCCTCCTGGTCAGCGATCTGCACGTAGAACCTCATAGGTTCCCGTGCACCCTCTTCGTGCCCCGACCTTGGCCTCCAGCGCCCAGCGGCATCCTCATGAACTCCATCCTGCCAGGGAGCACCACCCTCTTCAGCCACCGGTTGGTGGATGAGGTCCTCCGCCGCCTCTGCGCCAGCGACGACCTGCGCACCACTGCCGGCTATGTCCCACTCCGTCTTCATTATCTTGTCAGCAAGATGGCCATCAGTTAGCAACACATATGACACATGATCAAAGCTAACAAATAGAACATGATGTATGCTCACTGAACACAGCTTACAATGATCACTACTAAGTAATAACACATTATCAGTGCTACTCTGATCAGTGGTTACAGTTATCAGTGCTAACACTGATCAGATGAAGCCACCGCTCACATGTCCTACATGCACCTACTATTTTAGGCATTCAGGTATGTCCTACTTGCATGCCACATGCATTCACGTACCCTAGCAACAAGAGCAACATAACAACAGCAGCGACAAGAGTAGCATCAACAACAGCAGCAAAAGAGTAGCATGAACAACATCAGTAAAAACTAACAACAGTAGCATATACACTAGTAGTAGCATCAAGAACACACAATGTGGCACTACAAACTAACAATTTGGCAGTAGAAAGTAACAATGTGGCACTAAAACGATGCAAGCTACCACTACATTATGAACAATCTAGGCATATGGAATGAACAAAGTAAGCATGCACTCTTGTTCATCCCCAAAACAGTGGATTATCATCGAATCCAGTAGAATCCAGTCGAATCGGATCGAATCGGGTCAAATGTACGGGCCACAATCTAATCTAGCACACTATGAACTACCGTAAGAACCCTAACTAAGAAGCAGAGGCGGATTTGAGAGCTTACAGTGGGGGTTGGCGGTGTAGCGTATGTAACACCCCCAGTGGTTAACCACAGTAATCACTTTTGATAATGCCATGTCATCATGATCAACAGTGCCTAAACATCATTTGGAGCATATCTCTTTTCAAATTCAAATTCAAATGGAAATTCAAACTTAAGTGAATCTAAAAGTTGTTCAAATTGGAAAACAAAAATGAGCATCATGTTGCAAATATTCCCATAGCATTTATAAAAATGATTGCAACATTTATTGGAATTGTAAAAGGACTCCAACAACAAGGAACAGCAGCAAAACAACACTATTTAATCCTTTTTCATTTAATTAAATTCCCAAACAAAAAGATATGGACACAAAACCAATTTCTAGCAGTGACTAATTTTGCACTGTTAATAGTTGGACCAGTCTCATATTTTACAAAAGTCATTTGAATTAAAAACAAAAGACAAAACAGAAAAGAATAACTAAAGCAAAAAAAAAGGAAAAAGCAAAGAGCCCCCCCCCCCACTGGGCCGTGGCCCAGCTGGACCAGCAGGCCACCAGGCGGCCCACCAGCGCGCCCATATCCCCTCCCTTCCCCGAAACCCTAGCCCCTCCCTCACTCCCCCCCACCCCCACTCACTCCCCCACGCCTCTCTCCCTTCCCCGATATTGGATCGGGGAGGAGCCCGATCCCCGCCGCCGGCGCCCATCCCCGGCACTGCCCCCAGCCGTGCCGCTCGACGCCGGTGCCCGTCCTCGCCGCTGCCTCGACCCGATCTGGCGCCGCGCCGCCCTGACGCTACACCGTTGCCGTCGCCGGATCGCTTCCTCGTCCCCCTCCCCACCGGTCGCCACCACGCCTCGCCGACCCCCTCCCCATCAACGCTCGTGAGCCGCCGCCCTTCCCTCTCTCCCCGATTCGGCCGCCGCTCACTCCCCTGCTCCCCGCGCGCCTGCATCGCGCACTCGCCACGGCTAGGCCGCGCCAGGCCGAACCCCACGCGCGCCCGCGCCGACCCGTCGCCGAACGCGCCCACGCCGCCCGCTTCTGCCGTGGCCTCGTTCCCCCTTATGCGCGCTCCCGCCCCCGCATCGGCGCCCGCTTGCGTGCCCGCGCGTGCGCGCTCGCACCCGCGCCTACCGCCGCTCCGCCGCGACCGCTGCCGTCCCCTACTCCGCCGATCTGCCTGCTGCTTCCGCCGCGGGCCACCGCTGCCGCCCGCCCCGTCTGCCGCGCGCGAGCCCCGCCCCGTCCTCTGCTGGCCTCGTTCGCCGCGGCGCCCCCCCGGCTCACCGCACCGACACCGCGCCCGTCAAGCGCCCACGGGCCCGAGCGCGCGCCCGCGCCCGTTTGGCCTCCCGGGCCACTGACCGCTGGGCCCCACCCTCCCTGTGTCTATGACAGGTGGGCCCAGCCAAAACGTTTAAAAATAATAATAATAATAAAAATGATTTAATAAAATCAATAATTAGTAATTAATTAATTAAGTTAATTAACTTTGATTAGGTTAGTCTAATTAATTAGTTAGTTTAATTAAACAGTAATTAATTAGCTAATCCCTAATTAACTAAACAGTCAATGACAGGTGGACCCCATCTGCCAGGTTGACCGCTGACGTCTGCATGATGTCATGCTGACGTCATCGATCACCGTTTCGGATAATGTTTAATTTAAATAAATAATTAAATTCCAGAAATTAATAAAAACTTTAGAAAATCATATAAAATAATCCGTAGATCAGATCGAAAAACTTTGTACATGAAAGTTGCTCAGAACGACGAGACGAATCTGAATACGCGATCCGTTCATCCGCCAGACGTCTCTAACTATCCGAACATGCAACCATTCCCCTCCGGTCATCTGTCTGACAAATGCCCGGAACCGGGAAAACATTCCCGGATGGATTCCTCCTTCCTCGGTGACGTGCAACCATACGTTAGGACACACCCGGCACTGCATATTGTCATGCCGTACTTTGCATTGCTCATGTTTGCTCTATATTTATACTGTTTCCTCCCCCTCTTCTCTCTCGGTAGACCCTGACACCGACGTCGTCCCCGAGACCGACGCAACTCAGGAGCCCGACGCCACCGTTGACGACCTTGCCTTTGCCGCCGAGCAACCAGGCAAGCCCCCCCTTTGATCATCCCGATATCGCCCATTCTATTTTCTCATGCTTGCATTAGAATTGCTGCTGCTACTGCTTTACCTATTCTGATGCATAGCCTGTTTATTGTAACCTGCTATTGATACCTTACCTGCTTATCCTAAACTGCTTAGTATAGGCTGGGTAGAGACCCACTAGAGAACCCCACTTTGATCCTTGTTGCCCTGCTGGATTATCAGAAGACCCGATCAACGGGATTGAAGACCAGACCCCGACACCGCACATCACCCCCCTTTAGTTGTAACGACACTGCAGCGTTACTATCGAGTGCCGAGGGTGAAACCTCATGTAGCACTTCTGATGTTAACTCTGTAGAGTAGCTATTTGGTCGTGGTCATCGAGGGTGATTCCTCCTTCTCCACTTCCGATACGACCCTGTCGTGCAACACATCAAGTGTGAACTCATCGAGGGTGATTCCTCCTACGTTCACCTTGGCAGTTACATCGACTGGGTATCCATCAAGGGTGATACCTCGGATTCCCTTGATGTTATGGACACACGGATACTTGGACTTTACACTGTTACTTAGAAAGGCGGGTCGGCCCTGAGGGGTACCCGCGTGCGCCTGAGAGGCGAGTGTTGTGAAGACGGGTGCCTGTGTGGTGCCCGAGTGGTGAATACGAGGCGTGGCCGGGCATTCATGGCCCTTGCCGCAAGTCCTCGAGACGGGGCGACGGGGTCACATCTTTCGTGAGTCTCTGCTCGTTTTCCGCAAGCCCCTAGTCCACTACGATTTGGATATTTGATCCGAGCAGGCCTCTGGCCTGATAGCACTAACCATCACGTGGGCATAGTATGGGCGTTCTGCATCGTATGCATCAGCCGAAAGCTCTGTCAGACGTCCAGTTCAGCACTGTGGCCGGCGCCATCCTGAGGGGTGGTACCGAGATTCGCTCTGCTCGCAACGACCCGGAGTGCACAGGGCGATGGCCCATGACCCCTGAGCGCTTAGGATATAGACCGACGGGGACCTCTCTGCTGAGCTGTAGGTAGGGTTGCGGTGTGTTGTTTGGCCGAGGCCGGGCATGACCCAGGAAAGTGTGTCCGGCCGGAGTTAAGCGAGCGTGATGGGTAAGTTGGTGCACCACTGCAGGGAAGAACATTTCTATCGATAGCCGGTCCTACGGTAAAGGACACTCGGAGTTGTATCCCGATCGATACAACTAGAACTGGATACCTGTGATGAGACCTGTATGTATGGCTCTGGGATTGCTTCTCGCAGGGAGTCGAGAAGGGATCTCTGGACGAGGTTGATGACTGTATGGCTCTGGGATTGCTTTCTCGCAGGTAGTCGAGAAAGGATCTCTGGGTGAGGTTGAGACTTATTACTACTGCTACTTTATACTGTTCTGTTCTATTCTCTTCTATTGCTGCAAGACCGCTGAAGATGCTAGTCTTCGATAGGACTAGGCTTTCCTCTCTATTCTGGCATTTCTGCAGCCCAGTCCACATATACAGCCTTCCTTTGATAATGTTGCATATGTAGTGTAGATCCTTGCTTGCTGAGTACTTTAGAGTACTCACGGTTGCTTTGCTTTCTTTTTCCCCCATATCAGTTTGTCGTGACCAGATGACGGAGCCGCTGAGACAGCTACCCCCGCCGATGATCGACTGCTACTATTTCCGACGGTGGTTATTACTACGAGCTTGCTGACGACCAGGAGTAGGTTCGGAGGGTCCCAGGCAGGAGGCCTGCGCCTTTCGATCGTAGTGTTTTATTTTGCCCCGCCTTCCTAAAGGCCTTTCTGTTTCTCTTTTATATCTGTACTCAGATATCTGATGCTTCCGCTGACGCTTGTATGCCATCGAGCTATGTATTCAAGCCCTCGAGGCCCTGGCTTGTAATATAAAGCTTGTATGACTTTATTTATGTTTTAGAGTTGTGTTGTGATATCTTCCCGTGAGTCCTTAGGCTTGATCGTGTGCATTTGCGTGTATGATTAGTGCACGATCAGGCCGGGGGCGTCACAAGTTGGTATCAGAGCCGACTGACTGTAGGAACCCCCTTTCCAACTCCTTGGCCAAAGTTGAGTCTAGTAAACAAAAACTGTTTTACTAACTTGGCTGTGTGGCTTACGGGCCCACGTCGCCAATTGGGTGGTATTAGGATCTTTTACTCCTCGACCTTTAATCTAGGACTCTGATCTCTCTCCTATTCGGGTTAAAATTTTACTAACTCCAACATTAGGCTCTCGTGCTCACATCCACCCGGAGTTCTGAAAATATCCCCCCTTGCTTCAAGATTGTGGGCCAGGTTCTGCTTACAGGATCCTTTTATCGGGGGCACCCTGTGTTGTCACTTGCAGATTCCTCGCTCCGTCAGTTTTCTCCGACGTTGATGTAGCCTTTGCTATGTCTCGTTGTGTACTTCCTTACCGCGTGCCTGCGCGCCGCCTAGTTGTCTAGCCTTCTCCTTTCAGCTGTCGTAATGCCGGTTCGTAATCAAGACTAGGTGTGGATTTGAATGTCTGGTGTGACTATGATGAAGTATCTATTGCACTTCCTTCTGTCGTGCGTGCTACTTCATGAATAATTCCATACATCTGCATTTCTACTTGTTAAACTGCCCTTGTTGATTTGGCAGGATGGCTGACGATCCCCCACCTCCACCTTATATTGCCGCAATGATGGAGCAGTTTGAACTCAACCGTCAGTTTATGACCGGAGTATTGGCTCAGTTCCCAACTCAAAATGCTCAGCAACAGTCTGCTCCAATAACTCTGCCAGAATTTGTGCGCCTAAATCCGTCCACTTTTCGCTGCTCGACTGATCCAATGGATGCTGATGATTGGCTCCGTGACATTGCCTTCCAGTTGAAGTCGGCTAATGTTATCCCTGACAGTTACGTCACCTATGCGACGTATCACCTAAGGGGTTCAGCTGCTCAATGGTGGGAAAGCCACAAGAGTATGTTGCCTGCAGAGACAGTAACCACTTGGCAGGGATTTCAGTCAGTTTTTCGTGCACGGTACATTCCTCAAGGTCTGATGGATCAGAAGAAGAAGGAGTTTCGCAAACTCACACAGGGCACAATGACTGTGGATGAATATCAGAGGAAGTTTCTTGAATTGTCTCGCTATGCTGAAGATGACGTCTGCACTGACGCCCGCAAGCAGGGTAAATTCCGTGAAGGACTCCGTACTGACATAAAACTCGCACTTGCAGTCCTTGATTGCACAGACTTCGCAACGCTTGTCAGCAAATCTTTCCAAATTGAAACAGCTCTGATTGAATGCCAGGAGTCGCTCAAGCGCACTCATGAAGCTGGCTCATCCTCGGGTCAGCCTGTTCAGAAACATCGAGTCTGGATCCCACACAATGTTCATCACCGACCTGCCCCAACACCAAGGCCGTCATATGTTGCGCGTCGTCTGCCTCCGCCCCCGGGCCAGCTAACGACTCAGGGTGGACAGTCCAATGCTGTAGCTCCTCCCCATAATGATGGGTTATGCCGCAAGTGTGGATAGCCAGGGCATCGTGCTTTCAACTGTCCTCAGGGTCAGCCACAGAATTCATCACGTCGTCCTGTTGGCCATAAGAAGGGCCGTTGAAACCATCGCAACAGAAGCTATGGTGTCATGCCGCCTACTATGAATTGTGGTCGAGTCACTCATGTCAAAATGGAAGAAACTCGACAGTCCCCTAAAATCATGATGGGTACCCTTCCAGTTAATTCAGTAGCAGCTTATGTTCTTTTTGATTCAGGTGCATCACATTCCTTTGTTTCCCAGCAGTTTGCACAATTGCATGGGTTAGCTATGAGCTCATTACCCACTCCTTTAGAAATCATCACTCCCCGTTCCAGGTGGCAAACTCAGATGATAAGTCACAACAATCATATCAGAATTGAAGGGTTGATGTTCTCTGCTTCCCTTATTGCTCTAGGACCTTCCGACATAGACATTATTCTTGGCATGGATTGGTTGACCGCCCATAAAGCTTTGATTGACTGTGCTACTAAGACAGTCCAGCTCACACATCCTTCTGGCCAAACAGTACAATACTCAGTCCGAGCAGCTCAGGATGCCGAGAATCAGATATATGTTCTAAATGCATTGAATGCTTCACCTCTTGAAGGCATCGAGAACGTTCCAGTTGTTCGTGATTTTCAAGATGTGTTTCCAGAAGAACTTCCAGGAATACCCCCTGCTAGAGCTGTTGAGTTTGTCATCGACTTGAAACCTGGCACTACCCCTATTGCGAAGCGACCCTATAAGATGCCTCCGCACCAACTTCTCGAGCTTAAGGAAGAAATCGACACATCACTTAAGAAAGGTTTCATCCGCCCCAGTTCCTCTGCTTGGGGAGCACCTTCACTCTTCGTTAAGAAGAAGGATGGAACTAATCGGTTGGTTCAAGATTATCGACCAATCAACCAAGCAACAATTCAGAACAAGTATCCGCTTCCCAGAATCAACGATTTGTATGATCAACTTGCTGGTTCCTCAGTATTCTCTAAGCTTGATTTGAGATTGGGATACCACCAGATTCGAGTTCGAGAAGAGGATATTCCGAAGACAGCATTCGTTACTCGCTATGGTTCTTATGAGTACACAGTCATGTCATTTGGCTTAACAAATGCTCCAGCAACCTTCTCCCGGTTAATGAACTACATCTTCATGGATTACCTCGATAAATTCGTCGTGGTATATCTGGATGATATTCTGGTATATTCGAAGAATGAAGAAGAACATGCCGAACATCTTCGCCTTGTACTGGAGAAGCTGCGTGAACACCAACTGTATGCCAAATATTCTAAATGTGAATTCTGGTTGTCTGAAGTGACATATCTCGGCCATGTGATTTCGAAAGAAGGCATTGCCGTTAACCCAGAACGAGTTCAGGCTATTCTGGACTGGACTCCACCAAAGAATGTCAAGCAAGTCAGAAGTTTTCTCGGCCTTGCAAGCTATTGCCGTCGCTTTGTCAAGAATTTCTCAAAGATTGCTAAGCCTCTGACCGATCTGCTTCACAAGGGCATTAAGTTTGTGTGGACAGAAAAATGTCAGGAAAGTTTTCAAATACTCAAGGACAAGCTAACTTCTGCTCCAGTTCTTGCTCCTCCAGATTCTCGCAAAGACTTCGTGATTTATTGTGACGCATCCCGTGAAGGATTAGGCTGTGTCATAATGCAAGAGCGTAAAGTGATTGCTTATGGCTCTCGTCAGTTGCGCCCACATGAAGAGAATTATCCGGTACATGATCTAGAACTAACTGCTGTCATTTATGCACTGCAGTTGTGGCGACATTACCTCCTCGGTAATCGTTGCGAGATATACACGAATCATAAAAGTCTGAAGTACTTGTTTACTCAGCCATCTCTAAACCTCCGTCAGCAAAGATGGATGGAGACTATTGCGGACTATGATTTGGGTATTTCTTATACCCCTGGCAAGGCTAATGTAATGGCTGATGCGTTGAGTCGCAAATCCTATTGTTGTGAACTTGAAGTCCAGCTAGAGCAACCACTCCTGTATGAAGAGCTTCGAAGGCTAAATCTCGAGATAGTTCCTCAAGGATACTTAAAAACCTTGGTTGTTGAACCAGACCTTGAGAAAGCTGTTAAGAGTGCACAAGCTAAAGATGCTGAAGTTGATCTGATGAAGAAAGATCTTCACCTTGAAAAATACAGGGATTTCTCGCTGTCTGAAGATGGAACCTTGTATTTCAGAGACCGCATTGTGGTACCTCGCTTCGAGCTTATGACTGATAAGGTAATGAAGGAAGCACATGACACACCATTGTCTATTCATCCGGGTAGCACCAAGATGTATCATGATCTCCGTCAAAGGTACTAGTGGTCTAGAATGAAGCAGGACATTGCTCGTTATGTTGCTGAATGTGATGTGTGTCGACGCGTTAAAGCAGAACATCAGAAGCCTGCTGGAATTCTGCAACCGCTTCCTATTCCTCTATGGAAATGGGACAAGGTTCAAATGGATTTCATTACTGGCCTTCCCAAGTCACAGAAGGGTCACGATGCTATTCTTGTCGTCGTCGACCAACTTTCCAAAGTTGCACACTTTCTGCCTGTCAAGGAGACTATCACTGCTAGACAGTTAGCAGAGTTGTATATCTCCAGAATCGTATCACTCCACGGTATTCCGAAAGAGATCAGTTCAGACCATGGCAGCATATTCACTGGTCATTTCTGGGAAAGTTTCCAAAAAGCTATGGGAACTCATATTACTTGGAGTTCAGCATATCATCCCCAGTCTCAAGGCCAAGTCAAGCGAGTCAACCAAGTGCTTGAAGACATGCTACGAGCTTGTGTTATTTCTTTCGGCAAGAAGTGGGAAGAATCTCTCCCATATGCCGAGTTCTCTTATAACAACAGCTATCAAGCCAGCTTGAAAATGGCCCCCTTCGAAGTACTTTATGGACGTAAGTGTCGAACCCCTCTGAATTGGTCAGAAACTGGGGAACGACCGCTCGTGGGTCCGGATATTATTCAACACGGCGAAGAACAAGTCCGTATTGTCCGAGAAAATCTCAAGGCGGCTCAGGACCGTCAGAAGAGCAATTATGATTGCAAACGATGGGGTTTGACTTATCAACCCGGTGATCAAGCTTATCTGCGTGTCACTCCTATGAAGGGCACTCACCGTTTTGGAATCAAGGGCAAGTTAGCTCCGCGCTACATTGGTCCTTTTCCCATAGTTGCTAGACGTGGTCAGGTGGCATACAAATTGGAATTGCTGCCGCAATTCTCTCATATCCACGACGTCTTTCACATGTCGCAGCTTCGGAAATGCTTCAAGGAATCTCCGCACCGAGCTGTGGATCACGAGATGCTCGAATTGCATGATGATCTTTCTTATAAGGAGCATCCGGTCCGCATTCTCGATGAAGCTGAACGTCGAACCCGTCAGAAGGTTACCAAGTTCCTCAAAGTGCAGTGGTCAAATCATATTGAAGATGAAGCCACTTGGGAACGGGAGGATAATCTTCGTGCGGAATACCCCGAACTTTTTCCTTCTACCTCTTAATTCTCGGGACGAGAATTCTTGTTAGTGGAGGAGATTTGTAACACCCCCAGTGGTTAGCCACAGTAATCACTTTTGATAATGCCATGTCATCATGATCAACAGTGCCTAAACATCATTTGGAGCATATCTCTTTTCAAATTCAAATTCAAATGGAAATTCAAACTTAAGTGAATCTAAAAGTTGTTCAAATTGGAAAACAAAAATGTGCATCATGTTGCAAATATTCCCATAGCATTTATAAAAATGATTGCAACATTTATTGGAATTGTAAAAGGACTCCAACAACAAGGAACAGTAGCAAAGTAGCACTATTTAATCCTTTTTCATTTAATTAAATTCCCAAACAAAAAGATATGGACACAAAACCAATTTCTAGCAGTGACTAATTTTGCACTGTTAATAGTTAGACCAGTCTCATATTTTACAAAAGTCATTTGAATTAAAAACAAAAGACAAAACAGAAAATAATAACTAAAGCAAAAGAAAAAAAAAGGAAAAAGCAAAGAGCCCCCCCCCCCACTAGGCCGTGGCCCAGCAGGCCACCAGGCCGGCCCACCAGCCGCGCCCATATCCCCTCCCTTCCCCGAAACCCTAGCCCCTCTCCCTCACTTCCCCCCCCCACCCCCACTCGCTCCCCCCACGCCTCTCTCCCCTTCCCTCGATTGGATCGGGGAGGAGCCCGATCCCCGCCGCCGGTGCCCATCCCCGGCGCTGCCCCCAGCCGTGCCGCTCGACGCCGGTGCCCGTCCTCGCCGCTGCCTCGACCCGATCTGGTGCCGCGCCGCCCCGACGCTACACCGTTGCCGTCGCCGGATCGCTTCCTCATCCCCCTCCCCACCGGTCGCCACCACGCCTCGCCGACCCCCTCCCCATCAACGCTCGTGAGCCGCCGCCCTTCCCTCTCTCCCCGATTCGGCCGCCGCTCACTCCCCTGCTCCCCGCGCGCCTGCATCACGCGCTCGCCACGGCTAGGCCGCGCCCGGCCGAACCCCACGCGCGCCCGCGCCGACCCGTCGCCGAACGCGCCCACGCCGCCCGCTTCTGCCGTGGCCTCGTTCCCCCTTATGCGCGCTCCCGCCCGCGCATCGGCGCCCGCTTACGTGCCCGCGCGTGCGCGCTCGCACCCGCGCCTACCGCAGCTCTGCCGCGACCGCTGCCGTCCCCTGCTGCGCCGCTCTGCCTGCTGCTTCCGCCGCGGGCCGCCGCTGCCGCCCGCCCCGCCTGCCGCGCGCGAGCCCCGCCTTATCCTCTGCTGGCCTCGTCCGCCGCGGCGCCCCCCCGGCTCACCGCACCGACGCCGCGCCCGTCAAGCGCCCACGGGCCCGAGCACGCGCCCGCGCCCGTTTGGCCTCCCGGGCCACTGACCGCTGGGCCCCACCCTCCCTGTGTCTATGACAGGTGGGCCCAGCCAAAACGTTTAAAAATAATAATAATAATGATTTAATAAAATCAATAATTAGTAATTAATTAATTAATTATTTAATTAATTAAGTTAATTAACTTTGATTAGGTTAGTCTAATTAATTAGTTAGTTTAATTAAACAGTAATTAATTAGCTAATCCCTAATTAACTAAACAGTCAATGACAGGTGGACCCCACCTGTCAGGTTGACCGCTGACATCAGCATGATGTCATGCTGACGTCATCGATCACTGTTTCGGATAATGTTTAATTTAAATAAATAAATAAATTCCAGAAATTAATAAATTTTTTAGAAAATCATATAAAATAATCCGTAGATCAGATCGAAAAACTTTGTACATGAAAGTTGCTCAGAACGACGAGACGAATCTGAATACGTGATCCGTTTGTCCGCCACACGTCTCTAACTATCCGAACATGCAACCATTCCCCTCCGGTCATCTGTCTGACAAATGCTCGGAACCGGGAAAACATTCCCGGATGGATTCCTCCTTCCTCGGTGACGTGCAACCATACGTTAGGACACACCCGGCACTGCATATTGTCATGCCGTACTTTGCGTTGCTCATGTTTGCTCTATATTTATACAGTTTCCTCCCCCTCTTCTCTCTCGGTAGACCCTGACACCGACGTCGTCCCCGAGACCGACGCAACTCAGGAGCCCGACGCCACCGTTGACGACCTTGCCTTTGCCGCCGAGCAACCAGGCAAGCCCCCCCTTTGATCATCCCGATATCGCCCATTCTATTTTCTCATGCTTGCATTAGAATTGCTGCTGCTACTGCTTTACCTATTCTGATGCATAGCCTGTTTATTGTAACCTGCTATTGATACCTTACCTGCTTATCCTAAACTGCTTAGTATAGGCTGGGTAGAGACCCACTAGAGAACCCCACTTTGATCCTTGTTGCCCTGCTGGATTATCAGAAGACCCGATCAACGGGATTGAAGACCAGACCCCGACACCGCACATCACCCCTTTTTAGTTGTAACGACACTGCAGCGTTACTATCGAGTGCCGTGGGTGAAACCTCATGTAGCACTTCTGATGTTAACTCTATAGAGTAGCTATTTGATCGTGGTCATCGAGGGTGATTCCTCCTTCTCCACTTCCGATACGACCCTGTCGTGCAGCACATCAAGTGTGAACTCATCGAGGGTGATTCCTCCTACGTTCACCTTGGCAGTTACATCGACTGGGTATCCATCGAGGGTGATACCTCGGATTCCCTTGATGTTATGGACACACGAATACTTGGACTTTATACTGTTACTTAGAAAGGCGGGTCGGCCCTGAGGGGTACCCGCGTGCGCTTGAGAGGCGAGTGTTGTGAAGACGGGTGCCTGTGTGGTGCCCGAGTGGTGAATACGAGGCGTGGCCGGGCATTCATGGCCCTTGCCGCAAGTCCTCGAGACGGGGCGACGGGGTCACATCTTTCGTGAGTCTCTGCTCGTTTTCCGCAAGCCCCTAGTCCACTACGATTTGGATATTTGATCCGAGCAGGCCTCTGGCCTGATAGCACTAACCATCACGTGGGCATAGTATGGGCGTTCTGCATCGTATGCATCAGCCGAAAGCTCTGTCAGACGTCCAGTTCAGCACTGCGGCCGGGCTGGGCCGGCACCATCCTGAGGGGTGGTACCGAGATTCGCTCTGCTCGCAACGACCCGGAGTGCACAGGGCGATGGCCCATGACCCCTGAGCGCTTAGGATATAGACCGACGGGGACCTCTCTGCTGAGCTGTAGGTAGGGTTGCGGTGTGTTGTTTGGCCGAGGCCGGGCATGACCCAGGAAAGTGTGTCCGGTCGGAGTTAAGCGAGCGTGATGGGTAAGTTGGTGCACCACTGCAGGGAAGAACATTTCTATCGATAGCCGGTCCTACGGTAAAGGACACTCGGAGTTGTATCCCGATCGATACAACTAGAACTGGATACCTGTGATGAGACCTGTATGTATGGCTCTGGGATTGCTTCTCGCAGGGAGTCGAGAAGGGATCTCCGGACGAGGTTGATGACTGTATGGCTCTGGGATTGCTTTCTTGCAGGTAGTCGAGAAAGGATCTCTGGGTGAGGTTGAGACTTATTACTACTGCTACTTTATACTGTTCTGTTCTATTCTCTTCTATTGCTGCAAGACCGCTGAAGATGCTAGTCTTCGATAGGACTAGGCTTTCCTCTCTATTTTGGCATTTTACAGCCCAGTCCACATATACAGCCTTCCTTTGATAATGTTGCATATGTGGTGTAGATCCTTGCTTGCTGAGTACTTCAGAGTACTCACGGTTGCTTTGCTTTCTTTTTCCCCCATATCAGTTTGTCGTGACCAGATGACGGAGCCGCTGAGACAGCTACCCCCGCCGACGATCGACTGCTACTATTTCCGAGGGTGGTTATTACTACGAGCTTGCTGACGACCAGGAGTAGGTTCGGAGGGTCGCAGGCAGGAGGCCTGCGCCTTTCGATCGTAGTGTTTTATTTTGCCCCGCCTTCCTAAAGGCCTTTCTGTTTCTCTTTTATATCTGTACTCAGATATCTGATGCTTCCGCTGACGCTTGTATGCCATCGAGCTATGTATTCGAGCCCTCGAGGCCCTGGCTTGTAAAATAAAGCTTGTATGACTTTATTTATGTTTTAGAGTTGTGTTGTGATATCTTCCCGTGAGTCCTTAGGCTTGATCGTGTGCATTTGCGTGTATGATTAGTGCACGATCGGGCCGGGGGCGTCACAGCGTACGCCGGCCATGGTGAAAACCCTGGCGGGAAGAGGGGTGCTGCCGCCGCCAATGAAGAGGACCCGGCCATTCCCAGGGCTGCGGCCATGCACCTTGGCCTGCGCTGGCTCGAAGATGACGCCGGCGTCCTCGAGCTCCCCTCCCCCTGCACCGGACGCAGAGGAGAAAACCCTCTTATGGGGGTAAAAATACCCCCATAAGAGGGGCCTGCAAAGGACGGCGCCGGAGGGTATTGGATCCCCGCGATGTTCGAGCCGATGGAGAGGACCACCGGCTCCGGTGGCAGAGCCGGAGTGACCGGGACCGGCGCTGCATTGGCCCGGGGCGGCGGCATGGTGCAGAAAGGGGAGGGAGCTCGATCGCAGTGCCGCCGCCAGATCTACTCCGGCCGCGAAGAGGCCGGCAACCCACCTCTCTTGGATGGGATTGCTGCCGGCGATGACCGGAATGGGTGGGGCGTGGCGAGACGGCGGCGTGGTCATCGGAGAAACCGAACAGGCGGTGAGGTGAGAGAGAGGGAGTGGGTATGAACTGGCGAGGAAGGTGACGGGAGAGGGGATGGGGAGTCATGAGCAGTCGCGTCGTCTCCCGCCCGTCGCAAGGCATGCAGGCACTCGCCACGCGTGGCTCGAGCGAGCCTGGCTCGCAAAAAACGGTCGATTCGGCCGTTCCTCCAGAGCCAGGCTGAGGCCTGCTTTGAGATTCGTGCGGGCCAGTTTTTTGATGCGGCTCAGGCAAGCAAACGGGCCAGATTGTTCCCGCGCGGGCCTGGCCCGACCTAATGCGACCAATCAAATGCGTCCTAGATCAACGTGAAAAGACGCTGTATCTACCAATCCTGGAGCGGAAGCAGATCGGCGTTGCCCGTGCGCTCCAGGACGGCGCGCACGCGGGCCTGCGTCTGCTTCGCGTCCGCCCACTTCTCCTCCGCTCCCCGGTGCTCGCGGTCTTCGTGACAGATTAGTCCGGCTTCGAGCATCAGGATGACAGCGCCGGCGTTCAACGCGGCCCAGCCGACCCAACCGGCGATGAAGGCGCCGGACGTGACACCGAGGATGCCCACGCAGCTGAACACCAGGTCGCCCATGGCCAAGGTTTGTGGCCATGCGCGGCGGGCGCCGTCGCAGGACCCTCTCCGCCCCACGTACGTCCTTCTCCAGCTCCCGCACCTGCCATGGCTCCAGCCCCGACGCCAGCAGCCGCCACGCACGACGCTCCCGCTGCCTGCGCCGCCGTCGTCGCCGCCGACGCCGCAGCAGGCGATGCTCCTCCGGGCCCAGGTCGTCCTGGTGGTGGTCGTCATATACGTCGCCGTCGTCATATCTGTAGACGGGTCCCTTTGCCACCGCCGCGCTCAACGTTGTGAATATCAACCAATCCATCTCCCCGGATTCGCTCGCGACGAGCCGGTGTTCCTCTCTGCTTTGGGCGAGATTACAAAGTCGTTGGCTGCGTGCTCGTTAACGACGAAACACACTCCGATTCGGACCCGAGGTTCCCCGGAATCCTTGGACCTGAGTTTACAGTCCGAGTCTCTGAGAGCGCGTGCCCGATTCGAAGTTTTTTTTATTTAGAAAAGGAGGATGACCCCGGTCTATGCATCTGGGCGATGCATGCCACTACCTTTTATTAACAATCTTGCTAAGTCTTAGTCGACTAAGATTTAACGAAGTCTAAGTCAATGCTATATCCGTGAGATCTTACGTTGAGATTCGTGCAAAATATTCTTTTCAGTTTTTCTTTTTCTCTATTGCATGTTATGTCACTTGACCGAGACTTGGTTAAATCTCAGTCGATTAAGACCTAGTCACACCCTTTTATTAATTATTTACAAAGACCTTACAAACTAATACATCAGGTAGTCGGAAGCCACAATCTTAGCAACATCTGTCGCTACTTCTATCCACTTGATGAAGGGGTGCTGATAGTCCGAGCCTAATACCAAACAGACATCACACCAAACCCTAACATCTAAACCCGGAGGCCCCAACCAAGCCGCATTGCTGGGGCACACACCGATCAGACGCAATCACATAGGACGCCGCCACCGCCTTCCACCGATCCATCTACAGAGCAGACACTGACGCATCGACCTTGCCAGGCCTGCCATTGACGACACCACGACGCCAGATAACACCACCATCCTACACGTATCCATCCAGATGCGCCCGTCGCCGAAACTCCGTAGCGTCATGCCACCGAGATCCGCCGTTGGCCTTGCGGTAGATGTAACACCTCTCCCCCTTTAGTCCCCTCCAACCAGCACTTGCTCCAAAATGATGCCCCCAGGAGGGAGAACGACACCAAAGGCGCCGTCATCGTGCGATCCGGAGACCCAGATCTAGAGTTTCCCCGAAGCACCCGAGCATGATGACGCAATCTGCAACGGTGATACCTCAACAAGGAAACGACATCGGAGACGCCGCCATCGTCTGCCATGACCGTAGTCGGCGTGATTTTCATCGGTAGTCGCGCCACCAGGCTGTGCGCCGCTGGCGTCGCTGGTCCCTTCAACCGGAGCAAACTCCAGAAACGATGCCCTCAAGAGGGACTACGACGCAAAACACTGCCATCGCTGGTCCCTTCAACCGAAGCAAACTCTAGAAATGATGCCCTCAAGAGGGACTACGACGCAAAAGCACCACCATCACTGGTCCCTTCAACCGGAGCAAACTCCAGAAACGATGCCCTTGAGAGGGACTACGACGCAAAAGCACCACCATCGCTCGGTCCCAATGAGATCTTGGGTTTCCCTCGGAGTTGCCCGCGGTGTTAAGGACCCAGACAAGACTTGAATCCCGGCGTGATCAAAAGAACCCGTCAAGATCGGCCCAGTTGCCGACGTGCCGCGTGGTCCGCAACCTGGTGACCATGGCCGGTGGCCAGCAACCGGACATCACGGACACGTCCAGCCACCAGCCACTGCTAGATCTGGCCGAGGCCACCTACCCCATCCCGGTCATGGCTGCAGGCACCGAATCTCCCCGATCTGGCCGGGGAGCGCCGCCACAAGACGAACCTTGACCTCCACCGCCGACCACTGCTCGCCGAGTCCGGCCGCCGTATGCACAGATGCGCATCGGACCAGGACGCCGCCGGCCGCCACCAGGTCATGTCGCCCACAGAGCAAGGGGCGGAGGCCGCGAGAGATGGGCCCCGCCATCGCGGTCAGCCACACGGGCTTCGTCCGACGACATCTTCTGGCAGCAGCGGATGGGGAGGGAGGGATGGCCGCGGCAGTTGCGGGTGACGAAGCCACCCTTGCGTCACCCTGGGCAGGGGTGACCGAGGGGTGCACGCGTGATAACCCGATTCGAAGTATATAGCCATTTATCCCCATTTTACCCTGGCTCTGCTTTGCTCGCCCGATCCAGAACCAGCGTCCACTCTCTGGAGAGTCATGACCATGTTGGCTTATCTGAGTTGATGTTCCATTCTCTGCTTTTGGAACTGATTTTTTTATTCCATTTAAGAAAAATTGAATAGCTGATGTGTTGAGTACATCTGGTGTTGTCTCGTGGTTTTCACTTTCAGTGAAACACCGATGAAATTTACTGAATTTCAACAATTTCAATAGGGCAAAGAAATATTCGCCTTCCGGTCAAAGTATTCCGGTAATTTCATTAGTATGCACACACAAAAGAAATAAAAAGAAATCGAAACGTGATTTTGGAAGTGACAGATTTTTTTTCTAAAACTTAAAGTGAAAACCATGCCTTGTCTACATCCATTCTTGTTGTTCGCGAGGCAGCTTCAGTAAGCAAAAGAAGGCCCCCCCCTCCCCCCCCCCCCCCCCCCCCCCCTCTCTCATTTCTGTTAGAGAAATCCAAGGGTTACATCTATAGACTCCAACTTACATAGAGCAGGATTAAAAAAGCAGTTACCAGCCACTCAGAGACGAAGCCGCCTAAAGGAGAACATGCAAAAGGATCCACAACTCAGTGGCAGAATATCTCGTGTCTTGTTTGGAGGAAATGGCAGAAATAATGCACACTCTCTCTGCCTTTTCAGTTACAAGGCCAGCACATGGGCAGAATACATGGAGCTGCTTAAAAAGAATACATGGAGCTATATTTAGGAAAATATTTTGACAATGATTCTGTCTTACATATATTGAATCAGTCTTACAAAAAGAAAACTTATAAACCAAGAGAATACACACAAACATAACACCAGTTCTGGACAAGCACATGCTTATGATTTAGCGGTGGCGATGGATCCTTGCCAACTCGGCCCAACCAAAGATAACTACGAAGGGCCAAAGTGCACTGACCATTATGAACAGGTGCATTTGTAGTAACCGGACCATTCCTTTGTATAGCCCTATCCTAATACATAACGATCGTGCAAGAACAATCGATTTTAAGATAGCCTCCAAATTTGCACCTAGCATTACGGCAGGAGTAATAACAAAAACCGCGACAACAGTACTACGAGCAACTGGAGCTAGCGCCATGTACACACCTAGTGCAAAAGCAATTGATATGCACGTGATTGAACTCGACAAGGAAAGCAAGGAGACCACAAAGTTAACTTTGCGGGTGATCAGGTTAACCATGGGAGCTGCAACAAACGCGAAGCCACCGGTAGCTAGTGAGGAGCTGATGAAAGCTAGTGTGGCAGCCGTCAAGGATGCGTCAAAAAACGTAACTCCCGGCAAGTGTTGGCGTGCCCCCATTTTTATGATCATCAGCTCTGTAACCTCCAGGAAGCGCAAACGATGCACTGAACGCCACAGTTGCAATTTAGGACTGAAACCACGATAAGAGTTTGTGCTGCATCTTTCAGCCTCCCAGATTCTTTGTCCTCGTCCTCTGGCTTCACACGCCTGCTGTATGTTTGCTCAATCTTATCCCAGCGGAGGGCACCGTGGTTTGCCCCAGCAGACCGCAAGGCATCCCATATTTTATCCTCGGAATTCTGCAATATAAACGGGTTGGAATATATCAGTACCAACTAAAGGAATGTACCACGATTAATTTATTTCACTAGTGCAAATTAAACATGTATGACTTACTGACGTGACATGACTGCATGAATACAAGAAATAGACAATAAGTTAAGGTCTGTTGCAGACCTACCAAACCGACCAGGGTAGGGGAGGGCGGTTGCCGGCGTTCGGCGGCGCAATGGCCAGGCAGGGCAGTGAGCCGAGATCGGGCGATTTCGAAGATCTGTAGAGGAGACAGTAAGGTGAGAGAGAGGAGGAGGGCGGGGGGAAGGAGGGGGGAGGGAAAGGGCGCATCGGCGTGCTGCTCCGACGAGATCGCCGACAGACGCGACGTGCGCCGGAGATTCACGGCACTCGGCATGGGAGCTCAGGGTGGATGGCGATGACGGAGACACAGGTCATCGACGGGTGGCGGCCTTCCATGCGAATGGAGATGCTTTTTGCAACAAAGGTCCTGTTGCAATGCAACATGGGTCTTGTTGCAAATTATGTCAGACACAGTCATGAGCCATATATGCTTTTGCGGAAGGGTTTACTTGGAATTGCAACAAGACTCTTATTGCAATGGCGACATAGATGGTTGACCGGCAAAGATGATTCTACAACAAGGGTCCTGTTGGTTGGTCCTACATAATTGCAACAAGAGCCTTGTCGCAATGTGAGAAACAGTGAATAGAACGATACGATCACACAGTGAGCATCATAAATCAGACCCAGCCAATCTTTTCAATAGATCAGCCGGTCAACGCGTAAGCACGCCTCACAAACCAAACATACCCTCAAACTGAACGTAATAGCTTAATCACAAATTATGAACATTTTGCTTGGACACACAGCGCAAACAAGTCAGTACCACTCACATTCATTTGCGAGAAAACTGAAACCATGGAGCTCGTAGTAACGAAGTTATCATATAGATGGGCTTATTTTTAGAATATCACACAGATTTTTTTTGAGCTGGGAGAATATCACATGTGGTGGAGACAGGACTCAGGCACCTAGGGCGCGGCCCAGGTCACGGCCCGTGAATCCTTCGTGAACGAAAGAAGTATACTTTTCACCCTCGAATCCTCTCCAACGGAGCCATAACACCCTCAACTCGAATTTGGTATGATTTGAACCCTAAACATGTCAAAACCGGGTTAATCTAGCCCTGAGTGGTTTCATGCCACATGCATCAAAAGTGGTTTTGCAGTTGGTTTCAGTTATTTTGACAATAACTAAGCAATGACGTGGCCAATCATCAATGCTCAGTGTCCATGGGCGATACCGTCCTGCACGGCTTCTACCTGCGGCTCAACGAGCGAGAGGCCAACGACATAGTGGGCATGAACGACGTCTTGGCCGTGAACCCCGAGACACGGTATGACCTGCAGTCCTGCACACCATGCGGACACCTGAGTTCCTCGGCCTCACCGGGAGCGAGGGCTTGTTCTCACAGTACGACACGGCGGGGGACATTGTCGTCGCCTTGTCAAGGTGTTCGACACCGGTGCCTGAGCTGAGGGCGAGAGCTGCGACGACACAGACCTCGGCGAGGTGTTGTGGAACCGGGGAAGAGTACGTGCATGGTACGGACAATGTCTGTTGGCCAGGCGGCAGCTTCATATTACTGACTCGGACTTCCTCACCTTTATGGACGCCACTGCGGCTCCGGCGTGAGCTCGCTCTCGCTTGGCGGTGGCTCCGTCGACTACACGCGGAACAACATCGCCATCAACGCATTCTCTGCGGTGGAGCATAACTTCCTGGTGTCATGCTCTGCAGGGAACGTCGGGCCTGGGAGCTCGATACTCTCCTACGTGACGGCCTGGATCACCACCGTGGGAATGGACACCCTTGATCATGACTTCCCGGCCCCGGCGTAAGCCGTCCCTGCGACCGGAACCACACCGGCATGTCCGAGAAGCAGTGCCATCCGCGATCTGCAGCCACATGCCGTGCAGGGCGTGTATGCCGTGCATGGCGCTGGACACAATCCAGGGCATCTACTTGCATGTAGTTCACGACGGCGCTGGTGCCATGCGCGCGGCATGGAGGTGGACAGCCACAACGACTTGCTGAACATGCCGTGCGAGAGGAACGATGTACGGCGTTAGTGCGCCAGGGCACTGGTCCAACCCGCCTCATCACAATGTATGGGGGCAATCGGGCCACTGGAGGAGGCAGTGATGGCAATGTACGCTAGAGGAAGCAATACAAGCAGAAGGACGAAGGTGAGGATGTCGTCGTGGAAGAGGTACGGAGTTATTTCCCGAGCTACTGCCACCTCCGCACCATGTCACCGAAAAATCAGTGCCTAATCATCACCATGCGCTGCAAAACAACTTTTGTTGTGGTATGAAACCACTCAGGGCTTGATTAATCCGGTTTGACATGTTTAGAGTTGAAATCATACCAAATTCGAGTTGAGGGGGTTATGGCTCCATTGGATGGGATTTGGGGGTGAAAAGTATACTTCTTTCAAGAACTGTAGCATCTTTCTACTGTTGGCCTGGGCCTGGGCCTGACCCAGTTCTGGCTCCGCCCCTGGCTAAACATTTGCCGTGGAGTTCGCTCGCACGATTGACAAAAACTCACTGGACGAGACGAGACCAAGACACTACATATACCAATCTTGGAGTGGAAGCAGATCAGCGTTGCCCGTGCTCTCCAGGACGGCGCGCACGCCGGCCTACACCTCCTCCGCGTCCGCCCGCGTCTGCTCCGCTAGCCGGTGCTTGACGTCATCGAGACAGATTACTGAGGTTTCGAGCATTAGGATGGCCACGCCGACGATCAACACGGCCAGGCCGACCGAGCCGCCAATGAAGGCGCCGGACGTGATGCCGATGACGCCCACGGAGGTCCACGCCAGCTCGGACACGGTGAAGGCTGGTGGCATGGGCGGGCGCCGTCGCAGGACCCTCTCCGACCTGCGGACGGCCTCCTCCAGCTTCCGCACCTGCCACGGCTCCAGCCCCGACGCCAGTAGCCGCCGCGCTCGCCGCTCCCGCTGCCTGTGCCGACGCCCGCTGACGGCGTGGCCGCAGCAGGCGATGCTACTCCGGGCCCAGGTCATCGTCGTAGTAGTCTTCGACGTATTCGTCACCGTCGTTGTCGTCGTACATGGGTTCCTCTGCCGCCGCCGTGCTCACCGTCGTGAATATCAACCGATCCATCTCCCCGAATTTGCTTGCGACGGTCCGGTGTTCCTCCCTGCTTTGGGCGAGATTACAAGTAGTTCGCTGCGTGCTCGTCCCTCCTGCATATATTTGTACTCGTAGCCAACAATGAAACACACTCTGATTCGGACGTGAGGTTCCCCGGAATTCTTGGACCGTACTACTTTCAGTTTACACAGTCAGAGAGCGTGGCTGATTTGAAGTATAAACCCCTTATCCCTATTTTGCCCCTCGCTCTGCTTTGCTCGCCCGATCCAAAGTAAGCGTCTGGTCATATGCCACTGCTCTCTCTCTCTCTCAGGGGTTCAAGAGTCATGACTATGTTGGCTTATTTGAGTTGATGTTTCATTCCGTGCTTTTGGAACTGAAATATTTCAATTCTGTATGTTTTTTTAGGGGCTGACTATACTCTAGACGCCTGAAAAATAATCAGGATCAGTCGATTTTCTCGGCCGTTGGATTTTTTTTTTTTGATTTTGAAAAGGGGGACTCCCCGGGCTCTGCATCAGAACAATGCATACGGCCCTCTTATTAAACAAATAAATAGGTTCCAACAAGGTCTTAAAGTCTCAAAAAAAAAAGAGCTCACACAGAGCCAAAAAGGCTAGAAGACAGACTAGCCAAATAAAGAACGCCACAACCGGCTGGCAAAAAGAGAGATAGGTAAACTAATTGCATATCCTATTACATGACCGCCATCCAAACCGGTTGAAGATATCCCGAGCTACCATCTCCCAGCGGATAGATCCAGTAACCAAACGCTCCCTGGCCTCCATCGGAGTGAGTAGCGACTACGAACGGATCAACGCCGTGGCTCGGAAAATAACCTGCAAAAAATGAATGCGTGTTGTCCTGTTAAAAATCAAATCATTTCTGCAATTCCAGAGGGCCCACAACAAGGCGCAGACTCCTACGCGAATATGTCTCGCTAAATCGGGCTCTATCCCGTTAAGCCACGTTACAAATAACGTGTTGACAGAATTCGGTGGAGTAATATTAAAAGCAATATGGACCGACCGCCATAAAACTTTGGCTAGCGGGCAATCAAGAAAAAGGTGTTTGATCGTCTCATCCCGATCACAGAAACTACACCTAGTAGGTCCTGTCCAATTACGCTTTGTCAAGTTGTCCTTGGTTAAAATAACTTGTTTATGGACAAACCACATAAACACTTTGATTTTCAAAGGAACTTTGACAGCCCAAACATGTTTGGAACTAGGAATCGAGCTTGAATTGATAACATCAACATACATTGATTTAACTGAAAATACTCCAGACCTAGTAAGCTTCCAGCGTAATTCATCGGGTTGTTGAGAAAGCTGAACCTCCATCAGTTTACTTACTAAACGGAGCCATTCTTCCCAACGATTGCCCACTAGCGCCCTTCTGAACTGAATATTAAGGGGGATAGATTGAAATACCATTGCAACGAACACCTCACGTCGTTGAACAATACGATACAAAGACGGGTATTGAATGGCTAGGGGTGTCTCTCCGAGCCAAGTATCCTCCCAGAATCGCGTACTAGCACCGTTACCAATAATAAACTTTGTCCTATTAAACAGGGATAATTTGACTTTCATAAGCCCTTTCCAAAAAGGTGAGTCAGTCGGCCTTACTGTCACCTGAGACAAAGTTTTGGTTTGAAGATACTTGCTACGGAGAATTTGCGCCCAAGTGGCATCAGTCTCACTTGATAACTTCCACAGCCACTTACTGAGAAGACATCTGTTCTTAACTTCAAGATTCTCGATACCAAGACCCCCTTGGTCTTTCGGTCTACAGATGATATCCCATTTGGCTAGGCGGTATTTTCGTTTTAGTTCATCACCCTGCCAAAAGAATCGTGATCGATAAAAGTCCAGTCTTTTCCTGACTCCAACTGGGACTTCGAAGAACGACAAAAGAAACATAGGCATACTCGTGAGAACCGAATTTATCAGAATTAATCGGCCTCCGTATGACATGAGCTTGCCCTTCCAGCAACTCAGTTTCTTTTCAAATCAGTCCTCGATGCACTTCCATTCTCTGTTTGTCAGCCTACGATGGTGGATTGGTATTCCTAAGTATGTGAAAGGTAAAGCCCCCAAATCGCACCCAAACAATTGCCTATATGCCTCTTGTTCGTCATTGGCTCTACCAAAGCAGAACAACTCGCTTTTGTGGAAGTTAATCTTTAACCCGGTCAATTGTTCAAATAGGCATAACACCAGCTTCATATTTCTCGCTTTGGCCAAGTCATGCTCCATAAAGATGATGGTATCATCGGCGTACTGAAGGATGGACACACCTCCATCAACGAGATGAGGAACCAGACCACCCACTTGACCAGCTTCCTTAGCCCTTCCTATCATAATCGCCAACATATCAACTACAATGTTGAACAGGATAGGGGACATCGGATCCCCTTGTCTCAGGCCTTTATGTGTCTGGAAATAATGACCTATTTTGTCATTCACTTTAATTCCAACACTCCCTTTTTGCGTAAATGATTCAACCTGGCGGCGCCAGGCTTCATCAAAACCTTTCATACGCAATGCCTATCGTACGCTTTCTCGAAATCCACCTTAAAAACAACTCCATCTAATTTTTTCGAGTGGATTTCATGGAGCGTTTCATGAAGGACCACCACCCCTTCTAGGATGTTTCTGTCCGGCATGAAAGCAGTTTGGGAATGCTGCACCACAGAATGCGCAATCTGTGTGAGCCGATTAGTCCCAACCTTGGTGAAGATTTTGAAACTAACATTGAGAAGGCAGATCGGCCTGAACTGCTCAATTCTCACCGCATCCGTTTTCTTAGGAAGCAGTGTTATTGTTCCAAAATTTAATTGAAATAACTGAAGCTGTCCAGAGAATAGATCATTGAACATTGGTAGCAAATCCCCCTTAATAATATGCCAACACTTTTTGTAAAACTCCGCCGGGAAACAATCTGGCCCGGGAGCCTTATTGTTTTTCATCTGCGCTATAGCATCATACACCTCCTTCTCCGAGAACGGGGCAACCAAAATATCATTATCATTAGCAGTTAGTTGAGGCACATCCTCAATCCTGGACTCGTCGAGGGACACACAACTATCCTCCGGAGGTCCAAATAACTGCTTATAATACTCGGTTATGTAAAGTTTTAGGTTGTCCTGTCCTAAAATAGTTCCTTCATCTTGTTCAAGCTGAAAGATTCTCTTCTTTCTGTGCTTGCCATTAGCAATCAGGTGAAAGAATTGAGTGTTCGCGTCCCCCTGGACAACTTTGCGGACCTTAGCCCGCAATGCCCACTTCAATTCTTCTTCGCGGAGAAGTTCTTTCAACCTCATCTCCGCATCTAGTTTAACCTGAAGCTCTGCGGCTTGCAAAATCGTGGATTCGGCTTTTAAATCTAGGGTCTGAATAAGAGAAAGGAGCCTTTCCTTTTCAACCTTATAAATCCCACTAAGGTGCTTAGCCCATCCCCGTAGGAAACTTCTCAAATGCCTAATCTTATTCTGCCAACGCTCAACTGAAGTCCTACCCCCTGCATCCTTAGCCCATTCCCTGGCAATCAGATCCAAGAATCCTTCTCGTTCAAACCATGCCAGCTCAAAAGAAAAGGTGTTTTTGTTTCCCACGTGGTTTGGCTCCCCTGAGTCCACGAATAAAGGTGTGTGATCCGAGATTCCGCGCGAGAGAGCCTGAACCGTTACGAGAGGGAACTTCTGTTCCCACTCGACGCTCGCGAGGACTCGATCAAGCTTCTCATACGTCGGGTTTGGCAAAGCATTAGCCCAAGTAAACTTTCTACCGGAAAGCTCTATCTCTCTCAGATCCAAGCTTTCAATAATGGTATTGAACATAAACGACCATCTGCCGTCAAAATTATCATTATTCTTTTCCTCTCTCCTCCTAATGATATTGAAATCACCCCCAACTAAAATTGGGAGCTGCTCGGATCCGCAGATTCGAACAAGGTCCGCCAAAAACTCTGGTTTAAGCTCGGGCTGCGCGGCCCCATACACCGCCACCAAAGCCCAGTTAAACCCATCAGCTTTGGACCTGACTCAAAACTTAACCGCGAAGTCACCCATCACTACACTTCGGACTTCCAACGAATCACATCTCACTCCAAGCAAGATCCCACCCGATCTTCCTCGCGGAGGAAGGCAATGCCAATCAAAATCAACACCGCCCGATAAAGTGTTGAGAAACTGGGGCGCAAAATTATCTCTACCAGTCTCCGAGAGAGCAACAAAATCTAATCTATGCTCCAGAGACGCCTCAGCAAGAAACCTTCTTTTAGCCAAGTCTTTCAGACCTCTGCTATTCCAAAAGATTCCTTTCATATTTCATCATGAAATTTTTTGGTAGTCCGAATCCTAGCACTCCTACGAGCCGCTGAAGTGGGATAAATCTTCCGCTT
The DNA here is from genome assembly GCA_011799875.1 of Thinopyrum elongatum. Classification (NCBI taxonomy): domain Eukaryota; kingdom Viridiplantae; phylum Streptophyta; class Magnoliopsida; order Poales; family Poaceae; genus Thinopyrum; species Thinopyrum elongatum. The sequence continues at coordinate 445,122,424 of CM022301.1, read as the reverse complement.
CCACTTGCGTTTGGGTCTACTTTGATCCTCCATCCGGTCCTCATAACCGGGCTCAGTGGGTCTAGCTATAGCCTCCTCTAGAGTTGCATCCTCTTCCTCCGACTCAGGAGTGGATGGTGCAAGATCCGCACAAAGATTATCAAGCACTCTGACCCCCAACGCATCAATCTCTGCATCATTCATGGGTTTTACCGCTGCTAGGTTTCGAATTGTCTCTAAAGCACGCTCCGCCTCCAAATCTAGGAGATCATTAACCGAATTGGATATTTCACTATCATTACTCCCTAGCGAAACTCCTAGTTGGTTTGCATTATGAATAATCTCCTCATTAGAAAAATGCAAAATTGAATTAGATACGTTGACAGACATACCAGTAGTGACCTCAATGTCACGAAGCTTGGCCGCCCACATAGCGCACCTCTGCTGCATGTCATCAACCTCCGGGTGCTCCTGGAAACGACAGCTCATCCGTCGTCCCTCAGAGACCGGGTCTGGGATCCCACCAAAAGCAATCACCTCCTCCCGAGTAAAGCCTCTCGCTGAATCCCACGAATGGTCAGCCAGAGGTACCGGAGGAAGCGGCGGTGGGCTCCAAGGCCCCACAGACGCATGCCTCATACTGCGGTCCTGGGCCGCCGGTAAGCCTGGAGAGGGGAACGCGGGGGCCGCCTGCCCGAGCGCTCCTCCCGTCCCAACCCTCTGGCCAGGGGATGACACCGGTGCCGCAGGAGACGCGGCCTTCCTGACCGCCGAAGGAGAAGGGGGGATCGAGGCCGCCTGCCCCAAACCACCACCCTGCGCCACTGTAGAAGTGGCCGCTCTAGCCGCCGCCAGAGAAGAGGGGGCCGAGGCCACCTTCCCCGGACTGCCTCCCCCACAGCCAGCCGTCGTCGGCGTCACCGGCGCCAGGATCGGAGGAGAAGAAGTCGAGGCCACCTGCCCCGGACTCCCTCCCCCAGACACAACCTCCGAAGCAAACGCGACCGCTGGGATAGCGGGGGAAAGAGAAACCGCCTCAGGCTCCACCTCCCCGCCCCCATCCAAAGTCGTCGCCGAGGACGTCCTCACCAAGCCACCAATCATGGGACTATCAGCAGCATCAAACTCCAACACAGGAAGCGAGCACTCAAACACATCATCAGATTCCACCCGGTCGCTCCATAGTAGTGGTCAACCATAATTTTTCAGAGACAAACACTGGTAACAACTAACAACCAGAATAAGATTTTGTGTTTATCTTGGCAGCAAGATTGCCAAATCGAATTCAGTGCTGGAATAGCATCCCAATGGCCATATCGGAGGAAAAATAGCCTGATGGTGACGAGTGTCATTTCCAAAGGTCGGGTTCAGTCGAAAGTGGCATTGTTCAGCATTAACTGGTCTAGTTATTCTCAAAAAAAAAAAAAAAAAACTGGTCCAGTTGTGCAACTTATGCATATGCTTCAAAAGCAGATGAAATAAATCTTAATGAGGTTTCTGGGCAGTGCATAGAGCTATACTTTTATTTGAAAATAATATGACAAGCCAGGGTCAATAAGTCTTACGCATAGAAAAATGACAAGCCAGGTTCTGAAGCTTTAGGACAGACGCATATCATAAGAAATAATGTCTTACATCAAATACTTCCATAACACCAGTTCTGCACAAGAACATGTTTGCCAACCTCCTTATCAAAAGAAAAAAAGAAGGATTTAGCGGTGTCGGTGGATTCTTGCCACCGCAGCCCAACCAAAGGGAACTATGAAGGGCCAAAGTGTGGTGACCATTATGAGCGTGTACATCCTTAGTAATTCTACCATTCCTTTGAATAGCCCCTTTCTAATGCATAACGGTCGTGCAAGAATAACAAATTTAGAAATAGCATCCATATATGCACCTAACCATACGGTAGGAGCAAGAACACAGACTGCAACAGCAGTATTACGAGCAACCGGACCTAGCACCATATACACACCCAGTGCAAATGAAATCGACATGAATATGAATGAACTCGAGAAGGAAAGCGCAGATAAGACTGAGTAGACTTCACGGGTGACCAAGTTAACCATCGGATTTGCAGGAAACGTGAAGCCAATTGTAGCTAGTGAAGAGCATATGAAAGCTAATGTGGTGGCCATCATGAAAGCGTCAAAAACAAAACTCCCAGCATATGTTGGCGTGACTCCATTTATATGATCATCAATTCTGTAACCTCCCGGGATGGCAAAAGTTGCACTGAAGGCCACAGTTGCTATTAGGACTGAAGCAACGACACACGTATGTGTTGCATCTTTCAGCCTCTGTGATTCTTGGTCCTCCTCCTCTGGCTTTGGCGGGCGACGAAACAGTTCCTCAGCTTTATCCCAGCGAACGACACCATAGTTCGCCCCAACTGACCTCAAAGCGTGGTATATTTTATTCTCAGAGTTCTGAAATAAAAACTAGAAGGATTATATGAGTACCAAATGAAGCAATGTGTCATAAATTATTTATTTTATTCAAGGGGCAAACTTGAAAGTAAAACAGAGTATTACCTCTATATAATTCAATCTGAATGAAAGCTTACTGATGGATAGATCAAAGGGAGTTTCCCCCTGGTTATTTGTTATATTCAGATTCACCTTTGGATTCCCAAATAGAGCACAGAACATCCACTACCAGAATCAGCCCCTATGCCGACGGCCCAGGCCGTCGGCATAGCCCTGATTCCCGTCGGGACAGGCCTATGCCGACGGCCCTCGTCGGCATAGGGCCGTCGGCAACATATGCGTCGGCGTACCCCCGGAGGCCGCCGGCATAGGAAGGCCGTCGGCATAGATTCTATCCCGACGGTCTCCGTACAGCTATGCCGACGGCCTGGGCCGTCGGCAACGTTTCTAGCCTAACGGTGGCTGTCGGCGGCGCCGTCAAGTGCTGCCCAACCAGGAGGCGCCATGTGGCAGGCCTATGCCGACAGCCACCGTCGGCATAGGCTTGCCACGTGGCGCCTCCGGGTTCCTCCTGGAGCAGGGCTATGCCGATGGCCTTGCCGTCGGCATAGCCCTGCCCCAGGAGTTCCCAGTAGCCGCCACGTGGCATCTATGCCGACGGCCCTGCCGTCGGCGTAGTTTAAAACTATGCCGACGGCAAGGCCGTCGGCATAGATGCCACGTGGCGGCTACTGGGAGCTCACGCCAGCCCTATGCCGACGGCAAGGCCGTCGGCATTGTTTGTGTCTGTTTTTTTCTTTTCCCTGTTTATTTTCAGCTCAATTCAATTCAATATATACAGCACATATGAAAGATGCAAATAGACAAACTGATCAGATATAAGTATCATCCGACACCATCACAACAATATATGCATCATCACACAACATAAGGAGCATTACAAAGCATAAGCATCTCACAAACAACAATAGCATAACAATAACATAAAGACCACAAGTGTATCATCACCACCAAGACCGCCACAAGTCAACCAAAGGCTTAAGCGCCAGGACGTCGAGCACCACGAAGGTTGTCACCGCCAAGTCCGCCGAAGCCCAGGTCGTCACTGCTAGCGGTAGCGCTACCGCCAAGACCGCCACCGCCACCGCCACCGCCTCCGCCTCCGCCTCCGTGGATCGGAGTGATCGGGCTCCGTGACTCGGGAGTGGTGTCAAGACCAGCACCACCACCAACGGTAGATCCACCGGTTCCCTGGATGTTGAAAAGACATGTTAAGGGGATATATGACTGTGTTGAATAAACGATATGCTTTGGGTGAATAGATTGGGGATGAACTAACCGGCGAGGGGCCAGAGTTCTGTGCCAGAAACTCCTCAAAGGTAAGCAGCCTTGGTTGTGGTGGAGGAGATGGTGCTGGTTGCAATTGAGGAACCCTGCCGGCCGCCATTTCCTCAAGAGCGTGCTGCATCCTGCGATTGTTCTGCTCATGGAATGCAAAAAGGCTCTCGTGCCACGCCATGGTCTCCTGGCATGTGTACTCCATGTAGGCCTACGGTATGACATGATGGAACTCATAAAACTACTCAGTGCGGAAAATAAAGTGAGCAATGAAGATAAGAGGGAAAATACTTATAGATTGCCGCTCCTGAAAGAGGGACTGTGACTGCGCACTGGTCATGGGCGTGCTCATGCGCTGGCTCAGGCTCGGGTCGGTAGCTCGGAGCTGTGTGTAGGACATAGAAGGAGTGATCACAGCATCCAGAAGCGCCTCCCGACCGTGCTCCTTGGGCCCCATGCCCACCACCACCCTCTCGTCCAGATCCGCCGCAATGGGGTCAGGTGTGCCAGGATGTAACCTCAGATACCCATCAGAGTAGGCCTTCTTCTTCTGCGCGGTCTTGCCGTAGTACTTGGCCTCGCCAGGCTTGGGCTTCCTCCGCATATGGGTGATCTCCCACGCCTCCATGTGTGAGAGCGACCGCTTCAGTTTCTCCTCCTGCACCACCAAACAGAGGTTAGTCATACATAAGAAAGTGACGGTAAATAGAAGAAGAAGAATGTTTAATGAGGTTAGTCATACATGAAGTGTCTTGTGGAGAAAGTGGTTTCGGTTTCCCTGAGCATGTACTCCCTCCTTCCCTCGGTTAGCCTTGTTTTTTATGCTCGTAGCCGCCCAGGCTCCATCCTTATCACACCACAGATCCACCAATGCCGCCCAGGACTCGTCTTTTCCATAACACCAATTTGGACACACCTACATAATGAAAGCATAATGGCATGTGTCAACACGAAATGGTGAAATGTACCACAAACATCGGAATGAAAAATCTTTTATACTTACCGCCAAGTACTCGTGCCTCTCCAAGGTAATGCCCATCCTCTGCGCTTCTTCCTTGGTCATCTTCACACCAAGAGTGTCGTGATAGTATGTCGAGATGGCCGCCCAGCGCACCTCGTACTGCATCTGGCGGGCCTTCTTCTTGCATTGGCGAAGCACGATCTGGTCGGCAGTGGCCTTGTGCTCCGGAAGAACTCGATAGTATTTCTACAATCATTCATGAAACCAGAATGGAAGAAGCCATGAGTTAAATCATTCATGAAACCAGAATGGACTTGTGCTTCTGAAGAGAACTCACCCAGAAATTAGTGATCACGGCCTTGGCATGGGTCTCATGGTCCGCGTGAAGGGCCGCTTCCCAGTGTTCCCAGCTCGTGGCCAGAACCCGACGGTCCGGGTGCCTGACTGGATCCGGACAGTACAGCCCCGGCCAGTGTACCTTCAGCAAGACGGTGATGAGGCCGTTGGGAATACGGGCCCGTTTAGGATATATCCAGTTTCTGCAAAAGAATGAAATATTAGCATGTGACAAGCAAAATAAAGAAAAATATAAGCATGTGACAAGCAAAAGAATGAAATTATAATAAAGTGGCACTTACTCTTTCCCCGTGGGCTCAATGAGCCACTTCTGCTCCTCGGTAGCAGGAGTCTGCTTTGGTAGCTTTGCGTTACCACGCAGCCACTCCTTGTTGCCAACCCCCTCCCCGCCACCACCATCATCCCCGCCACCATCATCATCCCCGCCACCACCCTCCTCCTCGCCTGCCTCCTCCTCCTCCTCCTCCTCCTCGTCCCCCTCCCCAACCTCCTCCTCCACCTCCTCCTCGGCCCCATCCCGAACCTCCTCTTCCTCCTCCTCGTCCTCCTCCTCCTCCTTGTCAGAGGGTAGCTCACTAGAGGAGGGTACCTCACTAGAGGAGGGCCTCGAAGACAACACCCCTAAGTCGGTGAGGGTGCGCTCTTTCCGGCCGCGACCCCCTGTAGTGGCTCTCCCCCACCCCCTCGCCCTCTAGGGGCTCTCGCCCCGCCCCCTCCTCCTCTAGGGGCACCTCTCCCTCGACCTCCCTGTGAGGAGTCATCGTCAAGTAGTCGGGGGGGAGGATTACGTGCTCGACCACTCCGACTAGGCAGGCCGACAACCTTGCGTAGGAAACCCATGCCGTCGGCCTTCCCCTTGCCCATGTTCCACGAACCTGCATTGAAAAGAGAATAAACAATTAGTACATTAATAAAATGAAGGAAAAGGCATAATAATAAGGAATAATAAACACATTAATAAAAAAGCATATTCCTAAACTATAGAAAAAAAGACTTGAAACGTACATCTGCTAGAACCCATACGAATCATCACTGTTGTAACCTCTTTCTCGGTCGGTCTCATCATCACTATCAATCATATCATCTTCGTTGTTTGACGGAGGTGGAGGCTCTTCCTCGTCGTCAGCGTCTTCGTTTAACTTTTCTAGCATAAGTATGTCATTTTCATTGACAATGGTCTCACCATCATTCCGTGCATTGTCATCATTTGGACCCACATCATCATCACCCAATGGTCTAGCGTCATTGTTTGTAACCACATCATCATCAGGTTGCTCTTGATAGAACACTCCCTCGTATGTCATGGGGTTAATGTTGTAGTAATCGTCTTCATTCGGGTCTGGTAGCTTACCATGTGGCGACACCTTGAACACAACTTCCCAACCCTTTAGGTACTCTTTCTGGCATGGGTAAGGCAGATAATAAACTTGTGTAGCTTGGGTAGCCGCAATGAAGAGATCGGCTCCTGCATAGACGGTTGATGGTTTAACTTCGACCAAACCAATGGAAGACGTATGTCTCTGCCCCTCCCGCGGATCGAACCATCGGTATTTGAACACAGGCAGACTTAGGGTTTCACGCCCTTTGCGGAATTTAATCTCGTATATATTTTGTACCCTTCCGTAGTAGTCTACTGAATTTTGACCGGGGGTGTACACTCCGGTATTTATAGTTTTGGGATCAGGCCGGCTGTTCTGGTGCTCCTCTGTATGGAAGCGATACCCATTCACATCATACTTTTTACATGTCATGACGGCAGGGTCAAAACCCATGGAAACCCATCTCAATTCATCATCCATAGATATGTTCGGATCTTTTCCCTACAAGTATAATTGAAATTGCTTGGTGCATTAGTTCGGTTAACTAATAAATGTTGAACTAGGTATTTAATAGGGGAATGTGGAAAATTACTTTCTCCATGAACCAAGCAACAAAATTACTTTCTCCAGGGTTTCCATGACGGAGAAGAGGAAGTGCCTCCGCCTCAGTAGGAGGATTCATTCCCGTCCATTCCTCTTGAACGAAATCACTAAAAGAAGAAAAGCGGTGTTAGACCGGGACTAAGTGAACATAGAACATGATGCTGTGGAAGACATAAAGGAATGGTGTAGTGGTATTACCTCATCCACACTTCCTCAACTTCCTTGATGTTGTGCAAGATATAGAACATGAGGTCCTCCCACTCTTGTCGTGGCATGTTATAAGATTTCGAGGCCCCAGCCCTCCCACCTTGCATGTTGAATAGATGGAGCCTGGGTTGATACTTGGGCTCTTCTATATTGTATCGAGGCACCTTGTTATGCAGATGGGGAACGTGGTCTGGATAGTATGATGTCCTGAGGTCTGACACCTCCTCTAGGATAACTGCCTCAGCTATGGAAGCTTCAATCTTAGCTTTGTTTCCACATTTCTGTCGGAGATGCTTGTTCTGTCTCTCAGGGCCGTACTGCCAGCGATTCTGCACAGGCCCCCCCAACAATACCTTGTTCGCGAGGTGCAGAATGAGATGTGTCATCGGAGTAAAGAAGCCTGGCGGAAAGATCTTCTCTAGCTTGACTATCAACTCTGGTGCCTTCTTATGCAATTGTTCAATCACGTCTTTACTTACTTCTTTAGCACAGAGCATGCGGAAGAAATGGCTTAGCTCGGCAAGCACTCGCCAGATATGATCGGGGACATAGCCTTGAACCATCACCGGCATTATCCGCTCAATCCATACATGGTAGTCATGACTCTTCAGGCCGGTCACTTTGCCCGTTGAAAGATTGACTCCCTTACTTATATTCGATGCATAACCATCGGTGAACTTCAAAATGTGTGTCAGCCAGATAAGTACTTCCTTTTTTTCTGGCATTTTAAGGACAAAGTCAGCATCTGGCTTGAACCAGTTTTTTCGACCGCCTGTGGGAGGCTTCATGTTTAGATGTGGTCTATCACAAATTCTCTGTTGATAGGCTCTAGCTTTAACCTTATCCTTCGTCTTATTAGGAATGTTGAGGATCATGCGGAAAAGGGACTCTGCGACATTCTTTTCGGTGTGCATCACATCTATGTTGTAAAGAAGTTTGAGGTCCTTGAAATAGGGAAGCTGCGAGAAGGGGGTAATGTGAGTCCAGTTGTGCATCTCACCATCTCCCTCGAAGCCTTTGGCTTTGGCTTTGGCTTTAGGCTTCAGAGCTTTTAGCTGAGCAAGAACATTTGCCCCCGAAAATGTTGGAATCTCGGTTACTTCATGAACAACCCGGCCTTTCGTGAAGTTCTTCTTGTCTTCCCTGTCTGGATGGTCTGGAGGGAGGAACTGTCGATGCAGGTCAAAGGATACATACTTGCCACCCTTACTCAGCCAAATCATTCGCAGAGCCTGCATGCACACTGGGCATGGCATCTTCCCACTTGTACACCATCCGCAGAATAGAGCATAGCCGGGAAAGTCATGCATGCAATAGTGCAACCAAACTTTCATCAAGAAATTTCTCTGCAGATCATGGTCGTATGTCAACCTCGGAAAGTACCAAGAATGGTGCAAATCATCCACCAGCGTCTGCATAAACACACCCAATTGCTTCCCCGGGTATTCAGGCCCCGGAATGATGAGCGACAAGAACATGGTCTTGCGTTGCATTAGGGCACCGGGAGGGAGATTGAGCGGAATTACAAACACGGGCCAGCAGCTGTATGGATTGGACGACATACCATATGGATTGAACCCATCACCTGATATGGCTATTCTGACATTCCCAGCCTCGGCTGCTTCCTCGGGGTATTCTTCATCGAACGACTTCCATGCTTCACCTTCCGATGGATGTACGATTTTATTTGGATTGTACCTTATACCTTCCTTGTGCCACTTCATCATTTTGGCAGACTAGTGATGAAAAGGCGCTGCAGTCTTTCTATGAAATGGAGATACCGAAGAACCTTAGCAGGGATGGCTAGCTGCTTTTTCTCACCATCCTCACCGACCATCTCAAGGTACCGAGACGAACCGCACTCCCTACAGTACTTGTCATCCGCATACTCGTGCCTAAACAAAAGGCAATTCTTCGGGCAAACATCTATTTTCTCATAATCCATAGAGAGTGCCTTCATGATTTTCTTTGTAGCATACATGCTTTTCGGCAGTTCATGACCCTCAGGGAGGCTGTTAGCACATACTCCCAGGAATGCTTCGAAGCATTTCTGGCTACAGCCGTACTCAGCCTTGACTGCAATCAGTTGCGAGATGGCATCCAGCTAAGATCTTTTTGCACCCGCATAAAGAGGTTTTTTCGACGAGGCCAAGACCTCCAAGAAGGCCTTTGCGGTTGCCTTCGGCTCCTCCGGTTCATTCTCCGAAGGTGTCGCGTGTGCCGTTTCTGCAGCAATGACATCATCTAGCATGTCCCTGACCCGTTCGTCCGCATAACCATCGATGCGTTGTCGCATCACCTCCTCTCTACCACGGTCCTGCTCGGCTAAGTTTATCGGCGGCATATCAAAGTTTGGCATGTATCCGTGCGTGCGAAGGTGGTCAGTCATGTCCTTCTGATTTCTACGGTGACGTCTGGCACATCTCGCACAGGGGCATGGTGGGATAATTCTCATTGGACTACAGAATATCTCCTTCAAATACACATCGGTTTTCGCAATCCACTCTGATGTTACTCGATTCTGATGGATAAAACCACTGTACATCCACTGATTATCTGCCATCCTCTGCTTTATTGGGAGCCACACAACCAAATTAAGGATTCATTTAAATTAATCACATCAAATTTTCATTTTCTACCGCGTTGACGGCATTGAAACCACCTACATCTCTAATAGGTAAAGATGGGTCCTAATCCCACCCGAGGATGTGTAGATTGAGTACGTTCTCTATTCTACCACGTTCCGAGACAAAATTTCGGCAGCACCTCTCCGCTGTTCTCCAGATACATGTCTCGGCAAATAGCCGAGAGAATGTGCTCCGGAGAACAATGGGGAGGTGCCGCCGAAATCCTGTCTCGGAACGGGGTAGAACATGGAGAACGTACCCAATCTACACATCCTCGGGCTGTCCGTGGAAAACGCTAGACAATCCGAAAGAGCTGCGGTGATAAATATGCAATTGAATGCATATTTATCGATGCAACCCTTTCGGACGGGAGACGCCTAGGTTACGCGACTTGACTTGAGAATGAAATCTAGTGACATGATTCGTAGCTCACCCTAGGCTGTAGAGGAAGTAGTCGAACAGCGGAGGGACAATCGGGGTCCAACAGCTCCTACGACGATCACTCCACCGAGATGGAACACCACATAACCTGCACCATGAAAAAAATTAAGAACATCACAATATCATCATCATCATCATCATCTATCATCATGTAACAATCATCGAAGCATAAAAAAATCATCATCATCATCATTTATCATCATCCAACAATCATCATCATCTATCATCTCTTCCGCAAAAAAATAGAAATCTATCATCATCATCGTCTAAAAATTATCAAGGCATAAAAAAAGCATCATCATCTATCATCAACATCATCATCAACATCATAATCTATCATCATCAACATCATCATCTATCATCTAATTTTTTTTGCATTTCTAACTATCATCAAATCATCTATCATCTAACTATCATCATACATAATGCATCCATCCATCTAACCATCTATCATCATACATAATGCATCCATCCATCTATCATCTAACTAAATTAACAAAAAAAAATTGCTTCAAAGAGGGAGGGAAGGAGCTCACCGTGGGGGAGGCCGGCTCGGGGGGGAGGGCAGGCACGGAGGGAGAGGCGGAGGGGAGCTCGGGCTCGGGCTAGGCCGGCCGGAGCATCGGCAGAGGAGGGCCGGTGCAGCCTAGCCGCCGGCCGGAGCGACGGTCAGGCGGCGATGAGGGCGGAGTGGGCTCGGGGAGGTCCGGCCGGACCGAGCTCGACGAGGGCGCGGCCGAGGGGTGGCCGGGGAGGAGTCGACGCGCCCCACTGCGGGAAGGGAAGGGCGGCGGCGGCGCGGGCCGGGACGACGAGGCCGGGGCGGAGCACGGGTGGGGCGGCTACGGGGAGTGGCGAGCGAAGGGCGGCGGCGGCCCAGAGCCCAGGTGGGGCGGCGGCGGCGCAGGACGAGGGAAGGGCGGCAGCGGCGACCGGAGCAAGGGAAGGGAAGGGCGGCGGCGGGCGGAGCAGAGGATCGGGCGGCGGCGCAGGTGTAGGGTGGGGCGCATCGGGGGAGATGGGGAATGAGTGGTGGGGGGCTAACCGCAGCGGATAAGGCGATACTATGCCGACGGCATAGCCGTCGGCATAGATTGCCATGCCACGTGGCACCCTATGCCAACGGCTATGCCGTCGGCATAGATAGGAGGCTGCTAGATGGCATAATTTAGTCCCACCTCTCCCAAAGACAAGCAAGATGACCTGTTTAAATAGTTCACTAATCCATACGTCCTAAGCTCCGGTATTCAATAGACTTCTGTTAAGAAAAAACGGACAATTACCGTGAAACTTTCAGTGGCCGGCCCGGTGCCCGGGCACTGAAGGTTTCACCGTGATAGTACGTTTTCCATGATGAATGCCGGAGTTTTTAATAAATTCAATTATTACATTTTTTATATTTTTAGTTTACCATGTGTATGGGACCCGGTGAGACGCCCGTGACACGGCGGCAGTGACGCCCGTGAGGGGGAGCACACTCCGGAGCCGCGTGCGGGGTGCCTGCGTCTGCCACCACCCTTCCACAAGCGGTCTGGCCCGAACCCACCACTAGATTCCCTCCGGTTCTACCGCACCCGCACGATTCCCCTCTCCAAGAGACGGCGGCACTGCCGTCCGTGGAGGGGGCCCACACCACGGAGCCCCAAGACAGGCGTCTACGCATGCCACATCACTTTCACACATGCATCAGGACCCGTGCGATGTTTCGGTGGCATAGCTACGCCCCGAAGGCCACCCCGATTCCCAGTTGACCCGGAGATCTAGCCCTTTGACTTTCGCTGGATGGGCTTTGACCGGTGGACCTTTTCACCTGGTTGCGATAGGTCAGCCCATAGTAACATCCCCGAACACGGTCTAGACCCAACCCACCACTAGATTCCCTCCGGTTCTGCCGCACCCGCACGATTTCCCCCTCCAAGTGACGGCGGCACTGCTGTCCGTGGAGGGGGCCACACCACGGAGCCCCAAGACGGGCGTCTACGCATGCCACATCACTTTCACACATGCATGAGGACCCGTGCGATGTTTCGGTGGCCTAGCTACGCCCCGAAGGCTACCCCGATTCCCAGTTGACCCGGAGATCTAGCCCTTTGACTTTCGCCGGACAGGCTTTGACCGGTGGACCTTTTCACCTAGTTGCGATAGATCAGCCCATAGCAACATCCCCGAACACGGTCTGGACCCAACCCACCACTATATTCCCTCCGGTTCTACCGCACCCGCATGATTCCCCCCTCCAAGTGACGGCAGTACTGCCGTTCGTGGAGGGGGGCCACACCACGGAGCCCCAAGACGGGCGTCTACGCATGCCACATCACTTTCACACATGCATCAGGACCCGTGCGATGTTTCGGTTGCATAGCTACGCTCCGAAGGCCACCCCGATTCCCAGTTGACCCAAAGATCTAGCCCTTTGACTTTCGCCGGACGGGCTTTGACCGGTGGACCTTTTCACCTGGTTGCGATAGGTCAGCCCATAGCAACATCCCCAAAGACGGTCCGGACCCAACCCACCACTAGATTCCCTCCGGTTCTACCCCACCCGCACGATTTCCCCCTCCAAATGACGGCGGCACTGCCGTCCGTGGAGGGGGGCCACACCACGGAGCCCCAAGACGGGCATCTACGCATGGCACATCACTTTCACACATGCATCAGGACCCGTGCGATGTTTCGGTGGCATAGCTACACCCCGAAGGCCACCCCGATTCCCCCCTCTAACCAGATTCCCTCCGTGTCGACCGTTGCCCCCCTTCGTGAGGGGACAATCGATATACCATCGGGGTATGTTTTTTGTTTAGATAAGGCACATTTATGTTGTGAAAAAAAACAAAAACAAAATAATATAAATTAAAAAAAATTAAAAAAATAGAGGTATGCCGACGGCATTTTAATTTTTTATTTATTTATATTATTTTGTTTTTGTTTTTTTTTCACAACAAGGCCATCGGCATATCTGCGCACACGGAACTACGATGCCACGGATCGATGACGTGGCACTGCACGCGGATTGATGACGTGGCAGAGGGGGCCTATGCCGACGGCTATGCCGTCGGCATACCTCTGCCACACCACGGGCCCTCTCTCCCTCGGATCGATGATGTGGAGACGACGCGGATCGGTGATGTCAGCAAATCTATGCCGACGGCCGCCGTTAGCCCCCGTCGGCGTAGCTACGACGCCGTCAAACGGTCGCCGCTGACCGGGTAGGTGGGCCCGTGCTATGCCAACGGCCTCATCTATGCCGACGGCCCCCGTAGGCGTATCGCCAGCTGTCCTGATGGCCGTATTGTGCCGACGGCCCCCGTCGGCATAGATCGACATATGCCGACGGCTATTCTACGCCTATGGCCTGCCCTTGGCCGTCGGCATATGCCTATCTATGCCGATGGGGGCCGTCGGCATAGATGAGGCCGTCGGCAACTAAGTAAATTCTGGTAGTGATCCTAAAGTTCCGAGCTTGGATAGCCAAGTGCAGTGCAGTGTTTCCATCATTGTCTTGCATATTCAGAATCCAAACTAAAGATGGAGTTTCACATACTTAGAAGACTATGTCCCGTATTTCTTTCTCGACAGCAACATGAAAGAATGTTCTTCCTTTAGCATTGCACAACCCAACACAATTTGCATACTTGCCACGGAAAAACCGTATGGCATCTTTCACACCTGCTGACGCAGCCAAATGTATGGGGAAAGATCCATTATTGTCTGCTTGATACAGTATGGTGGGGTTCTCTTCGAATACTATCTTGAGCATCGATGTAGAAGTCCGGGAAATCCATACAAAACAACAACAAGGAGGTCTGCTGAGGAGCTCAAGTTGCAGACACGAGGCAGTCCCAGAAGACAACGATGAAGCAAAGTGAAGCGGCGTTCTCCCATGTTTGTCCACCTGTGTAGTAAGGCTTTTGTTCCAATGCACTAGGAACTCTATCATCACTGTCAAGAATACGCATTTTGTGTTAGTGAATCAAAGTAGGAATTATCTTAATCTGAATAACATTTCGTAGAATTGGGCGTTAATTTAACCATGTTCCTATATCAAGACGATGACGATAACAACATCAACAACATCAAATACGTAAGTGTAGAGAACTATATCTACTATAATGCTAAAAAACACAACTTTTGGGACCCTACTTATGATGCCTGGTTGCATGCATCTCGACAGCTTTACAGAGAAATGTGAGATGATGAAAATGAAGAGCAGATCCTCATGCGGTAAAACTAAAATTGTTTCATTTCTCTTTCAGAGGAAAAGCAAACGAATGGTTCCTATCTCTTTCGAGAGTCACCATTACAAAATGCAAAATATGTTGCAATATATTTATGACTAAGTTTTCTAGGATTTTCTAGTATATTTTCTTTTTCTGAACATTCCTTTGATCGAGCATATAACAACCATAGGTTTTTCTAGTATATTCCATTTGATTCATATTCAAAAAAGGTTTTCATTTGAACAAATATATGGCATATAACTTATAGTTTATCAAATGTATGCTAAAGGTAGGCTCGAAATTCGAGGGGACGCTATGTTTTAGAATGAGGGAGTTGACATGGAAGTTCTAAAATATATATGCATTTAGTGAGTACTTGAGTCTCTGTGTGGAAGAACACCAACATGCAGGGCATTTTGTCCATCTGCTCCGGAATAGGAGAGATTGCCACCCCTCTTATCGTATAGAATCAATGCAATTGTACTCTTCCCCAGCAAGATGGCTAGATACAAGGGTGAAACGCCATCCGCAGGATAATTAGCTAACTCTGGATCAGCACCCATCAGCAGTTTGACTATATTCTACTCTTCCGGTGCGCCCACAGCATCATCCTTATTCCTTTTTTCTCCGGCGGTGTCAGTACCATCAAGCAATGTTCCTCTCTCCTTCTGAGTTCTGACCCAGAATTGTACTGTCTTCGTATCGGACAGCCTCGTGCAGGGCCGTCTCGTGACGCTTGTTTTCCATTCTCAAGAGCCTGAGCTTCATGTCGGCACCCTCACGCGCAGCTAGATGAATGAGATGAGAAACCATTTCGGAGTTCCCAGCTCGGGCAGCACAATGCAATGGTGTGTCACCCCTGTGATTCTTGGCGAACAGGAGGCCCCTATCCCTTTCGTAGATGATGCCGGCAATACTCCACAAAATGTTTGCCATCCTCCTGATTCTGCGCGGCCACATGTAGTGCAGTATCACCATCAGGAGTGACGCCCTCGAGGAGTGCTCCAGCTGCAACTGAAGCAGCAGGCTGGTCGTCGACGCCCTCTTCTACATCACGAACAGTTGACACTGCAGTTCTTCCAGCGCTGCTGCCTCCCTCTACCAACTCAAGAAATTCTTGAGAAATAATAATCAGTGGTACGTGGACGTTTTGCGTCTTCCCTCTCTAAAATGACATTAAAAAATTCACTATAAGGCCTGTAACTTGCACTGGTGACCACTTTAGTCCCTGTGATTAGAAATACCCGAAATACAGTCACTAAACTTGCTCGAGGGGATCATCTACGGTCCATTGTACACTTTGCTCTACGTATTCGCTGATCTGGCCCTAGTCAACCTCTGCCAAGTGTGCGCTGACTGCCACATCTACTGGCCTGGCTTGAATACGCACGCACGCAGGTTTTTTTTTTTTTTGCAAAGTTGCCAGAACAAAAGAGCTGCCCCCCCCCCCACCTGGTCGCACACCTGGTCGGACCGAGCCGCACGCTGCCCTCCCTTGCTCTCTGCTCTCCCCAACCCTAGCTCCCAAACTCCGTCGCCACCGCCGCCCTCCGCCGCCGCAGCCATTGCCGCCGCCCTCTGTTGGCCGCAGGAACTCCATCCGCCGGCGTGGCCGCCGTAGTCCTCATGTCATCTTCGAGCTCCGTTCGATCTGGGCTACGTGGCCGCTCCGTTGTAGTTCCATTGATCCAGTGCCCGGATTGTGGCGACCAGGTCAAGTTCTACCGCTCTGGCACCGACGAGCACGACGGGCGGGTCTTCTACAGGTGCACCAAACACCAGGTCAAGTTCCTCTGTCTTGATATGTTCGATTTTAAGCCTGTGTGGTAGATCTTTCTTCACTGGTACTGCATCAGTTTGATCTTTCTTCACTGGTACTGCATTAGGTTGCACATATAATACTTAACTGAACTTTATAGTTAACTGAACTTTTTCAGTTAACTGAATATGCTGTGTTTCCTCTATTTTATAGGTCACCTGTGATTTCTGGCATTGGGAGCTAGAATATGTGCAGCATCTTGTTGAACATAGGGTTCTTGTTGGTGATGCTGATGTGGATGCAATAGGAGCAATTGAGGATAAAAGGGAGGAGCTTGAGAGGAAGAGGACTGAATCAATGAACTCAAGAAGCATAGCTAGAAGGGCATGGCTGGGAGAGGTGCAGGCAGAATACATTTTGGCACCCCTAGTGAGAAGAACTTTGCTACCAAGCAGCAAGTTGCTATGCTGCTTGGATTAGGTAGAGAAATCCTAGTGCTGCTAAAGCTGGTGATGGCTGCTATTATGGTCCTTTGTGTGATGTGTTTCATATTAATTATGAAGAAGTGAGATGTAGTCTAATCAGTGGTATGTGAAGTTGTTCTTAAGTGAGCACAATAAGTAGATTAAGTACTTGTTTTGGGTTTGGCTGCATTCTTTGATGGTTGTAATGGATAATTCTCTCAAGTAATATGAAGACTGGAGTCTCAATGTTTCATTTTCCATTTTGTTCTCATTTGAAAACTGTTATCTTGGTATGTTGAATATGTAGCAATGTTGTTATGTTACTTCCTTATTTAAACAGAAAACAGTCAACCCAACATGTCAATTCAATTCAAATCATTTCACAACATATTTGTGTTGACAAACAAATCCATTTATGTTGACAAGTTCTGCAACAGTCACACATAACTCTCAACACTAAGACAAATTAAGTTAACTAAAAATTCAGTTGACAGGCAAATACTAAGACTAGAATAACATAAGATCAGTCAAAATCATTCAGCATCCTCTTAAGCTTCCTTATCTTCTCCTTGGTCTCCTCTTTGTGTTTGAATAAGTCACCAATCATGTACTCAAACTTTCTCTTCTCTTGCTTCAATTGATCCCTCTCCTCCATGACTTGGTCCCTCTCTTTCTCTGCCTTAGCCCTGAATACCTGATGAATGTTTGTTACTGACTTGTCAGTGATCTTCTTCTTTTCAAGCTCTTCCTTTAGATCAGCCAGAGCAAGTTGTGTGGTGCCTAATTGGCTCATTGCCTGCTCCTTTTCAGCCACCATCTTAGCAAAATCAAGTTTGAAATGTCTCAGCTCATTCTGCATCTTTGTCTTCTCTTCCATAATCTTCAAGTTCTCGTCAGCACTCAACACATTTTGTCTTAGCCTCTGTTTTGTCTCATCTTCATACATGCTCCATATGCTAGCCAGGCTCATCTTCAAAGCATCAGGCTACTCAGGGTCAATCCATTCCACATAGGTGCATTTAGGTACTTCCTATCAATTTAGAACAAACAAAGATTCAGTTAATTGACAGTATTCAGTTATCTCTCTGCAAAAGCCAGGAACCTTCAGTTATCTTTTAACAGTTTATCTGGATTTTTACTAACCTTCTGTGCACAAGCCAGGAACCTTCTTCCACTGTCAACTGATTGAAATGCCACAAGCTTCTCACACAAAGATCCATGCTCACATCTAAAGCTAGGCAGATCTGTGGCCAGGCCTCTCCATTCCTCGCAGAAAATTATGGCAGGGGGCTAAAACAAATAAACATTTGCATTTGTTAAATAGAAACCCTAGCAGCTGTTTAACCCTAACTGCATCGAGGACATGACTAACCTTGCTGCTCACCGAGTCATCTTCAGAAGAGAGGTTGGGAGATCATCCCAGGACACCATGGTTGCTGCTGGAGACCAGGGGAATAGGTGAAGAAGAAGGGGAAATAGAGGAGGATGAAGATGAGGAAGAGGAGGAAGAAGGGGATCTGGTAGTGGACCTGGTGGTGGTGGTGGTGGTGGTGGATCCGGTGGTGGTGGACCAAAGCCACATGCATAGTGCAAGTTGTAGGGTGTGCAGTGCTGCCATCTCTGGTACAAATAACTGAACTTTTCCACTTAACTGAATTTTTTCAGTTACGTTGTCTGACTGAATTTTGGAAGTTAAATAGATAACTGAATTCTTCCAGCTAATTGAATTTTGGAAGCTGACTAACTGAATTTTAAGTGAATTTTTACAGTTAACTGACAAGTTTGCAGCTTTAGTTAGATGAAAAAGATTAGTTATCTGAATTTAACTGGAAAAATTTAGTTTGATGACACAATTTGCTGACAAAATTCTCAATGTTGCACAAAATCCAGTTAAATTAAGTATCTGAACTACTCAATGTTGAACAATTATTCAGTTAACTATCAAAATTCAGTTAAAAGACAGAAATTGCTGACAAAGTTCAGTTAAGACAAAGTTTCAATTTTTGGAAACCTTAGCAGTTTCTTCTTTTGGATTGTTGCGTTATATAGCAACAAGACAGCAGCATCCATAGCATAGTTCAACAGCATCAACAGCAGCATCAACAGAGAACATAAAACATCATCAACAGCATAGTTCAACTGCCGCTTAGTTCAACAGCACATAGTTCAACAACCAACACATAGTTCTTCATCATTGCCAACAGAAATTAGAAATAACTTATGTGCTGAATATATAAGCACACCTAACAAAACTAAACTATTTTATAACTTATATGCTGAAAATATGTATATTTCAGGATACCTAACTAACTGCAACTGCATCTTCTTCATGTTGACCTCCTCATCTTCAGTTCTTCATCTTCTGCAGGCGCTCCGAGCGGCGAATCTCCATGGCAACTGCCACCTTCCTCTTCTTCTTCCTATCTGGCTATGCTGCGATGTCAACCTATGCTTCCAGGGCCAAGACCACCTCCTACGTGACAATGTCAGGAACATCTGGAAGCAGCTCGACGTCAATGGCGTGGACGACGGCCGCCACCATCTGGACCTCTGGCTCGGGGACGACGGGCGCCGCCACCTTGACCTCTGGCTCGTCGTCAGAGAGGACAACCACCTCTATCTCCTCCTCGCCAGACGACTCAGAGTCTGGCTTGTAGCCAGAGTCATCGTCGTAGTCATCATACTCCGAGTCGGACGAGTCGGCGTCGGAGACATCGTCGCGCACCCGAAGCTCAGGCTGGAAGCGGTCCTAGTACGCCGTGTTGACAAGCGCGGGGACGACCACTTGGACATCCTTGACGCGCTCCATCCAGGAGGAAATGCGGTGCGGATCCAGGTGTCGCGGCGTGGTGGCGGACCGGTACGTCCACCACCGGGCGCGCTGCCTCGGGTCGTCGGAGCGCGTCTCCTGCATCCCGAAACGGAGGACCAACGCCGGAGATATACCATTGGGGTCGGTGATGGCGCGGTCCAGCTCATCATCGGTCATGACCTTGAGGAGGCCATGCGCGTGGTGACGCAGCATTCCCACGCTGGGGAACCACTGCGCGATCTCCTTCAGGTCTGCGCGCATGGCCTTGTCGTCGCCTGCCAGGTCCTCGATGACCCTCTGCCAGACGGGTGAGTTGTCCATGTCGTCGATGGCGGTGTGGTGCTCGGCGGCGGGGGTTTCTTGACTGGAGTGGAAGTTGGGGAGCGGGGTAACCGAGGCGATGTGGGTGGACTGTGGACTAGAGGTGAGTGGAGAGTGGAGCGGTGGGTGGGTGGGCTTAAAGAGCAGGAAACCAAATCGGCATGCACGCTGGGCCATTGGGCAACTAGCAACTACTAACTAGTTAGTTTAGTAGCACTTGATCAAAGCACTAGTACTACCCCAATGGCATTGCCCCCAACGTTCAATACCACAGGTCCTGGGTTTGAGACCCAGGCAAAACTTTTTTTGTTTCATTTTCAATTTTTTTTCTCTAATCAAAATTTTGCACATATGTTTAGTTTGCATCAAATTCAGTCATAAAAATTCAGTAAACTTCCTACTTAGTGGATAGAGATGCATGTTCAGTTTGCATCAAATTCAGTCATAAAAATTCAGTATACTGCCTACTTAGTGGATAGAGATGCATGTTCAGTTTGCATCAAATTCAGTCATAAAAATTCAGTATACTGCCTACTTAGTGGATAGAGATGCATGTTCAGTTTGCATCAAATTCAGTCATAAAAATTCAGTATACTGCCTACTTAGTGGATAGATATGCATGTTCAGTTTGCATCAAATTCAGTCATAAAAATTCAGTTTGCACCAAATCACTGAATGAACCACTTATGTCTGGTACATTTGAAATGAGACACTGAATGAACTACATTTGAGCTCTAGTAGTTTCAAACACTCAGATTGAAGTTTCTGCCAAAAAATAACTTAAATACAAGTGCAACAGCACTGCTTCATCTGAACTCATCAAACATGTTAACTCTTTTCTTCTTGGGCACATGTCCACTTGGCCCTCCTGCTTGCTTCTTCTCTTCAGCTCTTCTTCTCTTGGCCTCTTCTTGTTGTTTCTTCTTTGCTTCTTGATCTTGTTTTCTCTTCAGTGCTGCAATAGCTCTCTTTGCTTCTTGCTCTTCTCTTCAGTGCTGCCTCTGCCTTAGCTGCAATTGCTTCAATTGCCCTGGCCTCCTTCTCTTGTTGTAATGCAGCTTTTCTTGCTGCTAAAGCTTCCAGCTTTGCTGCTGTTTCCTCAGCCTTCTTCTCTTGTGCTGCTCTTCTTCTTCTGGCTGCCTTCTCTGCTTTCTTGATAGTAATTTCCTTCCTTTTTTGCTTCAGTCTCCTCTGCTCTCCTCTCTGCCATCTCATTCATGGCCTCCAGTGCTTCATCTCTTCTAGCTTCCATCTGCCTTTCTTTGTCTCTTTTCATCTTCAGCAGCTTCATGGTCAGGGTTCCACCATTTGTAGCTGTTGTTGTATGTGCTAAAGCTTGAGAACTGGATGCCTGTAATATGAATGATGAATCTGGCAGAGTGCCTTCAGTTTCTTCTCTAGGTACAGGTCTAGACTGCTGCATCCTATGAAGCATTGTACATCCAAAGTCTTGCACATGTAAATAGCAAATCATCACATGCTACCATCACTACATTTTCATTGATTAAATACAACAAAAAAGAAATGGACAAAAGATGGGAATTTACCTAAAAGACAACTGGTGTATCATATTCATCCTCTTGTTGCTGCACTCGGCAATCATTTTGTGTGGCATTGACATCCTCCTGTGTAAGTTGGCCATCATCTTGTGTGACATGGACCTCCTCCTGTGTGACTTGCCCATCATCTTGTGTGACATGGACCTCCTCCTGTGTGACCTGGCCATCATCTTGTTCTGCCATAACTGGTTCATTATCAGACACTTCCTCAGGAATAGCCCTTGGCCCCCTTCTCACTGGTAGTTTTGGCAAAATGCCAGCTTTTCTCTTATTACATCCTTTGATGTTGTGGCCCTGTTCATGGCAGTATGAACATGTTATTGTGCCTCCATGTCTAGTCAGTACCTTTGTTCCATCTTTCTTTTTAATCTCATAAGGCTGCTTTCTCCTACTCTTGTTTGAAGGCCTCCCTACTTTCTTTTCATAGACAGGTTGCTTGATTTCACACCCATTCATCTTCTGCCACTCACTCCTATCTCTGCAAGGCTTGATAATTGGTTTGTATGCTAACTTGAATGCTTCAATACTGTAGCAGGAGTGCACCAAATTCTCTGGGTCAATTCTCTCATGTCTGCAGCATGCAATTGCATGGTGGCATGGAACTCCACTAAGATCCCACCTTTTGCATGTACAACTCTCTTCATTGAGGTCAACAATGTATGTCTTGCTCTTCTTGTCAACCTGGAAAATGCCATCACCAGCCCCTGAAACCATGCATGTAGCTGACAGCTCTATATTCTTTTCAATTCTTTTTCTTATTTTTGGGCATACAGAACCAGGCCAGTTCTCTGCCTCTTTTATTTTGTTGTAGAATCTGACCATGAGCTGGGTTTTGATCTTGTCAATCATTGATCTGAGATGCATCTCCCTGGCCTCAAGAATATATTTGTTGAAAACCTCACAGTTGTTGTTCAGAAGGATATCACACTTGGCCAATTCTCTTTGGACGCCCCTAACCCAAGTGTTGGGTGGTAGCTGCTCAAGCCAGTTTTATGCTTCTAAGCTGATGGCCTTCATTTCCTCCATGCTTGCAGCCCACAGTTCTGGTGTTGTGCTCCTTGCACACTTCCATAACTGGTTCTTAAGTACATCTCCTTTGTGTGTTTGCTAAAAATTCTGCCATATATGCCTAACACAGTGTTTGTGCTCTGCATCAGGAAAGTGCTGCCTCACTTCCTTGATCAACCCCTTTTGCTTGTCTGACATTATAGGCCATGGCTCTGTGTTCAGAATTCCCAAGTCACTCTTCAGATTTGACAGAAACCATTTCCATGTGTCAGTGTTCTCTACCTCAGTAACTGCAAAAGCTAGAGGGTAAATGCAGTCATTAGGATCCATGCCAACAGCACACAGCAGAACACCTTCATACTTTGTCTTCAATTGGCATCCACCCAAACAAAAGACAGGCCTACAGGCTTGCATGAAACCCCTTTTGCAGGCATCCAGGGAGAAATAACAACTTCCAAATATGCCATCATTGACACCTACATAGAAAGAGCTGCCTGGATTTGATCTTCTGAATTCTGCTGCATAATCCCACATACTGTTATACTGCTCTAACTCATCTCCTTCAATGACTTTCTTCACTAGTCTCCTAGCCCTTCTAAGAGCATCTCTAGCAGACCCTGTAAAAAGCCGTGACCCGCAAAATAACCGCCAAAATGCAGGTTGGAGCGGAAAATCCCGCCCGAACAGACCCCGCAAACGCGTCCGACCCGTAAATATTTTTGAGGGGCGTGGCAAAATCTCGACTCCAACCCGCGAATATGCGGGTTCCCCCTGGCCCGTCGACGCCCTGTATATAGCGGGAGTGGTTGGTGGGAAGGACATTTCAGCCCGCGCTTTTCCCCACCTACCGCCTTCCCTCTCACCCTCGCCCCGCCGCCGGGCCACCGGCCATGATTTCAGCGAAAGTAGCCGGCGGGATCACGCTGAATGGCCGCCTCACGCCCGAGGTTGCCCTCCGCCACCCCCTCTTGTGTCAGCGGGCCGAAAAGTTGCAGATCTACGGCCGTTCGACGCGGGTGGCCGGATTTGGCTTTTCCGGCCGCCGGTGGCTGTGCCAAGCGATGGAATGGTCGGGGAGCACCCCGCGGAGCCCCGGCAAAGCCCCATCGCCGCATGCAGGTACGAGTTCGTCATGTCGCCGCCCGCCGACGGTTTGCCGGCATGGATTAGGCCGGCCGTCCGCTGGGCTCGGCGCTCGCGCAGCGGCTCTGCGCTCATATAGTGCGACAACTGCACGCGGACAGTGCTGCGGCTAACTTCAGGCACGCCGAAGCACCCCGGATGGGTGTTCTTCAAATGCGAAAACGACGGGGTATGTGTTGTTTTCATTCGGCTTTGGCACCGCATTCTTTAGTTCAATTGCGATAGCTTATTTCGAACATCGTCATGCGTGTAGCAAGATGGATGCTCATTTTGGTTTTGGGAAGGAGAATACATTGATTTATTGATAGAAAGAAACTTAATAGATGTTCGTGCAATCCTTAGTAGAATCGAAGCTAATGATGCGGCTGCATGTGCAATTAGAGAAGAAAGTAGAGGGGAAGCAACGTCTACTTCTCTAGGACCAAAGAAGAAGAATGAAGAATGCGAAATCAAGAATCCGCAGATCAACAACGAATGCATGGAGAAGATATTGGTCCAACTAGTGGGAGCAGTTATGGAAGTTGGATATCTTCTAAAATGCATAATTGTGGTTCTTGTTTTCTTTGGTCTTGCTATTCTAGCAAAGATTTGGTGAAGTCCTATGTATCCAATGCCGTTAAAAAAGCAAAGAAATGTATTTTCTTGTGTCAAATTGAATTGCAAATTTTGGATTTGCGGGCTGGCGGGAGCAGCGCCCGAGCAAACCCCGCAAAGACGACCCGTAAAAGAGCATATTCCGCGAATATCCTTTTATACGGGTCCGTTTTGCGGGGTCTGACTCTGCGGCCGGCCCGCAAAGCCGTTTTTCCGCGAACTGTAAACGCCTTTTGCGGGTCGGCGTTATACGGGGTCTGCTAGAGATGCTCTAAGTTTGCTCCTTATTGTTGTCATGTTCCAGTCCTTCTGAAAAACCCTTGCAAAATTCTTCATGTTCATGTTTTCATCTGCTCTGAATGAATCAAGATATTTTCCTGCCATGAAGGGAGCAGTGAATGACTTGACACTCCATTTCTTTATGATGGTATGCTTTGGGTTATACTTCTTGATCATGAAGCGGTTGATTCTCCCATCAAATGATGCAAACAAAGACCAAGGGCACCCATCTTCACAAATGGCCTTAACTCTTTTCCTATCATTTCTAGGGCACTTGATGTCAACCCTTTCATGACAGCTGTACTCCTTGATAGCTTTCCTCAATAACTCAACACTTGCAAATGTCTGACCAACTTGGAACTCTGGTTTAGACAAGTCCTCTTCTCTGAAACATTTAAAATTCTGCTTAACCTTATCTTCATCAGAAGAAGGCAAGCACATATCCATATCTTCAGTAGGATCATCAGGTTCTTCTTGGACTGCTTTACCTTTACCTTTCTCACAATCAACATTTTTGTCAAACAAGTCATCATCATCTTGCAGATCAATATCTGAATCAAAAATCTATGGAATGAAATCTTCGTCTGAATCCTGCATTACTGAACCACCAACTGTATCTGCTGCATCCATGTTTAAAACCCTACTACTTTTTCTTCTACCCCTGAACTCAAATTGAAATGTATGCATGTACTCTACTGGTTGAGGTGGTCCTAGCATGTAATCCTCTTCTTCTAACTCTTCCTCACTTTCTAATAGTGCATCTTCAACTTGACCTTGCTCAGCCTCATGATCTTGATCTTGCTCAGCCTCCTCCTGTGCCACTACAACTTGCTCAACATGGTCCTCTTGTTGTTCATCTTGATTTTGCTCAGCCTGCTCCTGTGCCACTACAACTTGCTCAACATGGTCCTCTTGCTGTTCATCTTGATCTTGCTCAGCCTGCTCCTATTGCACTTGCTCTTTCTTTGGCCTAATTCCACTGAATTTGGCAAATGGAGGATCCTCATCATCTGAATGAACAGGAACATGTGAAATATATGATCTCATGCTCTCATCATGATCAAGAAAATTTGTTAAAAATGGTTCCCATTCAGAGCACAATCCTTCATGTTCTCTGTCATAGTGTTGTCCCCTATCTTAATCTCTCTTAATCCATTCCTGTACACTGTCAACCCAGGAACACACCAGTAAGCCCTGATCCTGCCCTCAAACTCATACCCAATTTCCTCCACTAGACTAGCAACAACAGTAGGTGTCTAGTTATTTATGTCACAGTAGTCATACCAAATGGAGTGGCCTTTGTGGTAATCCCTATGCTTGCATGCACAAAGGAAAATAGCCACCATGTATGACCTCAACAGAGAAGTGGTTTCTTAGGGGTCCTACAAAACAATCAAAGTGGCAATGTTCAATCAAGATAAACAGAGACATTATGAAAATTCAGTCAAGCTGAAAATGTTTAGTTAACTCCAAAAGTTCAGTTATTGCATCAAACCACCACTAGCTCAGTTAACTAAGTAAGCAGGACCTAATCAAGGGTACTAAGCAAGTAGTAAAGAATGTAAATGGAACAAAACAAGCAAAGTGGCAATGCTCAGTGTCAATGTACAGACAAGTTCAGACATTTCAAAATTCAGACAGGTTCACACATAAAAATTCAGACATCTTACAGAGCAAAATTCAGGCATGTTACAGAAAAAAGCACTGATTCATGGCCTCCACTGAACAAATATATGATCTTTCACGTCCAAACGATCATCTCATGGGCAAAACGCCTTTTGATCAACAACCAGGCCATATAAAGCAAACATTTTCGGCCAATTTAACAAGGCATGGCCTTCCCCTAACATATCCAAAATCAAACCCTAATTTTGCTCCGCAAACCCTAGATCATCTCCAAACACAACATCCATAGCCCAGACGAAACCCTAACTTTCATCTGACAATACGTTCAACATCCGCTGCTAAAACCCTACATGCATACACCATCCGTGGCAAAGGGTAGAGAAATAGCCCAAACCCTAGCACCTGTGCGCAATTGACTCGAACACAAACTCTTCCTCGGAGCTAAAATGGACAGATCGACTACAAAATGTGCCGGCGACGGTGACGTACCATAGAGGGGCGGTGAGGCATGGTCTTGACACCGCGTCGGTGCGAGAGGGATGTCACGCAGGCCCCTCACAAATGGCGCGGACGGCGGTGGCTCAGCGTCCAACGATGAGCTCATGGGGTCGTCGCCACACTCGCCTACGCCGGCAACCTCGAGGCAACCACCTCGGCAGTGACGACGAACAGGGGAGAAGCAGAGAGTGAGTGTGGGGTGGCTCGGTCGGACCAGGGTGCGGCTCGGTCCAACCAGGAGGGCAGCTCTTTTAATAACTGACAATTTTGCAAAGAACCCCCTGCGTGCATGCGTATTCAAGCGAGCTAGGCAGATGTGGCAGTCAGCGCACACTTGGCAGCGGTTGACTCGGGCCAGATCAACATGTACGTATAGCAAACCGTACTTTGGACCGTAGATGACCCCCTAGAGCAAGTTTAGTGACTGTTTTTCGGGTATTTCTAACCACAGGGACTAAAGTGGCCACCAGCGCAAGTTATAGGCCCTGTAGTGAATTTTTCTCAATGACATTCAGCGCCATCGAGGAGCCCTCGCGCGCTAATAATAGAAGCAAGGGGTTGATGGTACCGGCTGGGGATTGGTCCACTTCGGAAGGCTTCTTACTCGTCGCCTTCGCCTCAACCGTCGACATGGCATCCTCCTTGTGCAGTCCATCCTTCAACTTGTTGACATCACCACCGTCTGTGGCCACCATTGGATTGGCGTCCATGGCCACCATGTGGTTTGTTAGTTGGATGGAGTGTATGAGGTTGGTTGTGCTCCCAACTCGTGTCTCGGCGCACTCTTAAAACTACTGCAAAGTCTTCTCTCTTTTCTTATTAACCACACTAGTGGAAAACGGCCCATTTGTCCCGGTTCCAGAGGCCCATTAGCCCCGGTTCTGGAACCGGGACTAAAGGGTCGGGACTAAAGCCTGAAACCTTTAGTCCCGGTTCGCTTACGAACCGGGACAGAAGGGGCTCCACGTGGCCGCTGCGGGGAGCCCAGGTAGGAGGACCTTTAGTCCCGGTTGGTAACACCAACCGGGACCAAAAGGCCTCCACGCGTCAGCATCTGGCAGGAGTTGGGGTTTTTGTTTTTTTTTTAAGGGGGGGGGGGTTTAGGGGTTTTGGAGGGTTAATTTAGGGGTTTCATATTGTGTTAGCTAGCTAATAGAGAGAAGTGACCTCTCTTTATCTCCGTGCTTGGTCGACGCTAGCTATTATACGTATAGAGAGAACTCGACACGCTAGCTAGTAAGCAAATGAAGGAACCATTAAGTACACAAGATCTTCATGAACATATACAGAGAGAAGTGACCTCTCTTTCTCCGAGAGATTGGTCGAACAACAAGTTTTCATATATCTATCCGACACTGCTAGCTACATATATACAATATAAGATCTCTTACAATTCCTAACATCTAAAATATATCCACATGGTATTCTCCGGCTTTATGTATGACGTGGTCAAGAAAGAATCCCACCAATTCCTCTTGAATTGCTCGTATGCAATCATGTGGTAGGAGTTCATCCCGCATCTGCCACATCTAATTTAAAGAAGGGGGTCAATACATATATATGAATGAAACTCAACACAAATGATGGTAATAAAATAAAATTGTGAATATTATTGTTTACGTACTTCATATTGTTTTTCAGAGTAGCCCCGCTAAGAGGCCGTCGTGTTGTAGATGAACTCGCAAACATAGTATCCACAAAAATCATTACCGGCTTCCTGCCACAAGCACTTTACGAGAAATATAGTTCAATCAAACTGATAATCAAGCATGATAAATGGTATTGATGAAACTAGCTAGAATCAATGGGAGATGCGCGGAACTAGCTAGTAGTACTTACTTTCGGGTGTGTAAATCGCAGCTCCCTCGGCAGTCCCGGAGCAATTACGGTGAACTCTTTCCAAACCCTGCCAGACAAAGAAAATAATTACTTGATATCAGGAAATGAACAAAGTTTCCGATATGGTGCGATAATGATCGATTGAACTTACTTCTGGAGCATTTCAGTCATGTCCGCATACTCCTGGGGATCTTTTCGTCTCGAGTGTAAGACGGTTACTACTCCCCGCTCAAGCTTAATCTCTAGCAGAATAAAGTGGAACCTGCGCACGCATGCATAACTCATCAATTACATTACTATAACCTCGAGTAATAAGGGAAACCGAATATGCACAAGACAGTAACACTCACTTGAAGTTGTAAGGAAAGAGTATTTTCTCTTTGTTTTGATTTTTAAGCAACGATTGTAGCAAGTTGTCCTCGGTTTCTGTGACATTCTTTTGAACCGTCCATTCATGTATGATATTTGGGTTAATGAACCCAATGTCGTAGATTTGTGCATTTCTGCATTCGACGATCTTCAATCTACATAATATAGTGAGGATAATTATATATACATGCAATGAAAGAGCTGAGCTATATATAGAGACTTAATTACATAAGTAGTACTTACAGACAGTAGCAAGTCACGAGTGTTTTGTCGAGGGCCTTTTGATTGTATAATTGGAATAACTCGTCAAATTCAACAGACAACAGATCCATTCCAACGAGGCCGTGCTCCTCTTTAATTCTCAGCGTCAAAGTATCCTTCCCAGACTCGCTGCAGGTTTTCATGTACCATTCATGGAATCTTCGCATCATCATTGTTAGAGGAGGATGATCAGGTTTGACGAGAGGCTGCCCGTACTGGTATCTGAATTCTTCCACCTCCATTATTTCAAACTCTACATCATCGCTCAGGTAATCAGCAGGATTGGTACCGGGCACCATCCCCGGCTGATTAGCGATGATATCACTAGACACCTTGAGCGGGGGGAACGATTGGTTCGCCTATTCACCGAGCTGGGGAATATTTTTCCCACTTCTTCATTCTGCTAACCTTGCATGCATGCAAGTACTTACCGACCGCTCCGCTTCCTTATATGTCCTTTCAATAATGCGCTCATAGTTGGATTGCGACGGAGACGGTGGTGGTCGCTTCAGGGCATCGATAGTGCGCTTCCGTTTCACCGGATCTATCGTCTCCTTCGGAGGTGGAGGTTTCCGTGGAAAATGTTCATGCACTTCGGCAGCACTGATTTTTGCGGTTTCCTCGTCGGTCCTCTCTTATGGTAACTTTTCCAGAGGCTTGAGAGATGGATCGTATCTGAATTGCTTCCCGCCTCTGCTTGTACTACTAGCCGCCGGAGCGGCGGCAGCTCTCTTTCGCCGTTGCTGACAAGGCGGAGAAGGAGGCGGAGTGCTACGACGCGCCGGAGGAGGCGGAGGAGGAGGCGGAGTGCCCTCACGCGCCGGAGGAGGCGGAGAAGGAGTGCCCTCACGCGTCGGAGGAGGAGGAGGAGTGCTCTGACTCGCCGGAGTAGGAGGAGGAGGCGGAGGCGTCCAGTTCGGAAGCTTGATGTACTCCTTCCGCCATAGACATGTAGTCCTCAGAGCATAAACCAGTTGAGTCTCCCCTTCACCTGTAGGGTGGTCAAGCTTGAGCTCGTCAAATCCCTCCATTACTTCATCCACCGTCACAACAGCATAGCCATGTGGAATCGGACAGCAGTGAAAAGTTCCGTCAGGTTGAGGAGGTGCAACAGAGCCGACAGCCGCCTTCAAGGTGAGGTTCCGGCATTTCGTCATAAGCTGGCAATGTTGACCCTCCGTGATAGCATCCATGGGGTAGCTAGGAGCCGTGAAGTCAGGCTGCTAAACGAGCTCCGTGGAAGCCACGCTGCTTCTCCGCTGAGATGGCGGGGTAGTTTCTGGGGTAGATTCGTGCCGCTGAGATGGTTGGTCGGCAGCTCGCTGGCTCTCAACTTGTTCCTCTAGCTTTAGTACTGTTGCATTGAGCTTCAGCATTTCGCTCAGCTCCTGTTTCCTCTTCCTCTCCCGGGTTTTGTAACCGCCTGCGCTGGAAAACCCAACCTTCCATGCAACGGAGCCAGGCGTGCCTCGTGTTCGTCCAGGGTGCTCAGGATTCCCGAGGGCCTCAGTCAGCTCGTCCTTCTCTCTGTCGGGAATGAACGTCCCTGCCTGCGCTGCGGTGATATACTACTGAAGCTTCTTGACGAGTATTGCAAGTTGCTCGTCCGTCCAATGGCACTTCCCTGTTTCAGGGTCCAAAGTTCCCCCAACCCCGAAGAACCAAGTCCTTGAACGGTCTGGCCAGTTCAATGTCTCTGGTTCGACCCCTTTAGCAATCAGGTCATTCTCATCTTTGTCCCACAACGGCCGGGCTTTGAGGTAGCCGCCTGACCCCGTGCGATGGTGATACAACTTCTTTGCAGTATTTATCTTGTTTATCTCTGACATTTTCTTACTCTTGTCCGATGTCTTGTAGGCCACAAATGCAGGCCAGTGATCTCTTATCTTCTCAAATCGTCCGGTGAATTCTGGAGTCTTCCCTTTGTCGACAAACGTTGATTTCAACTCATTCTTCCACCTCCCGAATAGATCTGCCATCTTCTTAAGAGCACACGCCTTGACCAGTGGCTCTATAACTGGCTTATTCGGATCCTCCTCTGACGGTAGGGTGAAACTTGCCTTCAGCGAGGTCCAAAGATCATCTTTCTGTCTATCGGTGACATAAGAAACTTGAGGGTCTTCGTTCTTAGGCTTATTCCATAGCTGGATGCTGATCGGGATGCTGTCCCTAACAATAGCTCCGCACTGAGCAGAAAATGCTTCCTTGGTCAGCCTGGGTTCAATCGGTTGGCCATCGTCCGCGATTGCTGTGATCGTGAACATTTCATCCTGGCGCAACCTTTTCTTCGGGCCTTGTCTCGTTACCGAAGTTTGGCTCGATCCGGAGGGCTATAAAAGAAGAAAGAAGAGTTAATATATGTACATACCAAAACAATTAATGCATCAATTAGCTAGTCAGCACAGCTTAATTAATATATATACCTCGCCAGACTTTGCAACAGCTCCCTCCTCCGTTCTGTCACCGGAGCCATCATCACGGTCTCCTTCTTCCACCGGCATTCGGTCATCGGAGACATCATGATCATGTCTTTCCTCCTCCGTTGTTCGATCACCGGAGCCTTCATCCTCTCCTTCCAGACCATCGGTGTCGTTGAGAAACGACAAGACATCACGTCCGTCGCGGATTATGTCCCCCAACAACTCTTCTTGTTCTAAGTCTCTTTGATCCATAGTTTCTGCAAATATTACAACATGGCAATTAATATACAAACATGAGAGATGGATATATTAGTGGCAAACATAGACCTAGCTAGCTAATCACAACAAGGAATATTAATTAGTGGCCTCGACGCTTCTACGGTTTGGGGTGGCCTCGACAACGCTTCTAGGGTTTGGGGTGGCCTCGACAACGCTCTTTTAACTTGGTAAATTTGGGTGGCCTCGACGCTTCTAGGGTTTGGGGTGGCCTCGGCAATGCTTCTAGGGTTTGGGGTGGCCTCGACGCTTCTAGGGTTTGGTCGGGCGAGAGGGGGTTGATCGACGTCCCCCCTCATGTTGAAGAGTTACCGGAGTTCTCTCATGAATGTCCGACGTCCGGACCGCCTCTCTCATGAATGTCAAACAAGGGATTTAACAAAATGGCGCCATTCTGGATGTGCAGAAAATGGTCCATATTTTTCCTGATCTCATCTACCCTTCTATATGTCACGTTGTCAGTCTCAAAGGATTCAAGAAAACCATGGCTTCATCATTAGCCGGAAGTAAGAGGCGCATAATGGTATGAAGCTCTCCAAAATTGTTTTGGAACGGAGTCCCGGATAGGATAATTAGTTTTTTGGTACGAAGTTCAGCAAGAGCCTTCCGAATATCGCTATTTGGAAGGCCTTTGCTGAAATTCGTACCAAAGAGCGAATTATTCTATCCGGAACTCCGTTCCAAAACAACTTTGAAGAGCTTCGTAGCATCATACGCCTGTTACTTTCGGCTAATGATGAAGCCATGGATTTCTTCAATACTTTGACAGACAACGTGACATATAGAAGAATATATATATATATATATATATATGAGATCAGAAAAAAATTTGGATCAACTTGTGCACATCCATAATGGGGGCATTCTTGATAAATCTATGGCAAAATTCAAACTTTGACATATGATCAAATATTGTTGCATATGTCAAAATTCAAACTTCGACACATGATCAAATGTTGCATATGTCAAAATTCAAACTTTGACATATGATCAAACTTTGATATATGATCAAATGTTGCATATGTCAAAATTCAAACTTTGACATATGATCAAACTTTGATATATGTCCACCGCGATATAAAATGATACATAGACTTGTTCGGGCGAGAGGGGATTGATCGACGTCCCCCCTCATGTCGAAGTTACCGGAGTTTTCTTCTAGTGGTTTGGGTGGCCTCGAGAGTTTGTCGGGTAGGGGCGGGAGGGGGTAGGAGATCGACAACGCTTTTTTTCTAGGGTTTGGGTGGCCTCGAGAGTTAGTCGTCCGGTATATCGAGAGGGGGGGTGAACATTTTACCTTAGTAACTTAGAAAAAAAATGTTATCGGGGAGGGGGTATATCGACCCCCCCCTCCCTCATGTCGAAGTTATCGGGGAGGGGGTATATCGACAACGACATACATACATGGAAAAAAATGATATCCATCTATACATACATAGCCACATACATATATACATGGAAAAAAATGCTATGAACAAAAAATACATATATGAACAAAAAAATGCTATGAACAAAAAAATTAATACACATATGAACAAAAAAAATACATATATGAACAAAAAAATGCTATGAACAAAAAAATTAATACATATATATATGAACATCCATACATACATATAGCCACACACATACATATATACACTATATATATGAACAAAAAAATCATCATATAAAAAGAAAAAAAAACGGGCGGCGGCGGCTCACAGCGGGGGCGGCCGGCGAGGGCGACGGCGGGGGCGGCGAGGGCGTCGGCGACGGCGACGGTGGGGGCGGGCCGGGGCGCAGGGGCGCGGCCGGGCGCGCTCGGGGGCGGCGGACGGCGTCGGCGTGGGTTCGAGGGTGGGGCAGCCTGGCGGCGTCGAGGAGGTCGGCGTCGTCGGGGGCGGCAACTGCGAGATGAAAATGAAAATTTTCACAAGTGTTGGTTATATACCCAACCCTTTGGTCCCGGTTCGTGGCACCAACCGGGACCAAAGGTCTCTTTTCAGCAGCCCAAAGGGCGGGAAGCAGAGACCTTTGGTCCCGGTTGGTGGCACGAACCGGGACCAAAGGTGGGCATTGGTCCCGGTTGGTGCCACGAACCGGGACCAATGGCCTTGTGCTGCTGCCCGGGGCCAAAAGTTTAGTCCCACTTCGCTAGCTGAGAGGGCTCGAGAGTTGTTTATAAGCGCAGCAGGCTGTGGTGGCCCAGTAGGCGGCATTTTTTTAAAAAAAATTCAAGTTTTTTTTATTTTCTTTGATGTTTTTTTTGTACTAACTAAATACTTACAGTTTTTCAGTGATTCTTTTTGCTTTTAGGTCACAAAAATTATAAACTTTCTGTTAGTGCCATTAGTTTTCAAATTTGAATAGTTTAAATTTGAATTCTTTTAAATTTGTGTGAATCACTAGTTTGTGAATAACTTTACTATAAAAATAAATTTTTGAGTGATTCTTTTTCCTGCTATTTAATATTACTGTGTTTTATCATTATATTTAATTTGGTAATTTTTATGTTATTTTAAATGTCTGTTTTAATCAAAAACAGATTTTATTATTTTAGTTTGCTATTAAAGTTTCTAACAAAAAATTTCTTTATGAAAATTCTTTTTGCTATTAATGTTTTGAACAGAAAATACTTTGATAATTTTAGTTGCATAAAGTTTATATAATTTTAGTTTCAAAAATACTAGAGGGTTATAAAAGCTTTTTAGTTGATTCCTTTTGCTATTAGAGTTTTATAAAGGGATAATTAACTTTATGCCCCTAGTTGGGTCTCACTCGTCTGTTTTACGCCTAGTTTCAGAAATTCACCTGTTCAGTCCAAGCCACTTTGCAATTCTTATGCTTTTGCCCTTTGACCCTTTGACCGTCACTTTAAAAAATTCATAACAAATTCATACTAACTCAGAAAAATTCAAATAAGATATCAAAATGTTCGGTAAAACATCACCTATATGTGCATGTCATTTTCATTCTTAACAAAAGTGTTGGAAAGTCCCCATCTCAGTTTTAGCTCATATGCTCTTAGCATGAACAGTAAAATATAAAAAAATTCAAAAAAATCTAAAATAATTTGGTGGCAAACATTGACCAATGTTTTGAGTGCTTGCCAAGTTTCATAATGGAATGACATTCGTGGATGTCGTGGCAAAAAAAAGAAATTTTGGAGCTTTGATTTTGTTTTTTTTGCCACGACCTCCACGAATGTCATTCCATGATGAAACTTGGCAAGCTCTAAAAACATTGGTCAGTGTTTGCCACCAAATTTTTTTAGATTTTACTGTTCATGCTAAGAGCATATGAGCTAAAACTAAGATGGGGACTTTCCAACACTTTTTTCAAGAATGAAAATGAGATGCCCATATAGGTGATGTTTTTCCGAACATTTTGATATCTTATTTGGATTTTTCTGTGTTAGTATGAATTTGTTATGAATTTTTCAAAGTGACGGTCAAAGGGTCAAAGGGCAAAAGCATAAGAATTGCAAAGTGGCTTGGACTGAACAGGTGAGTTTCTGAAACTAGGGGTAAAACAGACGAGAGGGACCCAACTAGGGGCATAAAGTTAATTATCCCTTTATAAAAGCTTTTTAGTTGATTCTTTTTGCTATTGAAGAATATTATAGTTTTGTTTTAGTTGATCATAACAGAATATTTTAATTGATTATTTTTACTTCATTCTTTTTGCTATTAGTTCATTCTTTTTGCTATTAGTTTATTCTTTGAGCTAAATGACCCTGAAATTGAAAAGCACTACAAATGAACTCTGAAAAGGTTGAAAGTTGGCATGGTATCATCATTTCACCCACATAGCATGTGCTAAAAAGTTGAGAGGGTTACGGCAAAAAATGGATGCACTTCGTGTACAAAATGGACAATCTCTTACGAAGTATCAGGGTTTCAGACGAAAACTCATCTGTTACAAAGGAATTTCATTTTTTTGAACTTATTTGAACTCTAGACTTTTTGTGTGTTCAAAATGCACCATTCAAAGCCACATCATCAATTTTCAACCTTTTTTGACTTCATTTGGTATTTTTCATGCATTTGTTGATTTTTTGAGCTAAATGACCCTAAAATTGAAAAGCACTACAAATGAACTCTGAAAAGGTTGAAAGTTGGCATGGTATCATCATTTCACCCACATAGCATGTTATAAAAAGTTGAGAGGGTTACGGCAAAAACTGGATGCACTTCCTGTACAAAACGGACAATCTCTTTTGAAGTATCAGGGTTTCATACGAAAACTCATCTATTACAAAAGGCATTTCATTTCTTCACATGTAACTGCAGGGATATTCTAGATCAAAGGCATCATCGTAATAGTTGTGGAGAGAAAGTCTTCACTTTTTCTTCGCTTGTGTCCTTTGCTTATTGCGCCGTAACCATGGATAATCTTCATCGTTTAACAGGGTGCTTAGGTCAGCCTTGACTTTGAAGGGAGGAATTTCATGAAACTTTTCATAATCTTCAGACATGTCTGTCTTGCCCTCCAATCCCACGATATCTCTTTTTCCTGAAATAACTATGTGGCGCTTTGGCTCATCGTATGATGTATTCGCTTCCTTATCTTTTCTTTTTCTCGGTTTGGTAGACATGTCCTTCACATAGAAAACCTGCGCCACATCATTGGCTAGGACGAATGGTTCGTTTGTGTACCCAAGATTGTTCAGATCCACTATTGTCATTCCGTACTGTGGGTCTACCTGTACCCCGCCTCCTGACAGATTGACCCATTTGCACTGAAACAAAGGGACCTTAAAATCATGTCCATAGTCAAGTTCCCATATGTCCACTATGTAACCATAATATGTGTCCTTTCCCCTCTTGGTTGCTGTATCAAAGCGGACACCGCTGTTTTGGTTGGTGCTCTTTTGATCTTGGGCGATCGTGTAAAATGTATTCCCATTTATCTCGTACCCTTTGTAAGTCAATACAGTCGAAGATGGTCCCCTGGCCAACGAGTACAGCTCATCAGAAACAGTGTTGTCACCCCTGAGACGTGTTTGCAACCAATTGCCGAAAGTCCTGATGTGTTCACATGTAATCCAGTCGTCACATTGCTCCGGGTGTTTGGAGCGCAGAATGTTCTTGTGTTCATTGACATATGGGGTCACCAAGGTAGAATTCTGTAGAACTGTGTAGTGTGCTTGCAACCAGGAATGCCCGTCCCTATATATTATTGAGTCCCCTCCTAGCGTGCCTTTTTCCAGTCAGTCTCCCCTCATACCGCGATTGAGGGAGACCAATCTTCTTAAGGTCAGGAATGAAGTCAACACAAAACCCAATGACATCCTCTGTTTGATGGCCCATGGAGATGCTTCCTTCTGGCCTAGTGCGGTTACAGACATATTTCTTTAGGACTCCCATGAACCTCTCAAAGAGGAACATATTGTGTAGAAATACAGGGCCCAGAACGACAATCTCGTCGACTAGATGAACTAGGATGTGCGTCATGATATTGAAGAAGGATGGTGGGAACACCAGCTCGAAACTGACAAGACATTGCACCAAATCACTCCTTAACCTTGGTAGGATTTCTAGATCGATCACCTTCTGTGAGATTGCATTGAGGAATGCACATAGCTTCACAATGCCTAATCGAACGTTTTTTGATAGAAGCCCCCTCAATGCAACCGGAAGCAGTTGCGTCATAATCACGTGGCAGTCATGAGACTTTAGGTTCTGAAACTTTTTCTCTGGCATATTTATTATTCCCTTTATATTCGACAAGAAGCCAGGTGGGAGTTTCATACTGAGCAGGCATTCAAAGAAGATTTCCTTCTCTTCTTTGGTAAGAGCGTAGCTGGCAGGACCTTCATACTGCTTGGGAGGCATGCCGTCTTTTTCGTGCACACGTTGCCGGTCCTCCCGTGCCTCCGGTGTATCTTTTGTCTTCCCATACATGCCCAAGAAGCCTAGCAGGTTCACGCAAAGATTCTTTGTCACATGCATCACGTTGATTGAAGAGCGGACCTCTAGGTCTTTCCAGTAGGGTAGGTCCCAAAATATAGATTTCTTCTTCCACATGGGTGTGTGTCCCTCAGCGTCATTCGGAACAGATAGTCCGCCGGGACCCTTTCCAAAGATTACTTGTAAATCATTGACCATAGCAAGTATGTGATCACCGGTACGGATGGCGGCTTCTTCCGGTGATTTGCCTCGCCTTTGAAATGCTTGCCTTTCTTTCGACATTGATGGTTGGTCGGAAGAAATCGACGATGCCCCAGGTACACATTCTTCCTGCATTTGTCCAGGTATATACTTTCGGTGTCATCTAAACAGTGCGTGCATGCGTGGTATCCCTTGTTTGTCTTTCCTGAAAGGTTACTGAGAGCAGGCCAATCATTGATGGTTACAAACAGCAACGCATTCAGGTCAAATTCCTGCTGTTTGTGCTCATCCCACACACGTACACCGTTTCCATTCCACAGTTGTAAAAGTTCTTTAACTAATGGCCTTAGGTACACATCAATGTCGTTGCCGGATTGCTTAGGGACTTGGATGAGAACTGGCATCATAATGAACTTCCGCTTCATGCACAACCAAGGAGGAAGGTTATAGATACATAGAGTCACGGGCCAGGTGTTGTGATTGCTGCTCTGCTCCCCAAAAGGATTAATGCCATCCGCGCTTAAACCAAACCTTACATTCCTTGCGTCACCTGCAAAGTCCTCCCAGTACTTTCTCTTGATTTTTCTCCACTGCGACCCGTCAGCGGGTGCTCTCAACTTCCCGTCTTTCTTACGGTCCTCTCTGTGCCATCGCATCAACTTGGCATGCTCTTTGTTTCTGAACAGACGTTTCAACCGTGGTATTATAGGAGCATACCACATCACCTTGGCAGGAACCCTCTTTCTGGGGCGCTCGCCGTCAACATCACGAGGGTCATCTCGTCTGATCTTATACCGCAATGCACCGCATACCAGGCATGCGTTCAAATCCTCGTACGCACCACGGTAGAGGATGCAGTCATTAGGGCATGCATGTATCTTCTGCACCTCCAATCCTAGAGGGCATACAACCTTCTTTGTTGCGTACGTACTGTCGGGCAATTCATTATCCATTGGAAGCTTCTTCTTCAATATTTTCAGTAGCTTCTCAAATCCTTTGTCAGGTACACCATTCTCTGCCTTCCACTGCAGCAATTCCAGTGTGGTACCGAGCTTTGTGTTGCCATCTTCGCAATTGGGGTACAACCCTTTTTTGTGATCCTCTAACATGCGATCAAACTTCAACTTCTCCTTTTCACTTTCGCATTGTCTCTTTGCATCAACAATGACCCGGCGAAGATCATCATCGGGCACATCGTCTGGTTCATCTTGATCTTCTGCTTCCCCCTTTGCAGCATCACCGTATTCAGGGGGCACATAGTTGTCATCATCCTCTTCTTCTTCGCTGTCTTCCATCATAACCCCTCTTTCTCCGTACTTGGTCCAAACATTATAGTGTGGCATGAAACCCTTATAAAGCAGGTGGGTGTGAAGGGTTTTTGAGTCAGAGTAAGACTTCGTATTCCCACATATAGGGCATGGACAACACATAAAACCATTCTGCTTGTTTGCCTCAGCCACTTCGAGAAAATTATGCACGCCGTTAATGTACTCGGAGGTGCGTCTGTCACCGTACATCCATTGCCGGTTCATCTGCGTGCATTATATATAATTAAGTGTGTCAAAAACCATTACAGAACATCATGAATACAGAAGTGGCCAAATTAATTAATAGAAGTTCATCATCACATTAAAACCAAAGTACATACATAGTTCTCATTGAACAACATATAGCTCTCCAGAGCATCTAATTAAACCATACATTGAAACTATCTAAAACATTTCAATGCAACAACAAATGCGATCATAATCGCAACTAAGGTAACAATTGATCCAACGGCATAATGATACCAAGCCTCAGTATGAATGGCATATTTTCTATACTTTCTAATCTTCAAGCGCATTGCATCCATCTTGATCTTGTGATCATCGACGACATCCGCAACATGCAACTCCAATATCATCTTCTCCTCCTCAATTTTTTCAATTTTTCCTTCCAGTAATTGTTTTCTTCTTCAACTAAATTTAACCTCTCGACAATAGGGTCGGTTGGAATTTTCGGTTCACATACCTCCTAGATAAAAAAATCTATGTCACATTGGTCGGCATAATTGTCATAAACACTAAATGAAACTAATAGTTATAAAAGATAATATATATACCACATCCGAATCATAGACAGGACGAGGGCCGACGGAGGCGGATACCAAAACCATCGCACTATATAATAACAAACAATAATAAAAGTAAGAAAATTACATAAGTATCTATCTAAATCATACAAGTAAGAACCTTTTTCTTTTAGAAAGAAGATAAGAACAAGGGGCTCACCACGGTGGTGCCGGCGATGAGATCGGCGCGGGCGATCGACGACGGTGAGGACGGGGACGGGACAAGACGGACCGCCAAACCTAGACAAATCTTGAGGAAAATGGAGCTTGGACAAGGAGCTTCGAGAGGAGAAAGCTTAAGTGTGGCTCAGGCATTTCATTGAACACCTTATGTGCATAGGAGGTGAGCTAGAGCACCACAAAGCTCTCCCACGGCCGGCCAAAAAACAGAGCAGTGGCTCTGCTCGCGGGTAGGGGAGGGGGTATATATAGGCCACTCTTTAGTCCCGGTTGGTGGCTAGAACCGGGACTAAAGGACCACATTTGGTCCCGGTTCCAGCCACCAACCGGGACCAATGGTTGTGGGCCAGGAGCGAGGCTCATTGGTCCCGGTTCATGTGTGGAACCGGGACCAAAGGGGTCTCACGAACCGGGACCAATGGCCCCCGAGGCCCGGCCGGCGCCTTGGCCTCACGAACCGGGACCGATGCACCCATTGGTCCCGGTTCGTGAGTGAACCGGGATTAAAGGGCTTTTCAGGCCTGGACCAAAGCGCTGTTTTCTACTAGTGCCAAGTCGCGATTTAATTGGTTGCTCTTTCCCTCACAAGTCTTAATCTTAATTGTTTTTGGTTTCATGGTGAAGGTTCCTCTGGGGCACATGGCTGTCTATGCGCTCCAACCTACTCATGTATTAATCAGTATTCGCAATGGCCTCGAGGTGTGCAAGGCCACATGAGCTGGCTCTAAACCTGCTCTTGATTTTTTCCATCTTCATGGGGGGGGGGTGTGCATGGTGTATGCTGTACTAGGCCACCTATCTCTAGTCTCTACAGTCTACACCATAATATTGGGCTTTTTTTCACTGAGTCTTCATCTTTGACTTATTATTTTTGTCTTTCCTGTTCTTTGACTTGTTGACCATGGCTTGGAATTTTCTCGAACACGCATAGCATGCGTATCTTGCATTATAGAGAGAAGAAGGGTACAAGAACCCTCCGCCGAGGGTGTTACATACACACCCAAACCACCCTACACTATCTTTGGCCTACTTCTCACCCATTACCCACATGTGGATCTGCCCAAAGAACTGCTCCAGATCAGACCGTATGAGGCCCGCCGTCCTCCAAGCTCTACCTTCCGCAAGAACACTACCGAGTAGTCTACTAAGTGATGGTGACTCCCCCTCTAACACAATCCCGTTGCGGTGCTTCCACAATCCCCAAAGCGCAAGTATGATGATGGCTCGCGAATCCTTTTCCGGCATGCCTTGAATGCCCTTGTTTAGTAGCGATGCTGGGAGCGTGTCCTCCTGCGTTGGTGTCCACTCCGGCTTGTTCAATTCCGTGCATACCTGCAACCAAAATTCCCTGGAGAAAGCAAACTGTAGCATGATATGGTTCATCGTTTTGTCCTCTTGGTCGCACAGCGGGCATGCGTCCTGGTGCGGCAGCCCTCTCCTAGCCAAATGGTCCGAGGTCCAACATCGGTTGCGAACTGCTAGCCATAGGAAGAAACGACATTGTAGGGGGCCCCAGCTTCTCCACGTTACCGCCGCCGTAGGAGCTACTTCCCTTCCCGTGAACTTGGCGGCGTATGCCGATCGGGCAGAGTAAATCCCGTCTCGCTCCCACGCCCATGTGATCTCGTCTGGCACTCCTTCCTGGAGTTGCATCGCTTCGACTCTCACCCATAGCGCCATAAATTCCTCCCGTGTTGGCCGATCCATGTCCGGTCCAATATTGTGTGCCCATGTCCCACTCGCCACGGCCTCGTTGACATGAAGTTTCCTATGTATGCGCTTGGGAATTCTGGTGTAGATCGTGGGTGCGATTTCCTCAATCCTGTAGCCATCCAACCATCTGTCTTCCCAGAACAAAGCTCGTCTGCCGTCACCGACGGTCGTATGCATCGCCGCGTTACACAATTGCTTGGCAGCTTTTGGCACTGAAATTGTGAACTCGCTCCACGGTCTCGAGTCATCAGTCCGAGCAAGCCATGGCCATCCGGCTTGCATGGCGATATTCATCCACCTAATATCCGGTATTCCAAGGTCGCGAGCCCATTTTGGGGTGCAGACTGCGGGGCATGCTACCGCACAGTTACCCCGTTTCGCCTCCGCCTTCCTGCACCACAAGAAGCCACAAAGGATTTTGTTGATGGCCTTGATTGTCTTGGCCGGGAGCTCGAAAGCTAGCATCGCATAGATTGGCATCGCCGATAAAACCGATTTAACAAAGAGTAACATGCTGCTCTTCGGCAGTGATGATGCTCGCCATGTGGGTAGGCATGCCGCGATGTGATCCACCAAACCTTGAAGCTGCGCGGCCGATTGTTGGCGGATGGTTAGTGGGAGGCTGAGATACTTGATCGGGAATCTCCCCAGGGAGCA
The DNA here is from genome assembly GCA_011799875.1 of Thinopyrum elongatum. Classification (NCBI taxonomy): domain Eukaryota; kingdom Viridiplantae; phylum Streptophyta; class Magnoliopsida; order Poales; family Poaceae; genus Thinopyrum; species Thinopyrum elongatum. The sequence goes on along the minus strand of CM022301.1, from coordinate 445,079,963 downwards.
GCCAAGAATGCCGGTGACCACTTCCATCTGGTCCTGCATGCACCTGATCGGTAGTGCAGCGCTCTTGCGCAAGTTGGCTCGAAGGCCCAAAGCGGCGGCAAAGATATCCAGTATTAATGAGCACGCTCTCAAGTCCATTGTGTGCGGTTTGACGAAAAGCATGATGTCGTCCGCAAAGATTGACACCCTGTTCCGCAGGCCGGTCAGCGCTAGGGGTGCGAGGAGGCCTAGCTCCGATGCTCGATGGAAGAGCCTGTGAAGTGGCTCCATGTCTAGAAGGAAGAGCATTGGCGATATTGGGTTCCCTTGTCTTAGTCCACATTTATTGTAGATTGGCTTGCCCGACACTCTATTGACCATAATCCTCGTGGAGGATGTTGCAAGAAGCCCACAAATCCATCCTATCCACCTTCGTCCAAAGCCCATACTATGCAAAACCTCCAATAAGAAAGGCCACTGGACGGAGTCGAAAGCCTTCGATATGTCAAGTTTCAAGAGCACTGTGGGGTCCCTCAAGTCATGTAACCGTCTGGCCGTTCCTTGCACTAGCATGAAGTTGTCGTGAAAATATCTACCCTTCACAAACGCACTCTGGTGCTTGCCCACCAAGTGTGGAGGGTCTTCCACAAGCCTAGTGGCGAGCAGTTTGTCAAAGATCTTGATGGCTCCATGCACCATGCTCACCGGCCCGAAATCTCGAAGTTCCTCCGCCCCATCCACTTTCGGCAGCAAGGACACCAAAGCCTTATTAATGGCTGGCATGCCACGAGTGTCTCCACGGTAGAACGCATCCAGGGCCCTGATCAGATCAAGCTTGATGATGTTCCAACAACAGGCGTAGAACCTGTTGGTAAACCCGTCCGGACCCGGCGCCTTGTCCCGGGGCAAGGATTTGACCACTTTTTCTAGTTCCGCTTCAATAAAAGGTATTTCCAGGTGGGATAGGTCATGTCTTGGGAGGCCTAGGCCCTCAAGTATCAATGCCACACCTCTAGCGTGAACAGAGCCCAACATGCCATCATAGTAGGCATCTACCTCTTCTGCCATCTGATCGTGTCCTGTGATTAACTGCCCATCCTTCTTAAGAGATGTGATCATGTTCTTTATTTGTCTTTGTCTCGCATGCCTGTAGAAGAATTTGGTGCTGGTGTCTCCCTCTCTCAAGTGTAGAATCCGAGACCTTTGCCTTGCGATGCCCCACTCCAACGAACAAAGGCCTAGAAGCTTCCTCTTTAGAGTCTTCCTAAGATGGAATTCAGCCGTCGTGAGCGTTCTGTGATCCGAGGCATTGTCCAGCCTATAAATGAGCTCCATTGCCATAGCAATTTGCAGCTTAACGTTCCCAATCCATCTACCACTCCATCCTTGCAATTTCTTTACCGTGGCCCTAAGCTTGTTATCGAGGACGACGAAAGGATTGCCAACTGAGGATACCGAGTTCTAAGCCGTGGAAACCGTAGCCATAAACCCCTCCGCACGCGGCCAGAAGGCCTCAAACCTGAACCTGCGTCGTATCCATAAAGGTCAGCATGAAGGTCGATAAGCATCGGGCAGTGGTCCGAAACCGAAGTGCCTAGCGCCTTGAGGAAGCATGACGGATGTAGGTCATCCCAGGCATTTGTGTTGAACACATGATCAATTTTCTCTTTCGTGGCATTCTCCCGCTCATTTGACCATGCATACCTTCTCCCACTTAGGTAGAGCTCCTTGAGCTCCAATCTGTTCAACGTGGACCGAAAGCGGCCCAACATTCTCCTGTTAACTGCATCATTATTCTTGTCGCTCGCATTCGCCAGGAGGTTAAAATCTCCTACTACCGCCCAGGGGCCAACATGGAGATCCCTAATTTCCACCAGTTCCTCGAGGAACTCCTCTTTTTCATGGTCAAGCTGGGGGCCGTACACACATGTTAGCCACCACTCCGATGCACCATCTGGCTTGACAAGAGCTGTCAGAGTGTTCTGCGTTGTATGTGGGTTGAAGAGTGAGACCAGGAGTGCATCCCACGCGATAACAATACCTCCACGTGTGCCATTGGCCGGTAAGTAGTAGAAATTCTCAAATCTATTCCCAAGGCAATGACGAATGATGTCCGTCGTTACAAGCTCAAGCTTTGTTTCGTGAAGGCACACTACAGTCGAGTTAGCATCTACGACCACCTGACGTATAGCATTCCTCCGTGCCGGAGAATTAAGGCCGCGCACGTTCCACACTAGGACCTTGAGTGGTTGTGCAGCCATGAGATAAGCCCGCACACATCCACCCCACCACTAGAGATGCCTACGTGGTCATCGCCACCACGGTCGGCAACTCTTGCAACGGTAAAACCGATGGCTTCCAACCAAAGAGGGTGAGGATGGACGCAATGTGTGTGTCCGAGAGCGGATTGGAGAAGAGGTCAACATATGCTTGAGGTGCAGCGTCCCCAATGGTGTGAGCAAGACAAAGCTTGCGAATGATAGCTTGTTGTTGCCTGCTAGCCACGGATTCACGCCCTAGCCCCCTTGCTATGCGGGCACTGCGCCTTGGCGTGGTGTTGACGAGTTGCTGCCGCTTCCGTGGCCGACCTCTCGTGGTGGCGGCAGCGGGCTCCGGCGGCTTGGAGATGAGCGGGGTAATTGCCTTGGCCACCTGCACGCAAAACTCATGCAACTTCTTCTCGTGAGTCTGCGCCGTGTGTGTTTCGGCAGCTTTTGTCCCCCTGCTGCAAGTCGCGTGCAGCTGCGTTGGTGTACCCATGTCCCCCTGGGAGAGGGAAACCAGGAAGGTTTCACGCCCTGTGCCCTCCATTTGTGTTAGCACATCTGATGTTTTGTGCAAGTAATGGCTCGACACGTCCGACACGACCGAGGCATCAACCTCAGATATTTGCATGCGGTCCGGCCCCTGCCAATCTGATCCGTCCACGCCACCATCCAGGGCCGGCTGCATGAGAACCATCCCATCCTCCCCAGGGGAGTAATCATTACCAAAAAACTGTCCTGAATATGGCCCCACTGGAAGCCCCACCGAGCCAATGAGAACGCGCCCTCCTGTGGCAAAATTTTGTGTTTTGACCATTTTTCTAACAAATTCAGGATCTAACCCCTGTTTGAAAATATTTCAGGATCTACCTTTTTTCCTACCGCCAGACCCCTTGGCGCTGGGTATAACAGCCTACCGCCAGACCTCTTGACGGTAGGGTATAACAGCCTACCGCCAAGGGGTTTGGCGGTAGGGTTCCTGCCTACCTCCTGTCTCGGCCACAGCTGCTGTGTGGATGTGTCCACCAATTGCCGAGCCGGCTTATCCGATCGTTCGCGGCAGCGTGACAGGGTGACCGACAGAGGCGACCCCACCAGCGCGCGCCCCGCCAAGCCAGACTGATTCGCACCCTGGCCCGATGCGCAAGAGGAGGCCATATGGTTGGCTCCAGAACCCTCCACCAGGCTGGCCGCCGATCCCATGACCACATCCACGGGGGCCGCCACGCTCGGGGTCAAAATCTGGCCCTCTGCAGTTGGACTAGCCGGGCCCTCTGCCTGGCTTGTCCTATCCTCACTTTCGCTGACGTTGCGCCCATCCGCTTTATTTTGAAATTCTACCACGCCCGAGGCTGGCGGCGAGTCCGACGGAGAGTCCCCAGCTGACGGCGGCGGCGATCCACCCGCAGCGGCGACATTCCTCCGTCCGCCAACAACGCCCCCATGCTCCCGGTGCCCCTCGCCCAGTCCATCCACATCAGCACCTGGAGGCGGCCCCGACGGGCTCGCCGACGGCGACAACTCCGGATCATCCTCTTCATCAATCACCGGCCCAGCGAGCTTGACGATGCTCACATTGTACCAGAGTGTCGACGAGCGTGCGGAACGCGGCCAAACGGTGTGCCGCCCTCGACGAGGCTGCCGCCGCCGGCTCGGGATGCGGTCCGGCCGGTCCATTCTCAGCCAGACCTTGTAGCTGGACATATCATGCCGGTGAGCTGTACTGTCTACCATTCCGACGACCAACCCAAGACCACATAGCACGGAGTTGGCCCTCCGCCTGGTCCACGCGTGCGCCGGCACGCCCACAAGAGCCAAAGGCACAAGGAATGGCAACGATGCGGCTGTGGCCTGCGCCTGCCGCAGCCATGGCCGTAGAGACAGGGAGAAACCCGCCGTGGAAGATGGAGACAGGCCACCCTGGCGGACCATCCTGTCGCGCAGGCCCGCCTCCCCACAGAGAACCAGGAAATCTTCCGGATAGAAAGCTCGGATCGACATGTCTGCCGGACCAACGCGGAACTCCACATGCAGCGCTGCCGCAACGGCCTCCAAACTAACATCGGGCCTAGTGCCGGTGATGGTGACCACGACCGCCAACGACAGCTCCGCCTCCAAACGCCAAAGATCCTCCGCTTCCTCCATGAAACAGCACTCCGCCTCATCCACAGCCGGCCGACGCACCTCAGCCATGGCAGCCCGCGCGGCCTCCGGCTCGAAGGGGACCAAGAAGCTCGGGCCGGCAATGGAATCCACGGAGCCGGCACGAACCACCTCAACCCATGGCCGCCCAGCCCTGAGGGCCCCAGGCGGCGGCGGGCCAGCTGGGGGAAGGGGAAGGACCGTGGGCGCAGTCGACGGGCTGGCGGATGGCAGCGTAGGGGTCAACGGCCGCAGAACCCTGAGGGCGTCCGACGGCGGCGGGCCGGGCGGAGAGGGGGAAGAACCGTGGGCGCAGGCGAGGGGATGGGAGACGGCAGTGAAGACGCAACGACGCGACTAGGAGGCGCCAGCTGCCCACGCCCGGGGCCATCCGCTGGTGAAGGGCTCCGCCGCTGCGGGCAGTCGCGGGCGATGTGGCCGATGCCCTTGCAGCGGACGCAAAGGGTCTCGTTGGTGCAGTCCCGCGAGATATGCCTGTCGTCCCCGCAGTTGTAGAAGCATCCATGGAGGGCGCCCGGGATGCGAGTCCGCGGAGGCCGCGAGGTGGGCAGGGTTGGCGAAAGCCGCCGGCGCACCGCAGGAGGGGGTGGGGGCGAGATGGGGCTGCGGGGGCGACGGTTGGTCTTGGTCATCCACGCCAGTCCGTCCTGCCTCGGCGGCGGGGGGCGAGAACTCCCGGTGGCATCGCCCCGGAGGATGGGGCCGAACGCAGTGCCGAGCACCCCGGGGACGACGATGGAGGAGCGAAGGGCCGGTCCGGGATGCGGGGATGACGACACCGACGAGGAGGACGAGGCCGAGAGAGAAACCCTTGACGCCATGGAGAGGGCGGGGGTGGACGCCGGCACCGGAGCGGTGGCCGGCGTGGGGAGGCCGCCGGCGCACATGGGAGGGAGGCGCTAGGGTTTTCACCATAGCTTGGAATTATATTGGTTTGATTTCACAGGACCTGGACATGGCTTTATTTCCATTGCAGGATAAGGCAGGACCCGTGATTAAAATTCCATGTTCTCACAGCACGACGTTTTTTTTTTTTTTTTTTAAAAGGAGGATGACCCCCGGTTTCTGCATCTGAGAGATGCATGCAGCCATTTTATTGATTATTCTCGAGGACCTTACAAAATATAACAACAATATGCCTGAATCCGCCATCTTGGCAACATCTGCCGCTACTCCTATCCAAATAATGAAGGGGTGCAAGCTGGGCCACATACCCAGACCTCTCACCTAAGCCTAACATCTAAAGCCGGAGGCCCCGACCGAGCCATCTGCCGGGTCCGGGGCTCAAACCGGTCCGACGCACTCACATGTGTCGTCGCCGCCATCTTCCACTGGTCCATCTTCAGAGCAGATTGAGGTGACAACCTTGGCAGGTCCTCCGCCATCAATGCCACCACGACGCCTAACGACGACCTCCACCTACGCTAGCCTTGGCAGGTCCTCTGCCATTGACGCCACCACGACGCCAGACGATGACCTCCACCTACGCGAGTCCATCTCCAAGCAACGGACGTAAATCCATGCTAGGATAGGGCCGCACCACCGCCGTCGCCCACCACCCACAAGCGCCACCCAACCCCAAAGTTCCCAAAGCGGCGCCTTCAAGAAGGGAACGGCGCCGTGAGCGCCGCCGCCGCCCAACAAAGTTAGGGCTTTCGCCCGGGAGACCTAGGGGAAGGGGAAGTGAGGAGATCAGTCCATACCGACGCCTCCAAGGAGGGGAACGGCGCCCTCAGGCGTCGCCGTCGGCGCGGCCGGTCATGGCCAGCCAGGGATTTCGCCCGAACTAGATCCCCGCCACCAGCAGCGCCTCCTGTACAGAACCGGCGACCAAGAGGAAGCGCGGCCCGACCAGGCTGGCCCGCACGCCGAACAGGGGAGGAGGGGAGGCGCTAGATCGCGTGCACCGACCGCCGCAGAAGCCGCCGCCGGCCGCCAACGACCACCGGATCCCGCCGCCCGCGCGGCCGGGACGCCAGATCCACCGCCCGCACGGCTGCTAGCCGGCCGTGCCTTGCCAATGGAGCCGCCGCTCCAGATCCGGGGTTCCCCACGCAGAGGCAGCGCAACCGAGGCCCCGCCGCCACCATCCTTGGCGCCCCGGGCTTGCCCGGCGGCTGCCTCAGGCGGCGGCAAGGAAGGGAAGAGGGCGGGGGTGAGGAGGAGGGGCGGCTAGGGTTGGGAGGAGGAGGAGGAGGAGGAGGGGCGGCACGACGTATACTCTTTTGTTTTTTTGCGAGGTTGGACATATACTCACTTGTAGTTATGGTTATTGTATTCCTTACTGCTCATGTATAAAAATAGAGGAAAAAAGAATGCCAGCCGGCGGCTAGGAATGCGCAAATGATTGACTTGCCTCCATAGAATGCATCCATCCACCTACCGGCAAAAATATACTTTCCGCAACTAATTAAAACTTGCAAGTGGATGGCCGACTTGAAATATATATGAGGCAGCTAATACTACTCCCTCGGTCTCATAATATAAGAGCTTTTTTGACACTACACATGGCTTGAAAATGCTCTTATATTATGGAACAGAGGGAGTATATGACAACTCTTTGCACAATGCAAGAGAAGTGACCCAAGAGATGCGACAATAGCAGCTTCCCGTGCCTAATAAAACTTTGTTGTGGATGCTGGCGTGGAATGATGATTTTCTAACCAGTAAATCACCAAGAGCCGTAGAACTATTGTTCTACGGTTTGTGCTTCAACAAAATCACCAAGAGTGGTTGTAGCGCGGCCGGCGGTTACGTTGTCAATATACTCTAGTCATAGTCGGACCATGGCTAGATTAGATGGGATTGATCCGTTCCAACTTAATTTTAGTGACAATTTGGCACTACATGCCTTCAGACGGGAGCTGTATTAGCACATAACGATTGTTGCTAACAAGCTGTTGATTATTATTACATTCCTCCAGAAGCAGGAAATGATCCTCTCTGGTCATTCTAGCCATTCGCATAAGACTTTGAATGATTTCTTTACGAATGGTCCAACTTAATTCCTCCAGAAGCAAAAGTGTTTGATGATTTCCTTACGAATGGGTCCGCTCTGGCCATTCGCATAAGACTTTGAATACACACCCTCTAGTGAAGCACGAGGTTAACTTACTTGATGAAGCTGTCAGGAGATAGCTATAACAGGTGTATAGCGAACTGCTGGCACATTCCTTTTTTTTTCTGCTTCTTGTTCCCTGCTTCTTCGAAGACTGCAATGGCACCTTATTTCACTACCAGAATAACTGCAGATGCCGACGGCTAAATCTATGCCGACGGCCCCCGTCGGCATAGATGGGTGTATCCCGACGGCCAAGGTCAAGCCGTCGGCGTATATAAGCCGTCGGCATATATTCATCTATGCCGACGGGGATCGTCGGCATAGGTTGGCCGTCGGCATCGCAAAATATATGCCTACGGTGGCCGTCGGCATAGGGGCAGTCGTCGGCATATCCTGTGGGCCCGGCTACCCGGGCGGCGACAGCCGTTTGACGGCGTGACGCCTACGCCGACAGGCTAACGATGGCCATCGGCATAGCTGTGACGACGGCAAGGCCGTCGGCATAGGTTTGGCCACATCACCGATCCGCGTGGTCCGCCACGTCACCGATCCGAGCCGCTCGCCGGTCCGTGGGGTGGCATATCTATGCCGACGGCCTTGCCGTCGGCATAGACCTGGCCCATGGCCCCTGCCACGTCATCGATCCGCGCCCTACGCCACGTCATCGATCCAGGGCTCTACCGTTCCGTGGTCGTAGCTATGCCGACGGCATTGCCGTAGGCATATATTTCTAATAATTTTTTAATATTTTATTTATTTTCTCTTTTTTCCTTTTTATTTTTTTCCAAAACTAATTTGATTAACTTAAATGTGCCTTATGTACAGAAAACATATCTCGATTATATATATATATATCGATTGCCCCCCCCTCACGGGCGTCGCTTCCGTCGTGTCACGAAGAGGGGAGACGGGACGGGGTACCTGGGGGGGTAGCAATGCCGCCAGGTGTTGCGGTGGGCCCTCCTACGCTTGTGGAAGCGTGGTGGCAGGCGCAGGCACCCGGCACGCGGCTTCGGGGTGTGCCCCCCCCTCACGGGCGTCGCTGCCGCCGTGTCCCGAAGGGGGGAAACGGCCACGTCGGCATGACACGGAGGGAATCTTGTGGTGGGTTGGGCCGGGACGGTGTTCGGGGGTGTAGCTATGGGCTGGGCTATGACAACCAGGTGAAAAGGTCCACCGGTCAAACCCCGTCCGGCGAAAGTCAATGGGCTAGATCCGGCGGTCGTCTGTGTCAGGGTTAGACTGGACGGGGTACCTGGGGGGTAGCAATGCCGCCAGGTGTTGCGGTGGGCTCTCCTACGCTTGTGGAAGCGTGGTGGCAGGCGCAGGCACCCGACACGCGGCTCCGAGGTGTGCCCCCCTCACGGGCGTCGCTGCCGCCGTGTCACGGAGGGGGGAAACGGCCATGTCGGGACGACACGGAGGGAATCTTGGGGTGGGTTGGGCCGGGACGGTGTTCGGTGGTGTAACTATGGGCCCGGCTATGACAACCCGGTGAAATGGTCCACCGGTCAAACACCGTACGGCGAAAGTCAAAGGGCTAGATCCGGCGGTCGTCTGTGTCAGGGTTAGACTGGACGGGGTACCGGGGGGGTAGCAATGCCGCCAGGTGTTGCGGTGGGCCCTCGTACGCATGTGGAAGCGTGGTGGCAGGCGCAGGCACCTGGCACGCGGCTCCGGGGTGTGCCCCCTCTCACAGGCGTCGCTGCCGCCGTGTCACGGAGGGGGGAAACGGCCACGTCGGGACGACACGGAGAGAATCTTGGGATGGATTGGGCCGGCATAGTGTTCGGGGGTGTAGCTATGGGCCCGGCTATGACAACCCGGTGAAAACGTCCACTGGTCAAACCCCGTACGGCGAAAGTCAAAGGGCTAGATCTGGCGGTCGTTTGTGTCAGGGTTAGACTGGACGGGGTACCTGGGGGGGTAGCAATGCCGCCAGGTGTTGCAGTGGGCCCTCCTATGCATGTGGAAGCGTGGTGGCAGGCGCAGGCACCCGGCACGCGGCAACGGCCATGTCGGACCGACACGGAGGGAATCTTGGGGTGGGTTGGGCGGGGACGGTGTTTGGGGGTGTAGCTATGGGCGGGGCTATGACAACCAGGTGAAAAGGTCCACCCGTCAAACCCCATCCGGCGAAAGTCAAAGGGCTAGATCCGGCGGTCGTCTGTGCCAGGGTTAGACGGGACGGGGTACCTGGAGGGGGTAGCAATGACGCCAGGTGTTGCGGTGGGCCCTCCTACGCTTGTCACATGTATGGTGGCAGGCGCAGGCACCCGGCACGCGGCTCCGGGGTGTGCCCCCCTTACGGGCGTCGCTGTCGCTGTGTCCCGGAGGGGGGAAACGGCCATGTCGGGCCGACACGGAGGGAATCTTGGGGTGGGTTGGGCGGGGACGGTGTTCGGGGGTGTAACTATGGGCGGGGCTATAACAACCAAGTGAAAAGGTCCACCGGTCAAACCCCGTCCGGCGAAAGTCAAAGGGCTAGATCCGGCGGTCATCTGTGCCAGGGTTAGACGGGACGGGGTACCTGGAGGGGGTAGCAATGCCTCCAGGTGTTGCATTGGGCTCTCCTACGCTTGTCACATGCGTGGTGGCAGGCGTAGGCACCCGGCACACGGCTCCGGGGTGTGCCCCCCCTCACGGGCGTCGCTGCCGCCGTGTCCCGGGTGTCGCACCGGGTCCCATACACACGGTAAACTAAAAATCTAAAAAATGTAATAATTGAATTTATTAAAAACTCCGACATTCATCATGGAAAACGTACTATCACAGTGAAACCTTCAGTGCCCGGGCACCGGACCGGACCGGCCACTGAAAGTTTCACCGTAATTGTCCGTTTTCTTCACCCGTGGACCTCTCCACCCGGTTGTGTTAGGTCAGCCCATAGGAACACTTGGGAGCAACATCCGGGCCAAACCCACAGCAAGATCCCTTCCGTGTAGACCCGACGCGTCCGTTTCCCCCCTCCAGATGCCGACGGCGGCGCCGTCCGTGAGGGGGGCCACACCCCGGAGACGTGTAGCTATGGGCTGGGCTATGACAACCATGTGAAAATGTCCACCGGTCAAACCTCGTCCGGCGAAAGTCAAAGGGCTAGATCTGGCGGTTGTATGTGTCAGGGTTAGACGGGACGGGGTACCTCGGGGGTAGCAATGCCGCCACGTGTTGCGGTGGGCCCTCCTACGCTTGTGGAAGCGTGGTGGCTTGTGGCTCCGGGGTGTGCCCCCCTCCACGGACGACAGTGTCGCCGTCACTTCGAGGGGGGGAATCATGCGGGTACGACTGAATATATTTTTATTTTTTTACAGTATTTTACATCGGTGCCGAACTTGTCACCTGGATAGCTAGCTTATGTAAAATTAATAATTATATTTTGTTAGGACATTTTGAAAATAAATTGAATTTAATGTAAAAAAACAAAAATAAAAAAAAACATGTATGCCGACGGCATAACGGTCGGCATAGGTGGAAACAACCTATGCCGACGGTTACACCGTCGGCATACCTCACACCTTATCCAACCGGGCACCCCACGCCTCGACCACTCATTCGACCCCTCCCCGCTCGATCCAGCCCCGCCGCTGCTCGATCCCCCTCGGCCACTCGATCCCCCCGCCGCCGGCCATCCCAGCCCCGCACCACCGACGCCCCCATCTGCGTAGCAGCCGCCCCCGTACTGGCCGCGTCGCGCCGTCCCCTCCCCGCGCCGCTCGCCCCCATCCCTGCTCCGCACCGCTCGTCCTCGCGCTGCACCGCCGCCGACCTTCCCCGCCACGCACCGCCGCCGACCGTCCCCTCCCGCCCCGCATCGCCGCTGGTCGTCCCCGGCCGCCCGCACCGCGCGGCCCCGTCCCGGCACTGGCCCCGTCGTCCTCGCCCCCTTCCCGACCCTCCTGCTGGTGGTGAGCTGGCCGTGGCCACGGCTCTGGCGGTCCGGCGCCCCTTTCCGGCCCTCCTCTGCTGCTGGTGAGCACCGGGGAGCCCCCGGCCGCCCACGCTCTGCCGCCCGTCACCGACCCCTCTGACACCACCTCCGCCACCACGTCCCCCGCCCCCCTGTGGTCCTGCTGCTCCCCTACTGCCCCCCTCGGTGAGCTCCCTCGCAACCCTGCCGCTCCCCCCGCTGCTGCCGTTGCTCCCCTGCCGCTGCTATGCTGCTAGATGAATGGATGGATAGATAGTTAGATAAATAGATTTTTTTTGTATGTTTTTTTTCTTCTTCTTGCTACTGTTTTTAGGTGGATGGATGTATGGATAAATTTTTGTTAGATGGATGCATGGATGTTGTTAGAATCATAGATGGTGGATGGATGGAATGTCGGTGAATTTTTTAGAAACTTTGTTTATCATAAATTTAATGTTAGGTCATGTTGATGGATGGATGTTGGTCAAGTTAATGATAGATGAATGGATGGATGGATGTTGGACAAAATTTTGACACTTGACTGAGATGTGATGATCTTGCTATTTTTTTTATATTCATAATGATCTTGCTAAAATAATTGAAGACAAAATTTTGAGACTTACTAAGATGTGATGATCTTGCTAAAAAAAATTGATACTCATGATGATCTTGCTAAAAGAATAGAAGACAAAAGTTTGAAACTTGACTGAGATGTGATGATCTAAGTTGTTCTTTCGGTGGAATTTGCAGGCTTTGTGGTGTTGCATTTCATTGGAGTGACCGTCGTCCGACGCGTTGGTCCCTGAGCATCCCGTTGTTGTTCGACTCCTTCCCCTACAACCGAGGGTGAGCTACAAGTCCATCTCCTACATTTTTTCATGTCACTAGATTTCATTCTCAAGTCAAGTCGCGTAACCTAGGCGTCTCCCGTCCGAAAGGGTTGCATCGATAAATATGCATTCAATTGCATATTTATCACCGCATCTCTTTCGGATTGTCCAGCGTTTTCCATGGACAGCCCGAGGATGTGTAGATTGGGTATGTTCTCCATGTTCTACCCCGTTCCGAGACAGGATTTCGGCGGTGCCTCCCCATTGTTCTCCGGAGCACATTCTCTCGGCTATTTGCCGAGACGTGTATCTGGAGAACAACGGGGAGGTGCTGCCGAAATTTTGTCTCGGAACGGGGTAGAATGGAGAACGTACTCAATCTACACATCCTCGGGTGGGATTAGGACCCATCTTTACCTATTAGAGATGTAGGTGGATTCAACACGGTAGAAAATGAAAATTTGATATGATTAATTTAAGTGAATCCTTAATTATGTTGTGTGGCTTGCAAAAAAGCAGAGGATGGCAGATTATCAGTGGATGTACAGTGGTTTTATCCGTCGGAATCGAGTAACATCAGAGTGGATCGCGAAAACCGATGTGTATTTGAAGGAGATATTCCATCGTCCAATGAGAATTATCCCACCATGCCCCTGTGCGAGATGTGCCAGTCGTCACCGTAGAAATCAGAAGGACATGACTGAGCACCTTCGCACGCACGGATATATGCCAAACTTTGACATGCCGCTGATAAACATAGACGAGCAGGACCGTGGTAGAGAGGAGGTGATGCGACAACGCATCGATGGATATGAGGACGACGGGCTCAGGGACATGCTAGATGATGTCATTGTTGCAGAAACGGCAAATGCGACACCTTCAGAGAATGAACCAGAGGAGCCGGAGGCAACCGCAAAGGCCTTCTTGGAGGTCTTGGCCTTGTCGAAGAAACCTCTTTATGCGGGTGCGAAAATATCTCAGCTGGATGCCATCTCGCAACTGATTGCAGTCAAGGCTGAGTACGGCTGTAGCCAGAAATGCTTCGAAGCATTCCTGGGAGTATGGGCTAACAGCCTTACTGAGGGTCATGAACTGCAGAAAAGCATGTACGCTACAAAGAAAATCAAGAAGGCACTCTCTATGGATTATGAGAAAATAGATGTTTGCCCGAAGAATTGCCTTTTGTTTAGGCACGAGTATGCGGATGACAAGTACTGTAGGGAGTGCGGTTCGTCTCGGTACACTGAGGTGGTCGGTGAGGATGGTGAGAAAAAGCAGCTCGCCATCCCCGTTAAGGTTCTTCGGTATCTCCATTTCATAGAAAGACTGCAGCGCCTTTTCATCACGGAGGAGTCTGCCAAAATGATGAAGTGGCACAAGGAAGGTATAAGGTACAATCCAAATAAAATCGTACATCCATCGGAAGGCGAAGCATGGAAGTCGTTCGATGAAGAATACCCCGAGGAAGCAGCCGAGGCTGGGAATGTCAGAATAGCCATATCAGGTGATGGGTTCAATCCATATGGTATGTCGTCCAATCCATATAGCTGCTGGCCCGTGTTTGTAATTCCGCTCAATCTCCCTCCCGGTGCCCTAATGCAACGCAAGACCATGTTCTTGTCGCTCATCATTCCGGGGCCTGAATACCCGGGGAAGCAATTGGGTGTGTTTATGCAGCCGCTGGTGGATGATTTGCACCATTCTTGGTACTTTCTGAGGTTGACATACGACCGGGATCTGCAGAGAAATTTCTTGATGAAAGTTTGGTTGCACTATTGCATTTATGACTTTCCCGGCTATGCTCTATTCTGCGGATGGTGTACAGGTGGGAAGATGCCATGCCCAGTGTGCATGCATGCTCTGCGAATGATTTGGCTGAGTAAGGGTGGCAAGTATGTAGCCTTTGACCTGCATCGACAGTTCCTCCCTCCAGACCATCCAGACAGGGAAGACAAGAAGAACTTCACGAAAGGCCGGGTTGTTCATGAAGTAATCGAGATTCCAACATTTTCGGGGGCAGATGTTCTTGCTCAGCTAAAAGCTCTCAAGCCTAAAGTCAAAGGCACGAGTACTTGGCGGTAAGTATAAAAGATTTTTCATTCCGATGTTTGTGGTACATTTCTCCGTTTCGTGTTGACATGCCATTATGCTTTCATTATGTAGGTGTGTCCAAATTGGTGTTATGGAAAAGACGAGTCCTGGGCGGCATTGGTGGATCTTTGGTGTGATAAGGATGGAGCCTGGGCAGCTACGAGCATCAAAAACAAGGCTAACCGAGGGAAGGAAGGAGTACATGCTCAGGGAAACCGAAACCACTTTCTCCACAAGACACTTAATGTATGACTAACCTCATTAAACATTCTTCTTCTTCTATTTACCGTCACTTTCTTATGTATGACTAACCTCTGTTTGGTGGTGCAGGAGGAGAAACTGAAGCGGCCGCTCTCACACATGCAGGCGTGGGAGATCGCCCATACGCGGAAGGACTCCAAGCCTGGCGAGCCCAAGTACTACGTCAAGACCGCGCAGAAGAAGAAGGCCTACTCCGAAGGGTATCTGAGGTTACATCCTGACACACCTGACCCCATTGCGGCGGATCTGGACGAGAGGGTGGTGGTGGGCATGGGGCCCAAGGAGCACGGTCGGGAGGCGGTTCTGGATGCTGTGATCACTCCTACTATCTCCTACACACAGCTCCGTCAGATCGACCCGAGCCTGAGCCAGTGCACGAGCACGCCCATGACTAGTGCGCAGTCACAGTCCCTCTTTCAGGAGCGGCAATCTGTAAGTATTTTCCCTCTTATCTTCATTACCCACTTTATTTTCCGCATTTAGTAGTTTTATGAGTTCCATCATGTCATACCGTAGGCCTACATGGAGTACACACGCCAGGAGACCATGGCGTGGCACGAGAGCCTTTTTGCATTCCATGAGCAGAACAATCGCATGATGCAGCACGCTCTTCAGGAAATGGCGGCCGGCAGGGTTCCTCAATTGCAACCAGCACCATCTCCTCCACCACAACCAAGGCTGCTTACCTTTGAGGAGTTTCTGGCACAGAACGCTGGCCCCTCGCCGGTTAGTTCATCCCCAATCTATTCACCCAAAGCATATCGTTTATTCAACACAGTCATATATCCTGTTAACATGTCTTTTCAACATCCAGGGAACCGGTGGATCGTCTACCGTTGGTGGTGGTCTTCGCAGCACTCCCGAGTCACGGAGCCCGATCACTCCAATCCACGGAGGCGGAGGCGGAGGCGGTGGCGGTCTTGGCGGTGGCGCTGCCGCTAGCAGTGACGACCTGGGCTTTGGCGGACTTGGCGGTGACGACCTCCGCGGTGCTCGACGTCCAGGCGCTTAAGCCTTTGGGTGACTTGTGGCGGTCTTGGTGGTGATGATACTTATATGCTTGTGATGTTACTTATTGTTGTTTGTGATATTCTTATATGCTTGGTGGTGATGATACTTATATGTTTATGGTTTGCGATGCTTCTTATGTTGTGTGATGATGCATTTGTTGTGTGATGATGCTCCTTATTGTTATGTGATGCATATATTGCTGTATGATTCTTATATATGTTGTATATATTCAAATGAATTGAGCTGAAAAGAAACAGAAAAAAGAAAAAAAACAGACAGAAACTATGCCGACGGCCTAGACATAGATATGGCGTGAGCTCCCAGTGGCTGCCACGTGGCAGCTATGCCGACGGTCTAGCCGTCGGCATAGTTGTAAAGTACGCCGACGGCTAGGCCGTCGGCATAGCAGCCACGTGGCAGCCACTGGGCATTCTTGGGGCAGGGCTATGCCGACGGCTGAGCCATCGGCATAGATTTAAACTACGCCGACGGCTCAGCCGTCGGCATAGCCCTGCCCCAGGAGGTACAGCTGGGCATACATGTGCCACGTGGCGCGCAGATGTTGGTCTGCACTTGACGGTGGCCACCGTTAGGCGGGGACGTTGCCGACGGCCCTTTCTATGCCGACGGCCTCCCGGGCTACGCCGACGGATATGTTGCCGACGGCCCTATGCCGACGGTCGGCATAGGCCTGTCCC
This sequence comes from Thinopyrum elongatum, assembly GCA_011799875.1. Classification (NCBI taxonomy): domain Eukaryota; kingdom Viridiplantae; phylum Streptophyta; class Magnoliopsida; order Poales; family Poaceae; genus Thinopyrum; species Thinopyrum elongatum. Next base: position 445,063,698 of record CM022301.1, on the reverse strand, counting down.
GACGGGAATCAGGGCTATGCCGACGGCCATGGCCGTCGGCATAGGGGGCGATTCTGGTAGTGTTTCCCCTTCTTAATGCAAAGGTAGAGCACCTGCCATGTTTTTCAAAAATAAAAGAGATCGAGGAAAGAAACATGAGGCTTCCATGTCCACAAGATAATCCTAACAATACGAGGGAGAGATCATCAACTCATGTGATTGGGTACCGGAGCCCAGAGATGCTACGGTTAGATGATGCAGCTAAAACGCAGCGAGAAAAAAAAAGAGCAATCACTGATAACTTTCTGTTACTTTCAATAGTCAGGCCTAAACACCCTCAAACTGATCTACCATCCTTAAGATGACATACAAACTCTTACCTTTAGAAATTAATCCTGAGCCATTCTTAGGGGAGGGCCTACCGCCTATAACACTGCCCGAATAAAAACAGCTTATGGGAACACATCGTGACTGAACCACATCTTTGCAAGCTGCTCTTCTGTTAACTTCTCTGTAACTCGAGAAAATAAGAGGGGATTGGCCTTCTCCTGATCGTAATTTTCATCAGAAACCTTCATCCCCGTCACACCATCATCTGATTCTTCAACACCCTGTCAAATGGTTGAATAATATGAGCATCAATTGTCGCCAAACTTCAATCATTTTATAATTATACTAGCGAAAATGTTGGGTAGGACCATGGCTCAGCCGAACCCATGCTCAGTGCCACACATCTCAGGGCAGCCCTTTTCGGGATATCTGCATGGCGGGTGTGGTAAATCATGGCGGGAACTACTATGCATTAACAAACCTACCGACTACTAACAACATAGGCAATAAAATAGTGGACATGCCTTGGAAGAGAGGAAAGTTGTCTCCATGCAGCCACACTTTTCACAATTGTTTAATCCACGCAATTATGCCCCCAGGACATGCATGCCAACATAAAATTCAGTTTTTCTTCATTTTTTCAGAAAAAAAACATGAAAAAACTCACACATGGTGTAATCTGAATGTTCAGTGAACTGAAAACTTTTAATAAAAATTTCAAATGGATGTGACTGTGCAAGAAAAATGAAGTTTGGCTGCGTTACTACACATTTAAGTGACTGTTTGACCCCATGCGAAAATGTTGTGCAGTTATATGGTCAGTCTAAGTGTTTTTTGTCACATGTGAGTACAGTTTGCTATATGAAACTGATGTATTATCATGTCTATGAACAATAGTCATTTCTTTTTTCTTCTTTACGAACAATAGTCATTCCCTAGTGCGTATAAAGTGTCGATCCATAACTATATGAAACAATAATAATAGATAAAAAAATTACGAATTCAGTACTCTAGATGCTGTGAATAATGCCAAGTTTCAGACAGAAGAGGTAACATTCATGTGAATTAGGCTCAGACATTACCTCGTAAAAATGTGCATCAGTATTGAGATCAATATGCTTGACACGTTTACTTTCTTGTTTCATCCTCCGCCTCTTGTAGTCATAATGCGCTCATAAGCTTCATCCAGCAACTCCTCAAGTTGAGCTTCGTACCTGGTTTGAAGGATAGGAATTACCTATCAATGGGATTTAAAATAAAATTTGAAACTGGTAAGAATTCATGACCATTTATGATATTATTTGTTGGTGCGGGTGTCTGAAATTTCACCTCTGCAGTTCCTCATCAGAATCTATCGCCTCATCAGAGTCCTCGTGAGTTTGAGTTTCTTCATTCTTACTGTCTCCATCTTCTGCTGACTCAACAGCTTGAGGTTCTTTTCCACCCTATAATAAAGGGCACATAAAAGCCATATATTTATATCATTTAGTTCACAAGCACGAGCTAAAAAGGCCAATCATATGACGAATAAGAAATCATAACAGAAGCAAAATTACTCCTACAAGTGTCTTTTACTACTGATGATGAAATTTAATGACCACAAAAAAAATCTGGGAGCAGGAAGCATTTTTCTGAGCTGCAAAGCAAACGCAGGTAGATAGGACTACAGAGACATCAGCATACCTTTGGTATCACTAACAAAAAACAAGTCAGGGTCGCCGTAACAATATTCTGTAGCATCAATTTGCATTCTTATTGCCTTGTGTGCTTTATCCTGGAATGAAGAGACATAATAGCACACAGTTCAGATTAATGCGCCACATGCAGCAAATATAGCATCTATATTTTGTAATGGAAATACCTTTGTCTGACGCCTTGATTGACGCTTATTCTCTCTCCTTTCCATTGATTGACGCTTATTCTCTCTCCTTTCCATTGTACTAATGACACTCATCAGTTCCTCCATCTCCCGTAAAAGTTGGTCATCATCTTTGCCCTTCGTGCCCATCGCGGTACCGTCAGCCGTTGGTATAACTTGTGAACATGAAAGTGCAGTCCTTATGCGCATGCGCCATCTAACACACTTGTACATCAGTTTCATGAGGTTGGCAGGACTAACCTCTAAACATGCCTAACTAATAGATATGTTTGGTTAATCACAACCTACAAATTACGAGATAAAAAAAGAGTAGGAGAAAGATACTTTAGGATATATTTCAAGCTATTTTTATCCATCAGAAGTAAATCCCCACAAATCCATATTATCTGGAACACACAAAGAGTATAAGCAGCCATGGTTAGATCTACTCCCTCCGTTCCTAAATATTTGTCTTTCTAGAGATTTCAACAAGTGACTACATACGAAGCAAAATAAGTGAATCTACACTCTAAAATATGTCTATATACATCCGTATGTGGTAGTCCATTTGAAATCTCTAAAAAGACAAATATTTAGGAACGGAGGGAGTATAAGATAGAAGAGAAGCTAGGCAAGCAATGCGTTACTTCACTACCTCCTCTGTAGTAAGCTCATGACTCTTGATAGGCAGAGATGCTGGATCATCAAACGAAATGGCCATAAAAGAACCAAGAAACTCAAGTGGTGTCTGGGCGTTAGACCATATAAAATCTGATGCTAGACCAACCATCCACCATTTCCTACATAAATCACATAGGATGGAAAATTAGGTCAGTGTTTCTCCTACCAACCTGGACAATAATGAAAACCTTGGAAGGATAGATCCTATAGACAATGCAAAAAAACCAAGTCAGGATTACAAAGGAGGATCATCCCCAGCCTAACATCAAGTTGCTAATTTTATTCTGGTTTACTACTTTCTTTTAGAAACCTTTTATTAGCCCCGGCCTCTGCATCCTTAGATGCATATAGCCAATCTCATTTTACTACTTATAAAAATATAGAATCAAGTGTGAAGTTACGGCTCAAATTTTAAATTCTTAACTGCTTATTTAACTTCATAAAAAGAGTTAGCAAAAACGGTCATCAAAATAGTGTTCAATTACTTTCTAGTAATCATGGTTTTGAAAGTGGTACGGCCAGTAATGGTGGCCCACTTACCACGTACACAACACGAACACAACCAATAGCAAATGAAATCACAGCACACATTCGAACCTAGTATAACGCTTAGCATTGGTGTATCCGTAGCATTTTGCGATGATGCACAAATGCCTTGACAACACCAACCATGTAGAACCTGGATGAGCTACCACGAGAGGGAAACTCCAGTGACGATGTAATTAAGAAAGAAAGCCTACCGGCCTCCAAGCCATCTCTTCCGCTGCAGATCGACCAAGAAACTGCAACATTAAGGGGATGCTAACACATAAAAAAGAACAGAAATCAAGCAGGTTACTGGGACAATCAAATTTTCAGTGTAATACCTTGCTCTTCTCTGTATCCACACTCAACAAGTGCAAGTGCTTCAAATCAAGAAGTTCTGGCTGGATCTTCGCAGGGGCCTTATATTTCAGACGGACGAGGTAAATTTCAGCAGGTTTGCGCCGACTTGCTGAAGGTCTAGTGAACTCAACCCTCTCAAATAGCTGCAAGTGGGTACATTTGATTTGATGAATTAGTGAAATTGTATGCAATGAATAGCAAATGGAAACAAAGTGTGACCAAAACACACCTGCTTGAGACAGAACATGACAGCCCTGTAATCTTGACACCTAAAGAACTGTTGAAGAGAAAAACAACTGATTTGAGATGTGTACTTCACACCAACATCAATTTCTCATGCGTGATTTCGATCATGTATTCATATGTACCTTGGTGATGAAGGCGCCGCCGGGGGCGAGGAACATGGTGGCCTGCCGTACGGCGTCGATGACGAGGGCTGACTGCGCGGTCGGGGCCTCCGCCTGTGCCGCCGATGTGCCGGCGCCAGCGCACAGGGTGGACGACACGAGCGGTCTTTCGGACCGGCTCGTGGCCCGCTCGGTCCTGGCCAGCTCGGGCCTAGCCCGCTCAAAAATTCAGTCGGTCCGAGCTCAGCAATCAGGCCCGACAAAGCTTCGGTCCGGTCCGGGCTTTAACCGAGCCGACCGAGCGGACCGAAGAACGTGTCTGTGCGCAGCCGGCGGCATAGCAGGGGCACGGCGGGGGCGTGCCGGCGGCTTGCCGGGGGTGTGGCGGGGGCGTGGCGGCCCAGGCACGGTGGGGGCTGAAGAAACTGTCGCCGTTTATGTCCGCCGCCGCGGGGGCCGTCGTCCGCGCGGCCACTGGACTCGCTGGCCCTAGAAACCATGTCCACTGGATGCGCCCCACTCGGATCTGTCGTATGCACCAACGACATCGACGTGAGAGGTCCTACATCGCCGCATCGGGCATCGTCTTTTTCATCTCCGTCCACCGGCCGTCGTGTCAAATTCGTCGCCGATGAGCTCGCTCAGGTGATCTTCTTGGCTCCTCTAGCTCCCTCTGAATCTTCCAAAGCTGCCTGACATCTCCACGACGAGCCGCGCTTCCTCTAGCGCCCTCCCCGCGTCGCCATGCTCCTGCGGCATGCTCTGCGGTGGCCACCGGCCGGTCCGCTCGGTCCGGCTCGGGCTTCGTCCCTGCCGGTCCGGTCCCTGCAAACAGGACCGCGACGCTGCTCGGTCCGGTCCGGTCCGGACCGCCGACGGCCGGTCCAAATGACGGCTCGGTCAGGGACCGGACCGTGACCACCCTCCGAGCGGTTTCTTCCCTTTTTACTGCGTACATCGCCGTCGTGGAGGACGACGTCAAACGCCGCGACGCCCCAGGAGTCCATGAGCCTGCGCACCTTGGAGCTGCACTTGGGAGCGGTGAGGTCCTGCTTGAGGAGACGCGCGCCACGGATGGGGCGGACGGGCGCGAGGTCGACGCCGACGATGAGGGCGCCGACGGTGCCGCGGCTGACGGCGAGCTGGGTCCAGCCCCCCGGCGCGGCCCCGAGGTCGAGCACGGCGCGCGCCGACGGGAGGAACCGGAAGCGCTCGTCGAGCTGGAGCAGCTTGCAGGCCGCGCGGTATCCTCGCTCCTTTGCCAGGTGGTAGTACTTGTCCTTCGGCCGCTGCTTCTTCCCTTTCGGTTCACCCGTGGGAGGCATGGCTGCCGCTCGCCGCCGCCGCCGTGCGTTCGAGCTAGGGCTTTCGGATGCGACACGTTCGTGGAAGGCGCGAGGCTGGGTTCCCTTTTATATTTTCCTTATTATTACATATATATGCATCAATGCGCATCCCAAAATAACCTGGCTTTAGGTGTATCCTAAAGTCCTAATTGAAAAATATATCGAAAATGTCAAAAAGTCAAAAACAATATATCGGCTTGTGTACATGTGGCTATTGTAACCGACAATTGTATGATTTCACCTCTCCTATCAATGCAATGATACACAATCTTTACATATTCACGAAAAAAGTTTTTTGAATGGATATGAAAAAAAAGGGTGTTCTTATTCGAACTCTCTTTCAGTTTTTAATTATTTGAGAGTCGATTCTAGCTCCAATTTTTTCTTAAGAGAACCACAAATCCTCTATTAATTGTAGTTCATCCAAGATGGGAAATGTTAGGCCTTATAGCGGATTTACAAGTACACATGATGTCCTAACGCCGCATGTATAGAGTTACGGGCAAGTCTATTAGCCTCCATATTTGATGATCGTCATTCAAAACGGAACAACGTTTCGTTGAAGTCCTTGCTTCCTTCTTTGATCTCCTCAGTGAATGGCTTAAGTGACTCATGCAATGTGTTAATTACTATCAAGCAATAGCTTCTCTGCATGTTAGCGCCTCCAGTAACTCTTGATCATCATGTCTAGATAAAGCAATAGTTGATGCTCTAATCAACTCCCATTTCTCGTCTCGAGCTATTGCAACTATCACACATCTGTCAATGTTCTTACTTATATCGGCATCAACATTTATCTTTACAACTCCAACCGATGGTAGGATCCAATGTGGCACCGCACCAATGATGTGAGTTGGGATTGTATTCCTCCTTGGCCGAGACATAGCGAGGCCAGTCAAAAATCCTTCAATAAAGCAGTGGGTTCCCACAAGACTCTGGAAAGTTTCTTCATGCAAAGATTTCCGACGAGCGCCACAAATAGCCCACATGGTTAAAACTCCCTTCGTCGCCTGTTTTAAATGTAAAATTTCAATGATGTGGAATAACCGCAACCTAGCACACTCTCTATGAACTAGGAACTATACATGTTGTTTCTTCAACCGTGAGAGCCCATACACACATTGCCATTGTGCACTCCAATAAGGATTGTCTCCATGAATCTTATTCACCACATATCCTGCATAGACTCCACGTCGACATGTTCATGTGATAGAGAATGTCTTCCAATGGGAGAGAGTGCTTTGCGAGCTGTCATAAGAAAACGTAAATTTTTGCGGGAACTGCGTGTGCCACAAATATGCCCACTGCTTCTCGTCACGCCGGGAGTGCGACGTCGCGGATTGGCCCTCCAGCCAATCCTTCATTGTTCTTTTAGTCGTGACGAGTAGACGCTACGAGCAAAACATGTGTGTCTTCTCAGGGTGCCATGCCGAGTAGTCCCCTTGGTACGGCAAAATCGAAGGAACTTTTTCTATAAAACATCAATGTCCATTGGCAGAAACCATTCTTCGAGTTTCAGTCTATTCCACTCTGCAATTGGGGCATTGATGAAGTCACTCATAGTCTCACATGCATTCATGAGTGGTCATCGAGGCAGGAAGTAGGCCTCATAGATCTTGACCTTCGCAACCAATTGTTATTCCGATTATTCTTAGCCACACATGTTCCTATTCTTTGTATCAACCCAAACTTGAGAGTGTCCCGCTAAACTAACAATGCAGCACTAAATCAATATAAGTAGAATGAGTCATGGCTGAAGCAGTCGGTGACCTAATACGACACTCCAATGCGCATCCTTCTCTACTGCACTGCACTCATGGCTTTGGGAAGGATAGTGACGCCTCCAAAGCATGATCTTCACACACCTTCGAAGAGGGCTGACGAGGCCTTGTAGCCAGAGGAAGGAGACATCAAAGTCCTTGCTTCATCCTTGTCGGCAGCAGTGCAACTATATGCAGGTCCCGGCTATAGTAAAGACTGCAACTGTCTAAGTTTCTTAATTCAGTTCCTCTTAAGTATATACCATTGTAACACTTCTATTATACAATTCATGCTTCATGTGCCTTATCTAACTCGGTGCTAGCTGAGTATAATTTTTTTATCAAAGAAGGGTGTTCCCCCTCCGATTTCCATTAAAGGAACGAACAGCGAACTACAAGCACCAGTAATTTTTAAGACAGACCAAAAGCTACTGGGAACTGCATCAGCTTTTTATATTTGATCTAGTCCATTCTGGTTTAAGGTACAACCTCAACATCTCACAAAGGTAGGGCAGGCTTAGTTTTTTTTTTAATCTAGTAGGGCAGGCTTTAGTGTTTTTTCTTACCATTGCCGGGCAGAGCATAATTTGGGCCAGCCCAACTGCCAAGTGGGCTTATCAATGCCGAGTTGCCGACTCAGTTTGCATGTGCGGTCCGCCATTGTGCCGACATATATATCCAGCGGACTCGATCTCGATCTTCGTGAGTGTAGGAATTGTTGGTACCTACCTCCGATCTCGATCGATGCATGGCAGGCATGGCCGCCGCCTCCACCGCCACCGCCGCCGCCGCGTCGACGGACCGGCTCTTCGATCTCCCTGACGACTTGCTGATCCACATCCTCTCCTTCGGCCCCTCCTGCGAGGCGGCCAGAACCACCGCTCACTATCCCGCCGATGGCGCCGCCCGCTCTGGCTCGACACCGCCGCCGTCAACCTCGACTACCCATAGTGCGCATAGATTTTTTGGAAAGTCAAATTTTGCACCCCCGGCGCCTGCGCGGACGACCGCCCTCTCTGGATGCGCGCCGTGGACGACGCTCAGCACGCGCTCTCCGTCCAGAGCTTCCTCGGCCGCGGCCCCAAGAAGGTCGCCCTCGTCATGCGCGATGGCACCATGCATGACGCCATCCTGCGCGCAGCCTGCGGCCGGGAGGAGGACGCCGCCGGCTTCGAGGAGTTCCAGATCGACTGCCTAGAGTATGGCGTCCCGCCTTACTGCATCCACGCCGCCCCGCCGCGGTGGACGTACTACAATCTGTACCTCGTCTCCCTGCCCTTCGCTGGCCTTCGGGTCCTGCAGCTCTCCGGCTGCATCCTCCGCACGCCTTCCCCATCGCCTCCCGCCGCGGAGTCAGAGGAGGAGGAGCCCCCGTCGGAGGAGGACGGACAGCGCATCACGTTCCCTTTCCTGGAGGCGCTGCGGCTGCGGCGGTGCCTGACTGCACGGAGTCAGGCACGCTTCAGGACATGGTCTTGGCCGCGCCGAGGCTCGCTGACCTGCGGCTCGAGGCTGTGAGCTTCTCGGACTACATATGCTGCCTCCACTGCCCGGCAGCCACCGTCATCATCATGGCCAACTGCCACATGTTGAGCATGGACAACGTCAACTTCAACTCGTGCATGGTGAAGCTCGACGCGCCCCATCTTCGGCGCTTCAGTTATTCGGAGGTCCACACCTTCCGGAGCACCTACGGCTACACCTCCGTCGACTTCACGTCCGCGCCGCCGGACCTGGAGCAGGTTCACCTGGCGCTGCACACCGCGTCGGCGGCGGTGGACCTGCGTCGCTCCATGCTCATGGCTGCGCGCCACGTGAGGGTCCTCATCCTCACGATGTACTCTCTCGGTGACCTCGCCATGTATGGCTTGCCGCTGTTCCACAACCTCGAGCGGCTGGAGATCGAAGAGCTCTGCGGGTGCATTCTGCATTGTCGACCACAGCAAAGCGGCGAGAGCCATCGAGACCCTGTTGCGCTGCTGCCCGGCTGTGCGCGACCTCCATCTCAGGTTCCGCTGGCGGGAGTACCTAGCCGAAGCCTCCGACCCGGCTGACCAGATGGCTGCCATGGCGGACCTTACGCCGTGCAGATCCATCAACAATACCGGCTACGACGATGAGGAAGAGGAGTGCTGCGAGAATTTGGATTTATATTACCAACACTGCGGCCATGGTTTGGACTGCTTAAATGGTTCGTTGAAGAGGGTGGTGGTGGGGTTCGACGCGGAGGAACTCACATGCTTCCAGGTCCGGCTCATCAGGTTCTTGGCGCGCGACGTGGCAGGTCTCCACGAGGTGGTCATCGATGGCGGGAAGGGGTACGACTCGAGCCGCATGGACCGGAAGGTGGAAAGATGGCGACGGAAATGGAGACGCTCGCCTCCGCCAGCAGCGAAGCCCGCTCCATTGTGGCCGCCGACACGGTCCGAGTTCCCGCTGCCCGTGAAAGCAGCGGCCCTGGCGCCTATGACCCAACCATGCTCTGACGTAGAAGTTGACAATGGGTTGCAATTTTACGACGATGATGATAAGGATGAGGATGACGACGAGGATGATGTATCCCCTAGGCATTAGAGTGCTTTAGTGTAAAACTAAAGGCAAAGGACAGCAAGATCACGGTGCGCCCGAGGAGAGGAGGAGCCAACCGCCGTGGCCGGAATGGTTGGGGTTGGTTTGGGGAAGGAGGAGGAGACATTGCAGGATCGTCGGCGTCTCCCCCTCCGGTGCCGACGATTGCTGCTCCACAAAGGCTGCCAGCCATGTACGAGTTCCCTCCTCTCCCTTGTGCCCCTCCGCCTGCACCGCCGAGACTACCGTCACTATCTGAGTCCCCTTCCGTCAACCAGGCCCCTCCTTCGGCTCCACCGTGTCCAAGTCAGGCGGCTCCTGTTGGGTTGTGCCCCGCCGACAGTGCATGTGTTCGTCGTGAGTGGCGACCTGTGCGCCTCGCTGACCTTGATGTCGCCGCGGACATGACCTCTAGGCGCTGCTACTTGTCACGCCGCCGCCGCCCGCTGGCTCCCACCATGCCCTCCGGTGGCCGGTGCGCAGCGGCCTTTCGCATCCATCAGCCCCTCTAAGACCAGGCGGTGCTGCAGCCTGCAGGTGATGGGTATACGATTCCCGGTCGCCTCATGCAGTTTTTATAGAAGTGGCAATAAATCAAAGACTCGGTGTCTGTTTGCATGGTGTGCTTTTTAGTTGAGCTGGTTGAATTTTTGCATGCACGCATCTGATTTGTTGAATAACGGTTTGGGCGTGCGCATGTATAATTTGTTGAATCATTGCTTGAACGTGTGTGTCACACCATATGTAACTATTGTTTCTTCTCTCTGGTCTGAATAAATAATAAATTTTGCCACGATTGTCTTTTGAGTACATCGATCATCAACATATGACTGAAGCACACCATGCATGTATAGGTTTGTTGTGCTTTTGTTGAGTTTGATTGATGTGTGCCGGTTTTCTCACTCGCTCGGTGTCCTGCAATTAACTGGGCAAATCTTTTTCTTAATCAATAGAACAAAGCAAATCTTTTGCCTCGGTTTCAAAATAAGAACATGTGATCGATCGAAGATGGAAGCTTTTGCGTCGGTTGTTCCGGATTTGAACATGCATGCATAAAGTGCAACCACATAAGAGCATCTCCAACAGAGGCGCGCAGGCGTGGCGCGCTAAAAAAATTTTACAGCCCGCGCAACAGCTGTTTTTGCGCTCGAGTAGACAGTTGCTTCACCAGGCGCTGCAAATTATAGCGCGCCGCTGTAGCGCTTCAGCAGGCGCACTAAAGTACAGCGCGCTGTTTGAATAAAACATACACATACGTACGCAAAAATTTAAACAATGACATAGTCATATTTCAAACAACATAGTCATAGCATATTTCAACCAACATAGTTCATAGGATAGATAGTAAAAAAATGATACAAAAGCCCGCGGCTAAACTACTCGTCGTCCTGCTCCTCCGACTCGGTGGTGTCCTCCTCCGACTCCGACGTCGTAATGAAGGCGTCCATCCACCGTCCGACGTCGGAGTCCCAGCTCGACGCTTCTTTGAGCTCGATGTTGAATAGCGCGGCCACCTTCCGCGTACGTCTGTCCTCGCGATAGGCGGCTCGCTCCGCCCTCCTCTGCGCGTAGAATTCGCGCTCGTTGACGACGTCCTCCTGGAAGCATTGGCGCCACACCGCCATGACCTCCTCGTCCATCTCAGCGATGCCGAGGCGGCGTTCCCGCCTCCAGTTGACGCGGCGGTCCTCGTCTGTGACTAGCCGCGGAGAGGCGCGAGCTCCTACGCCAGCTCCCACGTCGCCACCACGGGGAAGTTCATCTCCCTACGAGGCCGCCGGAGGCGCCACGCCGCCGCGTCCTACGCGTGGGCGGCCTCGTGGGCGGTCTCGAACGTGCCGAGGCCGAGGCGCGTCTCACCGGAGCGGATCTCGGCATAGAAGACGCCGGAGAGGCGTACGCGGATGCCGCGGTAGCCCGAACTTCCCCGGCGGCGGCGAGGCGAGAAAGAAGAAGCGTGGCGAGGAAGAGCGGTGGAGAGGGCGCGTGGCGAGGCGGAGCGGTGGAGAGGGCGCTGATTTTATAGCGCGCGCGCCAAAACTGCCGCGTGCTCCCGCTTTTTCCCGCGTGGAGGGGCGCTGATACAAAAGCCCGCTTTTTTTGCGCACCACTCTTTCCCGCGCCCGCTGGAGTGCGCCGCGGGCGCCCTCGCTAAAAGCCTTGTTTTTTGCGCGCGCACTTTATTTGGCGCGTATGTTGGAGATGAGCATCTCCAACAGGCGCGCTTTGCCTCGGCGCGGTATAATTCTTTTACAGCGCCAAAATAATCTTTTTGCGTGCGGGAGCGACGAAGAGGTTTTTCAGATGCACAAAAACACGACGCCCAATTCGGCGGCCCCACCAGCAGCAACCCTCGCGCACAATCTGGCGCCTCAAATTTGCAGCCCAGCAGCCCACATGCACACCCATGCGCTAAATTTTTTTATACGCGCTCTATTTTACAACGTCTGCTGGAGCGCAGTTTTTTGTCTTCGACACACAAAAACGATAATTTTTAGCGGATGAGGTATTTTTTTGGCGCCTGTTGAAGATGCTCTAATTAATCTAAGCGAATCGAAACCTGATATACAGCGGGGAGGACTAATATTAATATATCCCTATCAAAAATGTATATATATGATGAACCTAGTGGCAATGGTACAGGTGGCTCCAAACAGTCAATATTGGACGAATATAATAGCATTTCACTGTTCCACTCTCATCAAGCAACATGGCAGGTGAACCGCTTGTGGCAACAGAGTGATATTCTCTCCTCCGTTTGAGTTTGCTTGCTTACTAGGGAATCATGCTCGGTTGCCTTGGAGGTGTGTTTTTGCACTCCTGCTCGGTGTCAGAGAAGATAACATCAGGCGTACATTCCATATATATCTCCTTAGCAATCCTATCTCCTCACGTTAAAATGCTGTATAGTCTGTTGTTTGGGTGTATATATACCACACACATGCAATGAATACAATACGCTTCGCATAATCTAAACCTACATGGTATCAGTTCTTCCCTGATCCTAAACCCTAGCAACCTTCCACTGCTCGCTTCTCCCTCTAGCCGCCGCCATGTGAGGTTCCAACGACTCCTCTCTCTCTTTCCAGCAAGAGCAACACCTTCACCGTTGCTGCCGCTGCTGCCCACCCATCCGTCTCCGCCATCCAGCTGATCAACGTCGGTTCTCATGTACCGGTGATCCTCGATTTCGACGAGGCCAATTTTCTGATCTAGCAAACGCTCCATCACGTTCAAGAAACTTGGTCTCTCTAATCATGTCGATGGTCGTGTCGATACACAGATGATGGTCCAGGACGTCGAGTGGACGCAAATCAATCAATGCATCATGTCTTGGCTATACACCTAGCTACATCTATCATCATCCAACCCATCATAACCGTTGAATGTGCATGGACGGACATAACCGACGTCTACCTCGACAGCCATCTTTAGCGCACTGTCTTCGCCAATGGAGGGTTTCACAATATTGCCCAGGGTAATCTCTCGGTCACGGCATTTTCCAGCAAGCTCAAGTGCATGCCAACACCTTGCGTGACGTCGATGTTGGAAATATGCCCTAGAGGCAATAATATTTGTATTATTATATTTCTATATTCATAATTAAAGAGTTTATATTCTATATTATAACTGTCATGATCCTGGAATATGCAATAATAGTGGTGCCGTTGCTCAAGCAAAGAAACCAAGATCACACATGAAGACCAGACACATTGAACACAAATATCACATTGTTCGACAATATGTTGAGAAGGGCTATGTGAAGATTCTGAAGATTCACACGGATTAGAATGTGTCAGACCCGATGACGAAGGCTCTACCACGAGCAAAGCATGAGCAACACCGGATAGCCATAGGTGTTAAAGAGACTATGTAAATTAGATTATTGACTCTAGTGCAAATGGGAGACTGTTGGAAATATGTCTTAGAGGCAATAGTTGTATTATTATATTTTCATATTCATAATTAAGGAGTTTATGTTCTATGATAAAACTGCTATCATCCTGAAACATGCGATTCAATGGAAAACTCATATGCACGTGAGGAATAATAAACGGTAGATAAAAGGTTTCTAGTCTCGCATCTAAGACTAGCTCAAGTGTTGTTAGTGATCACGTTTTTCGGATCTTATGATATCGTTAACTTTAACGATCCTAAAACAACATTAAGATTATGACGTTGAAACAAAAATATTTTTCCACATAATCAAACAAAATGGGCGGGAAATAAAAGAAACAAAAATACATGAAAATGGTAAAAACAAAACAAAAATATACATAAACTATATAATAAAAACGCAAATAGAAACAAAACAAAGAAATAACTTATGTGTCCGCCCCTGCCCTTGCCCATCCCCTGGTGCTGGGGCAGGAGAGAAAGAGATGGATTGGCATGCGTTTTGTCAGAAAATTCAAGCCTCTACGTGCATCTTATTGGTTTTCCATTTTTCATGAAATATAAATTTAGGCTAAAATTAAGAAATCTGACATGATCATTTTGTGATCTCATAAGACAAAATTTCAAATATCTTGAAGACAACTTTGACCATATATTGCTTCATAAAAAGTGAACTTCCCAAGAAGTAATTCCATAATTTTTTAGCTCCAACATTTAATCCATTAGAAATATAATTTTTTTTTAACAGTCATGTTACTATACCACAGAAAGCACTACAATTAATCCATGACTTTTTTTCATTTCTATCCTATGATGGCAGTGGAATGTTACGCTTATTGAATTGTCACTCGTTTGAAGGGCGAATAAGCCTATCACAGATCCATGATGAAATTGGGATCATCATATATAGATGGAACCATACCCGTGACGTTCCTGAGATCATCATCCAAATTCCATGATGGATCATTTGAATTTTTGTAGTGTCTCTTGTTACATATGTAGTTTTATAAAATTGTGACGTAATCCAGGAATAATATAAGGTCTAAATTACACTTCCTCTTACTTTGTAGTTTGAATTACTTTATTTGATTGGGGCAACCCGTAAGGCTCAAAGATTACTCGAGTTGGGGGAGGCAGATAGATAAATCACAATGACACAACAAGAACATATTTTGAGAAAACATCAGCAGAGGAAACTTCTATCTCTTTTTCAAGGAGAAAACTACAATCTACCACTACTTATAAAAGCACGAGTTTGATGAATCGAAATGATCCGGGCCAACCAATTACCTATATCCAACATCTCATACTGCTCCAATGGTGTATCCATCACATCATCAATAATTTCAAAATATGTTGATTGCATAAACCATTATTTGGAAATGACATTAATTACATTAAACTTTAACAAAAAATAATTACATTAAAAACAATTATATTGGAATCTACATTAATTATGGTTAATCTTTGAGATAATATTACTGTCAAACTGGACATTCGTGCACATACGCGATTACTAGTCTAATTTAAAGGAGAAAACTACTGATACACCAACATCGATCAATGATGCATGTGTATTTTCTCCCACCATGCCACTGCAGTTTTTCATCATGTAGTATTTAAGTTGCAATAATGGGTAAATGGGGTCACAGGCTATTCACTTAGTTCATCTCCTTCTCTTTCTTTGTTATATGTTCACATATAGGATCCTAAGTTTTTGTCTATATTCTAGCAAAGTGAAATTGCAAACAAGACCAATACAATGACTTCCAAATAAAAAATGATGCACGACCATTTTGTCGGTCAAGACTTTATTTTGTTGATATAGTAAATGGCACCACAGTCCATATCCACCGAACGCACACATATACAATTGATATATAAAAAAACAAATTGTTTCACCGGCCGTCTATTTCAGTAACGGATAAAGAATTCAGAGTTTTGAATGTTATTTCTGAATTGGTCTAATTCGGTGTTCCGCCGCACAAGATAGCCAGGGCGACTGGGAGTTGGAAGTGTGGTACTTCCATTCTCTTGGGCGGTCATCATAACTGATGACGTCAATGGCCTATCATGCGGGTTTTCCTGAACACACAATAGTGCTACGTGGATGCAATGGAAAAGTTCATCTGGTGAACAAGTATCCATGATAGATGAATCAGCCAAATTTTTTATCTTCCCTTCCTTCCACATATTCCACGATTGAAACAACATAATCAATCATTTCACTTGTAGAATATTTTCCTTTAAAAAAATTCGGCGAACTTCTCCCAAATTAGAGTTTTAGAGAAAGTATGCATGTACTTACATAGTCTATGAGAGTAGAAAAGCCCATGGTGTGAATGCTAGAGCTTCTCTTTATACCAGTAACAATCTCTAGCAGTAACACACCAAAGCTATAGATGTCCGACTTGGTAGAGAAGACACCTTCCATTGCATACTCAGGAGCCATGTAGCCACTGCTTGATTATTTTTACTTTCAAGAGTTACTAAAACAGAATTTGAGTATAACCACAAGTTTATATGAGCTACTAGTTGTATAGTTACTTACTATGTTCCGACAACACGTTGACTGTTTGCATTTTCCTGGTTATCGCCAAAGAGCCTTGCCATACCAAAATCTGCTATCTTGGGTTTCATCTCTGCATCTAGCAAAACATTTCCAGCTTTGAGGTCTCTATGGATTATAGTCAATCTTGAATCTTGGTGGAGATAAAGAAGCCCCCTTGCAATGCCTTTGACTATATTAAACCTTGTCGTCCAGTCTAGCAACTGTTTTCTTGAATCATCTACATAAAAAATTGAATGTAAGAAAGGGAAATAGAGTTGTGCGATGATATTGTAGTGTGTGTATGAATTATACCGAAAAGTGTGTCATCTAAGCTTTTATT
The DNA here is from genome assembly GCA_011799875.1 of Thinopyrum elongatum. Lineage (NCBI taxonomy): Eukaryota > Viridiplantae > Streptophyta > Magnoliopsida > Poales > Poaceae > Thinopyrum > Thinopyrum elongatum. The sequence continues at coordinate 445,047,156 of CM022301.1, read as the reverse complement.
AGGCAAGTACTCATAAATCAACAACATTTCATCTCCCTCGCCACAACATCCATGTAGTCGAACCAAATTACGGTGTTGCAATTTGGCAATAAGTGCTACTTCATTTGTAAATTCAATTGTCCCTTGTTTAGAATCTCTACTTAGCCTTTTGACAGCAATTTGTTGACCACCTAGTGTTCCCTGCATAATTGTAAGGGAACTCATAAATTTTAGTTCATCATATGAACAAAGCAACTACGTGAGCAACCGTGGAGTGAATAAGAGGAAACTATTTTAAAAAAATTACCTTATAAACTTTGCCAAATCCTCCTTGTCCAATCATACATGTTTCGGAGAAATTTTGTGTCGCCCGAGCAATTTCATGAAATCTTACAAAGGGAAACTCAAGGTCACTAGAACCATCCAACGTCACCTTCTTGTGTTTTTCCCACTTCATGTACTTGCCTGCTGCCAAAATTGTATAATCAGATTAATATAACATTGTGAATATAGAAAATTACAAAAAGTTCCAGCTGACCTCTTGAACTATTGTTCTTTGTTCATTATCCCCGCGCAAACCCAAATAACAAAAGCACCACCATGGCAAACGATATAATTTACAATGCCTTGATGACTCAACATACAAAAATGCAGTCGACATGTTTGAAATATCAACACGCCCTACTTACCTAGCCATTTAGCCATGTGTATTCTAAAGCGGGTGACGAAGACAAAATTGGAGAGGGGGATTGAAGCAAAGGTGATGCCACAAATATTGTACCCACGATGGCCAAATTGTAGGCTTAAAACGTAATCCTTCCCTTTCATAACGAGTGCCTGATTATTATTTTTTAGAAGTGAAAGTTTATAAAGTTTGACCAAGTTTAGAAAGAAAATTATCTGTATCTACAATACCACACATATGCAATATGAAAATATGTCTCATGAAGGATCTGGTGATATGAATCTGTTATTCTATATGTAAATATTATTCTAACAAAAAATGATCAAAGTTGCTAAAGTTTGACTTTGGGAAAAAAATATGCACTGCATTATGAAATGAAGGGAGTACATATCAGGGTCAGTCGCTGTATCACCACACTACTTCCTAGGGCCGTCATTATAATCCTCATTGCATTGCCCTTTGTCCTTTTACCTGTGCATGCATAAGCATGATATTAGCATAAAATAATGTACTTGCATTTGCATATACGAATTGCCAATTTAAAATTTAAAGGAATCAATAGAGAGATCTAGGTTGCACCAGCAGCTGGAGCGTCCAATCCTGCAAGCCGGAGATAGAGCGTGTCGCTGGCGGGGCTTGCACCCGGCTTCCCGGTGTCAACTAACTCCCCGGACCAAACTAAGCATCTCGTCGTGTCTACACTAGATGCGCCGCTGGTCAAGTTGGCGTAAGCGTACGCCACGCACGAGAAGTTGCGGCGGCACTCCGCCGCGCACCCCTCCAGCGTCCTGTTCGCCGCAAGCGCAAAACCATCCGGCGGTTTCATCCCCAGCAACGCCAAGAAACCGTCACCGCCGGCACTGCACCCACTCAGCGCCTCCTTCCGACGGCACCCCTCCGAGAACCTCCCGCTGCTCCACTCCTCTGTTCTTGCCGGCTCAAAGCCGTTGAGGCACCTGCATGTCGGCACGGGCAGTGCGGTGTCGTCACAGTACCCGTTGGGGCCACAATAGCCGTAGAGGTCACACTGGTAAGGCGGCCACTGCCCGAGGACGGCCCATGCTGACGAGCTGGCGTTCCAGCTCTGGATTTGGAGCTCGCCGGAGTAGGTCAGCGCGAACCTGGTGAGCCAAGCGCCGTCCGAGACGGTGTAGACTGTGTAGCTCTCGTCGTCGTTGTTGACGACGGCTAGGTAGATGATGATGGAGCTGGTGTTGGTCGTCTGGAACTCACTACCGGAACAGGGCTCCACCCCGACGGCCAAATCTATGCCGACGGCCCCTGTCGGCCTACTCTGACCTATGCCGACAGCCAAGGTCAGGCCGTCGGCGTACCCAAGCCGCCGGGCTATCCTCAGTTATGCCGACGGGAACCGTCGGCACAGAAAAGCCATCGGCATATCTCTGAGTACGCCTACGGCTGCCGTCGTCATAATCAGGCCGTCGGCATAGATGTGGGCCTGGCGACCCGGCCCGTGACGGGCGGCTAACGGCGTCAGCTCTATGCTGACGGCGGCCGTCGGCATACCTCTGGTCCACGTCATCGATCCGAGGCGCCTGCCACATCATCGATCCGAGGCGCGCCTCGCAGCTACCCCGGCCGCAGCTATGCCAACGGTTCTGCCGTCGGCATAGTTATGTATATTTTTTTTCCTGAGTTTTTGTATATATTTTTTAAAGTTTTTTTATGTATTATTATTTGATTAACTTAAATGTAGCATATGTAAATATAAATATACATACATTATTTATCGATTTGGTGAAATTGTTTCCATAGATTATGAATATATATGTAGTTTGTATTTTTTTCGAGTACGTTAATAATGTGACCTCATGTTCTTTTGAATATATAGGTCCTTATACTTTATTAAAATAAAAAACAGCTATGCCGACAGAAGTGTTGTGGCGGTTGCAAACGCCCGGCACGCGTCTCCGGAGTGTGAATCCCCTCACGTCCGGGGTGTGCCCCTCTCACGGACGGTGCCGCCGCCGGCACCTGGAGGGGGGAAACGGCGGCGTCGGGTCTATACGGAGGGGACGCTGCTCCCAAGTGTTCCTATGGGCTGACCTACCACAACCGGATGGAGAGGTCCACTGGTCAAAGCCCATCCGAGGAAAGTCAAAGGGCTAGATCTCGTAGTCAAACGCTCCAGGGTTAGGCGGGAGGGGGGCCCCGGGGGGTAGCAATGCCACCAGAGCGTCGCACCCGGCCCTCATACATGCCGTAAGGTGTGGTGGCATGTCTGAAGAGGCAGCACGCATCTCCGGGGTGTGGCCACCCTCACGGACGGCGCCGCCGCCGGCACCTGGAGGGGGAAAACGGCTGTGTCGAGTCTACATGGAGGGGATCTTGCTGTGGGTTTGGCCCAGACGTTGCTCCCAAGTGTTCCTATGGGCTGACCTACCACAACCGGGTGGAGAGGTCCACTGGTCAAAGCCCGTCCAGGGAAAGTCAAAGGGTTAGATCTCGTGGTCAACCGCTGCAGGGTTAGGCGGGAGGGGGGCCCGGGGGGGTAGTAATGCCACCGGAGCGTCGCACCGGTGCCTCATACATGCCGTAAGGTGTGGTGGCATGTCTGAAGAGGCAGCACGCGTCTCCGGGGTGTGGCCACCCACACGGACAGCGCCGTCGCCGGCACCTGGAGGGGTAAAATGACCGCGTCGGGTCTACACGGAGGGGATCTTGCTGTGGGTTTGGCCGGGACGTTGCTCCCAAGTGTTCCTTGGGCTGGCCTACCACAACCGGGTGGAGAGGTCCACTGGTCAAAGCCCGTCCGAGGAAAGTCAAAGCGCTAGATCTCGTGGTTAAACGCTCCAGGGTTAGGCGGGAGGGGGGCCCTGGGGGGGTAGATATGCCACTGGAGCGTCGCACCGGGTCCTCATACGTGCCGTAAGGTGTGGTGGCATGTCTGAAGAGGCAGCACGCGTCTCTGGGGTGTGGCCACCCTCACGGACGGCGCCGCCGCCGGCACCTGGAGGGGAAAACGGCCGCGTCGGGTCTACACGGACGGGATCTTGCTGTGGGTTTGGCCGGGACAGTGTTCGGGGGTGTAGCTATTGGTTGGGCTATGACAACCCGATGAAAAGGTCCACCGGTCAAAGACCGTCTGGCGAAAGTCAAAGGGCTAGATCCGGCGGTCTTCTGTGTCAGGGTTAGGCGGGACGGGGGCCCTGGGGGGTAGCAATGCCACCGGTGCGTCGCACCGGGCCCTCATACATGCCGTAAGGTGTGGTGGCAAGCACCCGACACGCGGCTCCGTAGTGTGACCCCCCTCACGGACGTCGATGCCGCCGTCGCACGGAGGGGGGAAACGACCACAAGAGCTTCGCACCGGGTCCTCAAACTAAAAAATAGTAATAATTGAATTTATAAAAAACACCGGCATCCATCATGGAAAACGGACTCTCACTGTGAAACCTTCAGTGCCCGGGCACCGGGCCGGGGCCGGGCATTGAAAGTTTCACAGTAATTGTCCATTTTCTTAACAGAAGTCTAATGAATATCGGAGCTTGCTTCGTATGGATTAGCCAACTATTTAAACTGGTCATGTTGCTTGTCTTTGGGCGAGGTGGGACTATTTTTTAAAGTTGTTGACCTCCTATCTATGCCGATGGCAAAAGCCGTCGGCATAGGTTGCCACGTGGCATCGTCACCTATGCCGACGGCTAAGCCGTCGGCATAGATTCCCTTATCCACTCGCGGTCGGGGCGCCTCGGCCACTCATTTCCCATCTCTCCCCACGCCCCACCCGCCTCAACCCGCGCCGCCCGCCGCCGCCGCTCCACCCACGCCCCTCCCCTTCCCTCACCCCTTCCCGCCTCCACCCCGACCCGTGCCGCGCCACGACCCGGCCCTCTCCGCCCCCTCCTCGCGCCGCCGCCACACCGTCGCCACCTCGACTCCGCGCCGCCGCGGCCACCAACATCTCCGCCCCCTCACCCCACCACCACCCCCGTCCGCCCTGCCACCTCTCACCGGCGTGCGTCCATGCTGCCCCGACCACGCGCCCTCCCTCTCCTGCTCTGGCCTCGGCATGCCGTCCGGGGCTTGGAGCCCCCCCTCCGCCGACACCCTGCAGCGGCGGCCCCGGCCCCGTCCACCCTTCCCCGGCCTCCCTGCTCGCCCGCTGCACCGGCGCCCAAAACGCCCCCCGATGAGCTTTTTTTTCATTTCTTTGCATTTTGTTACTGTTTGTTTTGTGCATAGATGTATGGATTGATGGATATTGTTATGTGCATAGATGTATGGATTGATGGATATGTGAAATTTTGTAGACACTTAGTTTAAAATATGGATGAATGGATGTTGGTCAAGTTTGTGATAGATGGATGGATTGATGGATATTGGTAAGTTTTGTGTTTGGTCAAGTTAGTGTTAGGTCATGTTAATTCATAAGACACGTTATTTGTCATGTTGATTCGTAAGAAGCAATTCGAGACACTTAGTTTCTAAAATACTTAATGAAGCTTTTTTGCAATTTGAGATGTTGTTTCATGTTGGTTCATAATATAGTGTCAATGCTTTATGTGATATGTGATGAGCTAAATTTTTTTCACTCGGTCGAATTTACAGGATTTGTGGTGTTTCATCTCTGTGGAGTGACCTTTGACGTTGGAGCTGTTGGTCCACGATCATCCCTCTCCGCTAATCGACTAGATCCTCTACATCCGAGGGTGAGCTACAATTCCATGTCCTCCTTCGTTTTTTATGTCACTAGGTTTCATTTTCACGTCAAGTCGCATAACCTAGGCATCTCCCGTCCGAAAGGGTTGCATCGATAAATATGCATTCAATTGCATATTTATCACCGCATCTCTTTCGGATTGTCCAGCGTTTTCCACGGACAGCCCGAGGATGTGTAGATTGGGTACGTTGTCCATGGTCTACCCCGTTCCGAGATAGGATTATGGCGGCGCCTCCCCGTTGTTCTCCGGATGCACATTCTCCCGGCATTTTGTCGAGACGTGTATTTGGAGAACAGCGGGGAGGTGCTACCGAAATTTTGTCTCGGAATGGGGTAGAGCATGGACAACATACTCAATCTACACATTCTCGGGTGGGATTAGGACCCATCTTTACCTATTAGAGACGTAGGTAGATTAAATGTCGTTTCTCGTCAACCCTATAAAAAATAAAACATTAATGTGAGTAATTTAAATGAATCCTTAATTTTGTTGTGTGGCTTCCAATAAAGCAGAGATGGCAGATAATCAGTGGATGTATAGTGGGTTTTTCCATCGGAATCAAGTAACAACAGAGTGGGCTGAGAAAACCGATGTGTTTTTGAAAGAGATATTCTGTAGTCCAATGAGAATTGTGCCAGAATGCCCCTGTGCCAAATGTAAGAGACGTATGCGCAGAGATAAGAGTGAGATGACTAAGCAGCTTCTCACACATGGATTTATGCCAAACTTTAGCATGCCAATAAACTTTGCCCAGCGGGACCGTGGTAGAAAGGAGGTGATACGACAACGCATCGCTGGTTATGAGGACGATGGGGTTAGAGACATGCTAGATGATGTCTTTGCTGCACAGCCGACACCTCAGTCACTTTGAGCGAATGAACTGGAGGAGCCGGAGGAAACCGCAAAGGCCTTCCTGGATATCTTGGCCTCGTCAAAGAAACCTCTTTATGAGGGTGCCAAGCTCTCTCAGCTGGATGCCATCTCGCAACTGATGGCAGTCAAGGCCGAGTACGGCTGTAGCCGAGGTTGCTTCGAAGCATTTCTGGGAGTATGGGCTAACAGCCTCCCTGAGGGCCATGAATTGCCAAAAACCATGTACGCTACGAAGAAAATCATGAAGGCGCTCTCCATGGATTGTGAGAAAATACATGTTTGTCCAAAGAATTGCCTTTTGTTTAGGCACGAGTATGCGAATGACAACTACTGTAGGAAGTGCGGTTCCTCTCGGTATATTGAGGTGGTCGATGAGCAGGGTCAGAAGAAGCAGCTAAAAATCCCTGCGAAGGTTCTTCAGTATCTTCATTTCATAGAAAGACTGCAACGCCTTTTCATCACCGAGGAGTCTGCCAAAATGATGAAGTGGCACAAGGAAGGGAAAAGGTACAATCCAAATAAAATCGTACATCCATCAGAAGGTGAAGCATGGAAGTCATTCGATACAGAATACCCTGAGGAAGCAGCAGAGGCTGGGAATGTCAGAATTGCTATATCAGGTGATGGGTTCAATCCATATGGTATGTCGTCTAATCCATACAGTTGCTGACCCGTGTTTGTTATTCCGCTCAATCTCCCTCCCGGCGCCATAATGCAACGCAAGACCATGTTCCTGTCGCTTCTAATTTCGGGGCCTGAATATCCGGGGAAGAATTTGAGTGTGTTTATGCAGCCGTTGGTGGATGATTTGCACCATTCTTGGTACTTCCTGAGGTTGACATACGACCGGCATCTGCAGAAAAATTTATTGATGAAAGTTTGGCTACAGTATTGCATGCATGACTTTCCCGGCTATGCCCAATTCTGCGGATGGTGTACAAGTGGGAAGATGCCTTGCCCAGTGTGCATGCAGGCCTTGCGTTTCATTTGGCTGAAGAAGGGTGGCAAGTATGTTGCCTTTGACCTGCATCGATAGTTCCTCCCTCTAGACCATCCTGATAGGGAAAACAAGAAGAACTTCACAAAAGGCCTAGTCGTCCATGAAGTAAACGAGATTCCAATGTTTTCTGGTGCGGATGTGCTTGCTCAGCTGAAAGCTCTTAAGCCTGCCGACGAAGGGAAAGCCAAAGCCAAAGCCAAAGCCACAGGCGAAGGCGAGGGCGAGGGCGAGGACGAGGGCAAAGGAAAAGGCAAAGGGAAAGCCAAAGGTTTTGAAGGATACGGTGAGATGCACAACTGGACTCACATTACCCCCTTCACGCAGCTTCCCTATTTCAAGGACCTCAAACTTCCATACAACATCGACGTGATGCACACCGAAAAGAATATCGCAGAGGCCCTTTTTTGCACGATCCTCAACATTCCTGATAAGACAAAGGATAATGTTAATGCTGGAGTCGATCAACAGAATATTTGTGATAGACCACGTCTACACATGCAGCCTCCCACAGGCGGTCGAAAATCTTGGTTCAAGCCAGATGCTGACTTCGTACTTAAAAAGGATCATAAGATGGAGGCATTCAAGTGGCTGAAACACGTCGTGAAGTTCACTGATGGTTATGCGTCGAATATAAGTAAGGGGTTCAACCTTTTAACGGGCAAAGTGACCGGGCTCAAGAGTCATGACTATCATGTATGGATTGAGCGGATTATGCCGGTGATGGTTCGAGGCTATGTTCCCGAGTGTGTCTGGCGTGTGCTTGCGGAGCTAAGCCATTTCTTCCGCATGCTTTGTGCTAAAGAAGTATGTCCCGAGATGATAAAAGAAATGCATAAGAAGGCACCGGAGTTGATATGCAAACTAGAGAAGATCTTCCCGCCAGGCTTCTTTACTCTGATGACACATCTCATTTTGCACCTCGCGAACGAGGTATTGTTGGGGGGAGCCTGTGCAGAATCGTTGGCAGTATGGCCCTGAGAGACAGAACAAGCATCTGAGACAGAAATGTGGAAACAAAGCTAAGATTGAAGCTTCCATAGCTGAGGCAGTTATCCTAGAGGAGGTGGCAGACCTCAGGACAATGTACTATCCGAACCATGTTCCCACGCTGCACAATAAGGTGTCTCAATACAATACAGAAGAACCCAAATATAAACCCAAGCTGCCTCTATTCAGCGGGCAAGGTGGCAGGGCTGGATGCTCGACACCTTATATCATGCCACAAGATGAGTGGGAGGATGTCATGTTCTATATCTTGCACAACATCAAGGAAGTTGAGGATGAGTGGATGAGGTAATACCTTTGCACCATTCTTTTAGTCAATTCATTATGTTCACTTTGCCTCGTTCTAATACCGCTTTTCTTATTTTAGTCGATTCGTTGATGAAGAGTGGACGGGAATGCTGCCTCCTATTAAAGCGGAGGCACTTGCTCTTCTCCGAAAGGGTGCCGATGGAAGGAAAAAATTTGTTGCTTGGTTCATGGAGAAAGTAAATGTTCACACTTCCCAATTACCTAGTCCACCCTACAATTCCAATTAAACTAATGCACCCTATAATTTCAATTAAACTTGTAGGGAAAAGATCCAAACACATCAATGGATGAAGAATTGAGATGGGTTTCCATGGGTTTTAACAGTCGGGTCATGACATGCGAAAAGTATGATGTGAATGAGTATCGCTTCCATACAGAGGAGCACCAGAACAGTCGGCCTGATCCCAAAACTATAAATACCAGAGTCTTCACCGAAGGAGATAATAAAGTAGAGTACTACGAAAGGGTAGGAAAAATATACGAGCTTACATTCAAACGTGGCCGCGAACCCCTAAGTCTCACTGTGTTCAAATGCCGATGGTTCGACCCCAAAAAGGGTCTGAGACATACGCCTTCTGTTGGTTTATTTGAAGTTAAACCATCAACTATCTATGCCGGAGCTGATCTCTTTATCACGGCTACCCAGGCCACACAAGTATATTATCTGCCTTACCCATGCCAGAAAGAGTACCTAAAGGGTTGGGAAGTTGTGTTCAAGGTGTCGCTGAAGGAAATATGCCCTAGAGGCAATAATAAAGTTATTATTTTATTTCCTTATATCATGATAAATGTTTATTATTCATGCTAGAATTGTATTAACCGGAAACTTAATACATGTGTGAATACATAGACAAACAGAATGTCACTAGTATGCCTCTACTTGACTAGCTCGTTAATCAAAGATGGTTAAGTTTCCTAGCCATAGACATGAGTTGTCATTTGGTGAACGGGATCACATCATTAGAGAATGATGTGATTGACTAGACCCATCCGTTAGCTTAGCACGATGATCGTTTAGTTTGTTGCTATTGCTTTCTTCATGACTTATACATGTTCCTCTGACTATGAGATTATGCAACTCCCGAATACCGGAGGAACACCTTGTGTGCTATCAAACGTCACAACATAACTGGGTGATTATAAAGATGCTCTACAGGTGTCTCCGATGGTGTTTGTTGAGTTGGCATAGATCGAGATTAGGATTTGTCACTCCGATTGTCGAAGAGGTATCTCTGGGCCCTCTCGGTAATGCACATCATATGAAGCCTTGCAAGCAATGTGACTAATGAGTTAGTTACGGGATGATGCATTACAGAACGAGTAAAGAGACTTGCCGGTAACGAGATTGAACTAGGTATGAAGATACCGACGATCGAATCTCGGGCAAGTAACATACCGATGACAAAGGGAATAACGTATGTTGTCATAACGGTTCGACCGATAAAGATCTTCGTAGAATATGTAGGAGCCAATATGGGCATCCTGGTTCCGCTATTGGTTATTGACTAGAGAGGTGTCTCAGTCATGTCTACATAGTTCTCGAACCCGTAGGGTCCACACGCTTAACGTTCGTTGATGATATAGTACTATATGAGTTATGTATGTTGGTGACCGAATGTTGTTCGGAGTCCCGGATGAGATCATGGACATGACGAGGAGCTCCGGAATGGTCCGGAGGTAAAGATTCATATATTGGATGATATGGTTAGGCCAAGGGGTCAGGCCCACGGGGCGATAAGTCGGAGCTAAAGAAGTTTTGCGGAGGCCAGGGGGCCAAACGCCGGAGACCTTGGCGTCTGGCCCATGGCGTCTGGGCCAGACGCCAAGGATTGTGGCGTTTGGTCCTGGAGTCTGAGTAGGACTCTTGCCTTTCGGGCAAAACCGACTTTGAGGAGACTTTTACTCCAAGTTTCGACCCCAGGGCTCAATATATAAATAGAGGGGCAGGGCTAGCACCCAAGACACATCAAGAAACACCAAGCCGTGTGCCGGCAACCCCGTCCCCTCTAGTTTATTCTCCGTCATAGTTTCCGTTGTGCTTGGCGAAGCCCTACAGAGATTGTTCTTCACCAACACCGTCACCACGCCGGCGTGCTGCCGGAACTCATCTACTACTTCGCCCGTCTTGCTGGATCAAGAAGGCGAGGACGTCATCGAGCTGAACGTGTGCTGAACGCGGAGGTGCCGTACGTTCGGTACTTGATCGGGACGAATCGTGAAGGTGTACGACTACATCAACCGTGTTGATAAACGCTTCCGCTTTGCGATCTTCAAGGGTATGAAGATGCTCTCCCCTTCTCGTTGCTATGCATCTCCTAGATAGATCTTGTGTGATCGTAGGAAAAATTTTGAAATTGCATGCTACGTTCCCCAACAGTCGCCACATGGTAAGCTACCGGACCCGAACGATGATGATTACTACAACATAAACCCCATGACCTACGAGGGAGTGTTCTTTCAAGAGCAACATGATGACGTGGTCCGAAACAAGGACGATGATGACTTGGGTTATGTTGACCTGGACCCAAATGATGATGATGCACGGATTGATGGTGAGGCAATTGTGAATCAAAGAGACATAATTATGCTTTAAAAGTTAAATGAAGACGCTGACGATGAGGAAGAGCCTCCACCTCCGTCAGACAACGAAGAAGATATGCGTGATAGTGATGATGAGACCGGTCGACAAATAGATTACAATAGTGATGATTCATATGGGTTCTAGAAAATATAAGTTCTTTTAATGATGATTGAGGTAGATTACAATAGCATGCTTAATGTGCTCTTCTGTTATTAATGTTCTTTTCTGTATGCTTAATGTGCTCTTCTGTTATTAATGTTCTTTTCTGTATGCTTGTTTATTTGATATCCTTACTAATTGTTTATTCTCTTCTCAATGCAAGTTTGCTAATCATGGGCAAGTCCAGCGGCGTGGGTTTCCTAAGCAAATTCAAAGGACTTACTCGGAGTGGACGAGCCCACAAGGTTCCCCCCCACCCCGACTACGTGAGGATGACACCTCACAGGGAGGTCCAGGGGTCGGGGGAGGAGACCCTAGAGGAGGAGGGGGTGGGGGAGAGCCCCTAGAGGAGGAGGGGGTGGGGGAGAGGCACCCGAGTCAAAAAACTCTGGGCCGTGTCCGAAATAGGGGGGTCTTCTTCGATGACCTCCTATATTGAGCCACCTTCTGAGTCTGAGGAGGAGGAGGAGGTTCCTGAGGAGGAGGTTCACGAGGAGGAGGAGGGCGAGGAGGAGGAGTGCGAGCAGGAGGAGTGCGAGGAGGAGGGCGAGGAGGAGGGTGGTGGAGGGGAGGGTGACGCCGAGTTGTGGGGTGACTTGCCGTCGGGTGGTCCGAAGGGGTGGCTGCATGGTATTGCAGAACTACCTACACCACCTTCTATCGAGGCGAACAAGTGGCTCATTGAACCCGCGGGGACAGAGTAAGTGCCTCTGAATCATATTTTGAACACATGCCAACATTTTTTTATTGTACACATGCTAATTCTTTGATTCTTTTGCAGGAACTGGATCCTTCACGGAAAGGGCTGTAAACCGAACGGCCTTATCACTGTCCTGTTGAAGGAGTTTTGGCCAGGCCTATTCTGCCCGCGGCCAGACAGGGACCCGGAGCTGCGGGTTTTGGCCACGAGCTGGGCCCACTACGAGGCTGCCAGACTCGCGGAGTACAGGACGACCGCTAAGGCCGTGATCACCAAATTTTGGGTAAGTTCTCTTCAGAATCACTTGTCTTCAGTTTCGTTCATAGTTTATCATAGAATCACTCAACTCATGCCTTGTTTGCTTCTGGTTTTATGCATGATTGCAGCAATTCTATAGAGTTCTTGATGAGCACAAGGCCAGAGCTGACGTGGTCTTGCTAGCGGCTGCGAAGAAGAAAGCTCGTCAGTTGCAGTACGAGGTGCGCTGGGTTGCCGTCTCGCACTACTACCACACCTACCTTCATCAAAAGATGAGCAAAAGTGAAGCGCAGAAGCAACGACTTACCTTGAACAGGGAGCAGTACATGAAGGTAAGTATTAGAGACTTTTCATTCCAACGTATAAGCAGTCAATTTCATTGTTCCGTGCTCACATGTCATGCTTCCATTATTTAAGTTATTCCTCCTTGGTGCTTTGGAAAGGATGAGGGATGGGCGAGTTTGATGGATAGGTGGCTCGGCGACGATGCAGAGTTTGCTGCCAAGAGCAGCAAGAACTGGGCTAACCGTGAAAAAGATGGAACACACGGCCAAGGAAAGAGGAACCACTGGGCTTCAAGGCCATGAAGGTATATCTATATGCATGATGCATTTTTTTTCTTCTTTTTATCATCATGTTCTTATGTATGGCTAACTTCTGTTTGACGTTGCAGGAGGACAAGTTGAAGAGGCCGCTCTCAGACATGGAGTCGTGGAAGATGGCCCGTGAGCGGAGTGATCACAAGGAAGGCGAGAGCGAGTACTACGGCAAAACCGAGGAGCACCTGGAGTCTTACAAGGAGCAGCTTGAGAGGTTGTATCTGCCTGGTCCGGATGCTCCTGACGTCGTCCAGTCTCAGATCGACGACACGGCGGTGGTGGCCATCCAGCCGAAGTCCCATGGCCGGTACCCGTGTTTCGATGGCTTGATCACTCCTTCTGTCTCGTACACACGGCTTCGAGCTACCAACCCGAGCCCGTTAGAGAGTACGGGGCATTCGCAGCCTAGCTTAGCCCGCCAGCATGCTGTAAGTACTTCCCCCTTATCTTCTTTCCCTCTCACTTTCTCAGTTTATTTTCAGCATTGCCCACTTAGAAACAACCAAAATTTTGTAGGCATATAAGGCCTTTGTCGAGCTTAGGAATCTTGAGGTGCGGGAGTACTTGCAACGAGTGAAGGCAAACAAGGATTACAACCGTCAGATGATGGCAGTTAGTTTTGCCCTCTTAGAACCAAGCTAAAATTTGCACTTTCATTCCTTCTGACCTTCTAGTTTGCTTGGTTAACTAACATCCAGGCTATGTTGGCGTCTTGGACAAACCGCACGGATCCACCACAAATGGGACCCGCACCACCACCTGCTGGAGAACCTCCACACGTGCCCACGTTCGATGAATGGGTGGCACTAGGCAGTCAGACTCCGGTTAGTACATTTGCCTAACTATTGACAAACTAGCTCTCGTTCATTCAACACTATCATATCATATTTACCCTTACAATCTCTTTTCAAACATGTAGGGGACCGGTGGCTTGACTCCTGCTTCAGAGAGCCCAGTCACTCCGATCTGGCAAAGTGGTGCTGGTCTTGGCGGTGCTCACGGCGATGGTCCTAGTCTTGGCTGATGATGTGTTCCATGTGTTGCAATACTTTCCATGTTCCGTACTTCTTAGTTTCTTTAGATGACGATGATGATGTTCCATGTCTTGTAATACTTATGTTCATGAAGTTTCGACGATGATGATGTTGATGATTTTTAGATGATGATGATGATCTTGAGTATCTTTAGATGATGAACTTGATGATGATCTTGAGTATCAGATGATGATCTATCTTATTTCTGTCTATATATGGTCTCTGTCATATTTTGTGAATTTAAATGCTGTCAAATTGAATGGAAAATGAGAAAACAGAGCAAATAAAAAAACAGAACGGATCTATGCCGACAGCCTGGCCGTCGGCATAGCCATGTCCAGGAGATACCAGGGAGCGACACGTGGCACAGGTATGCCGACGGCCTGGCCGTCGGCATACCCTGCTGCCAGGAGCGCCCAGCGACTGCCATGTGGCATATGTAAACCGACAGCCAGGCCGTCGGCTTACATATGCCATGTGGCAGTCGCTGGTTGGTTAGCGTGTGTGACGGCGCTGTCTGTTGCCGTCTGGTGATTTTCTCTGCCGACGGCCGTACGGAAGCCGTCGACATATATGCCTATGCCGACGGCTTTTCTATGCCGACGGTCTGACAGGTGTACACTGACGATATCTACGCCGACAGGTATATGCCGACGATGGCTGTCGGCATAGACCTAGGCCGATGGCCCGCGGCCGTCGGCATATAGGGTTAGTCCGGTAGTTACTGGTACTAGTTCTTCACCCTGTACCCCGTCCAGGGCGTGCTACGGTACACCGGCCGCGTGCCTTTCCAGAGGAATATCTGCAGGAACGTGGCCAGGACCGCCAGGTCGCTGCCATAGGAGAAGTTCCCCGGCGAGGGGTTGCCGGGGCCCTTCCAAGACACCAGGCGCTCACCGGCACGCGCACCGTGCTTGATCACCATCTTCATGCCAGGCAGCATCGTGTCGCTCGGGTAGTCGAAGCTCAGCCACAGCATGGTGCCGTTTGGCGACCGGACGACGAGGTTGCCGGTGTTCAGAAGCACCGCCTCTGATAAAGGGGAGTTCGGAGCAGCGGCCACGCTCGTCGTCCAAACGACGCGGCCGCTGCTGTTACCGTCGGAGAGAACAAGGTCGGAGGTGTTGGTGAGGGAGAGCATGGATGCACTGCTGTTGGTGACAGGAGTTTCCCGGTTGGCGACCCACACCACGGTGAGCTCAGGGACGCCGTTGTACCAGATGCCAAAGTGCAGGTTGGCCGGAGCTGAGCTGGACGGAGCGAAGAAGCCCAAGGCGAAGTCACCGCCGTCGGAGACGATGGTGGCTCCGGGGAAGAGCGGCTTGCCGGGGACAAGCCGGTCGTCGGACGCACGCGAGGGCAGGGATGCAAGGATCAGGACCGTGACGGAGCAGGCAAGAGCTGACCACTCCATCGATTTTGCAAAAGGAATCGCAGGGGGGCTAAGAGAGTTTAGACCAGAAACAATAATTGCAGTCTTACATTGCTAAGAGAGTTTAGACTAGTCTATATAGCCTTGGTCATACAAGCAACAATAATGCAAAGATTACCTTAAAAAATGCAAAGACTTTGGAAGATACAGTACTATGCAAATTTAGGAGTTGACAATTTCAGCTGTCTACATCGATACTCGCATATTGCCGAAGCATTACACCATTTCCCTTTTCAAGGTAATGAAATTCACGGATATATTCATGTCCACATTCTCCGTCATTGTAGCGTGCTCAAAGCAGAAAGTCAGTTTGAGCGGTAGTGGTACCTACCGGCAATGATCTTGTCGTTCACAGCCTGCTTTAAGATCCGAGCTAACCACAACTATTATTTCATCCTTTCTACTATACAAACCTGAATACTAGACCTAATACATCTATGGGCCCCAACATTTGTCCTTGATATTGGCAGCATTGTCAGCGCCCACTCCGTCTCTCTCATATAAATCCACCCTTTTATTTCACCTTGACTAAATTAAATCGTTTATATCATTTGAAATATAAGTTTATTTTTGAAATAATTTATATATTTGAACTCCTAGCACCAAAACCTTTAGAACTAGACCAATGTTGGATACATTTCAAGCAAGTTTAATTTTTTCAACATTTCACATTTCATATGTTAAACAAACCTATTTCACTAGAAAAATTGTGAAACAAACATTTTTCAGTAAAAATAGGTGAAACAAACCCATTTCACTAGAAATCTATTTAACCCCATTGTATTTTAGATGCGTGAAACAAACATTTTCCATGCAAACTAAAAATCTGCAATTGGAATAGATGTGATTTTATGAAACTGATTGTTTTACAAATGTGTAACAGTTTATTTCAAAAGAGTGAAATATGTTATTTCAAAAATGTGTAATTAAAGTATATGTGATTTTTATGAAACAAGCTAGTGGAAAGTGAAATGCAGGTTCTGAATTGCGAAATAGTAACTACAGAAAGTGAAATTTAAATGTATCATCGTGAAATAGATGTCATTTCACAAATATGCAATTGAAATAGATGTGATTTTTTTGAAACAAGGCAGTAGCATATTTCAGAATTGTGAAATAATAACTACAGAAAGTGAAATGGTAATGGTGAAATTGTAATGTACTATTGTGAAACTGATTATATGAAAATGTGAAATGTAGGTTTGAATTTGCACATGGTTGAAAATATCCAAGATTGGTTTCATTTTAAAGATTTTGACGCAAGGAGTTCGAATATAAAAAAAGTTTCAAAAACAAATATATTATATAAAAGATATGGATGCTTTAGCCAAGGAGGAAAATAAGGTAGGATTTATTGTGTGGGAGAGTAGAGAGAGAGGGTCTGCCACATCCTCTCATGTCTGCATGTGAAGGACAGTGGTGGGGCATCAAACTGAAATACAAATATTGGATAAATGTGGAAGATTACTTTTATACAGCGTGCAGTGTAACATACGACGCGAGCTGGAACAATCGGATTGGCTCTAGTGGTGCCGGTACCTACCGTTACCGCTCAATTTTTCACTTTACTGCTCAAAGCCCCTGCAAAGATCCAGCCAGAGCTTTCTCATGTAAAGCACAACTGCACTTGTTCAGTGTGGATCACAGGTGTCACCTGCTCTATTTCTTTTTCTTATGTGTTAGCATCCCTTTAATGTTGCAGTTTTTTTTTTTACTACAGCATTGGGATGTAAGTTATCAGAGGAAGTCACTAGAATTTGCCTGTTCTTTTCACAGCATTATTCCTCAGACAAACACTCGTAAAAGATGTGATCACTGTTTGAGAGAGAACATGACAGCTAGCGTCATAATCATGACAGCTAAAGAGTTGTTGAAGAGAAAAAGAACAGATTTGAGATGTGCTGATGTGCCCTTCACATAAGGATCCGAAACAACATCAAGGTTGCCACGGGAGGCGTTCTGTTCCAACAATTTTCGTTTGGTTCAGCGCAGTAAGAGCATCTACAACCACGATTGCCAAATTTGGCACCTTATATGTCGGACAGGGAACGATCACTGCCCATTTCTCCGCACAGCCGTCCTCCTCAAATGTCCCCCACCCACCGCGCCCAAATCCATACAATACATGCAACTACGTGGATCAACATAGCATAATCCATCCTTAGATTGGGGATAAGCTTAGTACAATCGGACCCAAAAGAGAAAGTTCGTCACCGGACATCACTAGATACATAGATAAACTACATATAAACGACAGCTACATAAATAGAGAGGGGCGCCGAACATCACAAATTCATATATTCGTCAATTTTAAAAATATTCGTTAAAATTTCATATGTTCATAATTTTTTTTTAAATCTCAAACTTCTACAAATTATTGATGATTTAAGGAAACATCTTTTAATTTTAGAAATGTTCAAAAAAATTATATTTTCATGTTTTTTAATGTGACGCCCCCGGCTTAATCGTGCACTAATCATACACGCAAATGCGCACGATCAAGCCTAAGGACTCACTTGAAGATATCACAACACAACTCTAAAACATAAAATAAAGTCATACAAGCTTAATATTACAAGCCAGGGCCTCGAGGGCTCGAACACAAGCTCGATGGCATACAAGCGTCAGCGGAAGTATTAGATATCTGAGTACAGATATATTACAGAGAGAGAGATAAGCCTTCACAGAGGCGGGGTAAAAATAAAAACTACGATCGAAAGGCGTAGGCCTCCTGCCCTGGACCCTCCGATCCTACTCCTGGTCGTCGAACGGCTCCTCGTAGTAGTAGTACTCGCCAGGCGGGTAGCAGTACTGGTCGTCGGCTGGGGCGTCTGACTCAGGGGCTCCGTCGTCTGGTGGCATCAAAAGGAATATGGGGAAAAAGAAAATAAAGCAAACGTGAGTACTCATCCGAAGTACTCAGCAAGCAAGGATCTACACTACATATGCATCATTTTCAAAGGGGGCTGTATATGTGGACTGGGCTGCAGAAATGCCAGAATAGAGGGGGAAGCCTAGTCCTATCGAAGACTAGCATCTTCAACAATCTTCGACAGTCTTGCAGCAATAGACGAGAACAGATGGACATAAGATAAAGTAGTAGTAGTAGTAGTATCATCAACCTCGACCTGAGATCCTTTCTCGACTCCCTGCGAGAAAGCAATCCCAGAGCCGTACTATCCAATTCTCATCACATGTTCTAGTTGTACCGATCGGGATACAACTCCGAGTGTCCATTACCGTAGGACAGGCTATCGATAGAAGTTTCTTCCCTGCAGGGGTGCACCAACTTACCCACCACGCTCGCTTAACTCCGGCCGGACACACTTTTCTGGGTCATGCCCGGCCTCGGCTAAGCAACACGCCGCAACCCGACCGAATACCTAACCGAGAGGTCAGCACGCCGGACTAACCTATGCGCCCAGGGGTCTTGGGCCTTCGCCCCAGGAACTCCTGCACGTTGCGTACGCGGCTGAAAGCAGACCTAGCAACCCCTTATACAAGCGCGATTGCGTTCCCAGTCCAATTCAGCGCGCGCCGCTCAGTCGCTGACGTCCATTAAGCTCCGGCTGAAGTATACGACGCAGAACGCCCATACTATGCCCACGTGATGGTTAGTGCTATCGGGCCAGAGGCCCCTCGGATCAAATATCCAAACCGTAGTGGATTAGGAGCGCGCGGAAACGAGCAGAGACTCACGATCGATGTGACCCCGTCGCCCCGTCTCGAGGACTTGCGGCAAGGGCTAAGAATGCCCGGCCACGCCTCGTAGTTATCTCGCGGGCACCATCCAGGTCAACCCGACTCCACATCACTTCGCAATAAGCTCGCGCGGGTACCCCTCAGGGCCGACCCATCTTTAGTATCGTGGTTCATAGTCAAGTCATAATATCCAAGGTAACTGTGTGTTTGACACCGAAGGGAACCATGAGGAATCACCCTCGATGGAGTTCCCGCTCGATGTTATCATCAAGGTGAACGAAGGAGGAATCACCCTCGAGGTCCACACTTGAGAGGTTGCGCGACGATGTCGTTATCGGGGGTGGTGTAGGAGGAATCACCCTCGCTTACCATGACCGAGTAACTAACCTACAAGGTTAACATCAGAAGTGCTAACGAGGTATCACCCTCGGCACTCGACGGTAACCCAGCAGTGTCGGCAACTAAGGGGTAGTGATGTGCGGTGCCAGGGTCTGGTCTTCAATCCCGATGATCGGGTCTTCTGATATCCAGCAGGGCAGTCGGGATCAAGTGGAGGTCTCTGTCGTGTCTCTACCCAGCCTATACTAAGCAGTCTAGGATAACCAGTAAGGTAACAAAGCAGGGTACAATAATCAGGCTATGCAGCAGATATAGGAAAACAGTAGCAGTAGCAGTTCTAATGCAAGCATAAGAGAGAAGAGAGTAGGCGATATAGGCATGCTCAAAATGGGGGTGCTTGCCTGTTTGCTCGGGGGCAAGGGCAAGGTCTTCAGTAGTATCGTCGGGGACGTAGTCGTACTCCTGTGCGGCGTCTGCCTCGGGAGCTACGTCAACGTCGGGGTCTACCGAGAGAGAAAAGGGGGAAGAAACAGGTAAACATAATGCAAACAAATGCAATACGGTGCGTGTGATGCTATGATGCAGTGCAGGGTTGCCTAATTATGCATCTAAGTCATTTTAGTTATTTTTAGAATTATTCTGGGATTTAATATCCGACGTGTGCGCACTATTCATCTGCCGGATTCGGGTCCGGAGTTACGAGTTCTTCTACATAGGGGGTTCCGATGAAGAAACAGACGGCACAATCAGACTTGGCTCGTCGTTCTGAGCAAGTTTCATGTATAAACTTTTTCAATCTGAGCTACGGTTTAAAAGATATGAATTTTCAAAGTTTATTTGAATTTTTGGAATTATTTTTATTAATCAGAAAAGGAAATATGACGTCAGCATGATGTCATGCTGACATCAGCAAGTCAACAGCCGGCTGTACCGGTCAAACCTGACATGTGGGTCCAGTGGGACCCACATGTCAGCCTCTGTTTCTTTAACCAGTGATTCAGTTTAATTACCAGGATTAATTAGGGGGTGGACCCCACATGTCAGTGAGACATTAGGTTAATTAATTTATTTTTATTTCTAAAATGTTTTAATTAATTAATCAGGGAGGTGGGGCCCGCCTGTCAGCGGCTGGGCCGGTCCAGTCAGCAAGGCTGACTGGTCAACTGGCCGGCCGGGCCCCTGGGACCCACGGGTCAGTGACCCAAGGGGTGGCCCCGGGCCGACCACGCCGGCGGCCACCGGAGCAACTCCGGCGAGCCATTCCCGCGGCGGTTGGTCGCCGGAGTTGGCCGAAATCTCGCTACAGAGCTCTATTCTCCGTGATTCTACTTGCGTTCGGAGGCTGGCGATGTCGCGCATCCAGCTGGGGCACTTGCCGGACCAGGGGATGACCGGAGCTGGGCCGGCGACGAGGTTTGGCGGCGGTGGAGTTCGGGAGATCGGGGGAATGACGTTAGGAGGCACGGGAGGCTCGGGCTCGAGCTCGCCGGGCTCCTGGGAGCACCAGGAGCTCAATGGTGACCTCTGTTGGCGATGACAAGGACCACGTCGACGGCACCGAGCTCACCGGCGGCAACCAGAGCATGGCCTCGGGGACAGCTAACTACGGCGCGCGTAAGGATGAACGTAGGGGAGCGGAGGACGGGTAGCTCACCGTGCGGCACACCGAAGGCCCTCGGAGGTTTAGTAGCTGCAGAGGCTTCGCCGGAGACGACGGAGCTCGTCGGAGCAGAGGCAGAAGGGGATGACGTCGCGCGGCGCTAGCGGAGCTCCTCAGCTCCACCTGAGGGCGTCAGGAGCTCGAGCAGACGATGGCGGAGGTGAGAGACGGCTCGGGTGGACGGATCGGCGCCGGCGGCCACGGGATCTCGCCGCTGCGGCGGCAGCTCCGCTCGGTGTCGACGGAACCGAGACAGAGGAGGGTCGAGGGAAAGGGATAGAGTGGCGGCTAGGGTTGGAGAGGGTGAGGGGGAGCCGGGGCTGCTTCTTAACCTAGCCGGGGCGCCGCGGATGGTCGACGCGTGCGGCATCGCCGACGAGCGCACGCGTGCGGCCGACACGCGAGGAGAGAGAGCGGGAGGAGGGAGAAAGGGGCTCGGCGGGCTGCTGTTGGACTGGGCCTGCACACTGTGCACTTAGGCCCAGCCAACAGTGGACTCCCTCTTTTTTTCTTGTTTCTCTTTTAGTTTTCTTTTTATACACTACTGTTTGGAAATAGTTAAGCCACTTCTGCTATCTTGTGAAATATGAAAGTGATCCCAAATATTGTAGTGCAATATTAGCTCTCACCAAAAAGTGGTTTGGACAGTTTTGGAGTTCATTTGAATCTGTAATTGATTTTAAATGAATTAATATTGCTGTTTTGGTGCTGTTTCATCTTGTTTGAGTCACTGCCCAACCCCAAATATTTTGATATTGATTTTAAAAATGTTCCTGAATTATTTGCCATAATGAACATTTTCCAACAGTGTTTGATCAACTTTATTATTCACCTTTGAATTTGAGTTGATTTTTAGATGTGGATTTGAATGGATTATTAACCCCTATGACATGGCACTGCAAATGATCATGAATTGGCAGTTAACAGATGTCACAGAGTTTATTACACGGGGGTGTTACATTTAACATACAAATTTTCAAAATATTACAAAATTTTCACGAAAATTAAAGATGAATATTGAAAGAATGTTCATTACTTTCTCTAAAAACAATGTTCATGATTTTTAAAAATATAATAAGAAGGAAAAACAACACGCACAAAATAAAAAGGGGGAAAGGGAAAACATGATGATAAAAGAAACGAAATAAACAAAAAAGTGTAAGAAAAAACAACTGAAAACTAGAAAAAGGAAGAAAACTGAAATAAAAATTAACAGAAAATCATACTAGTAAATAGGACATAACTAACCGAAGAAGAAAAACGGTAGTTGAAATGAATTCATGCTAGCTAGACGAGAAAAACGGAACTGGGCCTGACCCTGAATGATCGGCGGGTGTGGGTTTATTCACCGTAAGTCGCGGCAATTCCTATTTCTTGCTTTGGGCTAGACACATAGAGCAAACGTGCACCCCCCCCCCCCCCCCCCCCCCAACCCATGGGTCAGCTCACTTTTTAAAAACCCTTGAAGAAAACTCGCTAAAAGAAATGTATAAATAATTGCTACAATGAAATCTAATGGAAAGCCAATCCATGCTTAAAAACAATGAAAAAAATATGAAGCATCTAAAAAGAGAGAAAAACTTTTGAATTATAGTCAAAAGAATGTCATTTATAAAAAATATGAACATATGAACTACATAGGTAAGCTGCTATCGCCCAACAAATGTACTATTCATAATTTGCGCAAAAAATGTAATATTCATAAGAATAAAAAATCTAATGAAAGAAACAATTCACGACTAATATTCATGAACCGATGATTTGGCATGGCAGCCCCGCATGGATAAACTAGTGCAAAAATTGCAACTTGTGAATTAAATGTTTCACTTATTTTGTGACATGGTTG
Source organism: Thinopyrum elongatum (assembly GCA_011799875.1). Lineage (NCBI taxonomy): Eukaryota > Viridiplantae > Streptophyta > Magnoliopsida > Poales > Poaceae > Thinopyrum > Thinopyrum elongatum. Next base: position 445,024,310 of record CM022301.1, on the reverse strand, counting down.
CCTGGCTAGGAAAATTAGGTAGTGAGTTGTAGCTATTTAGAAATAGAGTATTATGGTTTTAGGAAGGTTCTGCTTTTAATTATTTAATATTTATGTTTTTCTCTTCGTTTCCTTTAATGTTTTTGTTTTGGTCTTTCATTTTTCTTTCAAATTTTAATTTATAAACTTTCAAAATAATCCTAAAATTTCCCAATTCATAAAGATTTTTCAATTTCAGGAACATTTGTGAAATTGGGTAGTAACTGTTTTTAGAATTCAGCTTTTTAAAGAAAATTCTGATCATTTTTATAAATTCAAGATTTTATTTTAAAATGCATGAACGTTTTATGAACTTCTGGAACATTGTTTTCATTTCACAAACTTTTTCTAAAATAAAAAAAACATTTTAAAATAAACGGACTTTTTCGTAAATTCATGAATATTTTTACAAATTTATGAACTTAGTTATTGAACATTTGCAAAATAAAGAACAGTTTTTATTTTATAAAGAGATTGTAAATTTCACAAAAAAATTCCGAAATTATTTATTTATGTTTGACCAAAGTTTTTTATAGTTCGAGGACATTTGTTTTAATTATTGGAACATTTTATAAATTCTCTATGATTTTTAAAGTTTTTCTTGCTCCGTATTTTATTTTTCTTCTCTTATTATCCAGATAGGCAAAAAGTTTGTGAATCCTTAATTAGGAACAGGACATCCCTACGTTGCTGCACGCGCTGGGCAAGGAAAGCGAGCTAATAAAACGAAATTGCTTCATGGAGAACTGTTTGCGCACGATCTGCGACCGATGCTTCCTCCCCAACAGTTCTCCTGCGTGCACGCTCACTGTCGGTGCTTCCACGTAACAATCGTGCATGCGTCGGCTGCACCTTCGTCGTGCGTTTAGCAGCGCTGCTAATCAAAACACAACACCCGTGCGACGTGCGAGGTCTACTGTCTGTCTACATGCCCACGTGACGAGAAGCCAATCCTTAATTCACAGGCATGATAGGAACCCATTCCAAGGTCGACACGTGGGCATCCATTATGCGGTGGCAGGCACACGCCATGATTGCTTCGATCAGAGAAAAGGTAGCGAATCCCTGCTCACATCCCCTCCTGACCACTGCCTCTGTGCGTCTGGTTGCTTGCACAGCACTTGGACTGTAGCTCTTTACTCGAGTCGCTGGTTGGCTTGGGTTTGGGGATTGCATGCTGTCAGCTTACGCGGGCTGGAAAATTCGACGTACCAAAAAATTGAGTTTGGCTAGCGGCCAAATTATCGGAGCCACGCCAAAATATTGGCTGGCAGTACAGATTCTAAGCAGACCACGAGCGAAACGTTGGAAACAGATTCTCTAGCCAATATATTGGCTCGCCAGGTTTTGGCAGAGTTGGCGCAGGCGAAATCCAAGCAGCCCCGTAGCGTCCGTAGCCAAGCCGTACTTCTTTCGCCCACGGTCCAGTGCTAAAATCGAAAAGTAGCGTGCGCATTTGAAGCGGTCTGCACTATTTCCGTACCAAAACCACTGTTTCCCCACCCTCTCCGCTCCGACTGCCGCCGCCCTCCACCCTTCCCGCTGATTTTCACTTCCACCGCCGTATGAACCTGTACAAGAAAACCTGTTGCAGCCGGCAGAGGCGGACGATTCGGAGAAGGTGGCCGCCCGAAATATCAACTCAGCGACACGACAAGCCTGCCGCCTCAATGTGAAGGAAAATGGTGGACATCGACGGAGGCGGCGGGCGGGGTTGGGCAGGGCCTGGGACACGGGATGTTGCCGCCATCACCATCCATGCGCACACCGCCCTAGTTGGAGCAATATCAACCGCCCTACTTTTACGCCACCAAGTAGCTCGGCTAGCAGTCCCGTGCCTCCGCCGTCGGGTACGTGCCATATTGCGTCGACGTCAATGCGACACCGCTCCATTTTTTGCAGACTCGGCATTGCCTCAGCTTGTCCGTTTGCGGACGCTGGGAGTGGACCATGTCAGTGCCCGCTCTCTGTTCGGCGATATGTCTCAACCGGGTGTGGCGTCGTATGACGACATGGATAGACAGTTGTTGGAGATGATCCACGACGGAAGCGAATTTTCTTTCAGGACGGACAAGTCAACGACTCCGAGACAGGTGCACGCCCAGTAGCCGGGCGCACACACCCAGCAGTCGAGCACGTACAAATAGCCGATCGGACTCGTACAATGGCAGCAAAAGCAGGACACATATGGCGACGACGAACTTGATCCGGAGGATTGGCTAGCAGATCCAAAGAATAGGGGTATAGAAGAAAGCTTCAACATGCGGGAGTATGAACTGTTGTGTGATGCATGATTGGCCACTAGAATCGATTTGATCCATGGCACGAAGCAAAAGAGTGCGATATTTTGGTCCAACATTCATCCATGGGCACAAGAATATTGAGCCATATTGCAATGAACTCATCCGAGATCGTGTGATACAAAGTCACTCAACCATCGATGGTACATCATCCAGGAGGTCGTTAGCAAGTATTGCGGCCATTTGAAACAGCTAACTGGTCGGTGGCCAAGTGGTGCTCTAATCACCGAGCAAGTTGCTATACACTATTAGAAAACGGCCCATTTGTCTCGGTTCCAGAGGCCCATTAGCCCCGGTTCTGGAACCGGGACTAAAGCCCAAAACCTTTAGTCCCGGTTCGCTTACGAACCAGGACAGAAGGGGCTCCACATGGCCGCTGCGGGGAGCCCAGGCAGGAGGACCTTTAGTCCCGGTTGGTAACACCAACCGGGACCAAAAGGCATCCACGCGTCAGCATTTGGCAGGAGGTGGGGTTTTTGTTTTTTTTTTAAAGGGGGGGGGGGTTTGGGGGTTTTAGAGGGTTAATTTAGGGGTTTCATATTGTGTTAGCTAGCTAATAGAGAGAAGTGTCCTCTCTTTCACCGTGCTTGGTCGACGCTAGCTACTATACGTATAGAGAGAACTCGACACGCTAGCTAGTAAGCAAATGAAGGAACCATTAAGTACACAAGATCGTCATGAACATATACAGAGAGAAGTGATCGACCTCTCTTTCTCCAAGAGATTGGTCGAACAACAAGTTTTCGTATATCTATCCGACGCTACTAGCTATATATATACAATATAAGATCTCTTACGTACAATCCCTAACATCTAATGTCAAATTCCACATGGTATTCTCCGGCTTTATTTATGACGTGGTCAAGAAAGAATCCCGCCAATTCCTCTTGAATTGCTCGTATGCGATCATATGGTAGGAGTTCATCCCGCATCTGCCACAACTAATTTGAAGAAGGGGGTCAATATATATATATGAATGAAACTCAACACAAATGATGGTAATAAAATAAAATTGTGAATATTATTGCTTACGCACTTCATATTGTTTTTCAGAGTAGCCCCGCTTAGAGGTCGTCGCGTTGTAGATGAACTCGCAAACGTAGTATCCACAAAAATCATTCCCGGCTTCCAGCCACAAGCACTTTACGAGAAATAGAGTTCAATCAAACTGATAATCAAGCATTATAAATGGTATTGATGAAACTATAATCAATGGGAGATGCGCGGAACTAGCTAGTAGTACTTACTTTTTGGTGTATAAATCGCAGCTCCCTCGGCAGTGCCGGAACAATTCCGGTGAACTCTTTCCAAACCCTGCCAGACAAAGAAAATAATTACTTGATATCAGGAAATGAACAAAGTTGCCGATATGGTCGATAATGATCGATTGAACTTACTTCTGGAGCATTTCAGTCATGTCCGCATACTCCTGAGGATCTTTTCGTCTCGAGTCTAAGACGGTTACTGCTCCCCGCTCAAACTTAATCTCTAGCAGAATAAAGTGGAACCTGCGCACGCATGCATAACTCATCAATTACATTACTATAACCTCGAGTAATTGCGGCCATTTGAAACAACTAACTGGTCGGTGGCCAAGTGGTGCTCTAATCACCGAGCAAGTTGTTATATATATGTGTGTTGGTCATTTGGCCGAACATGCTCTATGCGTTGGTCATTTGGCCGAATATGCAACTTGCTGACAATATCATTTTTCTCTAGCACTCTCGAGCATGCAACTTGTTCTTGAAGGTGGATAGGAAGAACTACACCTCATGCATTGTTGGCTGAAGTTGAATGGCAACCCAAGGGGCAACTATCCATTGCCAACCCCATCAAGACCGCTGAGATCGGCAACGGGAAAGAAGTGGGTGATCCAACCGACCCAAGAAAAGAGCCGCCCAAGAAGATGAGATGGGCGTTCTGGGGAAAGAAGTGGGAGGAGGAGAAGGAGAAGCGATAAGGGAGAAGGGCAGGCGGCCAAGATGACGTAGAGGTTCGAGGACATCTTGGCGAAGAAGGAGGAGGCATGTGGCAAGCGCTCTGACGTGAAGGACGAAAAGAAGGGGCGGGGGGAGGTTTAACATCTTGATAGCGGAGACCAAGAAGAAGATCAACCTCGAAGAGTGAAGACCAAGCTCGAAAAGATGAGGATTGAGCTCGCGGTCGCTTCAAAGGATACTAAAGTGTTGACCATCAGGATGGACGAGTTGAATGACGATGCGGTGATGATTGTGCGCACCGTCTGTGTCAAGATGTTGAAGCGTTTGGCAGTCGAGATGGAGGCGTCCGAGAAGGAGGCGAGCTAGAAAGAGGCAGATGGTGAGGAGTAGTCGGCGGCAGATTGAGCATGGAGGCTTGGACAGCTTGTCTGACAGGGCAAAAATGCCTTTTTTTTCATGGACTGCAGCACTAAGACTTTTCTGACCGAACACATGTAAAAACTATGAAAATCCGCCTCTTTTGGTTGTGATCGGGGCCAAAATCACTATTTCAGCCTTGTTAGTAAACTTTAGCACGATCTGAACCCTTCCAAAAAATTTAGCACGATCTGACCCTTTTATCCAACGTCAAGCCATGTGGCATTTCTATCCTACCTAGACAGGCCAAACTTGTCGGTGCTTCTGGCCTGGCATGACCTGGTTGAGTAGTCGTTGGCCTGCTATGTGGCAGGCAGAAATGCCAAACTGGGGAGCGTTACCGGAAACGCTGCAGGCCCTGCATTTCTGCCCCGAGAAGAAATGCTAGGGCTTGGAGCGTTTCCAGTAACGCTTACCCTGCGGCCACTTATCTATTTAGCGAAGAAACACGACAAGTTTGTTGTGTCTAGGTGGGTCAGAAACGCCACAAACCATTATCTATACCAATATAAAAAGACTCAAAGAGGCAGATCCAACTAATCTCGGCCATCGAACTAAGTCAATCCAACGACTTAGACTGCTCCAATGGCGAGCGTTAAACGTGTTTAACGTGCAATTAATATCATACCAAATATTGCACTAATCACAAAATTAACACACAAATAATAGCATACCTAATATCCGCGTGTAATTAATATATTGCCTAAATATTAATTACATCGTGCTAATGTTTCCTCACAAGGTCAAAACAGTGATTTTTGGGTTCAAAGGAGCTTTTTCCTGTGAGCCGAACATACTGCACTTTTTGGGTTCCATATTTACAAACCCCATGGATTCTGCCATTCTGGATGGATGCTCACCCATGTTCATGTGAGCCGAACGGGGAACTTGAGTGTTGGCGTGCGTGTTTGGCTAGTCCTCCTACATAATACTACTCCTAGCTAGTAGCACCGCAGCTAGATGGTGCACGCTACCGTCGAATCAAAACGTACGCCATTGTGGTTGTGGGTGACAAAAGCATGGACGGACGCAGTGCTGAAAGAAGTGTTCAAAAAAAAAGGAGGGCCGGGCGGCTCACGAGCAAACACTGTCCAAGTCCAACGCCCGTAATTGAGTTGCTTGCAGGTGGAGTAGTTGCGTGTGCAGTAGTCAATACCGCATGCGGTCCATGAAGGGGCAGCACGTCAGTTGAGGCAGGGACTCGATCGTTGGCTTTTTCTCTGGTCGCTGCCACCGCAGCCGGACGCCCGCCCACGTACGTGTCGATCATGGAGTTGGCTGTTGATCTTGCATGCGCACCACTCGGCCTACTGGGAGCAAGCGAAGCGTGGTGAATGGCCGGTCCTACACCTATACGTATACGTATACCGCTGGGGGAGTGAGAGAGAGTGGGGTCAGTCCTTCTGCAAGACACAGGTACCCGAGGATCGCATGGAGATGAACTCATTCCTTCTTCCTAGCTTCCCTCGACCATGAACTCCCAACCGTCTCGGCACAAACGAAATAAACGCCATCTATTGCACTACATCTATATGATGCATGCAGGTGCATATGCACGACACAGTGACATACTATTAAACAGTGTGCAACTCATATACCACTCTTGACATTATTGCTGATTTCTAGAGGCCATCCCGCCCCCATTTCCACTGTGGACATGTCTGTGGACACACACACACACACACACATTTGTCTGTGGACATGTCTACGTACAACAAGGCGACATTCCTCATTTGTTCTTCTCTACAACAACGCCCCCCATTTCCACTCCCTAAATCCTTGCAACGTAGATCCTCACATAGGACACATACACCATGCCATATAGGATCACGCATAGTTCAAACATAGGGCATAGTTCATACACATAACTTTCACCTTGCTGTCACCAACATCAGCATTTTTACTTAAAAATGTTGTACTATCCACATAATGAACATTAATGATTTTCCCCCATCTAACAAACAATGAAAAGAAACACAATGCATCAATGACAAATCTATCACATTATATCTAAAGCACATCACAAGAATATAACATCGACGAAAAAACTCTCTAACATAAACCATGCCATTACATGGTTTCTTCCCGCTGATATAAACTCTGACCCTAACCCTAGTTCATCCATGCAACAGAATTCTCCAGGGTGTTTGGCGTTGCAAAAAAGAGTCTGATTTGGTTAAAATTTCAAGGGGGGGGCATTTTGTGTTAAACTTTAAGTCTACTGTCAGTTTTGTAAGAACATCCACCACGTGAGGCGGGCTTTTAAGCATTGAAACGTGCCTTGCAATAAATAAAACAGTCCCGAGTCATACAGGATGGAAATCTTCTACCTATCTACAGATTATTATTTTATTATTAGTATAAAAACGATAGAAAATGAACAGTGGATAAGCTAATTGGTGGCTGACATGTCAGGTTAGTAGAATAACTTAGGTGTTAAAAACAATGGCATTGTTAGACTGCTTGAACATGCACTCGAAAAGCTGTAGTTTATGTTGGTTTCTTTCCATAAATTGAAAGGATGGGTATATTTCAAAAAATCCAACTTAAAACAACATGAAACCAAATACACGACGTTCATTGACATGTGCTAAAGTATCTCCCCCTTGGATCTGGGTGTGGTCCAGACTATTATGATGTCAGAAATGAAGAATCTAATTGACGAGTTGAACAAAATCTCAATCTAAAAGGCAGAAAAAAAAATAATATTCGACAAAAAGAAACAACAAATATTTTAGAAAAGGACAATTCCCATGCAACCCATATTTAAATAAAAAAACTAATAGGAATGTGTTTTAGAGAACATATTTTCGGGAAGAAAATGGGAACATATTGTATATTTAATTGTGTGATTATATGGTTTGCTCTAGCATTTACACATCACGATGTATGCTTGCTCCTAAAGAGAATATGTCTGCATGATACTCCAAAAAGTGTTCTATCCTAAGCTCTAATTTGTGTTCAGTAGTTGAAGCAAATATCACATACCTACATTTTCAAGCATTATAATTCAAACAAAATAGGATCTCCAACAATGTTTCTTTTTTGTTTCTTTCGGGGAATATAACTTTTATAGTTATGCATGCAGTAGTAGTAAAAAAATTGCTTTGGGAGGCCGAGCTCCATGTAGGCCTCCTTTTGCAAAATTCAAAATTCATATATTTACATTTCAAAAATTTCTAAAAAAAAAATACAGATATACATGGAGGCATAATGTACATATCTGTGTAAATTTTCAGAACAAAATATGTTGAAATGAGAGATGTGCAAAAAAAAACAAACAAATATGGGGCTTTTTAACACATGATACTATTCATCCTCAAAGTCCAGAAATTTGTCTTTTTTTACAGTCACATTTCAAGGTATTTCATCCTAAATTTTTACACACATATACATTTCATCCTTGTATACTTGCTTTTTTCAATTTTTTGTTGAAACCGGCAAGTTTGAATTTAGAATTTTTCAAAAATAAAGGGCTCCATGGAGCTCGGTCACCAAAACGGCCTACTCGTAGTACTACCTACGTCCTGGTTTATTGATCCTCATTGTAATATATGCCAAATTTTGACTATAAATTGAAGTAACAAAATGTTCATGCATGTCATCAAAATTATATCATTGAAAACTATGTTCAAATACGAATCCAACGATATAATTTATGTTGACATCCACTAAAATTTTGTCAGCTAAATCTTTGATCAAAATTTAGCACAAATTACAAAGGGGACTAATAAACCAGTACGGAGGTAGTAATAATGTAGTATATCTCGTCATTTTAAATTATGGAGGGGTGTCAGCGGTACTTGTATCATTTTGTACATAATAATGCAAGCAATTGTTTTGTTAGCATAGTCGAACAAGCAACACATAACTTATAATCCAAATGGCCCCAATTTAGATATAAAGCAATTCAATTTTAGACACACATATCTCGATTCATCGTCATCACATTTCTGTTAAAAATAAAACACACAAAGTTCTATCTATCTACTAGCATCGATCGTACAAAAGCATCATCCAACGCACTCTCTTCTTCCTCCTTCCCTTTCCCCTGGCTGCCGAAGCCATACTCCCAAGTCCTCACCACATCGCCTAGCACCCAGCCTATATATCCCGCCCCGCATCAGCGCAGCACCCATCACAGCAGCGCCCAGACGCACCCAGCCCTCACCTCTTTCTTCTCACCACCGGGCCGCCATAGGCCCTAGCCTCTTTTTCTCACCATAGCGGCTCCCTGGGTGTGGAGTGTGGACGAGCTCCTGGCCTTCGTCTCCGTCGTCAAGTCCCACCGACACTCGTTCCGCATCTTCTTGCACGTACGTCCAGCCGTGCGCTCTCCGTCCGATAGTACTGGAAGTGGAAGGTATTCCTCCGCCCGCTCCTTCCTGAGAAAATACGACTGCACGTTTCTGAAAGATAGGCATAGGAGAAGTAGTAGTAGTAGTAATTTTCTGGTCGCTAGCATATATAGCATGGATGTTTGATTTTGCCGCCTCTGGATTTATTGTTGCTTCTCTTAGTTACCACGCCGGCGTCCTCCGGGTATTCTCATCTCATTACTATGGTATCGTAGTGCGTGCTGCACCCCTTCTACTCGCATCCCACAGCGCCCACACAAAATCTGATTTGTGGACCAGGAACCTTGCATTGTGCATTTGTGCTTAATTTGCACAGCCAATAGCCGTTGTAGTTTCGTTCATATCCATACGCGAGATGAAGCTCATGTTCACCCATTGGCGGGATATCGTAGGTTTTTCATGTTTCTTTACTCTTGGCATGCATGTTTAGGCCTTCCATCTGCACGTTAATTAACCTTTCTTTTTTCTCAACCTCTTGCAGCAGTTCCGTCTTCATATCTTGAGTTTATCTATCTATACATCAACCCAAGAAGATGTCGGTGCTTATGTTAGACGCCGTTACCAGTATTAATCCTCCGTTAGCGCATCTGGGCACCGGTTTTGTTGCTTATTTCCGTCGAAGAACAGTTCTAATAATAACAAATGAGCATGTTGTCCAAGGGGCTATGTTTGTTAGGGTTAGGTTCCCGGGCGGAAACCAACAGTTCACTGGAGAAGTGCTGGTGGCAGACAACCAAGTGGACCTTGCTATAGATCGATTGGTTAATGTGGAGGGACCGTTTCAACCTATGGTGTTCGCGGATGTATCTATTGATAACTTTCCATGGACGGCATATGCTCATGGATATTTCTTGGTCCTTGGAGCGCCAGTCATCAACCCTGCGAGGGCTCCCGGTGAGACTAAGTACGTAAAAAGACACTTAAATTTCAATTGATTTGCATTGGACGACTTACAGTATATAGTACGTAGTACTAGCTAGCACTATATCATTTAATTTACTGAAGCTGGGCTTTTTATGTTTCTCTCAGCGGCGCGTTCTTTCGAAATAATGTTCATTACCTACAAGGGGATTTCGCATTTCAGCATGGAATGTCCGGTGGACCAGTTACTATGGGAAACAGAGTCATTGGAGTCAGTACCGCAGTTGCATGGGGACCGAGCGTCATTATTTCCCTGCAGACTGTACACATGACACTTATGTTTTGGTGTGGTCTTAATGTAAGAATTCCAGATCGATCGACTTCATTTTTCCTTTGAAGCAGGGGATTTCATTTTTTTTACACCGTTTATAGGCTGTTTCTAATCCCATGTTTTTAGGACGGAGACCCTACTATTGATGAGATGCTAGAAGTGCTTGCTGCTGCTGCCGCCTAATCAGTTCCACAATTTCAAGTAAAATCAAGGTACTTCCTCGGTTTAAATGTATTTTTCCATCTGTCAACCATGCGTCCATGCAGACCGACAAGAGTAACTCTTTCTTCTTTCTTTTTTTGCGGGGGACAAGAGTAACTCTAAATCTGATTTTGAAATAGCAAATGGAAAACAATCGTACGTGCATATACCAATGTTAAATGACATGCTAGAGTTTCCTTAACAAAGTGATTAGTGCAAAGTCTCCGCAAAAAAAAATTGATTAGTGCAAAGGAGTTTCTCTTTCCTGATGTAAAATGGTTGAAGCAATCTTAATAAAGCAAACTTGCAGCAGTCGCTGCATATTTCGTTCCGGAGAAGTGCAGGATCACATAACTGAAAGGAAGTAAAGCATCTAACTTGCTATGAAATAACAGTCCGAATATTTATCGTTAATTAGTCACGATATTTCCTAATGCAATGTAGTATGATATAGACTTATGTTGCTTACTTGGACACATGGGGAAAATATCTGTTCGCTTATCTTGTCTTGTTTTAAACCTTCAAGCTTAGTAAGAAGTGGCATGTCAGCACACATTTGAAAGGGATTACACGGAAAGATGAAACCATAAGAACATATATATATATATATATATATATATATATATATATATATATATATATGTTTATGCTTATATCGAAAGAAAGTGAAATGCCAAAGTGGCTACATCTGCTCTGTTTGTCATACAAAACATAATCAATTTCAAGTTTTGCTCATACAGTGGAAAACTATTTCAATTACATAGAAAGATGACAATAGCAAGAGAACGTACAGATGATATTTATTGGATTTCATTCGTGAGACAAAAAATTTGTTGGACAACTCAGGTTTGGTAAAATGGCACTAATTTTTGCTCGATTTGCACAAGAGAATACAATCCTAGGCTCGGAGCATATAGATAAAGGTAGATATTTCCATTCTCATTCAGACTAAAGATATATATGGATATATCTATCTTTAGTCTGTTTGATAAACAAACGTACCTTCCTTTTTCAACCCGCTGATATTGTTATGCATCCATCTGACCATTCCGATGTGCAAATATTTACCCGAACCCGCAAAACAAAATCATAATCGAAAAAGAGTTATACTATAAGAGTAGTCCAAGTTATTAAGAGATTAGCAAACAAAAAGAATCTCTGCAATTAGATTATTTCCTAAACAAAGTGATTTATAGCATTCCATCTGAAGATAGGAACATGCACCGTACCAAATATATGTGATGTTAGTAAGCACTATCAGACTGAAGGTATGGATGACTAAAGAAGAAGCAAAACCTCTTGACTGAGTACTCAAAGCGAAAGAATGGAAGCCACGGCAGACGGGATTAGGCATTTACAGTAAGTAGACTGGGGATCGAATTAGTATGCACCAATTAGTTTTTTTTATGCTGGAGCTGAAATCACACTATATCTGCAGCTTACACTCTCAATTCTCGCAAGGACGGGGAACAATCATAAGTTCAGTTAAGTAAGAAGATGTAGAAACAACAATGCTAATAATACCACCATATATTTGAACCACATGAGAGACCAGCCACTCGAAAACCAAGGCTACACCTACAGTATAGAGAAGCAATACATCATATTTCTCTCCAATTAAAAGCGCAGAAACAAGGTTGCTAATTTGCAAAACATTGACCTGCTTGTTGAACGGCCAGAGGCAGCTGGTCAAGCTTCCAAGCAGTGGTGGTGGTGTTTGCTATGATCAACATTACACCATTAAATAACATGACAAGCAAATTTTCTCTGAAATATGTGAACAGTTATGACATTTTTTTATGGCGACTATGGTTGCTTACTATCACAGTTGCATAGCAAAAAACCGAAACTTCCTCTTGTATGTTAAGCTACATAATGAAATTCCATTGCAGTGTCGCAGTTTTGAACTAGTTTGAACTATACTTATTTTGGATCGGAGGGAGTAGACAAAATTAGATGAAGAATCAGTGTATATGTCTGAACTCAACAGTAGCTACCGTGATCACTTCATCTTCTTTTCTATCCGAGTAAACACCCAATCCAACTTCATTCCTTACATGCCCAAAGAAAATTAGAACAAGAGTAGTGTTCTTGCTAGAGCACTGCTAAAAAGTATTATGAACAGATCTAGTGCATGTATGTCCGCACATAGCCTGTGTGAAAGCAATTATTTTGCATCTTCTTATAGAAATTTATCACTATGCACAATTAGCAAAAAAAATTAAGCTATAGGATTGCATGTGGGCAGCAAACGGACACGGAACCTTCCCTGAACGTGGACAAAGAGGACGTTACTCCCTGGGGGGCTACTAAGATTCAATTCGACTAATATATAGATATGATAATAGAGTTTTTATGTGTTTTTCTAAGAAAATGGTGCATCAATTAGTAAATATATGTAGATATGAAAGTCTATGCGCTATGCACATGTCTAATGTATCTTGTTTCATAATTGTATTGCTGTAAGTATCATCTGTCTCTCATGCTTCTCCTCTTGGCATGGAGTGCTTGCTTGTTGCGTTGCTGAATCCTGGAGTCGACTGGAAGATGGTTTATTGTTATTTAAAATTTTATTTTCGAAGCTGTTGGAGTGATGTGTTAAGTTATTCGTGTCATGTCAGTTTGTGTATTATTCATGTACGAGGCTACATTACAATGTTAAGTATTGTTATTTGTTGTATGTATGTATCAATGTATCAGACCGATTATGAGTACTTTGAGCTGATGTGATTCATCAGTACCTTTTTTTGAAAAGGAGGGTCACCCCCGGCTTCTGGGCAAAATGGACAAAACTGACCCAAAGTCGAAACAAATTCAAACAATAAACTCTCGTCGAAAATATTTCACGGAAAGAACCCTTTCGGGTAGCGCCATTCTGACAGGCGCTACACTTCCTGCCAACATGGTGTGGCACGGCCATGTCCGTGCCCACCCCTGGTTGTGTGAAGCCTTTCGTCTAGGCACTATGCTATGGAGCATAGCGCCTTTTCCTTAGGCGCTACACGCTGACTTAGAGAATTTCCAACTCGCCTCAGCCCTCGTATGCTCTTTGTTGCTCTCTGGCCCCGGCAATGGGCAAATACCAAGTCCTAGAGTAGCGTCGGTGCGTTAGGCGCTATCCAACACATCATAGTGCCTTCCCCTTAAGCGCTATGATAATTGAACTGCATGTCCAGAGAGCATTTCTTAATGGACAAGGCAATAATTAATGACAGAATGATAGTCCATTCTTGCATACTCTGCACTCCCAAATTAATATCCAGCTTTCTTTTTGCAGCATTTTTAGCAGATTCAACATCTCCAAAGCTATTGAGGTCTACTCCTGTTGCTTCTTCGACAAGACGATGCATGGTTTCCCTTCTCCATAGCCTTTTCAGAGAGATTTCAGTTCCCTGCTTCATAGTAAATACGCCACGATGAGCTTCTATAGTCTCCACGAGATTGCCAAATACTAGTCTAGATTTTACTGGGCTGGCGAGGGCAATAAGCAGAAATACCATATGGTCAGCTGGCCCGATATATGCAAGCCTCGCGACCAGGGGGTCTGGGGATCATGTCATCCAAACGCATGAACATCGCGCTGCTGACCAAATGGCTGTGGAGGATCGCCAACGGCGACGGTGGGCTTTGGCTTGACATCATTAGGAACAAATACGTTCGGGGTCAGCCGTTGGCCTTTTGCCAACGCTCCGGAGGATCCCAGTTCTGGCAGTCCGTCATCCAGTTGCTCCCGGTCCTACGCATTGGCTCTTCCATCTCGATTGGTTCTGGTTCTGCTACGTTATTCTGGTACGATAGATGGGCGGGTGACGCACCCTTTGTTCCCCGCTTCCTGGACCTCTTCTCCATCGCGGTGGAGCCTAGAGTTTCCGTTGAGGTCGCCCTTTCGGATCTAGGGCGCCTCGCGTTCCGCCGCCCCTTTGGCCCCCCAGATGTTGCTGCCTGGGAGGACATGCTCGAGTGCATCGCCCTACACCCCCCCGACGTTGACACTGCTTCGGACCACATATCTTGGCGCCTGGAACCCTTGGGCCGCTTCTCCACTAAGTCTTTATACCAGGCCACCGCCCCGTCGACGGCCCCAGATGCTCTCACGGCGGTCTGGGCCATTAAACTGCCACTCAAGATCAGGATATTCTTGTGGCAGTGGATTAGAGGCCGGGTACCTTCTGGGGTGGAGGTGCTCAAACGTAATGGTCCTGGGGATGGGATGTGCCCCCTATGTGGCACGGTGGAGGACTCGAACCACATCTTCTTTGCGTGTGTCACGGCCCAATTCCTTTGGAGTTGCTTTCGCGAAGCCGTTGGCGGTCATTGGTGCCATACCAACGTCCCCGACCTCTTCGCGGAGATCCAGTCCGTCCCCCCGACGGCCCGCCACATTAGGTGCGTGACCATTGGGGTGTGGACTCTCTGGACGGTCCGCAATAAGCTTGTGATTCAGCGTGTTCACCTTCGACGTTCCACTGACGCTATCTTTAAAATGTGTGGTTTCCTGCAGCTCTGGCGGCCGCTTAGCCGCCCCTCCAACCGAGATGCCATCAACACCATCATCGCCGACCTCCGCTCGATGGCGCTTCGTCTGGCACCCCCGCTTCCGCCGCCTCCTCCCGATCCTGATTAGCCTGTTATGGTTGCCCCACCCAGTGCTGGGTCTGGGCGTGTGTGTTTTTAGGGCTTGTTGAGTTGTGCCCTCAGCAGAACCCTTTATGGTTGTCTTGTGGTACCTCTTTGTGTGTGTGTGGGTTGAACCTATGTTGGATATTGTGCTCTGGTGGTTTGCTTTATATATAAAGCGGGGGAAAGCCTTTTTCGGTAGTAAATACGCCAGTTCACTAATACGCCAGTTCATGAAGTGAAAAGAATACAAATAGAAGTATATACATGTGCTTTGAGTATTATGAGTTGAGTGTGCATGTGTCCAGTGCCAATCTGCATAGGGTAATCCAGGTCAGGCAATAAGACCCAAAACCAGACTACTAGTAGAGCATCATTGATGACAAGAATAAATGCCAATAAGTTCCACTCCGATAAAAATGACAACGAAAAACAAGGTGTAGTAAAGCAGTGATATGAGCAACAAATGATGACATGATTTTGCTGTGATGCTTGTCTTGACAATCCAAATTCACTCACATAATGCAGCACAATATAGTCTCATACTATAGGTAGACTTGAAACGGATTACCTGGTAATCAATCTTAAGCTTTCCGGTCATAGCCATACCACGTCGAGTTACAATTTCTTCAGCCAAATTCATCATGCTTTCATAGTCTGAATATGCTTCATACATCTAGCTTCCAAATATAAGGGAGCAAGTGAGACCTTATTTAAAGTAGCACATTCTGGAAGCAAAAAGGAAGGAAGAGAAAGGGGTGTGGGAAATGAAAAGGTAGAGATAGAGCAATTAAGCTACAAGATAGCTCCCTAAAAAAGGAGAGCTAAACAACACAATGAAAAAAAAATATGAGATTTACATCAATGGTGGTAAATTCAGAATTATGACGAGTAGACATGTCTTCATTTCGGAATATTCTCCCAATCTCATAAACTTTCTCGAGCCCTCCAACCTGCATTTCAATTATCATAGCACCTAAGGGGGAGGCGCTATGATGAGTTGGATAGCGTCTTACCCACAGACGCTACTCTAAGACTTAGATAAATAGATCTAGCAAAATCACAACATAAAATAAATAAAGAAAAAGTGTAGCAAGGCTTTTTTAGGTTTTAATATGATAGGAAATAGACCCGGGGGCCGTAAATTTCACTAGAGGCTTCTCTCGAGAAAATAGCATACAATGGGTAAACAAATTACTGTCGGGCAATTGACAGAAGAGCAAATAATTATGATGTTATCCAAGGCAATGATCATGTATATAGGCATCACGTCCAAGATTAGTAGACCGACTCCTGCCTGCATCTACTACTATTACTCCACACATCGATCGCTATCCAGCATGCATCTAGTGTATTAAGTTCATGGAACAATGGAGTAATGCAATAAGAACGATGACATGATGTAGACAAGATCTATTCATGTAGGAATAGACCCCATCTTTTTATCCTTAATGCAACGATACATGTGATTGCTTGTACCTGCGTTGGTAATTCCTCGAAGAGAAGGGGATGATGCAGCATAGCATCGATAAGTATTTTCCTCAGTTATGAAACCAAGATTATCAATCCAGTAGGAGAACCAAGCAGCACTATGTAAACAACACCTGCACACAAATAGCAAATACTTGCAACCCAACGTGTAATAGGGATTGTCAACCCCTCCTCGGTATTGAGATAGATTAAATTATATGAGATTTGATAAATAGATCTTGCAAAAACACACAAAAAAGTGCAACAAGATATTTTTGGATTTTAATATGATAGAAAATAGACCCGGGGGCCGTAGATTTCACTAGAGGCTTCTCTCGAAAAAATAGCATACGGTGGGTAAACAAATTACTATTGGGCAATTGATAGAAGAGCAAATAATTATGACGATATCCAAGGCAATGATTATGCATATAGGCATCACGTCCAAGATTAGTAGACCGACTCCTGCCTGCATCTACTACTATTACTCCACACATCGACCGCTATCCAGCATGCATCTAGTGTATTAAGTTCATGAAAAAATGGAGTAATGCAATAAGAACGATGACATGATGTAGACAAGATCTATTCATGTAGGAATAGACCCCATCTTTTTATTCTTAATGGCAACGATACATGCGTGTCATGTCTCTTTCTGTCACTGAGATTGAGCACCGCAAGATCGAACCCATCACAAAGCACCTCTTCCCATTGCAAGAAAAAACAATCTAGTTGGCCAAACCAAACCAAAGCTTCGAAGAAGAAATACAAGGCTATAATAAGCATGCATAAAAGAGTTTCGCAAAGACTCAAATAATATTCATGGATAGATCTGGTTATAAACTCGCAATTCATCGGATCCCAACAAACATACCGCAAAAAGTCATTACATCAAATAGATCTCCAAGAACATCAAGGAAAACATCGTATTGAAGATAAAAAAAAAGAGAAGAAGACATCTAGACACTACTAGGGAAAAACCTAGCAGTAGCGCTGGTTTTTTGCCTATCAGTAGCGCGGGGTGCCGCGCTACAGCTAACATGTAGCAGTAGCGCGTGTCATCCCACGCTACTGCTATACATGGCTAGCAGCAGCGAGCTTTATTGAAACGCGCTGCTGCTAATAGCTGCAGCGCTTTTAACTAGAACGCGCTACTGGTAAGAGCGTGCTGCTGCTAACTTTATTCCCCTCGCTACTGCTAGTTTTATTAGTTTCTGTTTTTTTTCTGCATATTTGTTTTGTATTTGAACAGGCTTTATACAATAATCTTTAGCATATCATACACATACAAATGTAATCATAGCATATACATACAAATAGTCTCATCAAATCATGTCATCATCATAATCATCATCCAACACAAAGTGGTCTCTCGTCATCATCTCGAAAATAGCGATACAAGTCTCGATTACTTGCAACTACATCGTCATCCATCTAAACAATGATATACGCGAGAAGAGCTATCACTATGAGTGAGAGCGGAACTATGCAGTACATGAGTTCGTATCCCTCTCTCGCATTAGCGTGAACCTAACTAACTACTGGCTGTCGCTCGGAAACCGGAAACCGGTACACCTGGGCCTGACACTCCGGTCACTCGTCGTATACTCCTGGCGTAGCACTTCTTCGCCATCGATGATCTATGCACCTGCATCGTCACATGAGTCGATGATATGCAACATATATAGTTGAGCAACAGAAAGAGACAGACTTGGCAAAAATAGAAGCAACATATCATACACATAAATAACAAAGTTCATCGTACCCAAAATGCCCTAACTAGAGTGATCTTTGCTAGTTGAGGAGGACGGTTTAATTACATCACAAATAAAGTTTCGTCGTGCATAACTCAAAGTTTTGTCATACAGAAAGTATGGACTAAACGGACACATTGTCATATATCGTCAATCACTCCAACATGTCATGCCATCCATCCAAGTCAGGGAGATAGTCCCCGAGCTTAGTGAAAGGCTTCAGGTCGAGACGCTGAGCGGCTACGCGTGTTCGGACGTCTTCCCGTGATATTTGCCCTTCCTCGTAGAACATCCCTGTTTTTTCGAGGACCTCCTTCATGATGATTTGGGAAAGTTCACACTGGATGTGATAGAACTCAGCTCGAAGTCGATGATCCGGGATATCTCCTAGGTTCTTTGCCCATTGCAGAATATGGGCATCGCCGGATGTAGGTGACATGCGAAGGTTCTGTTGATCCCGTCTGTACTCCAGCATGTGGTGGAGGACATAGAATCCATCACTAAGAGTACCACTCGGTTGCTGGATGCAGCAGAAGTCGGTCTTATGGCCGAAGCAGGGCCTGCGGTCCCTTGTCTTCTTGGTCTTGATCTCTCCACCCCGTGCGCCGTAGATAAAGATAGCACTGTCGAGAACAGACTTGATGTGGGTGTAATCCTTTTTCTTCATGTTCTTCGACGAGTCCAAGTAAAGAGCGTGGGAGAATCAGGGGTAAAGGATGATGAGGACGGCGCGCCTGTTGCTGCGCAAAATAAGTACACCTCAAATTAGCCTCCACCGTGCAAATGAATGATTGAAATCGAAGGAAGGATATCCGCGCGGATGACTTACATGGGATGATAAGGTACGAGAATCGTCTCCTTGTCCTTATTGGTGACCATGAAATTGGCGATGTAGTCCCTCGCGTATTCACGGTGCTCTGGGCAGACTGCCAAGAAGGCCTCGTGCATGAAGTATGGGTCAGCGACACAGATATAAGGTATGTGCTCAATCCTGATGATGTTGTTCATGTGCAAGGCAAAAAGGCAGACAAACGTAAAATCCAGCTTTTTCAAGTGAAAAATGTCGAAGATGTAATCGAATCGAAGGAAGAACTTCTCCGCGGGGAATGTGTCGACGTAAAACCTTTGCCGCGGCACGTTAACCACGTAGAGTGGGTTTCCTTGATTTTCTGAGGCAATTAGGCTTTTCTCTCTCTGCAGCACATCGTCATGAAGTCTCCTTATATCGCCGTATATGGCCTCTAACGCTGCCTTAGGTAGGATCGGATGACCGGGGATATGGTGTTTTGCCGCACCGGGGATAGGTATACGGTCTTGAACCCGAGGCTGCGGAGGCGGCTGGATCATAGAAGCAGCTTTGTTGCCTTTCCTCGCTCTCTTCCTATGCTTCTTTGGTACTGGAGGGTCGTCTATAATACGTTCAGCCTCCGGAGGCGGCAATTCAGGCACCGACTCATGACGCTCAAACCCTGAGTACTCATACTGCTAAGCCATCAATCCTCCATCGTCATAGGCGCCAGTATTGATAAACTGTAGAGTGTCATCCTCATCCTCATCCATGGCATCGATATCATGCATTGCTTCTTCGACGGCGGCGATGTCATCAGCGACTAATGGAGCCTCTTCCTCACCCCGTCCGCTATCACCCAGCACGACAGGCGACGCTAATTGGGTAGGTGGGGTATTGATGTTCATACCTTGCTGAGGCTGCATGGTCGTGGGTGTGCTCCCGGCCGCCTCCAGACGAAGCAGACGCTTTGGCCACAACAGGACCCACCTCTTGCAATCGCCAAGCCGCCGCGGGGTCTCGTCATCATCTCCCCCTGGTACCGGAGGAGCCAAATTCTCGTGGCCCGGTTTGACACTAGCCACGGAAACCTTGTAGACGTCAGGGGGGATCGGTCGGCTGTGGAACAATGGTTCCTTCGGTTTCACTATCATCGCCTCCCCACGTCCACCTTCTGGCCACTGATAGCGTACAGTATGGTGCACAGGGTTTCGTTGGCCTGCAAAGACATGTCTGCGATGTGAGACATCCGAAAGGCAACGAAAACGGGAGATTATACATTTATTGAAGAGGGCCAGTGTGACAGGTACCGTGAGGGCGTCAAGCTCAGCCAAAGACGAAGCATTGCCGAGCACGTCCGAGACGGAGGACGGGCTGCTATGAGCAGGTGTGGGAGCCGGTGCAGGAGCTGGTGCGGGAGCAGGTGCTGGTGCAACGCTAGTCGAGCTGCTCCCGAAGAAGTTGGCAAGGGGAAAGTCCGCTGCATCTTTATTTGGATTTTCCCTGCTCCAAGCGACGATAACCGGAAGCAACACACAATACGAAGCTGCCATTTCCTCTTTTGTGGCAGCTACCGCTGCTTTGACTGTCTCGGTTGATTTCTTATCAACCGCAATCGCAACCTTCTTGTCGATGTTTTCTTCAGTTAACCTTCGTCTTTCCTTTCTCTCCTCCGTGGTCTCACGGTAGTACTTCTTCCATGTGGCGCCGTCTCCGACGCCGTGCATGCGTCCATACGACGGCCTAGTGTCCACCGGGAGTCATTTCAATATGTTCAAGGCCCGGTTGAATGGGGTGTCCCACTTGGGCCTCGCCAACGCCTTAGACGGCGAGTCGCTTTCGGCCGCGATCCTGTGCTGCTCTCTCTGCAAAAGGAACAAGGATGTTTACAAATATGACTAAACATGCAGTCGAATTGATCAGAAGCTAAAATTAGGGGGTAATTAAAAATTACCAGCAGTCTCATGAACTCTATCGTGACCGCGTCCGTCTCGAAAACCTTCTTCACTGGGTCCCAACGGTACCGGGCCCTAAGGACGTCACACTTCTGCGGGACGGTGAACTCCGCCAAGGGGTCTGGGATGCCCAGACTTTCGCGTTCCGCGTCCTCCTTGGCCCATATGGACCTCTTCCCCGCGTAACCACGGCTTCCGAGGTGGTGGCACCCCATGTTCCTCTCTTGAAGCCCCTTCATGTACTTTGACTTTTCTTTGGCAGCTTCGGCATCGCAAGCCGCCTTGAATATTTCAAACTGCTCTTCCGTAATTGTCGGATTATCCTTTACAATCTCGGAGTAGGGTTTCTTTTTGTCGATGATCCTTGCTTTCACCCTTACTTTCCAGGCGGCCAACGCGTCGCTAAACTTGCTCATGGCGCGTTTGTTTATCTTCTTCATTGCCGGGTCTTTATCTGGATCAGTATATTTCTTTTCATCCCGGCCCGGGAACAAGAATACCTGGTGCAGCTTCGTTAGGAGGGAGTGCTTCATATTTTCTATCTTCTTTAGTTTCTCATCGTTGATGGTGGCGGTTGTCCATACGATGCAGCCTATTTGATTGTTGTAGCACGCTCGCGGTTCCTCGGGCTCTTTTGGCTCAAAATTGCCGCCGTCCACCTCCGTGACCACCAGTCTAGTAGTGATGAGCTGGTTTGGGCGTCGACATCTCCTCTTCGGTTTCGGTTGTATACCAGCTTCGCCAGTCTCGGTGCCGGTCTAGGTCTCAACGCCAGTCTCGGCGCCGGTCTCGATGTCGGTCTCGGATGTGACAGGTGGGCCCAGCAACAATAACCGTTGCTCGTCGAAAAGGTTCAAATAATCGTCTGCCGCCAGGTAGACGTCGCAATCACCAGAACCCTATCCTTCATCGTTGCTAGCCATGTTTCCTACGATTAAATCTAGTCAATTAATTCTAGACCTAATAAAATGAATAATGACATAAAAAAGGCCTATGTTTTGCAGGAACGTTGATTCCTTCCCGGTGCGGCAAATCCCGGGCACTCGATATGTCCTAGTTTGTAGCACAAGTCATGCCGAAATTCACGGAAAATTTTGGCATGACCTTTGCTAAAAAGTGGACAAATCGAGCACCTGAAATTTGCCGGAACGGAAATGAATCAACATTCCGGCAAAACATGGGCCACTCGGAATCATTCCCTGCAAACAACAAAACGCCTCTTGGGCACAATCGAACCACTTCAATGTTGCATATAACAAGACCACTTAAGAACATGTACATGAGCAACTAGAACAGTAGATAAACATGAGCAAACACAATTGAGGAATTTGCATATATCATGACCACTTTAATGTTTGACACTTCAAGAAAATCTACACAAATTTCAAATTATGAACCCTAGAACTCAATTCAAATTATGTCCTAAATTTTTGTCATAATAAAAAATCAGTAAAAATTAGGAACCTAGTACACTTGCAGCACTGATAGAAATTTATATTTTTATACTGAATTTTCTCTCTAAAATAAACCCTACTGCCCTAATTAACATCTAGTTAAACTTTACTGCCTTAACCCTACTGCCCTAGTACTTAAGCATCTACAAGTACTAACTAATTAGATGAACCCTAGCTAGCTACTTAAGCATCTACAACTACTTAAGCACCCATTGATGAACCCTAGGAATTATACAACTACTTAAGCATACATTGGGTGCAGAACAACTATATAAGTACTTAAGCAACTATATATACAACCCTATAATATATTTAGTTAACTACTTAAGCATATACAAGTTTGTCCTAAAAATAATATTTAGTTAAGTACTTAAGCATATACAAATTTGTCCTAAAAATTCAGTTAACTATTAATTTCATTAATTTAGGTCATTCATTTAACTTCACCTAATTAACCTAGTAAAACCCTACTTCCCTAACTAAAAAACATCTAATTAACATCTACTAGTACCACTACTGCCCTAACCTAATTAACCTAAGTTAATCTAATTAACATCTACTGGTACCACTCCTGCTAATTCCTAGGGTTCATAACTAAATTCACCTAAGTTAATTAACCTAGAGTGGAGGGGTGGGGCTTACAGAGAGGAGGTCGTTGAGGGTGGCTCGGGGGAACGTTGCGGGGAGGCAGGGGCGTCGAGGGAGGTAGGGGCGGCGAGGAGCGGACGAGCTGGCTTCGGGGATGCGCGGCTCCGGTGGCGGCGATGGCGCGCGGCTCCGGTGACGGCGACGGAGGCAGGGCGACGAGGGAGCAGGGGTGGCGAGGAGCAGACAAGGGTGTGGCTCCGGGGGCGCGCGGATCGGGCGCAGGGGCGATCGACGGCGGCGACAGATCGACGGCGGGCGAGGGTGGGGGGAGAAGGGGAGAGGGGGAAAAGGACTTGGCAAAATTTTAAGCCCGCGCGTGTGGTTAAGTCAAATAAGCAGTAGCGCTGGCAAGCAAAACGCGCTATAGCTACGGTAGCTATAGCGCTTTCCACTAAAACGCGCTACTGCTACTGTAAGCAGCTATTTATTTTCTTTTTTCTTTTCTTTTATCTAAGGAACTTAGCTATAGCGTGGGAGCAGAAAAGCGCTACTGCTAAAGTAGCTGTAGCGCAAAAGTGCGAACAAGTGCTACTGCTATGCCTTTCTCCTCTATTTTTCTTTTTCTTTTCTTTTTCTTTTTTTCATTTCTCCTTTTTCTATTTCTTTCATTTTCATTTATTTTTCTATTAATTTTTTTACTTATTTTCTTTTTCTTAGCAGTAGCGCTCTACCATTGAAACGCGCTGCTACAACGCACTTAGCAATAGCGTGTTTCACACAGGCTCGCTACTACTATTCCTAGCCTACCGGCAACAGTGTCGGAATTATAGTAGTAGCGCATTTTTTTGCAGACGCGCTACTACTATAACTATAGTTGTAGCGTGCTTTTGTGACAAGCGCTACTACTAAGTAGCAGTAGCGACTAGTTTTGACCAGCGCTGCTGCTATACCTCTGTGTATAAGGTTTTCCCTAGTAGTGAGATACTACCTACGGACCCATAGGTCTGTGATAAACTACTCACGCATCATCGGAGGGGCAAGGGTGATGATGAAGAACCACTCCGTGATCGTTGACCCCTCCGGCAGAGTACCGGAAAAGGCCTCTAGATTGGATCTCGTGGTTCTGGAACTTGCAGCGGCTGGAATTGTGTTTCGTCGACTCCCCTAGGATTTTTGGGATTTTAGAGTATTTATAGAGGCGAAGGTCGGTGGAGGGGGTGCCTGTGGGCTCCACTACCTACCAAGGTGTGCCGTGGTGTTGGGAAACGTTGCATGGAAAAACAAAAAAAATTCTACGCACACGTAATGATCTATCCATGGAGATGCATAGCAACGAGGGGGAGAGTATGTCTACGTACCCTCGTAGACCGTAAGCGGAAGCGTTTTACAACGCGGTTGATGTAGTCGAACTTCTTCGTGCTTCAACCGATCAAGTACCGAACGTACAGCACCTCCGCGTTCAGCACACGTTCAGCTCGATGACGTCCTCACCTTCTCGATCCAGCAAGAGAGGCGAAGTAGTAGATGAGTTCCGGCAGCACGACGGCGTGGTGACGGTTGGTGATAAAGAACAATCTCCTCAGGGCTTCGCCAAGCACTACAGAAAACTAGACGGAGGATAAACTAGAGGGACAGGGTTGCCAGCACACGGCTTGGTGAATCTTGATGTGTCTTGGGTGCTAGCCCTGCCCCTCTATTTATATGTTGAGCCCTGGGGTCGAAACTTGGAGTAAAAGCCTCCTCAAAGTCGGTTTTGCCCGAAAGGCAAGAGTCCTTCTTGGACTCCAGGGCCAGACGCCAGGGTTCCCGGCGTCTGGCCTCTGGTCTCCGCAAAACTCCCTTTTGCACTTTCCAAAAACCTCGTGGCTTTCCCCTTTGGCCCAAATAAAGTGTCCTAGTGCCCAAACCTTTCCGAAGACCAAACACTATTATCCCATATATCAATGTTTACCTCCGGACCATTCTGGATCTCCTCGTCATGTCCGTGATCTCATCCGGGACACCGAACAACATTCGGTCACCAACATACATAACTCATATAAAACTATATTGTCAACGAACGTTAAGCGTGCGGACCCTACGGGTTCGAGAACTATATAGACATGACCGAGACACCTCTCCGGTCAATAACCAATAGCAGAACCTGGATGCCCATATTGGCTCCTACATATTCTACAAAGATCTTTATCGGTCGAACCTTTATGATAACATACGTAATTCCCTTTGTCTATCGGTATTTTACTTGCCCGAGATTCGATCGTCGGTATCTTCATACCTAATTCAATCTCGTTACCGGCAAGTATCTTTACTCGTTCCGTAATACATCACCTCGTGACTAACTCCTTAGTCATTTGCTTGCAAGCTTATGATGTGTATTACCGAGAGGGCCCAGAGATACCTCTCCGATACTTGGAGTGACAAATCCTAATCTCGATCTATACCAAGTCAACAAACACCTTCGAAGATACCTGTAGAGCATCTTTATAATCACCCAGTTACGTTGTGACGTTTGATAGCACACAAGGCATTCCTTCGGTATCCGGGAGTTGCATAATCTCATAGTCGAAGGAATATGTATTTGACATGAAGAAAGCAATAGCAATAAAACTGAACGATCATTATGCTAAGCTAACGGATGGGTCTTGTCCATCACATCATTCTCCTAATGATGTGATCCCATTATCAAATGACAAATCATGTCCATGGTTAGGAAACCTTAACCATCTTTGATGAACGAGCTAGTCTAGTAGAGGCTTACTAGGGACACGGTGTTTGTTTATGTATTCACACATGTATTTAAGTTTCCGATCAATACAATTTTAGCATGAATAATAAACCTTTATTATGAATAAGGAAATATAAAATAACAACTTTATTATTGCCTCTAGGGCATATTTTCTTCAGTCTCCCACTTGCACTAGAGTCAATAATCTAGATTACATTGTAATGAATCTAACACCCGTGGAGTCTTGGTGCTGATCAAGTTTTGCTCGTGGAAGAGGCTTAGTCAACGGGTCTGCTACATTCAGATCCGTATGTATCTTGCAAATTTCTATGGCTCCATCCTTGACTTGTTCACTGATACGTCTCCAACGTATCTATAATTTTTTATTGTTCCATACCATTATATTATCTGTTTTGTATGTTTTATATGCATTAATATGCTATTTTATATTATTTTTGGGACTAACCTATTAACCTAGAGCCCAGTGCCAGTTTCTGTTTTTTTCCTTGTTTTTTGAGTTTCGCAGAAAAAGAATATCAAACGGAGTCCAAATGGAATAAAACTTTACGACGATTTTTCTTGGACCAGAAGACACCTACGAGACTTGGAGTCGAAGTCAGAAGATTCACGAGGAGACGGCAAGCCGTAGGGGCGCGCCCTAGGGGGGCGCCTCCTGGCTTGTGGCCCCCTCGGGAGTCCACCGACCTACTTCTTCGTCCTATACATTCACATATATTCCAAAACCCTAGAGGAGAGCCACGGAAATACTTTTCCACCGCCGCAACCTTCTGTTATCGTGAGATCCCATCTTGGGGCCTTTTCCGACAATCTGCCGGAGGGGGATTCGATCATGGAGGGCATCTACATCAACCCTATTGCCCCTCCGATGAAGCGTGAGTAGTTTACCTCAGACCTACGGGTCCATAGCTAGTAGCCAGATGGCTTCTTCTCTCTTTTTGATTCTCAATACCACGTTCTTCTCGATGTTCTTGGAGATCTATCCGATGTAATTTTGCGGTGTGTTTGTCGAGATCCGATGAATTGTGGATTTATGATCAGATTATCTATGAATATTATTTGAATCTTCTCTGAATTCTTTTATACATGATTTCATATATTTGTATTTCTCTTCGAATTATCGGTTTGGTTTGGCCAACTAGATTGGTATTTCTTGCAATGGGAGAGGTGCTTAGTTTTGGGTTCAATCTTGCGGTGTCCTCACCCAGTGACATAGTAGGGGTAGCGAGGCACATATTGTATTGTTGCCATCGAGGATAAAAAGATGGGGGTTTCATCATATTGCTTGAGTTTATCCCTCTACATCATGTCATCTTACTTTAAGGCGTTACTCCGTTCTTTATGAACTTAATACTCTAGATGCATGCTGGATAGCGGTCGATGTGTGGAGTAATAGTAGTAGATGCAGAATCGTTTCGGTCTACTTGACACGGACGTGATGCCTATATGCATAATCATTGCCTTAGACATCGTCATAACTTTGCGCTTTTCTATCAATTGCTCGACAGTAATTTGTTCACCCACCATATTATTTGCCTTCAAGAGAGAAGCCTCTAGTGAAACCTATGGCCCCCGGGTCTATTTTCCATTATATACTTTCAGATCTATATACCAAAAATACCTTGCTGCAATTTATTTACTTTTCTTTTGTTTTACGTTTTGGCAATCTTATTTACCTATCTCTATCAGATCTCACCTTTGCGATTGACCGTGAAGGGATTGACAACCCCTTTATCGTGTTGGGTGCAAGTGTTTGATTGTTTATGCAGGTGCGTAGATTGGGGTCTTGCTTGTACCTCCTACTAGATTGATACATTGGTTTTCTAACTGAGGGAAATACTTATCTCTACTTTGCTGTATCACCCTTTCCTCTTCAAGGGAAAAACCAACGCAAGCTCAAGAAGTAGTAGGAAGAATTTCTGGCGCCGTTGCCGGGGAGGTCTACATCAAGCCTACCAAGTACCCATCATAAACTCTCATCTCTTGCATTACATTATTCGCCATTTGCCTCTTGTTTTCCTCTCCCCCACTTCTAAAATGATTTTCAGAAAAATACAAAAAGAGTTGCCTTTTTATTCGCCCTTCTTCCATTCGTCTTATCGTTTTCTTTTTTGTTTGCTCGTTTACTAGATCGGTTTGTCGCCACTATGTCTGAATCTGGGGAGTTTATCGTTGAAAAAGATAGCAATAATTTTGATGGAAGTTTTAATGATGTTGCCAACAATGATCCTCATGGAGAAGAACCCACTATTATTCATACTAAAAAACTCCGTGTAGGTAGTTGTAACATTATTGGAAAAAGGGGTTATTCAAGATTTCTTTACTTGTGCCGGAACTTTGCCTATGCTTGGGGGTCAATTCTGAATAAAACAGTTAGTCTTACGGATGCGATATCTTTGCTTATAGTTGAATTGGAAAGACAATTTGTTCACATGCATCCATTCATATAA
Organism: Thinopyrum elongatum; assembly: GCA_011799875.1. NCBI lineage: Eukaryota > Viridiplantae > Streptophyta > Magnoliopsida > Poales > Poaceae > Thinopyrum > Thinopyrum elongatum. Next base: position 444,996,066 of record CM022301.1, on the reverse strand, counting down.
AGGCTTTTACTAGAATTTTCCAATATTCATGATCCTTCTGTTAAGCGTGTCACCACTATATTTCTAGCTCATGAGTTTAGGTTTATCATGAAAGAGGCCGGCAAATTTTTTGCTCATTATAATATTAATGGTGGTTGCCCCCTATAGAAGAGATCCTTTTTAATCAAGAAGAAACTAGGAGATTGCAATCTCCAGATTATGCCGCTTACAATGAAAACCTAAGAAAGAAAGTTCCTACCGATTTTTTATTGATAAAATTTCTGAGCTCAACAATAATCTTTCTATACAAAGAAATGGATTAGGGATTGTGCTTAAGGATAAACTTAGGGCTTTTAATCAAAGGAACGTTTACAATGAAGAAATAGTTATCAATTACAAAGGGCCAAAGGAGGAACCAATTCCTCCCAAACTTGATCTTATTGATCCGTACCCTATCAAATTTAGCCCTTTTGATTATTTTTGTTTGACACAAAGAAATCTTGCTGCCGAGAGGAGGGAATATGAGATGAGCATGGACGATCTCCCTCACTTCTATTACAATACCTAGATCTATTGCAATATGCCTAGCTAGGGGCGTTAAACAATAGCGCTTGTTGGGAGGCAACCCAATTTTTTTTTTTTGTTTTGCTTCTGTTCTTGAATAAAATACACATTATTACCTCTGTACTAATTGTGTTTTGGTGTTTAAATTAGTGTTTGTGCCAAGTAAGACCTTTGGGATGGCTTACGATGATAGTTGATTTGATCTTGCTGAAAAACAGAAACTTTTGCGTCCAGTCACAGAATTGTTTAAATTCACTGGAGCGCGGAAAAACCCTGAATTTTTTACACAAGATTGATATACAAATTTCCTCTGTTGTCCAAAGTTTCAGCATTTTTGGAGTTACATAAGTATTAGAACAATTCAGATCTTCGCAGACTGTTCTATTTTTGACAGATTCTGTTTTCTATCTGTTGTTTGCTTATTTTGATGAATCTATGGGTAGTATCGGGGGGTATGAACCATGGAGAAGTTGGAATACACTAGATATTACACCAATATAAATAAAGAATGAGTTCACAACAGTACCAAAAAGTGGTGATTTATTTTCTTATACTAACGGATCTCATGAGTTTTCTGTTGAGTTTTGTGTTGTGAAGTTTTCAAGTTTTGGGTAAAGATTTGATGGACTATGGAATAAGGAGTGGCAAGAGCCTAAGCTTGGGGATGCCCAAGGCACCCCAAGGTAATATTCAAGGACAACCAAGAGCCTAAGCTTGGGGATGCCCCAGAAGGCATCCCCTCTTTCGTCTTCGTCTATCGGTAAATTTACTTGAGGCTATATTTTTATTCACCACATGATATGTGTTTTGCTTTTTAGTTTGCCACAATCATCCTTGCTGTACACACCTTTTGAGAGGTACACGCATGAATCGTGATTTATTAGAATACTCTATGTGCTTCACTTATATCTTTTGAGCTAGGCAATTTTGCTCTAGTGCTTCACTTATATCTTTTTAGAGCACGGCGGTGGCTTTATTTTATAGAAATTGTTGAACACTCTTGCTTCACTTATATTATTTTGCAAGTATCTAAACAACATGGTAATTTGCTTAGGTTATGAATTTAGTCCTAATATGATGGGCATCCAAGAGGGATATAATAAAAACTTTCATATAAAGTGCATTGAATACTATGTGAAGTTTGATTCCTTATGATTGTTTTGAGATATAAAGATGGTGATATTAGAGTCATGCTAGTGAGTAATTGTGGATTGGTAGAAATACTTGTGTTAAAGTTTGTGATTCCCGTAGCATGCACGTATGGTGAACCGTTATGTGATGAAGTCGAAGCATGATTTATTTATTGATTTGTCTTCCTTATGAGTGGCGGTCGGAGACGAGCGATGGTCTTTTCCTACCAATCTATCCCCCTAGGAGCATGCGCGTAGTACTTTGTTTCGATAGCTAATAGACTTTTGCATTAAGTATGTGAGTTCTTTATGACTAATGTTGAGTCCATGGATTATACGCACTCTCACCCTTCCACCATTGCTAGCCTCTCTAGTACCGCGCAACTTTCGCCGGTGCACTACACCCACCATATACCCTTCCTCAAAACAGCCACCATACCTACCTATTATGGCATTTCCATAGCCATTCCGAGATATATTGCCATGCAACTTCCACCGTTCCGTTTATTATGACACGCTTCATCATTGTCATATTGCTTTGCATGATCATGTAGTTGACATCGTATTTGTGGCAAAGCAACCATTCATATTTTTTATACATGTCTCTCTTGATCATTGCACATCACGGTACACCACCGGAGGCATTCATATAGGTTCATATTTTTGTTCTAAGTATCAAGTTGTAAGTAAATAAAAGTGTGATGATCATCATTATTAGAGCATTGTCCCATGTGAGGAAAGGATGATGGAGACTATGATTCCCCCACAAGTCGGGATGAGACTCTGGATGAAAAATAAAAAAAAGAGAAAAGAAAAAAAAAGAAAAAAGAAAAAAAAAGAGCCCAAAGAGCCCAAAATAAAAAAATGAGAGCAAAGAGAAGGGGCAATGCTACTATCCTTTTTCCACACTTGTGCTTCAAAGTAGCACCATGATCTTCATGATAGAGAGTCTCCTATTTTGTCAGTTTCATATACTAGTGGGAATTTTCGTTATATAACTTGGCTTGTATATTCCAATGGCGGGCTTCCTCAAAGTGCCCTAAGTCTTCGTGAGCAAGCGAGTTGGATGCACACCCACTTAGTTTCTTTTTGAGCTTTCATACACTTATAGCTCTAGTGCATCCGTTGCATGGCAATCCCTACTCACTCACATTGATATCTATTAATGGGCATCTCCATAGCCCGTTGATACGCCTAGTTGATGTGAGACTATCTCCTTCCTTTTTGACTTCTCCATAACCACCATATTCTATTCCACCTATAGTGCTATATCCATGGCTCACGCTCATGTATTGTGTGAAAGTTGAAAAAGTTTGAGAACATCAAAAGTATGAAACAATTGCTTGGCTTGTCATCGGGGTTGTGCATGATTTAATACTTTGTGTGATGAAGATGGAGCATAGCCAGACTATATGATTTTGTAGGGATAACTTTCTTTGGCCATGTTATTTTGAGAAGACATGATTGCTTTATTAGTATGCTTGAAGTATTATTGTTTTTATGTCAATATTAAACTTTTGTTTTGAATCTTATGGATCTGAACATTCATGCCACAATAAATAAAATTACAAGGATAAATATGCTAGGTAGCATTCCACATCAAAAATTTCATTTTTATCATTTACCTACTCGAGGACGAGCAGGAATTAAGCTTGGGGATGCTTGATACGTCTCCAACGTATCTATAATTTTTGATTGTTTCATGCTATTATATTATCTGTTTTGGATGTTTTATATGCATTCATATACTATTTTATATTAATTTTGGGACTAACCTATTAACCTAGAGCCCAATGCCAATTTCTGTTTTTTTTTCTTGTTTTTGAGTTTCGCAGAAAAGGAATATCAAACGGAGTCCAAACGGAATAAAACTTTACGATGATTTTTCTTGGACCAGAAGACACCTACGAGACTTGGAGTCGAAGTCAGAAGACCCACGAGGAGACGGCAAGCCGTAGGGGCGCGCCCTAGGGGGGGCTGGCTTGTGGCCCCCTCGGGAGTCAACCGACCTACTTCTTCGTCCTATGAATTCACATATATTCCAAAACCCTAGAGTAGAGCCACGAAAATACTTTTCCATCACCGCAACCTTATGTTCCCATGAGATTCCATCTTGGGGCCTTTTCCGGCAATCTGCCGAAGGGGGATTCGATCACGGAGGGCATCTACATCAACCCTATTGCCCCTCCAATGAAGCGTGAGTAGTTTACCTCAGACCTACGGGTCCATAGCTAGTAGCTAGATGGCTTCTTCTCTCTCTTTGATTCTCAATACCACGTTCTCCTCGATGTTCTTGGAGATATATCCGATGTAATATTCTTTTGCGGTGTGTTTGTCGAGATCCGATGAATTGTGGATTTATGATCAGATTATCTATGAATATTATTTGAATCTTCTCTGAATTCTTTTATGCATGATTTCATATCTTTGTATTTCTCTTTGAATTATCGGTTTGATTTGGCCAACTAGATTGGTATTTCTTGCAATGGGAGAGGTGCTTAGTTTTGGGTTCAATCTTGCGGTGTCCTCAGCCAGTGACGTAGTAAGGGTAGCGAGGCACATATTGTATTGTTGCCATCGAGGTGTATTGTTGCCATCGAGGATAAAAAGATGGGGTTTTCATCATATTGCTTGAGTTTATCCCTCTACATCATGTCATCTTGCTTAAGGCGTTACTCCGTTCTTTATGTACTTAATACTCTAGATGCATGCTGGATAGTGGTCGATGTGTGGAGTAATAGTAGTAGATGCAGAATCATTTCGGTCTACTTGACACGGACGTGATGCCTATATGCATAATCATTACCTTGGATATCGTCATAACTTTGCGCTTTTCTATCAATTGCTCGACAGTAATTTGTTCACCCACCGTATTATTTGCCTTCAAGAGAGAAGCCTCTAGTGAAACCTATGGCCCCCGGGTCTATTTTCCATCATATATTTTCATATCTATATACCAAAAATACCTTGCTGCAATTTATTTACTTTTCTTTTGTTTTATGTTTTGGCAATCTTATTTACCTATCTCTATCAGATCTCACCTTTGCAATTGACCGTGAAGGGATTGACAACCCATTTATCACGTTGTGTGCAAGTGTTTGATTGTTTTTTGCAGGTGCGTAGATTGGGGACTTGCTTGTACCTCCTAGTGGATTGATACCTTGGTTCTCTAACTGAGGGAAATACTTATCTCTACTTTGCTACATCACCCTTTCCTCTTCAAGGGAAAAACCATCGTCAGCTCAAGAAGTAGCATTCATGAATGGAGTTGAAGCGTCTCTTGATGTGTTTTGTTCTCTTGTGAAACCTGGATTCCTTCGCCAAGGCAATTGCTCCAGTGTTGTCACAAAAGATTTTCATTGGACCCGATGCACTAGGTATTACACCCAGATCGGATATGAACTCCTTCATCCAGACTCCTTCATTTGCTGCTTCCGAAGCAGCTATGTACTCCGCTTCACACGTAGATCCCGCCACGATGCTCTGCTTGGAACTGCACCAACTGACAGCTCCACCATTCAATATAAATACGTATTCAGTTTGTGACTTAGAGTCATCCGGATCAGTGTCAAAGCTAGCATCGACGTAACCATTTACGACGAGCTCTTTGTCACCTCCATAAACGAGAAACATATCCTTGGTCCTTTTCAGGTACTTCAGGATGTTCTTGACCGTTGTCCAGTGATCCACTCCTGGATTACTTTGGTACCTCCCTGCCAGACTTATGGCAAGGCACACATCAGGTCTGGTACACAGCATAGCATACATGATAGAACCTATGGCTGAGGCATAGGGAATGACTTTCATTTTCTCTCTATCTTCTGCAGTGGTCGGGTTTTGAGTCTGACTCAATTTCACACCTTGTAACACAGGTAAGAACCCTTTCTTTGACTGGTCCATTTTGAACTTCTTCAAAACTTTGTCAAGGTATGTGCTTTGTGAAAGTCCTATTAAGCGTCTTGATCTATCTCTATAGATCTTGATGCCCAATATATAAGCAGCTTCACCGAGGTCTTTCATTGAAAAACTCTTATTCAAGTATCCTTTTATGCTATCCAGAAATTCTATATCATTTCCAATCAACAATATGTCATCTACATATAATATCAGAAATGCTACAGAGCTCCCACTCACTTTCTTGTAAATACAGGCTTCACCGAAAGTCTGTATAAAACCATATGCTTTGATCACTTCATCAAAGCGTATATTCCAACTCCGAGATGCTTGCACTAGTCCATAGATGGATCATTGGAGTTTGCACACTTTGTTAGCACCTTTAGGATCGACAAAACCTTCTAGTTGCATCATATACAACTCTTCTTTAAGAAATCCATTAAGGAATGCAGTTTTGACATCCATTTGCCAGATTTCATAATCATAAAATGCGGCAATTGCTAACATGATTCGGACGGACTTAAGCATCACTACGGGTGAGAAAGTCTCATCATAGTCAACCCCTTGAACTTGTCGAAAACCTTTTGCGACAAGTCGAGCTTTGTAGATAGTAACATTACCATCAGCGTCAGTCTTGTTCTTGACGATCCATTTATTCTACATGGCTTGCCGATCATCGGGCAAGTCCACCAAAGTCCACACTTTGTTCTCATACATGGATCCTATCTCAGATTTCATGGCCTCAAGCCATCTATCGGAATCTGGGCTCATCATAGCTTCTTCATAGTTCGTAGGCTCGCCTTGGTCTAATAACATGACTTCCAGAACAGGATTACCGTACCACTCTGGTGCGGATCATGCTCTGGTTGACCTACGAGGTTCAGTAGCAACTTGATCTGAAGTTTCATGATCATTATCATTTGCTTCCTCTCTAGTTGGTGTAGGCATCACGGGAATGGATTTCTCTGATGTGCTACTTTCCAATTCGAGAGAAGGTACGATTACCTCATCAAGTTCTACTTTCCTCCCACTCACTTCTTTCGAGAGAAACTCCTTCTCTAGAAAGGTTCCATTCTTGGCAACAAAGATCTTGCCTTCGGATCTGTGGTAGAAGGTGTACCCAATTGTTTCCTTAGGGTATCCTATGAAGACGCACTTCTCCGATTTGGGTTCGAGCTTATCAGGCTGAAGCCGTTTGACATAAGTGTCGCAACCCCAAACTTTAAGAAACGACATCTTAGGTTTCTTGCCAAACCACAGTTCATATGGTGTCGTCTCAACGGATTTAGACGGTGCCCTATTTAATGTGAATGCGGCTGTCTCGAATGCATAACCCCAAAACGATAGTGGTAAATCGGTAAGAGACATCATAGAACGCACCATATCCAATAAAGTACAGTTACGACGTTCGGACACACCATTACGCTGTGGTGTTCCAGGTGGCGTGAGTTGTGAAACAATTCCACAATGTTTTAAATGAAGGCCAAACTCGTAACTCAAATATTCGCCTCCGCGATCAGATCGTAGAAACTTTATTTTCTTGTTACGATGATTCTCCACTTCACTCTGAAATTCTTTGAACTTTTCAAATGTTTCAGACTTGTGTTTCATTAAGTAGATATACCCATATCTGCTCAAATCATCTGTGAAGGTCAGAAAATAATGATACCCGCCGCGTGCCTCAACACTCATCGAACCGCATACATCGGTATGTATTATTTCCAATAAGTCATTAGCTCGCTCCATTGTTCCGGAGAACGGAGTTTTAGTCATCTTGCCTATGAGGCATGGTTCGCAAGTATCAAATGATTCATAATCAAGTGATTCCAAAAGTCCATCTGTATGGAGTTTCTTCATGCGCTTTACACCAATATGACCTAAACGGCAGTGCCACAAATATGTTGCAATATCATTATCAACTTTGCATCTTTTGGCATCAATATTATGAATATGTGTATCACTACAATCGAGATTCAACAAGAATAGACCACTCTTCAAGGGTGCATGACCATAAAAGATAGTACTCATATAAATAGAACAACCATTATTCTCTTATTTAAATAAATAACCGTCTCGCACTAAACAAGATCCAGATATAATGTTCATGCTCAACACTGGCACCAAATAACAATTATTCAGGTCTAAAACTAATCCCGAAGGTAGATGTAGAGGTAGCGTGCCGACGGCGATCACATCGACCTTAGAACCATTCCCGACGCGCGTCACCTCGTCCTTAGCCAATCTTCGTTTAATCCGTAGCTCCTGTTTCGAGTTACAAATATGAGCAACCGAATCAGTATCAAATACCCAGGCGCTACTACGAGCATTAGTAAGGTACACATCAATAACATGTATATCAAATATACCTTTGTTCACTTTGCCATCCTTCTTATCCGCGAAGTATTTGGGGCAGTTCCGCTTCCAGTGACCAGACCCTTTGCAGTAGAAGCACTCAGTTTCAGGCTTGGGTACAACTTTGGGCTTCTTCCCGGGAGTGGCAACTTGCTTGCCATTCTTCTTGAAGTTCCCTTTCTTTCCCTTGCCTTTTTTTCTTGAAACTAGTTGTCTTGTTAACCATCAACACTTGATGCTCCTTCTTGATTTCTACCTCCACGGCCTTAAGCATTGCGAAGAGCTCGGGAATTGTTTTATTCATCCCTTGCATATTATAGTTCATCACGAAGCCTTTGTAGCTTGGTGGCAGTGATTGAAGAACTCTGTCAATGACATAATCAACTGGAAGATCAACTCCCAGCTGAGTCAAGTGATTATAATACCTAGACATTTTGAGTATGTGTTCACTGACAAAACTGTTCTCCTGCATCTTGCAGCTATAGAACTTGTTGGAGACTCCATATCTCTCAACCCTGGCATTTGCTTGAAATATTAACTTCAACTCTTGGAACATCTCATCTGCTCCATGACGTTCAAAACGTCTTTGAAGTCCCGGTTCTAAGCCGTAAAGCATGGCACACTGAACTATCGAGTAGTCATCAGATCGAGCTTGTCAGACGTTCAAAACACCAGCTTCTGCTCCTGCAGCAGGCCTTTCACCTAGCGGTGCACCAAGGACATAATTCTTCTGTGCAGCAATGAGGATAATCCTCAAGTTACGGACCCAGTCCGTGTAGTTGCTACCATCATCTTTCAACTTAGCTTTCTCTAGGAACGCATTAAAATTCAGGGGAACGGTAGCTTGGGCCATTGATCTACAACATAGATATGCAAAATTATAAGACTAAGTTCATGATAAATTAAGTTCAATTAATCAAATTACTAAAGAACTCCCACTTAAATAGACATCCCTCAAGTCATCTAAGTGATACGTGATCCAAATCAACTAACCCATGTCCGATCATCACGTGAGATGGGGTAGTCATCAATGGTGAACATCTCTACGTTGATCATATCTACTATATGATTCACGTTCGACCTTTCGGTCTCCAGTGTTCCGAGGCCATGTCTGTACATGCTAGGCTCGTCAAGTTTAACCCAAGTATTCTGCATGTGCAAAACTGTCTTACACCCGTTGTATGTGAACATAGAGTCTATCACACCCAATCATCATGTGGTGTCTTGAAACGACGAACTGTAGCAATGGTGCATACTCAGGGAGAACACTTTTACCTTGAAATTTAGTGAAGGGATCATCTTATAATGCTACCGTCGTACTAAGCAAAATAAGATGCCTAAAAGATAAACATCACATGCAATCAAAATATGTGACATGATATGGCCATCATCATCTTGTGCTTTTGATCTCCATCTCCAAAGCATCGTCATGATCTCCATCGTCACCAGCTCGACACCTTGATCTCCATCGTTGCGTCGTGGTCGTCTCGCCAACTATTGCTTCTACAACTATCGCTAACGCATAGTGATAAAGTAAAGCAATTACATGGTGTTTGCATTTCATACAATAAAGAGACAACCATAAGGCTCCTGCCAGTTGCCGATAACTTACAAAACATGATCATCTCATACAATAACGTTTATCACATCATGTCTTGACCATATCACATCACAACATGCCCTGCAAAAATAAGTTAGACGTCCTCTACTTTGTTGTTGCAAGTTTTACGTGGCTGCTACGGGCTTCTAGCAAGAACCATTCTTACCTACGAATAAAACCATAACGGTGATTCATCAAGTTTGCTGTTTTAACCTTCTTCAAGGACCAGCCGTAGTCAAATTCGATTCAACTAAAGTAGGAGAAACAGACACCCGCCAGCCACCTTTATGCAAAACTAGTTGCATGTCAGTCGGTGGAACCGGTCTCATGTGCGTGGACATGTAAGGTTCACTACTGGAATCAGGATCTTTGCCGTCAGCCAGCTCTTTGCCGTCTGCTAGCTGACGGCAAAGAAGGTCTTTGCCATCAGCTTACAGAAAACTGACGGCAAAGATCATGTTTGCCGTCAGCCAGCTCTTTGCCGTCTGCTAGCTGACGGCATAGAAGCTTGGCCGTCAGCTAGCAGACGGCAAAGAGGGAGGGTGGCCCACTAACGAGAACAACCTAACGGACACTTTCTTTGCCGTCTGGTAGCAGACAGCAAAGCTTCTTTGCCGTGTGCTAGCAGATGGCAAAGAAAGTGACCAACCTAACGGCCGTAACGGCGCACCAACCCCACCTCTTTGCCGTCTGCCAGCAGACGGCAAAGTTTTTTTTAACACGCAAAAAAAATAGACCCACCTCTTTGCCGTCTGCCAGCAGACGACAAAGTTTTTTTAACACGCAAAAAAAAAATAGACCCACCTCTTTGCCGTCTGCCAGCAGATGGCAAAAAAATGCCGCCACCTCACCTCTTTGCCGTCTGCTGGCAGACGGCAAAGAGGTGTGTCTATTTTTTTTACGGGTTAAAAAAAAAGCCGCCACCTCACCTCCTCCCTCCTTCTCTCTCCCCCCTCTCTCTGTCCCCCCACGCCTCACCCACCCACACCCGCGCGCCGCCAGCTCGCCCCTCCCCCGACCAGGCCGCGGCGCCGCCCCCTCCCCGCGGCCCTCCTCCACCACCGCGGCGCCGCCCCTCCCTGCGGCCCACCTCCACCACCGCGGCGCCGCCCCCTCCCCGCGGCCCTCCTCGACCAGCGCCCCCTCCCCACGGCCCTCCTCCTCCACCACCAGGGGGAGGGTGGATCGGCGGCGGACCGGATCCCGTTGCCTCCCTCCGCCGCTTGGCTCCGGGCCTTTGCCGGGGTTCCTCCCTCGCCGGCGGGGACATCGGGCTCGTGTTGTGACCCCGCCCCGGTCGCTGGCCGTTGGGCTCCGAGCTGAGGTAGGAGGATTTCATCAGTAAGTATTGCATCAATGATATAATTAAAGGAGAGAATATGTTGACAATACACCTGTGAAACTGAAAACAACATAACTATGCCTTCTTAGCAGAAAAGCAGGAAGAAAGATAACCAAATTACTATTGTAGCAACTGAAGATCGCTTTCTTCTGTGTTCTGTATCTCCTCAGTGATTGTGCCAAATAAATTGGTAGACAGTAAACATTCTGCAAAAACTACAATTAAAAAGATCCACATCCAACAGACTGGAAATTCTATTACTCAAACATTTGAGACATAAATCATTCACTGGGTAGGATTTAAATTATCAATGGATAAGTGTATTTTACATACCTTTTGGTCAGAACGCAGAATAATGGGTTGCATAGATTGCCCAGTAAGGCACTGAAGAGGTCTTCTTAAAACAGGTCATGACTTTGATGGCGGCGAAGACATTAGATGATTGTCCTGTTCTAGAAATTCAGCAGGCCTAGATCAAGATTTTAGTCTTGCTATCTGCCCCAACTTGTAAGAGCTCCGTCAGTGCCAGTATAGGACTATGGCATGGCATTTATATCACTGACGAAGCAAAATATGTCATCTCTTTGTTTATCATCAGTCTGAACATTTTATAGGTTTAACATTGTGAAACGGAGAAATGAACCAAATATTTTCAGTATTGATAACTCTGCAATGTGTTGAAATAGGGATCCCAAATCTCCTAGAGAGGAAATTACTAACCTGAAAGTATTTTGAATCTGTGAGATACCTAAGCGTGCTGCTCCATTATCCTCGTAATGCTTGAGCGAGCTCAACAAAAGATAGATTATGATGCCCTGCCTATGTTGGGGAGAAAAGGCTACCTTTTTTCTTCGACATGAAAGTTGACATTTCAAGCTAGATGCTAGTATACAACTATCAGTGCATTATTTGGCTATAGTAACAACGTCAAGATGTTCAGCGTGGCTGCGTGGGGATCTTTATTTGTTGTCATGATGCCCCGTTGGAAGCAATCTACAGGAAGAAGAGGATAGACTTTGAAAAGCATATGTAACTTCAGTTTCACAAGGAAAAATTTAATGTTGGAGAAGACTCCTGGACAAAGTCTAAAAAATTTGAATTCAAGGGGGCATTCGGACAGAAGTGCAGAACTAAGTATGTGTGGGTAGATATTGCACCTAATTTCCTGCTATCTCCTGTACTACTTGATGTAACATTGCCATTGAGTTAATAAAGTGCCATGAGGCGTTCCCCTTAAAAAAAATGACGATGTCTATTACAGATTTGCTTTAAGCCACAATCAGGACACTTCCTCGAATTCAGCAAGTGATGGGGAAGATGAATTGCTACCATCTAAGCAAACAACCTTCAAAAGAAGTTTGAACAACTAACTTCTGAATATTGTATAGTATAGATGAAATATATAAACTACAGAAAACGTCAATTCAGAAAAAGTGTGCATTGGTCATATATATATATCTCAGTTGCAGATATCATTTTTCCCATCCCAAAATATGTATGCCTGAACAGATGTCCAAAAAGACTATCAAAAAACATAAAGGTCAAATTAAACACTATTTATTACATTTCAAATTCTACTATCCTTGCTGTTGTCTGCAGTTTAATTTATAAGTTATAACTGACAACGCACACAATAGTGCTTATACCTACCTATCAACTTCTTAGTTTTCAATAGTGTGAATTGCTGTACTTCTTTCTCTCACCAGTCGTGCCTCACCAGTCAACACTTAATCTACTTGATAGGCTTGCTTGTTTATAATACTATTTTAGTGTAAGGTCAGCTCAAATTAGCCAATTAAATTGTAGGTTACGAAGTCGATCTGGGCGAATAAATAAACAGGGTTATTCTGGGTGATTGCAGGTGTGCATGATATTTGGAGACTTAAACAAATGCTTTATTAACTATTAATGAATTTATGTGCAGTTGTTTCGTCGCTGCGAGGGTCTGGTGTTCGACGACCTCCCCGTGCGTTCGACGAGCTCCGCCCCTGCGTTCGTGGGTGAGCACAAATGACATCTCCTCCTCCCCCCTTCATTTGCTCTATTCCGGTCTTCGTGCCGATGAAACATGCTAGCTGTAGGTAGATTGAATCATCAGTATGCGTGACCACTATGCGTCTCCCGTTCGAAAGGGTTACATCTATAAATATGCATGCATTTGCATATTTATAACCGTGATTCTTTCGAATTGTCCAACGTTATCCATGGACAGCCCGAGTATGTGTAGATTGGGTTTGTTTTCCCATATGCTCTGCTCCGGATCCGATGCAGAATTTTGTCAGTGCCTCCCTGTTGTTCTCCGGGTACACATCCTCTCTGCTTATTGCCGAGACGTGTATCAGGAGAACAGCGGGGAGGTGCTGCCGAAATTTTGCGTCGGTTCCGGAGCAGAGCATGGGAAAACGAACCCAATCTACACATACTCGGGTGGGATTAGGACCTATCTTTACCTATTAGCGTCTAGGTTGCATGGACGTAATAAAACTGACAAACTCCATTAACTGATGAACCTGGTTTGTTGAATTATGTATATATTTCTTGTGTGTCCATTAGATAGGCAAGATGAGTGATCGTGCGTGGATGTACACCGGCCACACTAGTCAGGAAGAAATGACCACTGAATGGTTCACAAAAACCAAGAAGTTTGTGACAGCCGCATTTGCAAATGGCCAGAGAAAAAACTGGTGCCCCTGTGTCCGGTGCGACAATTGGCACAAGAGGACAGAGGATGAAATGGGTAAACACCTGCAGAAGAGTGGTTTTACGCCCGGTTATACGGTGTGGACATTTCATGGTGAGTCTGCCCAACGTGCCAGAGCTGAGGTGGTTCGTCGTCGCACTGACGAGCATGGTACCGGGATGGAAGACATGGTGCAAGACTTTGATGATGCTCGGGATTCGGACGAGGAGATGGAGGAATCTGCAAAGGCTTTCAATGAAATGTTGGAGTCTTCAAAACGTCCTCTCCACGAGCACACTGAGCTTTGTCAGCTGGATGCCATCTCACAAGTAATGGCTCTGAAGGCTCAATTCAACTTGGGCAGAGAATGCTACGACGCGATGATGGCAGTATTTGGACGCTTTCTACCCAAAGGCCATGTAATGCCTGCAAACCTGTACCAGTCGGACAAAATCCTCCGTGCACTTAAGATGCCCTATGAGAAGATACATGCCTGTGAGAAAGGATGTGCCTTATTTAGGCTTGAGTATGTGGACTTGAACTATTGTCCCATTTGCAAGTCTTCCAGGTATGTTGTGGTAGACAACGGTATGGGTGAGAAGACGCAGACCAAAATCCCCGTTAATGTTCTTCGATATATGCCAATCGTACCAAGACTTCAACGTCTTTTCATGGTCGAAGAGACGGCCAGATAGATGACATGGCACAAAATGGGGAAAAGAACCGAACTAGATGCAGATGGGAATCAGATGATGGTACACACATCGGATGCTTTTGCGTGGAAGAAGTTCGATGAATTACATGGGGATAAAGCGGCAGATCCAAGGCATCCTCGAGTCGCCATCAGCACGGATGGGTTCAGTGTGTTTGGTCTGACGGCAACCCAATACAGTTGTTGGCCTGTATTTGTCATTTCACTCAATCTCCCCCCCGGACAGATTATGCAAAGAAAGAACATTTTCCTGACGTTGATAATTCCAGGGCCCAACTATCCGAGGAAGAATATGAATGTGTACATGCAGCCGCTTAAGGATGAATTGCAAGAAGCTTGGGATAATGGGTTCAAGACATATGACGCCGCTAGCAGAAAGAACTTCATAATGCGTGTCTAGTACATGTACTCGATGCATGACTTGCCGGCGTATGCGCTATTCGTTGGCTGGTGTGTGCACGGAAGGTTCCCGTGCCCCACATGCAAGGCAGCTCTTGAGTTTCGTTGGCTGCAGGCGGGTCGCAAGTATACTTGCTTCGACTTGCATAGACCGTTCCTGGATCCTCGCCATAAGTTCAGGAAAGACAAGAAGAACTTCATCAAAGGTAGAGTTGTCAAAAACTCTGCACCACCTGCGTTGACAGGCCAACAGACCCTGGATCAGTTAAAAGCTCTCGAGCCAGATCCAGAGCGTCCAGGGTATTTCAAGGGGTATAATAAGGAACACGCCTGGACTCACAAAATCTGCTTGTGGGATCTGCCTTACTTCAAAGACCTCCTTTGCCCACACAACATCGACGTGATGCACACTGAAAAGAATATCGCCGAGGCCCTCTTTGGTACATTGTTCGGCATAGAGGGGAAGTTAAAGGATAATCCTAAGGCTAGAGTCGATCAGTAGGAGCTATGTGATAGACCGTTACAGAACATGCAACAACCGAAAGGAAAGAAGAACTGGACGAAGCCAAAGGCCTGGTTCAATCTTGGAAGGCCAGCTATGAGGGAAATTATCTTGTGGGTGAAAATGCAGTTGATGTTCCCCGACGGGTATGCAGCGAATCTAAAGAGGGGAGCGAGTCTTGAAAAATTGAAAATATTTGGTCTCAAGAGTCATGATTGGCACATATGGCTTGAGCGGGTAATGCCGGTGATGTTGCGTGGCTTTATCCCTGAGGATGAATGGCTAGTACTGGCAGAGCTGAGCTATTTCTTCCGTGTTCTTTGTGCAAAAGAACTATCGCCTGGCGTGATAGAAGAAATGGAAGAGTTGGCGCCGGAGTTGATCTGCAAGTTAGAGAAGATCTTTCCGCCGGGCTTCTTTAATCCAATGCAGCATTTGATTTTGCATCTCCCGACCGAGGCAAGATTGGGGGGGCCCGTGCAAAATCGTTGGTGCTACGCAACTGAGAGGATGCAGAAGACGCTTCGAGCAAAATGTAAAAATAAAAGTAGAATTGAAGCATCGATGGCCGAGGCATTCATTACTGAGGAGGCGGCAAACTTCGTGACAGCACACTACGAAGCCAAAAATCGTCATTTGCATAATCCAAAGCCTCGGTACAATGCTGGCGACCCTAAAAAGGGTGGATCCAACCTCAGCCTATTCAAAGGGAAGCTCGCACCAGCCGGTGGTTCTAATTCCTTATTGTTGGATGTCGAAGAATGGCGGACCATTTCGTTGTATATCTTCAACAACCTAACAGAAGTGCGGCCGTACATCGAGTAAGTTCTCGGTACATTGTTTCGCAACTTCTAATTCCTTTGAATTGCTCTTATTCCCGGATATTTGATACAGTCGATACGTCGCCAAATTCTCGTATGGAGCGGTGATCCAAAAGGATTCCGTCGAAGAGTATGAGCTTCTGGCAAAGCATGGAGGCGGCTATCCCGATTTCAGCTCTTGGTTCAAACAAACGGTAATTTCCATTAGACCATTTCATTTGTTCGTCTAATTTGCGGCTAATGCAACAATCCTTTCGTATTAAACTTGTAGGCTAATTCAGAGTTTATGGACGCCGAATTGAGACAAGTCGCTAATGGTTTTGACAATAAGGTCCGTTCATTTGACAAATACGACATCAACGGGTATCGCTTTCGTACCTATGGCAAAGAGCTATCTATGGCCAACCGAAAGTCTACAAATTGTTGTGTCTCTGCTATCGGCGAAGGAGATACCGAGTATTATGGAAGAGTTGAAGGAATTTATGAACTTCTATTCTATGGTGCAAACCCACCAAATGTCGTAGTCTTCAAATGTTATTGGTTCCAGCCGAAGAAGACTAGAAGGACTCATGAACATATAGGGCTAGTCGAAATCAAACAAAGCACCCATTTGGATGTTCCCGATGTCTATATTACGGCTCAACAGACAACCCAAGTTTTCTATCTACCGTGGGCCTGTCAAAGTGATCCAAATCTCAATGGTTGGGATGTCATTTATGAAGTGCCGCCACGTGTTAGACCACCTCCCCCCAATGAAGAGGATTATGAACCTCACATTAACCCAGACATATATGAAGGAGAATTCTTCTAAGAAACACGTGTTTCCAAAAAACATTTCAAGAACCGCTCTACTTCACCCCAGAACATTGAAGTAGACAGCGATAGTGAATCCGACTTCACCCCTGAGCCGGAACAAGAAGAGCCGGAACAAGAAGAGGTTACTGCTGCGGATGACCTGTCAATGCTTGACCGATTACGTAAAGGAGGCCTTCCACATGTTGATGCATTTATTGATGATGATGATGAGCACGTCATTACTGATAGTGATGATGATTCTGCATTTATTGATCCCGAAGCATATATAGACGATGAAGATTAATATTAGTAATGTCAGGTATTCAATTATTATTATGTACATATATATTAGGTATTCAAATTTTTATTATGTTCATGATGATGATACACTTAAATTATATACATATTATTCATGTCAGGTATTCAATTTTTTTATGTTGTACTAATTTCGTTTACTCTTTGTCATTGCAGGTGTTGACAGATGGTGGGCTTGGGTCGAGAGCGCTCCGAGCCTCCTTCCTCGGCGCGTGCTGGGAGGGGTGCTTCCATTCCACCCCAGCCCCTCCGGAGAGCGCTCATAGACAGTATGCAGACACCACCGGCGGGCGCTTCTTCTTCGGTCGAGAGAGGTCGGGGGAGGACGAAGAAGGGTGCTAGAGGTGGACGTGGCGGCGGGAGAGGTAGGAAGGCTGCTACGCCTTCCTCACCGCCACCCCCAGCTGATTCACCCGACCACAGGACTGCTCCGTCTGAGGTGGACCCGTCTCGGACTCCGGTCCACGAGCCTCGGGCCGACGAGCCTTCGCCCCACGAGACTCCGGTCCCAGAGTCTTCATCCCACGAGACTCCGGTCCCAGAGTCTTCGTCCCACGAGACTCCGGAGGCTAGTGGCCATGCTGATGGTGGCGAGGACCGCTTTTGTGATGATAGCTATAGCGAGGGCGAGCGTGTTGAGGGGGGGAACGTCTACCAGCGTGGTGGTACAAAGCTCCCGCCCGTGCCGGCGACCCGCGAGCAGAGGTGGTTGATTGCGCCTAATGGGGATAAGTAAGTGCATTTACTCTTTTTTAACCTTTTGCCTTCATGTTTCTTCAAATTAATATCTGATGCGTTGGCCTTGTCATACTGCAGAGGTTGGAAACACAGCCCTGGTATCCGCAAGCCCAACCAGGTCCTTGGTGTGCTTTGCCGGCAGAACTTCCCGGGGTGGGTCACGTTGCCCGGTGAGGGTGAGGTTCCACAGCTAGCACTGAGCTGGGAGCTGTACTTGGCTGCCCCGGCCCCGCCGGAGGAGAGGGTCGACGGTGTCTTGTGCCACACGGTGGCCGACATTGTTTTCTACACGTTTTGGGTAATTTCTCCTTTACAGAATTAAAAATCAACAGTACCTAGTGATTGTACTAATCAGTGTTGTCTTGTTTGATTGCAGACCTTCTACAGGTGTCTTGAGGGAGAGGAGGAGGCCGCGGCTAAGGTTCTCGAAGCCGAGTGCAAGCGCCTACTTCAGAGCTTACGGCACGAGGCTCGGGTGCAGGCTGTTCGAGACTACTACGCCTCGATTGGTATTAAGAGGTCCAAGACGAAGTGCCGCAGCAAGTTTCTGAGTAAGGATAAGTACATGAAGGTAATTACCCATTCTTAAGGCCTTGTACTTAGTTTCCTTGATTTGATTCATAGGTGTAGCGCTGAATTTTCTTTTGACTAACTTAGGTGCCCCCGAGATGGTGTGCGGATAGGATGGACTGTTGGGAGGCATTGGTGGATGAGTGGTGCTCTCCCCAATGGCTAGCCGACCACAACAAGGCCAAGGATAACCGTGCCAAAATGGTTGGTCTGCCACACCATCAAGGGAGCTGCAACCTATATGAGTTCGGGGATAACTGGGTATGTGGTTTGCTTCATGATTCATGCAATTTCATTCTTCATGCTAGCTTGAGCCCTTAACTAATATTTTGTTCCTCTCTTTTAGGCGCGACACAACAAGACGGAGGTGCCAGAGGTGTTCGACCTCTATGCCATGGCCCATACTGCAAAGTACAAGAAGGTCAAGGCATTCTTTGAGTCGGACCTCGATCATCTAGAGAGCTTCACCAACATCTCCTCCCACCACAAGCTCGTGAGGTACAGAGACGAGGGGAAGGCGAGGAAAGGGGAGGACTTCAACCTGAGCAAGCAACCTTTTGATCCAGAGCTGGTGATGATATCTGGTGGCGGGAGGCCCCATGGCTCGATAGCCATTGGGGATGGACTGATATGTTGTCCTCGCACTCTTTCGAAGATCAAGAAGCGCCAGACGAGCTCCGATCCTGAGATAAGGCCTCGTCCACGGCCAATGGAGCTCGCCATCGAGGCTAGGGCCCAGGAGCTTCTGGCGGAGGCAAACAGGCAGGCGGCGGAGAGGGAGAGGGAAATGGAGGACAGGACGGCTAGGCTGTTGGAGGAGGAGAGGAATCGGAACGACGCGTCTCACCGGGCCCTATACGAGCTCCTCGTGGTAAGTTTCTCCTGCATATTAGCCAAATCATGCACGTAATGTTCGTTTCATTACTAACTAATATGACTGATTCGTGAAAACAAAATGTGCAGACCGTGTGCCAGAACAATGGTCAGACCCCTCCGCCGATGCCCTAGATTGGTATAGCGCCCACGGTGAGTTTCATTTGAATGGTCATTAGTTACTAGTATTCACATTTGAGTTGCATCATGCTAACGAGACATTGCAAATGATCTTTGGTGCAGGATGCCTCCCGACAAGCATCAACCTATCCTTCTCCGTCTACCATTGGCGCAACCCCGACCGGTCCTTCTCCGTCTGGCACTGGCGCAAACCCGACCGGTCCTTCACCTCCGTGATGATGGTAAATTTTCCCAAGTGTTTTGCTTAACAAATGCATACTTAGCTTAAGAAATGACCTATTTAGCTCCAAAATGACCTATACTTAGCTCATTTTCCTCGAAAATGACATAATAACCTTACTTAGCTCCAAAATGACATATTTTACGTAGGATAGTTATAAAATGACCTATACTTAGCATTTTTTCCTCCAAAATGACTTGATATGCTTAGTTAGCTAAAAAATGGCATAACTATCTAGGATATAGCTCAATAATGATCTATACTTAGCTTAGCTATTTCATTTATGACATAATTAGCTTACTTAGGTAAAAAATGGCATAATAACCTTGGTTTAGCTCCAAACTGTCATATAATTAGTTTATTTTCCTCCAAAATGACAAAATAACCTTACCTAGCTCCAAAATGACCGATTTTAACTAGGATACCTCTAAAATGACCTACACTTACCATTTTGTCCTCCAAAATGAATAAATATGCTTAGTTAGCTCAAAAATGGCATAACTATCTAGGTTAGCTCAAAAATGACCTATACTTAGCTTCTTTAGTTCATTTATGACATACTTAGCATACTTAGGTCAAAAATGGCATGATAATCTTGGTTACCTCCAAAATGACATAGACTTAGCTTATTTTCCTCGAAAATGACATAATAACCTTACTAAGCTCAAAATGACCATATTTACCTATCTTAGCTAAAATGACCTACACTTAGCATTTTTACCTAGCTATGCTAAAAATGGCATTTTTACCTACCTTAGTTAGAAGAAAAAGAAGATAAAGAAGAGGAGAGGAGAAAAAGAAAGAGAAGAAAAATTCTTCTTCTTCTTCTTCTTCTTCTTCTTTCTTCTTTTTCTTTAGCAGTCTTCTTCTTCTTCTTCTAACTTTCTTCTTTCCCAATTTGCAGATTTTGTTAGATGAGGAAGCTTGCGTTGATGGAGTCTACTCTTCTCCTTGTGCTTCCTTTTTGTTTTGATTTTGTACGATGAACTTTGTGTTGGATATGTTGTTGGAAACTTGTTGTTGGATATGTTGTTGGAAACTTGTTGTTGGATATGTGTTGGTATGCTTGTTGAAAGTATTTTCAAAATTTGTATATATATATATAATATATAATATCTGTGAAATTCTGTGAAATTCTGTGAATTTAAGAAAAAACAGAAAAAAAGGGGCTATACAGGCTCTTGTCGTGCTGGCAGACGGCAAGAGCTTTGCCATCAGCCAGCAGACGGCAAAGAGCTTTGCCATCAGCCAGCAGAAGGCCAAGTTGCCACGTGGCAGCTACCTGTGCAACCTGGGGTCACTGGGCTGGCCTATATGGTTGCTTTGCCATCTGCTGGCAGACGGCAAAGACCTTTGCATCTTTGCCGTCTGCTGGCAGACGGCAAAGACCTTTGCTTCTTTGCCGTCTGCTGGCAGACGGCAAAGACATTTGCCTCTTTGCCGTCTGCCAGCTGACGACGAAGAATGCCACGTGGCAGCTACCTAGTGGGCATCTGGGCTGGCCTATTTGGGCACTTTGCCGTCTGCTGGCAGACGACAAAGATGCAAAGGTCTTTGCCGTCTGCCAGCAGACGGCAAAGCACACCGTTAATCCCTTAACGGACCTAAGCTGCCACGTCTACCGTCTATGCCCTTTGCCGTCTGCTAGCAGACGGCAAAGACCTTTGCATCTTTGCCGTCTGCCAGCAGACGGCAAAGTGCCCTTTACCGTAGGTCGTTCAGCCGGACGGGGTGCCGTTCTTTGCCGTCTGCTGGCTGACGGCAAAGGCCTTTGCCGTCCGCCAGACATGCCTTTGCCGTCAGCCATGGCAGATGGCAAACTGCCCGATTCCAGTAGTGGTTGGTCCGGGCCGCTTCATCCCACAATACAGCCGAATCAAAATAAGACGTTGGTCATAAGCAGTATGGCTATCATCGCCTACAACTCTTTGTGTTCTACTCGTGCATATCATCTACGCATAGACCTAGCTCTGATACCACTATTGGGAAACGTTGCCTGGAAAAACAAAAAAAAAATCTACGCACACGCAATGATCTATCCATGGAGATGCATAGCAACGAGGGGCAGAGTATGTCTATGTACCCTCGTAGACCATAAGCGGAAGCGTTTTACAACGCGGTTGATGTAGTCGAACTTCTTCGTGCTTCAACCGATCAAGTACCGAACGCACAGCACCTCCGCGTTCAGCACACGTTCAGCTCGATGACGTCCTAGCCTTCTCGATCCAGCAAGAGAGGCGAAGTAGTAGATGAGTTCCGGCAGCACGACGGCGTGGTGATGGTTGGTGATAAAGAACAATCTCCTCAGGGCTTCGTCAAGCACTACAGAAAACTAGACGGAGGATAAACTAGAGGGACGGGGTTGCCGGCACACGGCTTGGTGAATCTTGATGTGTCTTGGGTGCTAGCCCTGCCCCTCTATTTATATGTTGAGCCCTGGGGTCGAAACTTGGAGTAAAAGCCTCCTCAAAGTCAGTTTTGCCCGAAAGGCAAGAGTCCTTCTCGGACTCCAGGGCCAGATGCCAGGGTCCCTGGCGTCTGGCCTCTGGTCCTCGCAAAACTCCCTTTTGCACTTTCCAAAAACCTCATGGGCTTTCCCCATTGGCCCAAATAAAGTGTCCTAGTGCCCAAACATTTCGGGAAACATCCGGAACCCCTTCCGGTGAATTCCGAAACCTTTCCAAAGACCAAACACTATTATCCCAGATATCAATGTTTACCTCCGGACCATTCCGGAGCTCCTCATCATATCCGTGATCTCATCCGGGACTCCGAACAACATTCGGTCACCAACATACATAACTCATATAAAACTATATCGTCAACGAACGTTAAGCGTGCGGGGGTTCGAGAACTATGTAGACATGACCGAGACACCACTCCGGTCAATAACCAATAGCGGAACCTGGATGCCCATATTGGCTCCTACATATTCTACAAAGATCTTTATTGGTCGAACATTTATGACAACATACATAATTCCCTTTGTCTATCGATATGTTACTTGCCCGAGATTCGATCGTCGGTATCTTCACACCTAGTTCAATCTCGTTACAGGCAAGTCTCTTTGCTCGTTCCGTAATACATCACCTCGTGACTAACTCCTTAGTTGTTTGCTTGGAAGCTTATGATGTGTATTACCGAGAGGGCCCAGAGATACCTCTCCGATACTTGGAGTAACAAATCCTAATCTCGATCTATGCCAAGTCAACAAATACCTTCGGAGATACCTGTAGAGCATATTTATAATCACCCAGTTACGTTGTGATGTTTGATAGCACACAAGGCATTCCTCCGGTATCCGGGAGTTGCATAATCTCATAGTCGAAGGAATATGTATTTGACATGAAGAAAGCAATAGCAATAAAACTGAACGATCATTATGCTAAGCTAACGGATGGGTCTTGTCCATCACATCATTCTTCTAGTGATGTGATCCCATTATCAAATGACAACTCATATCCATGGTTAGGAAACCTTAACCATCTTTGATGAACAAGCTAGTCTAGTAGAGGCTTACTAGGGACACGGTGTTTGTTTATGTATTCACACATGTATTTAAGTTTCCGATCAATACAATTTTAGCATGAATAATAAACCTTTATCATGAATAAGGAAATATAAAATAACAACTTTATTATTGCCTCTAGGGCATATTTCCTTCACCTGGTGTCTAGTGGGCCCCACAGGCCCCCTCTGGTGCACTTCTTAGGCCTCATGGGTGTCTTCTGGGCAGAAAAAATTCTCCAAAAAGTTTCGTTCATTTGGACTTCGTTTGGTATTGATATTCTGCAAAGTAAAAAAAACAAACAGAAAACAACAACTGGCACTGGGCACTATGTCAATAGGTTAGTCCCAAAAGATGATATAAAGTTGCTAGTAAATGAATATAAAACATCCAAGATTGATAATATAACAGCATGGAACAATCAGAAATTATAGATACGTTGGAGACGTATCAACATGCGTGTCATGTCTCGTTCTGTCACTGAGATTGAGCACCGCAAGATCGAACCCATCACAAAGCACATCTTCCCATTGCAAAAAAAATCAATCTAGTTGGCCAAACCAAACCAAAGTTTCGGAGAAGAAATACGAGGCAATAACAATCATGCGTAAAAGAGTTTAGCAAAGACTCGAATAATATTCATGAATAGATCTGATCATAAACTCACAATTCATCGGATCCCAATAAACACACCGCAAAAAGTCATTACATCAAATAGATCGCCAAGTACATCGAGGAGAACATTGTATTAAAGATCAAAAATAGAGAAGAGGCCATCTAGCTACTACCTACGGACCCGTAGGTCTGTGGTAAACTACTCACGCATCATAGGAGGGGCAAGGGTGATGATGAACAACCACTCCGTGATCGTTGACCCCTCCGACAGAGTGCCGGAAAAGACCTCTAGATTGGATCTCGTGGTTCTAGAACTTGCGACGGCTGAAATTGTGTTTCGTCGACTCCCCTAGGGTTTTTGAGATTTTAGAGTATTTATAGAGGTGGATGGTGGTGGAGAAGCTTCCCGTGGGCTCCACTACCCACCAGGGTGCGCTTGGGCCTTCTGACGCGCCCTGGTGCCTAGTGGGCCCCATGGGCCTCCTCCCGTGCACTTCTTTGGCTCCCTGGGTGTCTTCTGTCCAGAATTTTTTTTCCAAAAAGTTTCGTGGCATTTGGACTTCGTTTGGTATTGATATTCTACAAAGTAATAAACAAGCAGAAAACAACAATTGGCACTGATATAAAGTTGCTAGTAAATGAATATAAAATATCCAAGATTGATAATATAACAGCATGAAACAATAAAAAATTATAGATATGTTGGAGACGTATCAGCTGGCGGCGCAAATTATGTTCCGTCCCTGATCCATCACTTTCTTCTATCTTGCTGCTGCAATACCTGAGATTTTTGGTTGCTGATATGGTTCTAACAATATAGCTACAATATCGTCAGCTTATCTAGTGATTTGGAAAATTTTGCTGCTGCAATAGTCCGAAGCAAAACCTCAGTTCTTTTTGTTTGTGCAGGAACTTTGCTGCCATCTCATCTGGTTGGGCTGTGTCAAGGGAAGGGAAGAGGGCCATGTCATGGAGCAGCTGCAACAGCATGCCAGGAGACCAGGAGAGGAGGGCCGACCCCTGCGCCATGGAAGGTCTCTCTCTCTCTCTCTCTCTCTCTCTCTCTCTCTCTCTCTCTCTCTCTCTCTCTCTCTCTCTCTCTCTCTATTCTGTTAATGAGCTAGGAGAATCATCAGCTAATTTAAACAAATATGAGCAGATTCATTTGATTCATCAATCTCTTTTGATCCCACAAGTTGGGCCGGATTAGATGTGAAGGAGATTCAGAAAAATTGTGCCTTTTCATTTGATGCTTGCTTGTATTCACACATTGGATGGTCGTGTGAAGAATTTTACATGTGTTTGTCAAATATTGCCTGCAGGTCATGTGTTTAAAATGTTTGTTTACCCAAGTTGTCGATGTCACCATCTGTCCTTTTCAGTCCGGTTAATCTATACGCATTCCTTCAACTGATGCATTCATGATATAAGTTTTTTTTTTCTTTTGGATTTCTGGTTTTGATTCATGTCAAATCAAATGCAAATATGCAATTGGTGCTAGTATAGTACTGCCACTCTTATCAGGCATATACTTTGTTCTAATCTAATTTGATAGGATTAATGTGATACACTACCCGTAGTCAGTGCAGAGGACTAGCCGGCCTGGTCTCCTAGCTAGTTGTTATCATGCACCTTCTCCTGTCCTTGATCTGCTGTTAATCGTCGGTGTGATTTTTATTACTCTCTTTTATCTTCTGAATCAAACGCAAGTACTGCCGCTCGTTGTTCCTCCTCTAAAACTATTGTGTGGACTAACAAAGCAGAGGAAAGATGGGATCCATGTGACAGGATGGAACAAATAAAAGGAATAGATGAATAATTAATTCGAACAAATTCCGAACAAATTCATGTATGCAATATAAACTAACATAAGGATACATGAGGATAAACTAACTGACAAAATCAGATTATTCATTTCATAAATGTAGACAAAAAATAAGTATGGTTTTCACAATGTCCACCACTGATTATCTCTGCACATTTCTAGACCTTGATTTGATATAAAAACAATCCAATTTATCTTCTTGCTTTTGTCCTGGATTTCACTATGACTTGACTCTCTTTCTCTGATTTCTTGATACACAACTTGTTGTCTATAGGTGCAGATGCTGAAACCTTCCTACTGGAGGTGTTCCTTTCACATGTTTGCTGAGATGTTTGATCACGTCAAAACAAAAAATCTGGTCTTATGCAATTCCATCAAAATAGCTTAGTGATTGCTACTGCATGGTGTACATGTAAGTCCCACGAGATCCCACATCCTACTTAATTAATTGTGTGCATGAAATATTCTAGCTTGCATAAACTAAGGTGACTTCTTACTATTATGTATATGCGTGTAGTAGTTCAAGCTTGCATAACACTAATTAAAATCACAAGAAAAATAGACACGCTTCTGATTTGTACTGAAGATGTTAACTATGAAATTGTTGTAGGATATGTGCTAGGATTTTATAGTTAAGAAGTGCTTTTTGTTTCATGGTGATACCTTTTTGGTTCCCCTAGATTGAGCATATTTAAAATGTAATCTGTACAAGATGAACCAATAAAAAATGGAACTTCAGACTTTGGCTTGTACCTTAACAACCTTGCATAGCTTCGATACACTACTAGAGTGGCCATCACCTGCTGTTCATGTGTTCTGATTTGGCTTGTACATTAATAACCGTGAAGTAATTTTTAAGCCATGTGTAGACTAAATTTGTAGATCTTGTGCAAGCCGATGAGGTTTGCTACTGCTGTCACCTTGTATAAATATATACTGGTTCAGTTCATTTCATTGTTGTTGCCAGGTTTATATGGCCTCAACTACTGCTGCTATAGTACTTGGAGTTCTGTGATGTGTGTTTTGTCACTTTGTCATTTGACACACTTTTCTTTGGATTAATTTTAAGCAACCTCATGTTCACTCGTGTTTTATAGTAGATCAATGTCATTCTCATTTGTAGGCACTATAAGATTGAAGAATTTTGGACAACATGTAATTCATTTTTATATTTGTTGCAATTCTCTTATTTCTACTATCTATTCATAATTACAAACATCCAATATTCTTGTAAATATGCTAGGTAAGATCGCATAGCGGGCTACTTGGTGCTGCCCATCGCAATCCACCACGACATGATAGTTGCCATCAAGGGCGCCAACCGCAAGAGCTTGAATAACAGCCTCAATAGTGTATATGTTCTGTTGATGTAAAATGGATTGTACCGGTTCCTAACCCTGCTGTGATATATTTTTTCAATCTATGCTGTGATGTATTTTGTCAATCTATGCTGCAAGTTATCATTTCATAGAGGATTTTCGTAAACTGCTATGCTGTAGATACATACAGATGCTGCATAAACTGTGTAATGTTTCACACTTCGCAAATACTTTTTTGTTGGGCCAAAATTGGCAGGATCTGTGTAATGCATTATGCCAACAATGTACTGGGTCAAATTTTGTCCAAAAGAAATGGGTTTAACCAAATTTAAATTTCCCTTTAAATTGTGCCTAAATCCACGATGATTTATGTGACGAAAAATAGTATCCACGTATGCTGCCATGTCATTCGAATTGGCTAGTTGAAAATCCTACATGGCGTTAGTCCATGACGGATTGTTCCATCACAATGGTTTGGGCTTGGGCGGGCCTGGGGCAGATCCATGATGGTCAAGAACCATCATGGAAGGTACGATATCAAATTATGACGCGATATCATGACGGATTTCACATCCGTCGAGGATGGGCACCCATGACAGTTTTCCACTGATAGATCCGTCACGTATTAACAGATTTCTTGTAGTCGAAGCTCGTCATCATAATATACAAGCCAAATTATGGTGTCCTAGACCAGGGGTACTCACCACGCCGTCTCCTGGCTAGGTGGGCCGGACCGAAGACCCCCATGGAGGTTTACTGATGGGCCACATCCAGAGGACCCACGACGTGTACAAGGAAGGTTCCCGAAGACTTGGCACATACTCCAGGGACTCAGACGTCGGCTACAACATGATTCACCCGATAAGTAGCTTACATAGCTGTAATCCTTGACCCCTCGGTACCTATATAAACTAGGGGGTAGGGCACGTAAAGGCAAAGTACACAATCAAGAAGTAGACGATTTCTTGGTAGAAAAACATGTACTATGTACTCCATCCACAATCAATACAAATAAAAGCAGGGTGCCATGTATTATCGAGAGCCCGAACCTGCGCAAAACCTTGTCACTATTATTATCATCGTACTTAGGCTACTAGCTCAAGATCCCCTACCCGAGATTCGGAATCGACTCCATCATTGATGGCCCATACATGTCCTCGCTGATAGCCGCGATCGTCTGATGGGAATCTACTTTGGTGAGCAGATCGGTTCTGGCCTAACGACGTTGACTACGCTAAAAAAAGTCGATGTTGACTTAGAAGGTCTAGTTAGTTGGAGGCTCGCGTTGCTGGTTTGAGGGGCGCGGCTATACCTCGTTCCACAAGAGTTCAATGGTAGCCTCGCGTGAAGCGAGCGCCATACTGGGCCGCCCAGGCGCTCGAGAGTCCATTGTCTCGTTTGTTTTCTGTTTTTTCACCTTTTTTCGCTTTTGATTTCTTTTTGTTACTTTTTTTATACTTCCAAATATTCAAAACATCTATATCAAAAAATATATACTTTACATACATTTTGTAAAACGTTAATCATGCAAATGTTAAATGTGTATAGAATACATGTTGCAGATGTATACAAAAAATGTACAATGAGTATGGAAAAAGATAAATATTAAAAAAAGTAAGTTTAAAAATATATTAAATCATTTATTTGGAAAATGTTAAACATGTATTTAAAAAATGTTACTGATGTATACAAAAAATGTATAATATGTATGGTAGACATCCAAAAATATATGTTTAAAAAAGGTTAATCATCTATTTAAAAAATGTTAAACGCGTACATAAATTTCTGGTGTATACCAAATATGTAGAACATGTATTAAAAAAATTGAAAATTAAAAATAAAATTTTAAAAATGTTGATTGTGTATCAAAAAATGTTAATCATATATTTTAAAAGTGCTAAACATGCATAAAAAATATTTCTGATGTATACGAAAAATGTAAAATGTGTACAAACAAGTAGTCATCAAGTACAAACACTAGAAAAAATGTTCATCATCTATTTCGAAAATGTTGAATGTGTACAAGTTTTTTTACTGATGTATATGAAAAATGTAGAACATGTATTAAAAAATTAAAAATTAAAATAAATAAATTTAAAAGAGGTTGATCGTGTACAAGAAATATAAAAAATATGTTAAACATGTATTATAAAATATTCCTGATATATATAAAAAATGTACAATGCGTATGAAAAAGTAGTCATCAAACAATTTTTTATTAATCATGTATTTAGTAAATGTTAATCATGTAAAAATATGTTTTGATGTATAGGTAAAATGTACTAGTGTGTGTGGAAAATGAAGACATGTGTTAAAGGAAAAAGAAAGAAAAATGGTAAAAACCGAACAAACCAAAGAAAAAAATGGAGAAATTTGAAGAAAAACCGATGAGAAACTAAGAAAAACCAAACAAAACCAAGATACCGATGCAAAACAATGGAACAAAGTGAAAGTAAGAGAAAACTGATAAAACCGGCTGAAAACGAAGAAAGAAACAAAAAATAAAGAAAAAGGAGGAAAAGAAAGAACGAAAAAGGAAAAAAAACCCGAAGAAACCAGCCAAAAGAAAAAACACACACAGAGAAAACGCGCTCAAAGACCCGCTATAGAGTAAGGAATCGCTAATTGGGCTGACCCGGCATTGTAGTAGGTACGTGAAAATTCTTCAGGCGAGCGGGGAGCTTCTATCTCGCTATAAGCCAGATATAGATGGGCCGGCCCAGTAATGCCTCAGGAGAGCGCCGGTTAGGACGCGTATTTCTTTTTGCACTGGTGATGATGGGAGGCCCAGCGTGGCTCAGTCCGACGACGCACGAAAGAATTCTAAAAGACCGGCCCGTGGGAGAAGCCGCATCCCACCCAACCCTAACCTCACACAGCCTCCTCGCCTCCTTCCCCGTTCTCTCTCTCCCTCAGCCCGATCCCCTTCCTCACCGCCGGCCGATTTCGGTCGTTGCCACTCCTCCCCGCCGATAGCACCAACCTCCACGAGCTCCCCTAGCTCCACCTTCTCCTGTACAGCGAGGAATCCCCTCCTCTCCGGCGGATCCTGTGGCTCGAGGCGACGGCTGGCTAGGCCCGCGTGACGGACCCAGGCCGTTGGTGTGCTGCCTCTCCGTGCCGGTCCACCTCGGTCCCCGGTGGCACGAGCAAGGGCAAGGCACCACCGAGCTCCACCTCGGCACTCCACTCCCGAGACCTCTCCTACCCCACTGCACTTCCCGGCGGGCGTCTCCTCCACCTGCAAGTCAGGTAGTGTCTTTGTCCCTCCACATACACACACAAGTTGAACATATCAAACATATTTGATTCCCTTCATGTTTTTATTCATCTTTTGGTGCTTATCTCGTTGTAATTAACGACTAGTACAAGTGCCTATACTAATTGCAATTACTTAGTAAATTAGACCAGAGAAAACATGTGTAATGAGCTATGAAAAACACTATACTGGTGGGGCTCAGTTGGGAGAAGGCCTCTAATGCAATGCAAGCATCTTTTCTCACAAATAAATGTTGTTGCTAGCAGTGCATTTATCTATCTTTAGAATGTTTGCTTAATGGACACCTTTGAAATAGTTCAAAAGGTTTTCAGTATTGAACTGTTGATCTGTTCTGTATTTCAGCACCTGCAAAGCATTTTAGTCATCTAACAAACTGAACTAGCTACCTTGTACACTACATCAGCTTAATTAGGGCTCGATTATTAAAAACCTGGTACGTAAGTAGACAATCGTTGCTCCGTACATGGGCATGGACGATAAGGAAAAGCTACACATGTATATGTAAGCTCATGAAGGATGCGTGTCTCGCTACTTTGGGTATGTCTCATTCCATCGAGCTATGATGAGATATGCATGTTTTTTCTTTTGCAATTTGAGGACACTCACAATGATGATGCATGCATGTGTATGACTTATGATTATCTTTCTGAATTAACTCCAATTCGGTGGCAAAATGAAGCACTGATGATCATATGCAAAGTTACGACATATACCCGTATATGTAAACGATTGACCTCTGTTTATATAGGTACTTTCAGATTTTTTTGGCCTCTGTTTACTCTTTCAACTAGTTTACCACACATCCACACCACAAACACTTGAGTGCCATGGGTCAGGACGTAGTTTGTTGTGCTTATTCCTCCTACATGCGTCGTCTCAGAAAATGTAGCAAATACTAGATTAGAACTGTATGCCTTCTTATTATAGAAGTAGCAAACTCAGCTGCTTGTTAGCTTTGCTAATCTAAGCCCTACTGTTAATTGCTCATATATCTTTCTTGGCTGTATATGGATACTTCAACCCACCAGTTCCTCAGAGCGATTGCGCCACACAACTCCAACGCCGTTTGTAAGGTGACCTTTTCGTAGTTTCCTCCGCCGATCTATTGGACCCCTCTAATTTGTTTGCCAACCGTATCCATCCAGTTGTGTGGTCAATCAGTAATAGTTGGGTTTTGTTCCTTGCTGTTCAGGCCTGCTTGAAATGATGATGAAAAACAAGCGCAGGCTGGGAGTCCATGAGAAACAACGTCCTTGCAAGAAAGTAATTAGGCCAAGTGAGTCCATTTTGTCTCCCTTTTCCTGAGTATTCATAATTGACCGTTCTATGCAGTGTATCACACATGATTTTATTCCTACTAGCTTTAGATGGTACCTCCTCAGCGACATCGGACAGCTCGAGGGAACCCAGTCCAGGCGCATTGAGTCAACTCAGTGAGCAAGTAGTTTCAAGATTGTGTAGGAGTGTTGTGTCCCTCGCCTCATTCCATGGTTGGTGATTGTACTGCTAATACTTTCTCATATTACCTGTTTTTAGCTATTCAGTTTGGCCGTTTTATTTTCTCTCTGTAGGTGATACCAAGTTAGGGGAATGCACAGGCATATGCATCGAAACCTCATGTCCTGATGCTACAAGTTTCCTGACATCGAGACATTTGATTCCACTTACTTGGCCTACAAGGAAGATCACTGAAAATTTGACGGTAACTTTTTC
Source organism: Thinopyrum elongatum (assembly GCA_011799875.1). NCBI lineage: Eukaryota > Viridiplantae > Streptophyta > Magnoliopsida > Poales > Poaceae > Thinopyrum > Thinopyrum elongatum. The sequence continues at coordinate 444,964,179 of CM022301.1, read as the reverse complement.
TCTACTCCTTTCCTAGATTATTATGCTAATATAATACTCCTGTAATCATCAATTCGCCTTGCGCTCATTTCAGATTGAAGTGCACCTTCCGAATGGTCGGACTGTCACTGGCTGGATAGAGCATCCTGGGAGATATGTTGATTTTTTCATCGTCAATGTCAAGGACTTGTCTGTATTTGATGCCGCGCCTGTAAGTCTTGATTGTGACAAGCAGTTTGAACCTTATAGGAAGGTAGCAGCTGTATGGCGCAATTTCAGTTCAGGAGTTTTAAGGGCCACAAGCGGAGTAGATCTTGCCTCTCTAAGCGCTCTAACCTGTGAGACAATGTTAAGTACATGCCAGATCGACAAGGTGAGCTCCTGTTGTACAGTTGAAACAAATATCTGTCTGTTGGTATCAGTGGCTTTATAGCATAACTCTATCATTGTATGCACTGACACATATCCTTAGTTTCAGACATGATGAATAGCATTTTCCCTGTGTAACTTCATTGTCACTTTTGTGCTAGGCTGGGATTGGAGGCCCCCTTGTTGATTTTGATGGTAACTTTGTTGGGATGAACTGCTCTCGTACTAGAAGGAAAAAGACCCCCTACGTGCGAAGGGAGCAAATTCTTCAATTCTTGGGCCATCACAGGATGGTCAGGTATGTACACTTTCAGTATTCATGAACCACCCTTCTCTGTTTGGCCTGCCCATGCGTCTCTCTTACTGCATCCTGTACTACTTCTCCCTCCTTTTTTTATTTGAGTTTGTGTGTAAGGCGTATCATTCTGAAAGCCAAACAGCAGCTTCTGATGTTGTTGAGTTTATTCCCAAAAACTGTCCCACTAGTTTTTTTATACTTATGTGTTTTTCTTAATAATTTAAGTCTGTACTGTACTAAATTAAGGTTGTTATTTTAATGCTGGCACTAATATACTCCCTCTGTTCCCAAATATAAGTCTTTTTAGATATTTCAACAAGTGACTATATACGGAGCAAAATGAGTGAATCTATACTCTAAAATATGTCTACATACATCCGTATGTTGTAGTCCATTTGAAATGTCTAAAAAGACTTATATTTAGGAACGGAGGGAGTATATTTCTGCTACACTCGAACTTACATTTAAGAAGACCCGTGGGGAAATGTTTAAGATTTTCATAAATTTCTCTGCTGTGAAATTTCTGTAACTGTTTTGCTCCCTTGTTCTGTATTTCCCTTGTTTAATAGCTCATTTTGTGTATGGTCTTTGGTATCCTGTCTTTGTGGATTTATCACGGTGAGCTTTCTACATTGTGCTGCAGTGTTAGAGCTAAGGAAGAGATCGATGATGCTGAAGAAGTGGGAATCGAAAGTGAGATGAAACAACTATTGTGCAGCATTCCAGGAGGTGAGCAAAATTATTTCATAGGATATTGATCGTAAGTCCAGCATAATGCAGCCCCTGGACCCAAGAGGCATGGCTGTGCCTTTTTGACGAGATGGGAAATCAGAATCATTTCCTCTTGCTTAGATAGTTCCTCGTAGTGGTCCTCCTTGTATAGAAGTCTAACAATCCAACAAATAACCAATCGAAGGTTTCAGCTCTAATTGGTTACATGGCCAAGCTGAAAGATATCTCCCTGTTTTAATTGATAAACAACCTAACTGGGAGATTGTCAATTTGAATTTATAAACGATTTAACTGGGTGATTATTGGGATACCGTCTGCTAACTTCGTGGACCTTGCAACTAGCATACACTGTACCTGTGTTTCTGAGTAGTTCCTTGTGTTTCACATGCACACTTTTAATACTTTATCAGGCACTTTTAACTTGTGTATCGTGCTAGGCAAGCGTAAGATTCATTTTCTTGAAGCAAATTTCGTCGACGATATCTGGAGTAAACTACCCAAAGGCGTTGCTTCAAAAATGTTTCGAAGTGTTGTCTCACTTGCTTCATTCAATGGTGATGGTTCTGTTGTAGTCATTACTTTTCCATGTTTTAATAAGTGGGTGATGATTAATAACTGAATGATTATCTGTGTAGGATCTGCAAAATTCTTTGCTTGCACTGGTGTATTTATAAAGTGCAATGCATGCTCTGCAACAATTCTGACTTCAGCAAGTTTGGTTAGAGTTTCTGGTGATGCACACAGGATTGATGATAACCTGAGGGTTGTTACTGCTAATTTTTGTTTTTTGTTTTTTTGCCTTTCCATTTAGGATACTGGTTAACATGACCTTATTATTGCAGATTGAAGTTTGCCTTCCAAACGAATTTCGAGTCGTAGGGATACTGAACCGTTATAATTTACATTACAACGTTGCTCTTGTTGACATCATGGGGTACTGGGGTCCTCGTGAAATAAAAATCAGCAGGCATCTAGTTACCTCATGTAATAGGGTAATAGCTGTGGGTCGTCTTTTTACTTATCACAATATAATGGCTGCAAAGGGGAAGTTGTTGATTGGCAAACGAAGCAAGCTCGATTGCATAGAACTATGCGTCTCCACGTGTAAAATCACCAAGGTATTTCATTTGGACTTATCCAGTATCTTCAACATGGTAAAAATTTATTAGCAATGGAATTGTAACATAAGCCTGGTAATGTTGCTTTTGTTTTGCTAGGCTGGGATTGGGGGCCCTCTTATTGACACTGGTGGGAATTTTCTTGGTATGAACTTTTACCACGAGGAAGAAACTCCGTTCCTGCCGAGGGATGTTATTCACCGTCTCTTGTTGAACTTAAATAAAGGATGGTATGTCTTCTTGTTTACACTTGGTATTTTCTGGCAAAATATCTACTCCCTCAGTAAACAAATGTAAGACGTTTTAGGTCACTTCAACATTTGTTTACAGAGGCAGTAGGTTTTAGGGAAGTTGTCCTGTCAGTTAGGATCTCAGCATAGTCGTCTCTAGTTTCCTAATTTTGCTTGGCTTGATATGACAATGTGTATGCGTTATGCACTTGTGTGTGCACGATTCGAAATAAGCTAATTTGTCTTGTATTCTGTTCTCTGTCATTATCATACAGTGCTTATCTTCACCCTCTGCCCCCACTCTCCTCCTGCCTTGTCTATTTTTTGTGCATTGGTTAAACTAATAACTTATTTTCTCATAGTAAAATTATTTTTGCGTGTACCTGTAGGACTAGGGCAGGTGATACTGTTGTTGAGTGTGACGAAAAGAGGTATTCTTTCTTACTCATCATGATACCATACAATACCGTACATTGTTTCAGATAAATGTATGTTCAGTAACTTGTATGGTTTCTGAAATGTGGTTACTCAACAACAGATGGCTGTTGACTGGTACATGTCGGTCCCATGGAAATGCTGATACTATTGCCGAGGGTGTTGTAAACAAGTATTCATTCTTACATTTGTTTATACTATCTAGTATACATCGGTTATTCTTCTTAAAATCTTTTCACTTATTTGTATACTTTTTTTTACTCATGACAGGTGGCCGTTGCCCGAGCCATGTGTGGTCCCTGCTGATATACCTGAACCTACTACATTGGATTTCTACAAGCTGATTAGGATGCACTGTGCTTTTTAGTCCTGCTAGTGCTCGTGGTAATCGATAATGTGTTCATGTTGGTTGGCTGTCTGACCTCCACTCCAGTCTTTGTGTTGCACGATGAATGTAAATGAGTCATGTCTAAACAATGAAGTACTACCTCTGTCGGTCTGTCCTATAATGCAAGACGTTTTTGCAAGCTGAAGTAGATCTTAAAAAAAAAAACAAATGGAAATACCTCATCCCCTAAGTTCTTGTGACATGGAAGAAAGTTGACACTATCTACAAACCATATCGATGAATGATAGCAGAGGCCTGACTAATTTGCTACAAAAAGTTGAATCTATAAACCAAGTAAAGCAGTTTATATCACCACGTCTGTTATTTGAGAAATGCAATATCAATTGTACCACTTCTAGTATTTTATGTGGTTGCACAAGACGTTAATAACAACCGAAATGTCATAACAAGACTAAGGAAAAATGTCTTAACTCCTTAAAATTACCCGGACATTTATTTTAAAAATTAAAGTGAAAAAAAGAAATCGCTGGCGCTCGCTTCATTGGGCCGGCCCAGGTGAGCGGCAGCGCGCTATTTGCCGCTACAAGCGGCAGATAGCAACGCCCCTCCTTTCCTCCCAAATTTGCACGAAGGAGTTCGTCTTTCTGCGCGGGAGGGAGGGAGGGAGGGAGAGAGAGAGAGAGAGAGAGAGAGAGAGAGAGAGAGGGGCCGGAGGCGACTTTAGGGTTTCACTCCTGTCGCCGGCGCCCCCGGCCGGAAGCCCGGAACAGAACCTTGCCGCTTCCGCCGTCGCCCCCGGCCGGAACAGAGCCTCGTCGCTCCTGCCGGCGAACCGGAGCCACAGGCGCATCCGGCGGACCGCTCTGCACCAGAGGCCGTCGTCCCCGAGCACATTTCCGGCCGAGTCGCGCGTCTCCTCCTTCCCCGGATCTCCCTCCGCCCAACCCGCAGTGCCCCGTCTCCGCCGGCCTGTTCCGCATCTCGGCCGGCCTCCCGGGCCTGCAGCTTCCTTCTCCCACCTCAGCACATCCTCCCCGACAGAGTGTTCAGTGGTACGCAGCGTCCAGCCCCTTGGTGTTGTTTTTGGTGATTGCTTCCTTGTCCTTGTGTGTGCTTAAATCCTCCCTCGTTGGAGATCCTTACCTAGTTTTTCTTTTTCACCCAGATGTGTACTGAGCAGTACAAAATCTCTTCCAACAGTTGTGCCGTCTGATTGCTTGCGTAATGGTAGAAATGCGTTACATATGTTTTCTTGCATATCGTAGAATACATGTTTGCTTGTTGAAATTAAATGGATGGAGAAGGATATCTGGGATGCATGCATATCACACTAGGATATTGCTAGGATTGTCTGGTCCTAATGTCCGTGCGGTTTTGGATGTGTTCTGGCAATCTTTGACTGTTGTTTTTGAGTTTGATATGTTAAACGGGTGACTGGCCTGTCAACTGTTTCGTGGGTGAATGTTCCATGAGAGATAGACTGCTGTTTCAGATTAGGACTCTATTTGGGCCCATCCTTTGTAGCCTGTTTAAATACCTGCAGTTGTGACTGTATTACTGTTGATAAGTCTATCAGCTGGTAATCTACTTCAGGATTTCAAACATAATAGCTCTTCATGTGCATCCAGCATGGGAGATGGAATACTGCATTTCCCCCAAGTTTCTGCCGAACTGCTGTAACATCATAAGCCAACAAATTTTGTTTTTTGTTTTTTTTGTTAATAGCCCACTAAGAATGCTTTCTCTTTTCATCTATTTTATGCAAAGTACCTCCCAAACTCACGTTGCGTAATATTGGAGGTTGTCCAACTATCATTCTATCAACTACAGCATACTGAACCAGTGGACATCACATTACGGGTTTATTTTTGTAAATTTATGATATACACTCTCCGTTCCTAAATATAAGTCTTTTTAGATATTTCAATATGGACTACATACGGATGTATATAGACATATTTTAGAGTGTAGATTCACTCATTTTTCTCTGTATGTAGTCCATATTGAAATCTCTAAAAAGACTTATATTTAGGAACGGAGGGAGTATTAATCAATGTCCTCCTTCTTATCTTCTCCCTGTTTTACTATCCGTCCTGCTCTGTTTTAGCTAGTCGCAATTGTCTGCTTTTGATATTGTTTCAAACAACACGCTTTGAACAGTCACACTAATGATCTACAGCTGGGCTTTCTATGTTGCTACACATAGTCATGCTCTGCAGAATTTTAGACACGTTCTGAATTCTTCCGGTTTGATTACAGGTCTTGGTTAACACAGTACCATGGATCACGATCCCGCCACTGACACCACTCTTGTACGTGTCCATGTCAATGTTGCACCTCTATTTTTTTTTTTTTGCAGTATTTGTTGAAAATTTCAGTATGGTTCATTATTTTTCAGGTTTTTGAAAAAGGTGTACTGGAAACAGTTTTCACTCGAGCTGCACCCTATGTTGTAAGGCTTAATGTGAAGCCCGTCTGTACAGGCCTCCTTATTGGGTCAACAGAATCGCATACTTTGGTATCTGTTGACTCTTCTGCGCTGACCATATTGCCCAAATCAGTTCAGTTTTATAATCAGAAGAAAGCTGCAATTGTTCAGAAGGTGGGGCAACTTCCTGGGTGCAGTATTACTATCCTGTTTACAGACCGCATGAACAACCCGCTGCCTCCTGTTGAATTTGCTGATTTAGATCCTGATGACAATGTGTGTGAGAAGGTGGTGTCTCTTTTCCCCTATATGGATGGAATTAGTATGTTCAACGGACATGTTGTGTAAGTTTTTTCCTACCTTCAAATGCACCCTTTGGACTGTCTTCACCTTACAACTAACTCATAGCCTTTTCAGGTTAAATAATTGCACTTCCATGGGTAGGCAGGGAACTATTCAGCCAGGATCCGCAGACTTGTTCGCATTTACTTGCACAAACGCAGTCCTATTTGACATAGCAAGAAACGATGATGAAGCAAAATTGGAAGCAGAACATCTTCAAAAGATTGCTGGTGCTGCTGTGTTCAACTTAAAGGGCGAGGTTGTTGGCATACTAAGTTCGTATGCTAGAGGTTATGATGTGAAACTGGCCAAGAAGTCATCTTACTTTAAAGAGCACTTTGATAAACTGGGAGGCAAACAAGTGAAGTGGCTGAAGGTAATGCCCAGCAAAACTATGTATTCAATATAATATTAGTTCTAATCGTACTGACTTAATTTGAATTTCAGGGGCAGGGGAAGCGCTCTAAGTCAGAGATCCTGAGGCAGCCTAATATCTGAAGACGCTTGATGCTTTTTGGGTAATTCTCGCAGTTGTATTTACATCCTAAATTTTTTTGGTGACCACCGTGATAGTCATAATACTCCTCCATTCCTGGTTGGTGGTAGTGTTTGTGAGACATGATCAACTAGATGGTGAGGTACCTGTACCTAAGTAGCTATGGAAAGAACAACTAGTCGGCTATGTCGTGGCCAGCGGTGACTTCCTCAGTAGCAGGATCCATACCCAAGAATAGGGTGATGAAGCATGGGTGGAGGCATTCAAATGTCGAGCTTTCTGGATAACAGCGACGATCTGAACGATTCACCTATATTGAGAATTTTTGGTGCACATAAAGGACCATGGTGATTTCTGTGGTTTTAATTTTAGCAAGTGAGATAACCTTGTCAAGCAAATGATACTAACAGGGACTACTTGATGTTGATGTCTCAAGACAATATGGTTATGGTTATGTGATCTCAGAGCTGAACATCTGCTTCTTTGTATAAAATTTCTGGTTGCAGAAGATTGTTTACCAGTGCATTGCTTGAGAAGCCTGAAAAGGGCGCTCGGCTGCTTGTTCAATTGTTTAAGAAACTAGTGTTTAAAAGATCAGCAATTCGTAAATATTGAATACAAAAACCTTTTAAGGTTGAATTTGATGTTACTCCCTGGATCTTTGAATACTAAAAATATAAAAGCTTTTATATGAGTATAAAACAGGATCTTTGGAGATAAGGTCCATCACTGTAATGGCAGCACGTCAGTCAATTTGGTCTACTCGACTGAATTGCTACCCTTTTCCAACTTTCCCACTTTGAGCATCTCATTTCAGCATCAGTGACCTACATTCCTAGAAGGTCGTACTTCTGATTTGTGAAATGCAGTTACCATTTTATTAGGGGTGAAACCGGATCGGATTCGGACGGATAATCCTTATACCATATCCTATTCCATATTTATTTTCGGATTCGGAAGCGGAACGGATGCGGATTCGAATAGCGGATTATGCGGATTCGAATAGCGGATTATGCGGATTCGGACATGGTACGGTAACGGAACGGCGTCGGATCGGAAACGGTCATTTACCATATTCATATACGAGGAAGATATAAATGCTTCAAACTAAAAGTAAATATAAACAATGAGCAAATTTTAATACTTATACATGTTAAGAACACATAAAGCACTAGATGGTATTAAAATAAGCCAAATAAATCACTAATAAACATATGTCTCGTCTCATAAGTAAAGATAACATTCATGTATTGCTATTTAATACCTACAAATTCACCCATAAATCGGATTCGGAAATTAAAAGGTCGGATTATCCGACAAGAAAAAACGAATTATCCTAATGCATCGTATATTAGCAATACCATATCCTATCAATCGGACTCGGATTCGGATCGGATTGTTGTCGGATGTGAAAAATCTCTTACCGTATCCTATAAAAACGGATTCGGAAACGGTTTCGGATGGAAATTATCCTTACCACTTTCACCCTGACATTTTATTATAGACCTACTTTTCTGGCAGCCTATATTTTGGTGTGGCACTCTGAAAGTTTGTGAGCGACCAATATCTTATCTGGTTATTGGATAAGATTGTGCAGAATCTGCATGTTGTTCTGACCACTTTTGAGCCTGGCTCTTGTGATTTGTGCGTTGTCTGAATCTCAATCGGTTGACAGAAATACTGTCCATCCATAGCTTCATTATTTGCCTGATTCTTACCTTTGATCCTTGCGTGGCAATCATTGTGAAATGTCAAGATGATTCAGTGTTCTGGTCACCTTTAGTTAGCAGCTGCTCCTGGTTCTGTAAATATTTTGGGATATTTTCTTTTGTTTTGTAAGTATCGGTTTTCTGAAAGTTTATTATTTTTCACACATGAAGTGTTGTGAGTTTTCTGAAAGCTCCTTTTAGGAAAGTTTTGGGTGTTGGTTTTCATTCTGAAGCACCTTTGAATGAACAACTGGTGCATGGGTGATGTGGTTGTGCACCTGGCTGGAGTTTTGCACCCCTATTGTGAGATTTGAGGGGGTATGTCTGAGATTGTGATGTTGGGAAGATGTGTTCTTTCTTTGTACTGCTCAGCTGATGTGTGTCCATTTTTAGTACTAGTTAACCAAATATACACATGCTGCTATTGGAGATGCTTTTAAAGTGGAAACAGGCCGAGAATGGACATGCTTATTGTAATGAATGCATGCTGATAGAGAGAAAATGACATGGATAGTTTGCTTTAGCTTCATTCGGCACATTTGAAGCTAGTTCAGCTTCACCAAATGAATCACAATCTAGATTAGCATCATCTTTTATCACTGGAAGATTGGCAAAACACCAACTCAAGACAGACTCATCATGAGTAGCCAAAATTTGTGCCTCTGCACAAGAGATGAACAGAAATAAGTTGAAGTATAATATTGATTTTGCTAAACAACAGTTTTAAGGTTGCTAAAAGGTTACAACCCTGTCATGGTATTAAAAGCAGTCTACTGCAAAGCTTATTACAATATTATGAAGGAAGATCCCAAGTTTGAATCATCAGAAAGGACATCAAGACGCAATGGACTGCTAAGCACAGAACACCATGCACGCAATGCATTGTTCAAGACAGCATTTGGAAGAAAACAAAAATCTGTTGCCGATTCCCATGATAAGAGCATCTCTATTAGATCTCGCAAATCGGGCCATCCTATAAAATAACCGCTGGTTTATGGGACGGAGACTAATTTGTCGGCCGGAACAGATCTCATATATTCGTTCATCCCAGATTTTTTTAGGATCCTCCAAACCGTGGCCCATTTCCTCCATATCTATGGGATTTGAGCTCTTTTTTACAGGGACCTGCAAAGAATAGAAACGGCTGGCAGGAGGGAAGTTTCAGCTCCCGCCACGGTCTTCCCCGAGCGCGACCTCGCCGGAATGCCTAGACGCCAGCGACCACCGGACCCTAGCTGCCGCTCCGCAAGCTGCAGCCGCTGCTCGAGCCGCGAGGTGCGGCCGCGAGCTAGCTAGTTGCCGCCGCCGCTAGCTAGCTGCTGCTGCCTGCTCCTCGTGGCCGTGGCACCGAAGTTCCCGCAAGGGGCCGCCATGCTGCCGCTGCCGCCGCATAGCGCGTTGGTCATGGCCGCCGAGCCCGTTCGCCCAAGCGCGGAGGGGATGTGGCGAGGAAGATGAACCCAATTGTAATTTAGCGGGCGTTTTTGGGGGATTTGTGCAATATTACCGGGACCATGAAATATTTTTACGGGATCTGTTCTGCCGGAGGAAAAGTCATAACGAAAAAACATTTTGCGGTATCCTGTAAACCGATTTTTGCGGGACGGTGTATACCGATCTGCTAGAGATGCTCTAAGAGAACTAAAGAAGTAACCTCCAGTGCTAAGGGTTGCCCTAGCTTGATCAGAGTTTGCACTACTAGAGTTGCAGACTTCACTATCCTTTCTGACATGTCTCCTGATATTTCTCGCAAAAAAATGTCTCTCTCCTGATATGAAGCATATGCATAGATTCTAAGCAAGTTGCATGCTCTTCGGTAAAGTGGCGACTTCAGCAAGAAAAACCTTCAGATTCACACAGTTGTAACAACTAGAGACTGTCTATACCACACATCAGTTGCTAACTCAACTAGATGACCCGTTGCGCCGATGGCGCAAGGGGCGAGAGTAAGGCAAGTATTTAAAGAGTGAACATAAATATATTTAGGGGCAGATTGGAACACATGGATTATTCATGATACATAGTGTTCTAAGAAGCTTACGATAGAATATTTACAATGCTATTAGGAAGGAAGGTAGATAGCGAGAGATACATCTTATAGGCATTATGAAGTGATGAACATTAGTCAGTGTGATTGGTGGATCATCGGCGCTGAAAACTTGTTCAGGCAATTGTTCATAGTGGTTGTGGTTGAATGTTTTCATTGTTCATAGCAGAAATTCCTTCAACATCATCATCCAGGCTGTTGGAGTTCATACTCTGATTGTGTGGTTGTATCAGTAAGACGATCAGCAACATATCTTACTTGCGACAAAATATGATTCAGATCATTGTCTTTGGATGTTGATCCGGCTGTGAAGTTGTTATCTATTATACGGTAAAGTTCCTTTGCTGCCATGTGATCTCCACCGAGGCTATGGCACCACTTGTTGCTAAAATAGTCTATTAGGTTGTCCTTTTCTTTCTGCTGATGCTCAATAGCTTCACACTTCTGCTGTAGTAGCTGCATCTTGTCATAGTTTATGTCCTGCAACACTTTACTGGATACTTTTCATGTACTTGAGAGCTTCGTTTGCTAGTTGGTCTTCAACATCTTCTAGTTTGTTGGATACATGGATTGATATTGATTGTCTTGGAAGATTGTTGTCCAGTTGATGATTGGAGGGATAGAAGTGAATAGTTGCGTCAAGACCAATTGCTCTTGCCTTCTGTGTTGAGTACACTGCATCTGGGAGGCATAGCTGTTGCATCATAGCATTGAACAGTACTTTGTTGGGATTCTGATTCTTTCCATCACTGTAGGCTGATGACAAAGAAGAAGATACTATTTGTAATCGTATATGCATCATGTGAGTAGATAATAAAATGATTCAGAACAGCAGGAGTCTGATTTTGTTGTAAGTGATGCTGTTCATTAGTAAGAAGAATTGTTTTTGTCTTTCATGGAGAAGCATTAACACAATCAGATTATGGAAGTGGACATGAAAGTAACCATGTTTGTGCCTGATTTTTATGATACAGGTGGCATTCAAGGTCGAATGAAATCGTTTAGATGATGCAAATAGTACATTGAACTTTATTTGCCTAAGAAGCTAAATTTTGTGTTATCTTGACTGATGCAGGGCCTGACGCTGAGGCGCCGGATCTTGGCGTCCATGTGGTGTTTGTCCACCAGTGAGCGACAGGATTGCTGCAGGTTTGTGTTCAACTGTATTAGAAAGATGAGCTCTAATTTCTCTCTTGGATCCCCCGTTGATTCTATGCTCATGTGTATGGGTCTGTCGACCATGCCTATCATCTGTGGTTCTAAAGTTTTAACTGGATGAGGTTGCAGGTACTAAATCCACCTAGGATTGAGGTGACGAACTGACCTTGTTGGGTGATGCGTAGATGGAGCAGCCAAATCCTGTCGCCGCGGAATCAGATCTTGCTGTTTGCTTTCTTTGTTAGAAGCGGAGGAGTGAGGATGCGTGGAGTGAGAGTGGTCCAGCTCATGATGTAGAAGATGGTTGGATAAGGTCATACAAGAGGTGGAGCAAGTGGATCAGCGGTGGTTGGCCCAGTAACGTTGGCTGGCCCTGTAAACGGTGGTTGGGATTTTTTTTTTGCTTTAAGCCTATTTGTCATCGTATGTGTGCAGTAGAAAGAAATAAAAATAATTTTTTTTAGGGTTTATGGTTAGGAAGTGCTTCAGTATTGACTTTTATCTAAAATTCTAAACAGGGGGACACCTTGGCTTTACATGGAAATTAAAAAGAAGCATATATATTAGATTTTGACACTCCACAAACCGCTGCCATGATCTGAAAAATTAGGACAAGCATTGATATAATATGCTTACACAATTCAGTAGAGATCATGAGCCACCACTGCATTGATATAATACACTCACATAATTCGGTAGATATCATATCACACTTGCAAAGGGAGAGACAAAGCACACTTAGAGTCGCATAAGAATCCTTTCTTTCACAAGTTAATCCATAGCTACTGAGTTCTATCATGATTCCAAAGTAGGAATTTAGATGTGCGAGTGGCAAACTGCATGTAAAAGACACATACCTGCCAGAGGTCAGTACTCTGCGGATTGTGCACGGATCAATGACGATGAGAGCGGGGACTCTTTGCTGCTCCAGTCATCCTGCACCAGGGCTACAAACTGCAGGTTCTAGAGCATGTCCTCGACTAACGGCCTCAGCGTTGGCCCCTTGGTCAGGCACCGTAGGCAGATCTCCGTGACAGTCCTCATCGACTCGTTGGAGCATCCTTTGCTGACGGCTGGGTCGACGAAGTTCCTCCTCTTGCTCAATCCTTCTGCTGTCAGCGCCGATTGCAAGTGGTGGGCAATGAACAGTAAAAAGTTAGGTTTAGACTTTATTTAGAAATGAGGCATTTGTAGGGTAACGCAGCAGAAAATAAAAATTTTCCGACCTACGCACCAGCCCAGGACCACTATGGAGACTGCATACAAGGTTTGATCATTTTCGTTACCGACTCATAGCGCAGCGGAAGAAGAGTCGATGATGATCAGCGGTGCAGATCCCCGCAGCTAGGATTTACAACCTCCCAACCGCGAGGATGTATACCCTCATCCGCCACTCGGACAGCCCTTCGGGAGGCGGTCGGACAGTCCCCCGGACGGCGTTGCGGACAGCCCTTCGGGAGGACCTTCGAAACTCGGCAGGTCATTCGGACAGCCCTTCGGGAGGACTCACAGAACTCGGACCGTTACTTGGACAGCCCTTCGGGAGGCACTCTCGAACAGCCCCTCGGGCACTAAGATCGAAACTACGACCTCTCTACAGAGTTGCACATATACGGTGTCATCTATCCGGCAGGGCTTCGTCGTCCAGAACTAGTTCCTGTCGGAACCAGACAGCCTTTCGGCTCTACGAAACTATTTCGCGGGGAGGGAGAGAGAAGCCAGATCATTGCATGGCACTTGTATGTGAGAAGGGATGAGGTTTGTGGGCAGCCCACTCTCCTCTATTTATAGGAAAGCCAAGGGGTAAAGTTGGCATTCACAAATACCAAAAGTACCCCCACTTTATGTAATTTACATAAAGAATAAAGCAAAAAGGAGTGCCATGTGGAGCTCCATGGAGATCCACCCTCCATGGCCGGCCACCCCTTGGGCCCCCCCCAAGGGGGCTTCCTTAGTGCCCAAGGCTTCTAGAAGCCTTTTGGGAAATTTCCAAAAGGTGCTTTCCATAAAAATTCCCAAAAAGCACTTTCACTATTCACGATGACATTTTTCAGCGTCCGTTCGAACTGAAAATATTTATGTGGGCTTAGAACATTTCTAGTACCCACTAAAATAATTTTCAACGCGTTCTTGAACAATTCCAGATTAGTGATTTCATCTGCGAAAAGCATCTGAAGCGGTTCCGGCAGCTCCGGAACATTTCCGGTTTTCATCCCGGAAAATTCCCAGAAGTTTCCAGAATGATTCTGGCACCCTCCAAGAATTATCAGACATGTGCCGAAACCAATTTGACTTTATGGTATCCTCTGAAACAACTTTTCAGTATCACCGGAACTCATCCGGTGACCTCTCTTTTCGGAACTTTTCCGTTGCGTCCGAAACTTTTTCGGTGATTTTCTCTTAGACTCCCTGTCTAGTATTCAGCAGATAGATGACCCTTAAGCGTGTGACCCTATAGGTTCGGTGAAGTATAGACATGACCTGGAACCCCTTTCGATCAATGATCAACATCGGAGCCGTGGACACCCATATTGACCCCTATACCCACACGAATGAATATTCGAGTGAACCTCCAGTTGCTGTGTGCTATTCCTGTTGCTTCACGATATGTTACAAATACCCGAGGTGAGACATGTTGGCATCCCTGTGGATTAACTCCTTGTCCACTATGCCAGTTACCTCGTTACCGGTATTGTTCTCTTTTCTCGTTCCGTGTTTCGGCATCCCCGTGATCAAATCACAAAGTGTCTGGCCAGAAGATGATGGATACCGTAACACCGAGAGGGCCCAGAGATATCTCTCCATCGTCGGAGGAGCAAATCCCAATCTTGAGCTATCAAGTTACTTGACATACTTTTCCATGAACCCATAAGCCGCCGTAATAGCCACCCATTTACGGATGACGTTTAACAAACCCCAAAGTTCATGAAGCAAGCATGAAGAAACTTGATACTCTCATGGTCTAAGGAATCATGCAAACGTTAACCATCTCTGTGTTATTAACCATTAACTTGTGACGAATGTATCCCATAGCATAACATCAATTCGGGTCGATTCAACACAAATGTTCTGCTAACAATTGTGCCCTCAAAATTGCCGGCATAGTCATGTCCATGATCAGGAAAACATGATCATCATGCAATACTTGAGCCAGCCATAGAGGCTTGACTAGGAATACATTTTACTGTTTATTATTCCACACGTGCATATGATTCTTCCTCCGAGCCTCGTGGTTATTGCAGACTCGAGAACCATAGCAGTTATAGCATGGAACATAAACATAATTATGAACATGGAGATAAATAATAACATTTATTATTGCCTCTAGGGCATATCTCCTACAGCATTGTCAAGTGTACAGGGTTAACAAGGAAAGGCCGCACACCTGTTCTTTCATTATCTCTACCTCGAACTGATGGGCCTTGTCAAGTGTATAGGGTTAACAAGGAAAGGACAACTCCTGAGATATTGAGGTAGGCTAATAAATCATATCTTTAGGTCACAAAATAACTTTTTTCCTGTGTGAAGGCAATTTCTTGCCTATGTTGGTAATGTTTTCAAATAAAAAATTATCTCGGAGCAACACAATTTCCTAAATTAATGTACATGTATGGTATCAAGATGCATTACACAACAAGCTATATCAGCTCAGCAACTTAAACTTGAAGATGTTTCGCTAGAATCGCTACAGCTATCTATATAAAATTTAATTCAATATAAACCTGTTGTATGAGCTTGAAAAAGTAGACCACAATAGATTAATAGCCAAAGGAAGGACCGAATGATACATAATTAAGTAGACTCTAATCTCACCGCCTCGAGATCGGAAACCAGCTCTGGTTAGCCCGTGGTAGCCACTCCATGGCAGATCCAGCCGCCGAGCGGTGTCAACCATGGCCTGAATTAGAAGCAAATTCATTCACTACACCTACCAAAGGAAGGCCATCTTCACTCTTGAGTTGCAAAAATCAAGGAATTGTCAATAACTCACAACAAACACAATATTCAAGTTCTTGTGTATATTGGATCAGTGAGAAAGCAAATTTGAGTCACTGGTCAACATGTGATCCTACTAAATACGAACTGAAACACTTGAGGATCATAGCGAAACATCACCATATATATCTACATCCCTGCAAAATCTGTAAAAAAATGTAGTTAGCGGCCAATGGTACTATGTACTGTGTGAACAAATAAATAATCACCATATTGGAAAAATTAATATAATCAACTTGAAAAAAACAACTATATCATTCTGACCGACTTTGTTCAAACACGAGCAGACTCTAGACCACATTTTTTATGTCATTAGTGTTGGGAAACGTTGCATGGAAACAAAAAATTTTCTACGCACACGCAAGATCTATCCATGGAGATGCATAACAACGAGAGGGGAGAGTGTGTCTACGTACCCTCATAGACTGTAAGCAGAAGCGTTTGTCAACGCGGTTGATGTAGTCGAACTTCTTCGCGCTCCAACCGATCGAGTACCGAACATACGACACCTCCGCGTTCAGCACATGTTCATCTCGGTGACGTCCTCCGCCTTCTTGATCCAGCAAGACGGCGAGGTAGTGGATGAGTTCCGGCAGCACGACGGCGTGGTGATGGTGATGATGAAGTTATCTCCACAGGGCTTCGCCTAAGCACTACGAAAATATGACCGGGGGTGTAAACGGTGGAGGGGGGCGCCGCACACGGCTAAGCAATTGTTGTCGTTGTGCTAGGCGCCCCCTCCCATATATATATATATATATATATATATATATATATATATATATATATATATATATATATATATATGGGGGAGGGAGGAGGCAGCCTGGAGGCACCCCAAGTGAGGCCGAATCCCACTTGGGGTCCTGCCCCAAGCCGCCCCCCTGCGATGTATAGGTGCGGGGGAAAGGCAGGGGAGGGAGGCCCCCCCCCCTTTCCTTTCTCCCATGAGAAGGGGAAGGCAGCAGGAGCTAGCCCTCCCCCCTTTCCTTCCCTAGGGCCGGCCGGCCAGGGAGAGGGGCGCACCAGCCTCCTGTGGGCTGGTCTATCACCCCCTTGGCCCATTAGGCCCATACACCTACCGGGGGTGTCCGGAACCCCTTCCGGTGACCCGATGACTACCCGGTGCATCCCGAAACTCTTCCGGTGTCCGAATACCATCGTCCTATATATCAATCTTTACCTCTCGACCATTTCGAGACTCCTCGTCATGTCCATGATCTCATCCGGGACTCCGAACAACATTCGGTCACCAAATCATATAACTCATATAACACTATATCGCCAACGAACGTTAAGCGTGCGGACCCTACGAGTTCGAAAACTATGTAGACATGACCGAGACACCTCTCCGGTCAATAACCAATAGCGGAACCTGGATGCCCATATTGGCTCCTACATATTCTACGAAGATCTTTATCGGTCGAACCTTATGACAACATACGTAATTCCCTTTGTCCATCGGTATGTTACTTGTCCGAGATTCGATCATCGGTATCTTCATACCTAGTTCAATCTTGTTACCGGCAAGTCTCTTTACTCGTTCCGTAATACATCATCTTGAAACTAACTCATTAGTCACTTTGCTTGCAAGGCTTCTTATGATGTGTATTACCGAGAGGGCCTAGAGATACCTCTCCGATACTCGGAGTGACAAATCCTAATCTCGATCTATGCCAACTCAACAAATACCTTCGGAGATACCTGTAGAGCATCTTTATGATCACCCAGTTACGTTGTGATGTTTGATAGCACACAAGGTATTCCTCCGGTATCCGGGAGTTACATAATCTCATAGTCGAAGGAACATGTATTTGTCATCAAGAAAGCAATAGCAATAAACTGAACGATTAATATGCTAAGCTAACGGATGGGTCTTGTCCATCACATCATTCTCCTAATGATGTGATCCTGTTTATCAAATGACAACACATGTCTATGGTTAGGAAACCTTAATCATCTTTGATCAACGAGCTAGTCTAGTAGAGGCTTACTAGGGACATGGTATTTGTTTATGTATTCACACATGTATTTAAGTTTCCGATCAATACAATTCTAGCATGAATAATAAACCTTTATCATGAATAAGGAAATATAAAATAACAACTTTATTATTGCATCTAGGGCATATTTCCTTTAGTCTCCCACTTGCACTAGAGTCAATAATCTAGTTCACATCGCCATGTGATTAACACCCATAGTTCACATCGCCATGTGACTAACACCCAAAGAGTTTACTAGAGTCAATAATCTAGTTCACATCACCATGTGATTAACACCCAAAGAGTACTAAGGTATGATCATGTTTTGCTTGTGAGAGAGGTTTAGTCAACGGGTCTGCCACATTCAGATCCATATGTATTTTGCAAATCTCTATGCCTACAATGCTCTGCATGGAGCTACTCTAGCTAATTGCTCCCACGTTCAATACGTATCCAGATTGAGACTCAGAGTCATCCGGATTGGTGTTTAATGCTTGTATCGACGTAACTCTTTACGACGAACTCTTTATCACCTCCATAATCGAGAAACATTTCCTTAGTCCTCTAAGGATAATTTTGACCGCTGTCCAGTGGTCCACTCCTGGATCACTATTGTACCCTCTTGCCAGACTCATGGCAAGGCACACAACAGGTTTGGTACACAACATGGCATACTTTATAGAACCTATGGCTGAGGCATAGGGAATGACTTTCATTCTCTCTCTATCTTCTGCCGTGGTCATGTTTTGAGTCTTACTCAACTTCATACCTTACAATACAGGCTAGAAATCCTTCTTTAACTGATCCATTTTGAACTCCTTCAAAATCTTGTCAAGGTATGTACTCATTGAAAATCTTATCAAGCGTCTTGATCTATCTCTATAGATCTTGATGCCTAATATATAAGCAGTTTCACCGAGGTCTTTCATTGAAAAATTCTTATTCAAGTATCCTTTTAAGCTATCCAGAAATTCTATATAATTTCCAATCAATAATATGTCATCCACATATAATATCATAAATGCTACAGAGCTCCCACTCACTTTCTTGTAAATACAGGCTTCACCATAAGTCTGTATAAAACCATATGCTTTGATCACCTCATCAAAGTGTATATTCCAACTCCGAGATGCTTGCACCAGTCCATAGATGGATCGCTAGAGCTTGCACACTTTGTTAGCACCTTTAGGATCGACAAAACCTTCTGGTTGCATCATATACAACTCTTCTTTAAGAAATCCATTAAGGAATGCGGTTTTGACGTCCATTTGCTAGATTTCATAATCATAAAATGCGGCAATTGCTAACATGATTCGGACGGACTTAAGCATCGCTATGGGTGAGAAAGTCTCATCGTAGTCAACTCCTTGAACTTGTCGAAAACCTTTCGCGACAAGTCAAGCTTTGTAGACAGTAACATTACCATCAGCGTCAGTCTTCTTCTTGAAGATCCATTTATTTTCTATGGCTTGCCGATCATCGGGCAAGTCCACCAAAGTCCATACTTTGTTTTCATACATGGATCCTATCTCAGATTTCATGGCCACAAGCCATCTGTCGGAATCTCGGCTCATCATAGCTTCTTCATAGTTCGTAGGTTTGCCTTGGTCTAGTAACATGACTTCCAGGACAGGATTACCATACCACTCTGGTGCGGATTGTGCTCTGGTCGACCTACGAGGTTCAGTAGCAACTTGATCTGAAGTTTCATGATCATTATCATTTGCTTCCTCTCTAGTTGGTGCAGGCATCACGGGAACGGTTTTCTATGATGTGCTACTCTCCAATTCGAGAGAAGGTACAATTACCTCATCAAGTTCTACTTTCCTCCCACTCAATTCTTTCTAGAGAAACTCCTTCTCTAGAAAGGATCCATTTTTAGCAACAAAGATCTTGCCTTCGGATCTATGATAGAAGGTGTACCCAATTGTTTCCTTAGGGTATCCTATGAAGACACACTTCTCCGATTTGGGTTCGAGCTTATCAGGCTAAAGCCTTTTGACATAAGTGTCGCAACCCCATACTTTAAGAAACGACAGCTTAGGTTTCTTGCCAAACCACAGTTCATACGATGTCATCTCAACGGATTTAGACGGTGCCCTATTTAACATGAATGCGGCTGTCTCTAATGCATAACCCCAAAACGATAGTGGTAAATTGGTAAGAGACATCATAGAACGCACCATATCTTATAAAGTATGGTTACGACGTTCGGACACACCATTACGCTGTGGTGTTCCAGGTGGCGTGAGTTGTGAAACAATTCCACATTGTTTTAAATGAAGGCCAAACTCATAACTCAAATATTCGCCTCCACGATCAGATCGTAGAAACTTTATTTTCTTGTTATGATGATTCTCCACTTCACTCTGAAATTCTTTGAACTTTTCAAATGTTTCAGACTTGTGTTTCATCAAGTAGATATACCCATACCTACTCAAATCATCTATGAAGGTCAAAAAATAACGATACCCGCCGCGTGACTCAACACTCATCAGATCGCATACATCGGTATGTATTATTTCCAATAAGTCATTAGCTCGCTCCATTGTTTCGGAGAATGGAGTTTTAGTCATCTTGCCCATGAGGCACGGTTCGCAAGTATCAAATGATTCATAATCAAGTGATTCCAAAAGTCCAGCTGCATGGAGTTTCTTCATGCGCTTTACACCAATATGACCTAAACGGCAGTGCCACAAGTATGTTGCACTATCATTATCAACTTTGCATCTTTTGGCATCAATATTATGAATATGTGTATCACTACGATCGAGATTCAATAAACCATTCACATTGGGTGTATGACCATAGAAGGTTTTATTCATGTAAACAGAACAATAATTATTCTCTGACTTAAATGAATAAACGTATTACAATAAACATGATCTAATCATATTCATGCTCAACGCAAACACCAAACAACATTTATTTAGGTTCAACACTAATCTTGGGAGTGTGCGATGGTGATCATATCAACCTTGGAATCATTTCCAACACATATCATCACCTCGCTTTTAACTAGTCTCTACAACTCCTATTTCAAGTTACTAATCTTAGCAACTGAACCGGTATCAAATACCCAGGGGTTACTACAAACACTAGTAAAATACACATCAATAACATGTATATCAACTATACCTTTGTTCACATTGCCATCCTTCTTATCTGCCAAGTATTTGAGGTAGTTCCGCTTCCAGTGACCATTTCCTTTGGAGTAGAAGCACTCAGTTTCAGGCTTGGGTCCAGCTTTGGGCTTCTTCCCGGGAGTGGCAACTTGCTTGCCATTCTTCTTGAAGTTCCCTTTCTTTCCCTTGCCCTTTTTCTTGAAACTAGTGGTCTTGTTAACCATCAACGCTTGATGCTCCTTCTTGATTTCTACCTTCACCGATTTCAGCATCGCAAAGAGCTCGGGAATATTATAGTTCATCACGAAGTTCTAGTAGCTAGGTGATAGTGACTAGAGAACTATGTGAATCACTATCTTATCTGGAAGATTAACTCCCACTTGATTCAAGCAATTGTACTATCCAGACATTCTGAGTACATGCTCACTAGCTGAGCTATTCTCCTCCATCTTGTAGGCAAAGTACTTGTTAGAGGTCTCATACCTCTCAATACGGGCATAAGTCTGAAATACCAATTTTAGCTCCTGGAACATCTCATATGTTCCATGGCGTTCAAAACGTCTTTGAAGCCCCGATTCTAAGCCGTAAAGCATGGCACACTAAACTATCAAGTAGTCATCATATTGAGCTTGTCAAACGTACATAATGTCTGCATTAGCTCCTGCAACAGGTCTGTCACCTAGCGGTGCATCAAGGACATAATTCTTCTGTGCAGCAATGAGGATAATCCTTAGATCACGGACCCAATCCGCATTATTGCTACCATCATCTTTCAACTTAGTTTTCTCTAGGAACATATCAAAAATATAGGGGAGCTATATCGCGAGCTATTGATCTACAACATAGATATGCAAAACTATTATGACTAAGTTCATGATAAATTAAGTTCAATTAATCAAATTACTAATGAACTCCCACTTAAATAAACATCCCTCAAGTTATCTAAGTGATACATGATCCAAATCAACTAACCCATGTCCGATCATCACGTGAGATGGGGTAGTCATCAATGGTGAACATCTCTATGTTGATCATATCTACTATATGACTCACGTTCGACCTTTCGGTCTCCAGTGTTCCGAGACCATGTCTGTACATGCTAGGCTCGTCAAGTTTAACCCAAGTATTCTGCATGTGCAAAACTCTCTTACACCCGTTGTATGTGAACGTACAGTCTATCACACCCGATCATCACGAGATGCTTCGAAATGACAAACTTTGGCAACGGTGCATACTCAGGGAGAACACTTTTATCTTAAAATTTAGTGAAGGGATCATCTTATAATGCTACCGCCGTTCAAAGCAAACTAAGATGCATAAAGGATAAACATCACATGCAATAAAAATATGTGACATGATATGGCCATCATCATCTTGTGCTTTTGATCTTCATCTCCAAAGCATCGTCATGATCTCCATCGTCACCGGCTCGACACCTTGATCTCCATCGTTGCGTCGGGGTCGTCTCGCGAACTATTGCTTCTACAACTATCGCTAACGCATAGTGATAAAGTAAAGCAATTACAAGGCGCTTGCACTTCATACAATAAAGAGACAACCCTAAGGCTCCTGCCGGTTGTTGATATTACAAAACATGATCATCTCATACATCAACATATATCACATCATATCTTGACCATATCACATCACAACATGCCCTGCAAAAACAAGTTAGACGTCCTCTACTTTGTTGTTGCAAGTTTTACATGGATGCTACGGGCTTCTAGCAAGAACCGTTCTTAACTACGCAAAAACCACAACGGTGATTCATCAAGTTTGCTGTTTTAACCTTCTTCAAGGACCGGCCGTAGTCAAATTCGATTCAACTAAAGTAGGATGTGACGTCCTCCGCCTTCTTGATCCAGCAAGATGGCGAGGTAGTGGATGAGTTCTGGCAGCACGACAGTGTGGTGACGGTGATGGTGAAGTTATCTCCGCAGGGCTTCGCCTAAGCACTACGAAAATATGACCGGGGGTGTAAACGGTGGAGGGGGGCGCCGCACACGGCTAAGCAATTGTTGTCCTTGTGCTAGGCGCCCCCTCCCACATATATATAGGTGGGGGAAGGGAGGTGGCAGCCTGGAGGAGCCCCAAGTGGGGCCGAATCCCACTTGTGGTCCTGCCCCAAGCCGCGCCCCCTGCCATGTATAGGTGCGGGGAAAAGGCAGGGGAGGGAGGCGCCCCCCTTTCCTTTCTCCCATGAGAAGGAGAAGGCAGGAAGGGCTAGCCCTCCCCCCTTTCCTTCCCTAGGGCCGGCCGGCCAGGGAGAGGGGCACACCAGCCACCTGTGGGATGGTCTATTCCCCCCTTGGCCATTAGGCCCATACACCTACCGGGGGTGTCCGGAACCCCTTTCGGTGACCCGATGACTACCCGGTGCATCCCGAAACTCTTCCGGTGTCCGAATACCATCGTCCTATATATCAATCTTTACCTCTCGACCATCCGATCTTTCTTATAAGGAGCATCCGATCCGTATTCTCGATGAAGCTGAACGTCGCACACGTCAGAAGACGACCAAGTTCCTGAAAGTGCAGTGGTCAAACCACACTGAAGATGAAGCCACTTGGGAACGCGAGGATCACCTTCGGGAAGAATATCCCGACCTCTTTCCTTCTACCTCCTAAATTCTCGGGACGAGAATTTCTTTTAGAGGAGAAGAATTTGTAACACCCCCATGTAATAAGCACTGTGACACTCTGCTTAGTATGCCAAGTCATCTCTATTTGCAGAGCCTAATCACTTTGGTTAAGTATTCAATTCAAATTTTATTCTGAAAATCAACTCAAATTCAAAAGTGAAATATGAAGTTGCTCAAACACTGTTGAAAAAATGTTCACTAAACAACAAATAATCCAGAAGCAATTATAAAAATATAAACAAAGATAATTGAGTTAGCTAAGTGACTCAAACTACATGAAACAGCACCGAAATAGAATTATTTAATCCATTTATAATAATATCAAATTCAAATAAAATCCTACTTTGCCAAACAAGTTTTTGGTGAAAGGTAATAATGCACTGTAATATTTGGGCCAAGTTTCATATTTGACATAAGTGCAAAAGTGGCCTAAACAATTACCTAACAGAAAAGAAATAAAGAAAAAGCAAATCAGAAAACAAGAAAATAAAACGAGGCACTGTGCACTGGGCCTAAGTGCACAGTGCCCCGAAACCGGCCCAGCTGGCCCATCTTCTTCTCTCTCCCTCGCGTGTCACCTCCTCCATGGCTGCGCTGGCGCGTGCCGGCCGTTCGCCGACACGCAGGCGCCACCGACGCCCGCAGCCGACGAGGAGATAAGGACGAGGCCAGTGCCTTCCCCCTGGACCTCCTCACTCACTCCTCATCTCTCCCCTCGCTCTCCGCTGCTCGATCCCATCGGCGCCCGCCGCGGTCGCCGCCGTACCTCACCCGTCACCGCGGCCACAGTCACCAGATCGTCCCGCTGACCTGTCCGTCGTCTCCGCCGGCCTTGACTACCTCTTCTTCTACCACGAGCACGGGCTGGAGGGCTCCGCATCACCGGGATCGAGTTCCTTTCCGTCCTCGGACGCCGGTGATCCCCTTCCTCTCTGGCGAGTCCTGCAGCTACTAAACCACCACGGGGCTTCGTGTGAGCCACGCGGTGAGCTCCTCCGGCTCCCGTTTTCCTCCGTTTTTTCCTACACGCGCCGTAGCTAGATGCCGCCCTGCCTGAGCTCAGTCCGCCGCCGGCGAGCTCGTGGCCGTGGCCATGGCCCATGTTACACTCACCTGAGGCCACCACTGTGTTCCTGACGCTCTCAGGAGTCCAACGAGATCGCGAACAAGCCTCCCCGTACCATGCAGCGCTGGATGTGTTGACGCCCGACTCCGGCGTCCGCCGACGACGATCTAGCGCTTGGCTCCGGCCGTTTTAGCTCATGTTAGTACCACAGGTCGACGCGGAATGTTGTCCCCGTTCGATCGAGACCAACCGCCGTCGTTTTGGGCGCCGGACGGTGATTTCCGCTGAGGTCCGTTGCTGCGCCGCCGCGATTTTGGTCGCCGGAGCAACTCCGGCGACGCCGCCGACGTGGACAAGTGGGGACCGCCCATTGAGAGGCTGCCAGTGGGCCCCAGCACCTTTGTTGACCACATTGACTCTGGTCAACATGGTTACTGTTCACCCACGGTGTAGGACATGTGGGCCCCCTCTGGATATTAGGCTAATTACATGTTTTATAAATAAAAATAATTAGATTAACCTAATCACTCACTGACAGGCTGGGCCCACTCCCTTAATTAGTCTGTTAATTAGATTAATCCACAGTTAGTCTAACAGAGGCTGACATATGGGTCCCACCAGACCCACATGTCAGGTTTGACCCTGGTCAGCGAGTCTGTTGACTGCTGACGTCATAATACGTTTTAGATAATTCTGTTAATTAAAAGTAATTCCAAAAAATATTTAAATCTTCGAAAATTAATAACTTTTAAACCGTAGCTCGGATCGAAAAACTTAAAACATGAAAGTTGCTCAGAACGACGAAACGAATCTGATCGTGTCATCTGTATCTATGTCGGAACCCCCTATGTAGGTGAACCCGCAATTTCGAGGCCGTAACCGATAGATGAATAGTGCTTATACACCGGTTGATAAATCCAACTCTAATCCTAAAACAACTAAAATGACTTAGGTGCATCTTTAGGCAACCTTGCACTGCATCTTAGCATAGCATGCCCTGTATTGCATCATTTACTATGCATTTATATGTTTCTTCCCCCTCTTCTCTCTCGATAGACCCCGACATCGACGTAGCTCCCGAGACTGACGTAGCTCCGGAGGTCGACTACGCTCCTGACGATCAGACCCTTGCCGCCGAGCTTCCAGGCAAGCACCCCCATTTTGAGCATTCCAATATCGCCCACTCTTCTCTCTCTTATGCTTGCATTAGAAGTTGTTGCTGCTAATGTTGTCCTATATCTGCTGCATAGCCTGTTTAATTGTAACCTGCTGTTGTTACCTACCTGTTATCCTAAACTGTTTAGAATAGTTTGGGTAGAGACCCTATAGAGACCGCACTATATCCTGACTACCCCGCTGGATTAACAGAAGACCCGAGCAATGGGATCAAAGACCAGGCCCCGGCACCGCACGTCACTTCCCCTTAGTTGTTCGACACTACTGGGTTACTATCGAGTGCCGAGGGTGATACCTCGTCAGCACTTCTGATGATAACCTTGTAGGTTAGTTAATCAGGCGTGGTTAGCGAGGGTGATTCCTCCTACACCACCCCCAATAACGACACCGTCGCGCAACTCCTCAAGAGTGGACCTCGAGGGTGATTCCTCCTTCGTTCACCTTGACGGTAACATCAGAGGGAATTCCATTGAGGGTGATTCCTCA
This sequence comes from Thinopyrum elongatum, assembly GCA_011799875.1. NCBI lineage: Eukaryota > Viridiplantae > Streptophyta > Magnoliopsida > Poales > Poaceae > Thinopyrum > Thinopyrum elongatum. The sequence goes on along the minus strand of CM022301.1, from coordinate 444,938,017 downwards.
GGGTTCCCCTTGGTGTTAGACACACGGCTACCTATGTTACTATGACTTTACACTGGAACATGTTACTAAAGATGGGTCGGCCCTGAGGGGTACCCGCACGAGATTATGATGAGAACGATAGGGAGTCGGGTGAACCTGGATGGTGCCTGAGAGTTGAACAGGAGGCGTGGCCGGGCATTCCTAGCCCTTGCCGCAAGTCCTCGAGACGGGGCGACGGGGTCACATCTTTCGTGAGTCTCTGCTCGTTACCGCAACCCTCAACACACTAACGGTTTGGATATTTGATCCAAGGGGCCTCTGGCCTGATAGCACTAACCATCACGTGGGCATAGTATGGGCGTTCTGCGTCGTATACTTCAGCCGGAGCTTAATTGACATCAGCAAGGAGCGGCACACAATGGGTTGGACTGGGAACGCAACCGCGCTTGTATTAAGGGGTTGCTAGGTCTGCTCACCGGCGGTGCACGTAACACGTAGGAGTCCCCGGGGCGATGGCCCAAGACCCCTGGGCACATAGGTTAGTCCGGCGCGCTGACCTCTTTGTTAGGTATTCGATCGGGTTGCGGCGTATCATTTGGCCGAGGCCGGGCATGACCTAGAAAAGTGTGTCCGGCCGGAGTTAAGAGAGCGTGGTGGGTAAGTTGGTGCACCCCTGCAGGGAAGAAACAATCTATCGATAGCTTGTCCTACGGTAACAGACACTCGGAGTTGTATCCCGATCGATACAACTAGAACTGGTGACTTGAGATGAAATGGATAGTATGGCTCTGGGATTGCTTTCTCGCAGGGAGTCGAGAAAGAATCTCTGGGCGAGGTTGATGACATTACTAATACTTTACATTATGTTAATCTGCACTCTTCTAATGCTACAAGACCGATGAAGATGATTGAAGATGCTAGTCTTCGATAGGACTAGGCTCTCCCCTCTATTCTGGCATTTCTGCAGCCCAGTCCACATATACAGCCACCCTTTGATAATGTTGCATATGTAGTGTAGATCCTTGCTTGCTGAGTACTTCGGATGAGTACTCACGTTTGCTTTACTTTCTTTTTCTCCCCATATCCATATGTCGCCGCCAGATGACGGAGCCCCTGAGGTCGCTGCCCCTGTCGACGACTACGGCTACTACTACTACCCTCCCGGCGAGTACTACTACGAGGAGCCGACCGACGACCAGGAGTAGGTTCGGAGGGTCCTAGGCAGGAGGCCTACGCCTTTCGATCGTAATGTTTTATTTTGCCCCGCCTTCCTAAAGGCCTATCTGTAACTCTGTTATATCTGTACCCAGATATCTGATGCTTCCGCTGACACTTGTATGCCATCGAGCTATGTATTCGAGCCCTCGAGGCCCTGGCTTGTAATATAAAGCTTGTATGACTTTATTTATGTTTTAGAGTTGTGTTGTGATATCTTCAAGTGAGTCCTTAAGTTTGATCATGTGCATTTACGTGTATGATTAGTGCACGATTAAGCCGGGGTCGTCAGAGGTTGGTATTAGAGCCGGCTTCCTCTAGGAATCCCCCTATCCAATTCTTTGGCCGAAGTTGAGTCTAGAAACCGAAAACTGTTTTACTAACTTGGCTGTGTGGCTTCCGGGCCCAGGTCACCAACTGGGTGGTATTAGGATCTTTTATTCCTCGTCTATACTCTGGGACTCTGATCTCTCTTCTATTCTGGTTTAATAAGTTTACTAACACCGACACTTAGGATCTCGTAAATTTCGTCCACCCGGAGAGCTGGATTTCTGTGCGATTTCCCTGTCATTGATCTGATTAGTCTGATAATCATTTTCCTTTCCATTGTTTTGTTTAACCTTTCTCTTCTAGATCTGTTATACTTCTCATCATTATATGACAACTCTGAATTTCCTCTGTTTTAGATGGATCGTCTGTTTCCACCACGCCCTACGACGCAGCTTGTGCTTCGCACTTGGGCTCGTGATGCCCCTGGTTTTCCAGCTGTCCTGATCGCCCTTCTGACCAGACTGGGTTACCGCTGGTACCCCGAGTACATGGTCTACGAGGTTTATCGCGAGTTCAACCAGGAGCAGTACTATGCTGATGTTCGCATCTATGATCAGCAGGATGACTCAGACACTGAGCTGTACCTTTTCCATGGTATCGGCGTGACGATTGAGATGGCAGTCCATGATGCCGCCTACTCTGCTGTCGCACGTCTCCGAGGAGAGCACAACGCTAGCTTGGATGCTTCTAAGTTTCGATACATTCTGTATGCCCCTGCTGGAGATGCTACTGGATACTACACGGCTATCTGTGCCCCGTACGAGCCTCGTCGCTACAATCTGTGAGTTCTGATTCAGTGTACTCAGGCTCTGGATCGCACTGTTCGGGCTCTTGCCGTTGAGTTGTTTGCCACTCGAGTATGACTCTACGAGGCTATGACGCAGTTGCTACCAACTGTTCGTGCAGGGATACCTCCGGAGCATATCCTTTACCCGCGCAGGACCGAGATGCCACCGGGGATCGATTGACCTGCTGTGGGAGGTCACACACCTGCATGTGGACCTCTTCTTTCGGCTCGAGATCGGGTTCTGCATCAGAGTGCACATGGAGCGCAGGATCCTTTTGCGATGAACATCTGTCGTCCGCACTTGCAACTACCCCGTTTCAGTGGTTTTCTCCGACGTTGATGTAGCCTTTGCTATATCTCGTTGTGTACTTCGTTACCGCGTGCCTGCGTGCCGCCTAGCATGTCTAGCTTTTGAATTTGCGCCCTTGTGCTGCCCGATTGTAACCGACTCTGTATGGATTTGTATGACTTAATGACTACTATTAAGCATCTGTTGTACTACCTAAATTCCATCGTGTTACATCATGCTTGTTGCTAAACCCTCGCAATGGCTTCTGCGAAACTACCCCTGTTGAATTTAGCAGGATGGGTGATAACAATCCACCACCGCCGCCACCGCCTGACTATATGGCTGCTATGATGCAACAGTTTGAACTCAACCGTCAGTTCATGATGGGAATTATGGATCAGTTCCCTCGTCCCAATGCCAACCATCAGCCAGCTTCAATCACGCTGCCAGAGTTTGTGCACCTCAACCCCTCGGTATTCCGCAACACAGTTAATCTGCTGGATGCCGATGACTGGCTGCGTGACATCTTCTATGAGATGGAGTCAGCTGATGTTCCCCCTGTCAGCTATGTCACATTCGCGACATACTTCCTGAAGGGACCCGCAGCACAATGGTGGGCCACTCACAGACAGACCCTACCTCCTGGAACTACCGTCACCTGGGTGGAATTCAAGGCTGCTTTTCGTGCCCGGTACATTCCTCAAGCAGTTATAGCACGCACGAAGGCTGAGTTCCGCAACCTTGTTCAAGGCAACAAGACTGTGGAGGTCTATCAGCGAGAGTTCCTTGACCTGTCTCGCTATGCTGAAGAAGACATCCCTACTGATGCTCGTAGGCAGGAGAAGTTCCGTGAAGGGCTACACCATGACATTCAGCTAGCCCTGCTCATCCAAGACTTTCCTGACTTCGCCACTTTGGTGAATAAGGCTATTATGGTCGAAACTGGACTGAAGAAGCACAAGGAAGCGACCAGACGCACTCGTGAAGCAGGCTCATCTTCGGGCTCGTCTTCCCAGAAGCGCCGCATCTGGATTCCACAAAGCATGTACCGTCCAACAGCTCCAGTGTACAGGCCTGCATATGCTGCACCTCGTCTGCCTCCTCCACCGCCGAGGCAGCCTCTTCGAGCTCCACCACCTCGAGCTCCCGCACCACGTCCATAAAGTGGACTCTGCTTCAAGTGTGGCCAGCCAGGTCACCGTGCCATAGATTGTTCTCAAAATCAGAATCAACTAGCTCTTCCTTCTGCTGGCCGTGGTAATGGTTGTGGAATTCCTCAGCAGCGTAACAACAATGTCAGACCTTCTTATGGTCATGGATAGAACTATCACGTCAACATGGCTGAAGCTCAGGATCAACCTGAAACCGTGATGGGTACACTTCTTGTTAATTCAGTGCCAGCATGTGTTTTATTTGATTCAGGAGCATCGCATTCATTCATGTCAGATAAATTCGCACTCATGCATGAAGTTAGATGTGATACACTACCACATAAGTTACGGGTGAACACTCCCGCGGGTCATTGCCACACTTCGTTATTCAGTCCCAATGTCGTAATTAATATTGAAAGATTGGAATTCCAAGCGTCTCCCATTATTCTCAACTCTTCTGAGGTTGATCTTATTCTGGGAATGGATTGGTTGAAGGCTCACTATGCCTCAACCAATTGCGCTACTAAAGTTGTACACCTCCTGCACCCATCAAATGAGCTAGTGAATTATCATGCTCATATCACTCAGAACGCCGAGGCTCAGATTTATGCCTTGAATGCGTTGAACGCTTCTCCGCTTGAGGGGATCGAAAACGTTCCAGTTGTCTGCGAATTCCAGGATGTTTTTCCAGAAGAACTTCCAGGAATACCCCCTGCTAGAGCTGTCGAGTTTGTCATTGACTTGAAGCCTGGCACCACTCCTATTGCGAAGCGTCCTTACAAGATGCCAACGCACCACCTTCTCGAGCTTAAGGAAGAAATCGATAAATCACTTAAGAAGGGCTTCATCCGTCCCAGTTCCTCTGCCTGGGGAGCACCGTCTCTCTTTGTCAAGAAGAAAGATGGTACGAGTAGGTTGGTCCAAGATTATTGTCCTATCAACCAGACAACCATTCAGAATAAATATCCGCTTCCCCGGATCAATGACTTATATGATCAACTTGCTGGATCTTCGGTGTTCTCTAAACTCGACTTGAGGTTGGGTTATCACCAGATCCGTGTCCGTGAAGAAGATATTTCGAAGACCGCCTTTGTTACCCGTTATGGCTCCTATGAATACACCGTCATGTCATTTGGCCTAACGAATGCTCCAGCTACGTTCTCCCGCCTGATGAATTATATATTCATGGATTACCTCGACAAGTTCGTCGTGGTTTCTTTGGATGATATTCTAGTATATTCGAAGAATAAGGAAGAACATGCCGAACATCTTCGCCTTGTTCTGGAGAGGCTTCGAGAGCACAAGTTGTATGCCAAGTACTCCAAATGTGAATTCTGGCTTTCTGAAGTAACCTACCTTCGACATGTCATTTCCAAGGACGGTATTGCCGTTAACCCGGAGCGTGTTCAGGCTATTCTTGACTGGACTCCTCCGAAGAATGCCAAGCAAGTCTGAAGTTTTCTCGGCCTTGCAAGTTATTGTCGTCGATTTGTCGAGAACTTTTCCAAGATAGCCAAGCCCCTGACTAATCCGCTTCACAAAGGCGTTAAGTTTGAGTGGACAGACAAATGTGAGGAGAGTTTCCAGACCCTCAAGGACAAGCTTACTTCTGCTCCAGTGCTTGCTCCTCCCGACTCTCGCAAGGATTTGTGATATATTGTGACGCCTCTCGTCAAGGATTAGGCTGTGTCCTAATGCAAGAACGGAAGGTAATTGCATATGCCTCACGACAATTGTGTCCACATGAAGAGAACTATCCAGTGCATGATCTCGAACTCGCTGCTGTGATCTATGCTTTGAAACAGTGGCGACATTACCTTCTTGGTAACCGGTGTGAGATTTATACCGATCATCAAAGCTTGAAGTATTTGTTCACTGAACCAGATCTTAATCTCCGTCAACAGCGATGGTTGGAAACAATCACGGACTATGACTGTGGTATTTCTTATACCCCTGGCAAGGCTAACGTTATGGCGGATGCCTTGAGCTGCAAGTCCTATTGCAATAACCTCATGGTTAAGCAAGCTCAACCCCAGCTATATGAAGAATTGCGCAACTTGAACGTCAGTATCATTCCAGAGGGTTCTCTTAATAACCTTGTGGTACAGCCAGATCTTGAAAAGGCTGTAAAGATTATGCAAGCCAAAGGTGCAGAAGTAGATCTGATGAAGAAAGAACTTCACCTTGATAAGTACAGGGATTTCTCGATTACTGAAGACGGAACCTTGTATTTCAGAGATCGAATTGTGGTACCTCATTTCGAGCTTATGACTGACAAGGTCATGAAAGAGGCTCATGCTACACCGCTGTCCATCCATCCGGGTAGCACCAAGATGTATCGCGATCTTCGACAGAAGTACTGGTGGTCCAGAATGAAGGAGGACATTGCTCGATATGTTGCTGAATGTGACGTATGTCGTCGCGTGAAAGCAGAACATCAAAAGCCTGCTGGAATTCTTCAACCACTCCCTATTCCTTTGTGGAAGTGGGATAAAGTGCAAATGGATTTCATTACTGGCCTTCCCAAGTCTCAGAAAGGTCACGACGCTATTCTTGTCATCGTCGATCAACTTTCCAAGGTTGCACATTTTCTGCCTGTCAAGGAGACTATCACCGCTAGCCAGCTAGCAGAATTGTATATCTCCAGGATCGTTTCACTCCACGGTATTCCGAAGGAGATCAGTTTGGACCGTGGCGGTCTTTTCACATCCAAGTTCTGGGAAAGTTTTCAAGAAGCTATGGGGACTCACATTACATGGAGTTCAGCTTATCATCCCCAATCCCAAGGCCAAGTTGAGCGAGTTAACCAAGTGCTTGAAGATATGCTTCGGGCTTGTGTTATATCATTCGGTAAGAAGTGGGAAGAATCTCTCCCGTTTGCCGAATTCTCTTATAATAACAGCTATCAAGCCAGCTTGAAAATGGCCCCCTTCGAAGTTCTTTATGGATGTAAATGTCGAACCCCTCTGAATTGGTCAGAAACTGGGGAACGACCTCTCGTGGGACTGGACATTATTCAACACGCCGAAGAACAAGTCCGTATTGTCCGAGAAAATCTCAAGGCGGCTCAGGACCACCAGAAGAGCAATTATAATCGCAAGCGACGGGGTCTGACTTATCAACCAGGTGATCAAGCTTATCTTCGTGTCACTCCTATGAAGGGCACTCGTCGATTCGGAATCAAGGGCAAGATAGCTCCTCGCTATATTGGTCCCTTTCGCATTGTTGCCAGACGTGGGTAGGTGGCATATAAATTGGAGTTGCCACCGCAATTCTCTCATATCCACGACGTCTTCCATGTATCGCAACTTCGTAAATGCTTCAAAGAATCTCCGCACCGCGCAGTGGATCACGAGATGCTCGAACTGCAAGATGATCTTTCTTATAAGGAGCATCCGATCCGCATTCTCGATGAAGCTGAACGTCGCACACGTCAGAAGACGACCAAGTTCCTGAAAGTGCAGTGGTCAAACCACACTGAAGATGAAGCCACTTGGGAATGCGAGGATCACCTTCGGGAATAATATCCCGACCACTTTCCTTCTACCTCCTAAATTCTCAGGACGAGAATTTCTTTTAGAGGAGAAGAATTTGTAACACCCCCATGTAATAAGCGCTGTGACACTCTGCTTAGTATGCCAAGTCATCTCTATTTGCAGAGCCTAATCACTTTGGTTAAGTATTCAATTCAAATTCAATTCTGAAAATCAACTCAAATTCAAAAGTGAAATATGAAGTTGCTCAAACACTGTTGAAAAAATGTTCACTAAACAACAAATAATCCAGAAGCAATTATAAAAATATAAACAAAGATAATTGAGTTAGCTAAGTGACTCAAACTACATGAAACAACACCAGAACAGAATTATTTAATCCATTTATAATAATATCAAATTCAAATAAAATCCTACTTTGCCAAACAAGTTTTTGGTGAAAGGTAATAATGCACTGTAATATTCGGGCCAAGTTTCATATTTGATTAAGTGCAAAAGTGCCCTAAACAATTACCTAAGAGAAAAGAAATAAAGAAAAAGCAAATCAGAAAACAAGAAAATAAAACGAGGCACTGTGCACTGGGCCTAAGTGCACAGTGCCCCGAAACCGGTCCAGCTGGCCCATCTTCTTCTCTCTCCCTCGCGTGTCACCTCCTCCATGGCTGCGCCGGCGTGCGCCGGCCGTTCGCCGACACGCAGGCGCCACCAACGCCCGCAGCCGACGAGGAGATAAGGACGAGGCCCGTGCCTTCCCCTGGACCTCCTCACTCACTCCTCATCTCTCCCCTCGCTCTCCCCTGCTCGATCCCATCGGCGCCCGACGCAGTCGCCGCCGTACCTCGCCCGTCACCACGGCCACAGTCACCAGATCGTCCCGCTGACCTGTCCGTCGTCTCCGCCGGCCTCGACTACCTCTTCTTCTACCACGAGCACGAGCAAGATGGCTCCGCATCGCCAGGATCGAGTTGCTTTCCGTCCTCGAATGCCGGTGATCCCCTTCCTCTCCGGCGAGTCCTGCAGCTACTAAACCACCACGGGCCTTTGTGTGAGCCGCGCGGTGAGCTACTCCGCCTCCCGTTTTCCTCCGTTTTTCCCTACACACGCCGTAGCTAGATGCCGCCGCGCCCGTATTTAGTCCGCCGCCGGCGAGCTCGTGGCCATGGCCATGGCCCATGTTACACTCACCTGAGGCCACCGCTGTGTTCGTGACGCTCTCAGGAGTCCAACGAGCTCGCGAACAAGCCTCCCCGTACCGTGTAGCGCTGGATGTGTTGACGCCCGACTCCGGTGTCCGCCGACGACGATCTAGCACTCGGCTCCGGCCATTTTAGCTCGCGTTAGTACCGCAGGTCGACGCGGAATGTTGTCCCCGTTCGATCGAGACCATTCGCCGTCGTTTTGGGCGCCGGACGGCGATTTCCGCTGAGGTCCGTGGCTGCGTCGCCGCGATTTTGGTCGCCAGAGCAACTCCGGCGACGCCGCCGACATGGACAAGTGGGGCCCGCCCATTGAGAGGCTGCTAGTGGGCCCCAGCACCTCTGTTGACCACGTTGACTCTAGTCAACGTGGTTACTGTTCACCCATGGTGTATGACATGTGGGCCCCCTCTGGATATTAGGCTAATTACATGTTTTACAAATAAAAATAATTAGATTAACCTAATCACTCACTGACAGGCTGGGCCCACTCCCTTAATTAGTCTGTTAATTAGATTAATCCACAGTTAGTCTAACAGAGGCTGACATGTGGGTCCCATCGGACCCACATGTCAGGTTTGACCCTGGTCAGCGAGTCTGTTGACTACTGACATCATCCTCTAGTCATGCTGACATCATAATACGTTTTAGATAATTCTGTTAATTAAAAGTAATTCTAGAAAATATTTAAATCTTTGAAAATTAATAACTTTTAAACCGTAGCTCGGATCGAAAAACTTAAAACATGAAAGTTGCTCAGAATGACGAGACGAATCTGATCGTGTTGTCTGTATCTATGTTGAAACCCCCTACATAGGTGAACCCGCAACTTCGAGGCCGTAACCGATAAATGAATAGTGCTTATACACCGGTTGATAAATCAAACTCTAATCCTAAAACAACTAAAATGACTTAGGTGCATCTTTAGGCAACCTTGCACTGCATCTTAGCATAGCATGCCCTGTATTGCATTGTTTACTGTGCATTTATATGTTTCTTCCCCCTCTTCTCTCTCGATAGACCCCAACATCGACGTAGCTCCCGAGACTGACGTAGCTCCAGAGGTCGACTACGCTCCTGACGATTAGACCCTTGCCACCGAGCTTCCAGGCAAGCACCCCCATTTTGAGCATTCCGATATCGCCCACTCTTCTCTCTCTTATGCTTGCATTAGAAGTTGTTGCTGCTACTGTTGTCCTATATCTGCTGCATAGCCTGTTTAATTGTAACCTGCTGTTGTTACCTACCTGTTATCCTAAACTGTTTAGAATAGTTTGGGTAGAGACCCCACTATATCCTGACTGCCCCACTGGATTAACAGAAGACCCGAGCAATGGGATCGAAGACCAGGCCCCGGCACCGCACGTCACTTCCCCTTAGTTGCTCGACACTACTGGGTTACTATCGAGTGCCGAGGGTGATACCTCGTCAGCACTTCTGATGATAACCTTGTAGGTTAGTTAATCGGGCGTGGTCAGCGAGGGTGATTCCTCCTACACCACCCCCCGATAACGACACCGTCGCGCAACTCCTCAAGAGTGGACCTCGAGGGTGATTCCTCCTTCGTTCACCTTGATGGTAACATCAGAGGGAATTCCATCGAGGGTGATTCCTTAGGGTTCCCCTTGGTGTTAGACACACGGCTACCTATGTTACTATCACTTTACACTGGAACATGTTACTAAGGACGGGTCGGCCTGGAGGGGTACCCGCACGAGATTATGATGAGAATGATAGGGAGTCGGGTGAACCTGGATGGTGCCCGAGAGTTGAACAGGAGGCGTGGCCGGGCATTCCTAGCCCTTGCCGCATGTCCTCGAGAAGGGGCGACGGGGTCACATCTATCATGAGGCTCTGCTCGTTACCGCAACCCACAAAACACTAACGGTTTGGATATTTGATCCGAGGGGCCTCTGGACTGATAGCACTAACCATCACGTGGGCATAGTATGGGCATTCTGCGTCGTATACTTCAGCCGGAGCTTAATTGACGTCAGCAAGGAGCGGCACACGCTGGGTTGGACTGGGAACGCAACCGCGCTTGTATTAAGGGGTTGCTAGGTCTGCTCACCGGCGGTGCACGTAACGCGCAGGAGTCCCTGGGGCGATGGCCGAAGACCCCTGGGCGCATAGGTTAGTCCAGCATGCTGACTTCTCTGTTAGGTATTCGGTTGGGTTGCGGCGTATCATTTGGCCGAGGCCGGGCATGACCCAGAAAAGTGTGTCCGACCGGAGTTAAGCGAGTGTGGTGGGTAAGTTGGTGCACCCCTGCAGGGAAGAAACAATCTATCGATAGCCTGTCCTACGGTAACAGACACTCGGAGTTGTATCCCGATCGATACAACTAGAACTGGTGACTTGAGATGAAATGGATAGTATGGCTCTGGGATTGCTTTCTCGCAGGGAGTCGAGAAAGAATCTCTGGGCGAGGTTGATGACATTACTAATACTTTACATTGTGTTAATCTGCACTCTTCTAATGCTGCAAGACCGATGAAGATGATTGAAGATGCTAGTCTTTGATAGGACTAGGCTCTCTCCTCTATTCTGGCATTTCTGCAGCCCAGTCCACATATACAGCCACCCGTTGATAATGTTGCATATGTAGTGTAGATCCTTGCTTGTACTTCGGATGAGTACTCACGTTTGCTTTACTTTCTTTTTCTCCCCATATCCATATGTCGCCGCCAGATGACGGAGCCCCTGAGGTAGCTGCCCCTGTCGACGACTACGACTACTACTACTACCCTCCCGGCGAGTACTACTACGAGGAACCGACCGACAACCAGGAGTAGGTTCGGAGGATCCTAGGCAGGAGGCCTACGCCTTTCGATCGTAGTGTTTTATTTTGGCCCGCCTTCCTAAAGGCCTATCTGTAACTCTGTTATATCTGTACCCAGATATCTGATGCTTCCACTGACACTTGTATGCCATCGAGCTATGTATTCGAGCCCTCGAGGCCCAGGCTTGTAATATAAAGCCTGGATGACTTTATTTATGTTTTAGAGTTGTGTTGTGATATCTTCAAGTGAGTCTTTAGGCTTGATCGTGTGCATTTGCGTGTATGATTAGTGCACGATTTAGACGGGGTCGTCACAGGTTCGAGAACTATGTAGACATGACCGAGACACCTCTCCGGTCAATAACCAATAGCGGAACCTGGATGCCCATATTGGCTCCTACATATTCTACGAAGATCTTTATCAGTCGAACCTTATGACAACATACGTAATTCCCTTTGTCCATCGGTATGTTACTTGTCCGAGATACGATCATCGGTATCTTCTTACCTAGTTCAATCTCATTACCAGCAAGTCTCTTTACTCATTCCGTAATACATCATCTTACAACTAACTCATTAGTCACTTTGCTTGCAAGGCTTCTTATGATGTGTATTACCAAGAGGGCCCAGAGATACCTCTCCGATACTCGGAGTGACAAATCCTAATCTCGATCTATGCCAACTCAACAAATACCTTCGGAGATACCTGTAGAGCATCTTTATGATCACCCAGTTACGTTGTGATGTTTGATAGCACACAAGGTATTCCTCCGGTATCCGGGAGTTGCATAATCTCATAGTCGAAGGAACATGTATTTGTCATCAAGAAAGCAATAGCAATAAACTGAACGATCAATATGCTAAGCTAACGGATGGGTCTTGTCCATCACATCATTCTTCTAATGACGTGATCCTGTTTATCAAATGACAACACATGTCTATGGTTAGGAAACCTTAACCATCTTTGATCAATGAGCTAGTCTAGTAGAGGCTTACTAGGGACACGGTATTTGTCTATGTATTCACAGATGTATTTAAGTTTCTGATCAATACAATTCTAGCATGAATAATAAACCTTTATCATGAATAAGGAAATATAAAATAACAACTTTATTATTGCCTCTACGGCATATTTCCTTCAATTAGTTCTAAAAGGAGTGATAGAAGACCGCTGGAGGTACAAATAAGAATCATTATATTACAAATACAAAATATGAGAAGGACCGCTGGAGGTACAAATAAGAATCATTTCATATTACAAACAGAAAGTGCCTGGCCATCAATACTTTTGCATTAAATGTTAGAAAAATCATATAAACACATATATCAGGAAGTTATTCTAATACTCTAGTAACATAATGTAATAACTAATCTATTAACAACACTGTTGCTTGAAGGGTCCAATTAGAAGCTCCTAGAAAATAAGCAAGAGTCTCCGAAAGTTCTTCCTTTGCAATATATATATTAAACAACACATCAGGTGGTCATGGAAGAGCACAATTATGTCATTTTGAATCAATATGTAATAGATCTACCTTTTGAGAATGACCATATATCTTATGAACGCCTCTTATTTACATTGGTCACCCGCACCCACACGTCCCCGCGTTGGCCGCATCGGGCGACTCGGGGGAAACCCTAGCCGCCGCTCCAAGGCCCCCCCTCCGCCTCCCACCGTGTTGCCGCCACCTAAGGGGCCGCTGGCGAAGCTGTGCTTGGCCCGGGGATGGTGGCGGTGGGGCGGTCTCGTACTAGTCGTGCGCCACTGTGCCTCCTCGCCTTCCCTGATCTGGTCTGGCGCGGGGTGTTTCCTCCCTGCTGCTGCTTCACCCCTGCTCGCTGGCTCGGCCTTGGCCCGTGGCAGCTCCTCCCTCGCCCCTCGGACTCCCTCGACCCGATGGCGCAGCCTCTGTCTTGTTGCTGCTGGTTGAGCATTCGTGGGGTGCTTTGTAGGAGGGCTTCGGCCGGGTTGGCCGAGACCGGCCCTGCCACGGGGCATGCCGGTGTTTCCGACGGCGTTGTCTTCCGGGCTGCGGTGGCGGGTACTACAAAATGGTTCTGTGTGGTTACGGTGGTCTTTCTTGGCGGGTGTTTGGCTCTTCATGGTGGATTCCTTGCCAGCACTGCCCGGTTCCGGCGGCCCTGGACCTGTGTCCTCTAGCGTCCATGGCTCGCTGGTGTCCTGCAGGCGCAGTTTTGGCCCTGGCGTTGTGGGTTCTGCGTCCCTTCCAGCTCCTTCAGCCGTTGGTGGTTCGGTGACTCTGTCCTCGGCAGCTCAGATTCGCACTCCTTCTCCAGTTCCTAGCTTGCCGATGTTGCCGGTAGTCACCACTTCCCTCACGTCGGCTCTCTGCTCCACCGTCCTGGCCCCGTCCACCTTGCCGCCTCATCTTTGGCCAAATCCAAAGCTCGCGACTTTTCGACGGCGCCAAGTGCCATCCTTCGACGGCAGATGCAGCCCCACCCCTTCTGTGGTGGCAGTCTTGACGAGTGGCCTGACTTCATCATCTTCGAAACCATGCTTCGCCGGCATTGGGATTGCTCAGATTTAGGCCAGGGAGAAATCCCTGATCGACTTACTATGACCCCAATTTCTATGACCCCAATTTTTACTCTCATGCAATTATTGCTAAGTTGTGAGAGAAATCGATATTGTGTTGAAAAAACAAATGTTGAAGAAAACAAAAACAAAATTTAAAAAAAAGAGCAGCGACACGGATGGATCTTAAGCAAGTTTTTTTTTCCAGTTGCATTAAGTAAGCATCAGAACAGAGCTCTGTGTGGTCACGGTGGTCTCCGACGGCATTGTCTTTCGGGCTGCGGTGGCGGGTACTGCGAGATGGTTTTGTGTGGTCACAGTGGTCTTTCTTGGCGGGTGTTTGGCTCTTCGTGGTGGATTCCTTGCCAGCACTGCCCCGGTTCCGGCGGCCCTGGACCTGCGTCCTCCAGCGTCCATGGCTCGCCGGCGTCCTGCGGGCGCAGTTCCGGCCCTGGCGTTGTGGGTTCTACGTCCCTTTCAGCTCCTTCGGCCGTTGGTGGTTTGGTGACTCTGTCCTCGGCAGCTCGGAACCGCGCTCCTTCTCCAGTTCCTTGCTTGCCGGCGTTGCCAGTAGTCACCACTTCCCTCACGTCGGCTCTCTGCTCCACCGTCCTGGCCCCATCCACCTTGCCGCCTCATCCTTGGCCAAATCCAAAGCTCGCAACTTTTCGATGGCGCCATGTGCCATCCTTCGACGGCAGATGCAGCCCCACCCCTTCTGTGGTGGCGGTTTGACGAGTGGCCTGACTTCATCATCTTCGAAACCATGCTTCGGCGACATTGGGATTGCTCGGACTTAGGCCAGGGAGAAATCCCTGCTCGGCTTACTATGACCCCAATTTCTGTGACCCCAATTTTTACTCTCATGCAATCATTGCTAAGTTGTGAGAGAAATCGATATTGTTTTGAAAAAATAAATGTTGAAGAAAACAAAAACAAAGTTAAAAAAAAGAGCAGCGACACGGTTGGATCTTAAGGAAGTTTTTTTTCCAGTTCCATTAAGTAAGCATCAGAACAGAGCTCTAATAAATGTTGAATAATATAAGAACCAAACCCATATGAGAAGTGAAGTCAAACATTTAAAATAAAAAAGGATGCTACATGCAACAGACTTATAAACTAAGGCATTATATTTATAAATCTCACATTACTAAGATAATATTTATTGGCTCTGTGTATGAATGACAAATAGGTTTGGAGTCAAGACCTGCTCTGCATGTTCGCAGCTTCGCCATGATGGTGGTCTTCTTGGTGTTGCTACGTTGCACGATTTACGACATCTTCTGCTGAAGTGCTGATGTTAGGAAGAAACAACATGAAAGATATAGAAAATAGGGTGGATACTTTACATGTAAATATTCAAAATAGTCCCTGGCTATTAAAATTGCATTCTATTATCCAGTAGGAACATGTTCCCTTTAACTCGTGCCATGCAACAAACTTAATTAAAAGCATGGCATCGTGACCAATTCTTTGGTCTTTCTTTGATAAGTAAAATCGATTACTTAACATGGTGAGATTTGGCAGTGACTTAAGAACCTTCACCTTGTCAGCAGTTGGAATTGGTGCTCCCAGAACATTGCCACATGGAACAAGTGTTAAAAAAATCAGAATTTTTTCCAAATAGTCTCATTAATCCTTCATCTACAAAGACAGGAAAAAGCAGTGCCATGATCAGTACAGCTCAAACCTAGAACAATAATGCTTCTAGCATTAAGAAGTTGAGAAAGCAAAATATTGAGGACAAAAGTACAATTATGTGTAAGAGAAGCAAGCATGACATGCACGAAACTAACCCACTTCTAGAAGGTGTCATCTTCAGGACAAAATTATAGAGGAGTAAAATATTAATAAAACTTGAACACCATGTAATATCCTGTTCAAATCATAACTAAAGGGAGACATGTTGTGTGCATAGGGTAGAAAGCAATCAGTGACCTTAAAGCACCTCAGAGTAAGTGCTCGCTAGTCGCATCACTACTGGAATTTTCGTATACGCCGGGTGTCGGCGTCTTCGCCGAGAGCCAAAATGCGGGCACTCGGCAAAGTAAAGAATGCCGAGAGCCGCACTCGACAAAAGGAAGTAAATCGCAAAACACATGGTGCTGCCGACAGTATTGCTCGGCAAACAGGATACACTCGGCAAAGGCACTATTTGCCGAGGGCCATCTGGTCACACTCGGCAAAGTATTGCCCACATGGAGCATTAGCGGCGACTAACGGCACGGTGACGGCTGTAACTCTTGCCGAGAGTGGCTCTCGGCAAACATTTAGTCCCACCTCGGTCTTCATTAGTAAGAGTCCGTACAGTCAACTAGCAAAAAATCATAGTGGCTGTCGTATTCTAAAAGTGGATGCCAGCGTTTTTTCAAATTTATGATCCACACCGTTACCGAGAGGGGTTTTCGGTAAGAGAGAAGTTTTCGAGAGTGGCTCTCGGTAATTATAAGGCCACCATCAAAGTTTAGTCCCACCTTGCCTAGAGACAAGCAACAAAACCTGTTTAAATAGTGGGATAGTCCAGATGCAGTAAGCTTCGGTATTCTTTAAGCTCTTGTTAAGGAGATGGACTATCACTTTGAATGTTCACCTGTCTCGAGCAGAGAACATTCAAAGTGATAGGCCATCTTCTTAATGGTGGATGCCGGTGTTTTTTAATTAATGGTGTCATCACAGGGCCCTGAGTTTGTAAACCGCACTGTCTCAGCTAGTATCTAGGTATCGAGAGGAAACATGTTCGGTTTGTGCAGGAAGTGTTGGTCCTGTTTCTCCGTTGGCCTTGAAACTTCTCGTGCTCTAAGAGGGGGCAACCGCATGGCACGTGCCACGGCCTCGCATTTTTTGGGGACAAGTGCAATATTCGAGAAATTTATTGCTCTGCTAGGGTTTCATTGCCGGGAATTGCAGATCAGCAAGGCGGCACATGAAATCATGCTCGGTAGTGGCATGGGAAATCATTTTTGATGTCCTTGTGGCATGCCTAGGCCTTGCAGACACGAGGGAGGGGCATGCCCTGCCACCGGGTTACCGAAAGTACCTCGGTGTCATTCCTGATGCAACCGTTGAAATCCTCAAAAAATCGTACGATGGTAGGATTGCTCGGGATCTGGCATGGTGTCATCACAGGGCCTCTGTAGGGTGTGATAAAAGTTTGGATGCATTTTGAGAGAGGTGACCCCTGAGGCCGCTTGTAAACTGCACTGTCTCCGAGCTAGTATCTGGGTATCGAGAGGGAACGTGTCTAGTTTATGCAGGAAGTGCTGGTCCTGTTTCTCCGTTGGCCTCGAAACTTCTCATCCTCTAAGAGGGGGCACCCGCATGGCACGTGCCACGACCTCGCATTTTTCGGGGACGCGTGCAATATTCGAGAAATTTATTGCTCTGCTAGGGTTTCATCACCGAGAATTGCAGATCAGCAAGGCGACACATGAAATCATGCCCGGTAGCGGCATGGGAAATCATTTGTGATGTCCTTGTGGCATGCCTAGGCCTTGCAGACACGAGGGAGGGGCATGCCCTGCCACCGGGTTACCGAAAGTACCTCGGTGTCATTCCTGATGCAACCGTTGAAATCCTCGAAAAATTGTACGATGGTAGGATTGCTCGGGATCTGGCACGGTGTCATCACAGGGCCTTTGTAGGGTGTGGTAAAAGTTTGGACGCATTTTGAGAGAGGTGACCCCTGTGGCCGCTGTAAACCGCACTGTCTCCGAGCTAGTATCTAGGTATCGAGAGGGAACGTGTCCGGTTTGTGCAGGAAATGCTGGTCCTGTTTCTCTGTTGGCCTCGAAACTTCTCGTGCTCTAAGGGGGGCAACCGCATGGTACGTGCCACGGCCTCGCATTTTTCAGGGATGCGTGCAATATTCGAGAAATTTATTGCTCTGCTAGGGTTTCATCGCCGGGAATTGCAGATCAGCAAGGCGTTACATGAAATCATGCCCGGTAGCGGCAAGGGAAATCATTTGTGATGTCCTTGTGGCATGCCTAGGCCCTGTATAGATGATGGAGGAGGGGCATTTCCGAGTGCTGCTCTTGGTACGTGTGACATTTTCGAATGCAGCTCTCGGCATAACGTAAACTAGATATTATGTTATATCCTTTACCGAGGGTGACTCTCGGAAAAGGTGAAACCCTAGATCTAGGTCTCGTACCTTTACCGAGAGCCGCACCGACAGACTCTCGGTAAAGGTCGGCGAACACTTAACCCCTCCCCCCCGGGCGGTCTCTTCTCTCTTACTTCTCTCTCTTTCCCACCGGCGCCCCCACACCCCACCGGCGCCCCCCGCCCCACCGAGCCGGCGCCCTCCCCCTCGGCTGGCCCCTCACCCCACCGGCTCCCCCCCGCCCCACCGGCGCCCCCCGACCCTAGAGGCGCTCCTCGACCCTGCCGGCACCCCCAACCCCGCCGGCGCCCCACCCAACCCCGCCGGCACCACCTCCCCCTCTCGGTGAGCTTCGTCTCCCCCTTCCTGATCTTGTATGTATGCATGATTGTATGTATGGATGCATGGACTTTTATATGGATGCAAGGATTGATGGATGCATGGATGTATGAATGTATATATGTATGTATTAATGCATGGATTGATGGATGGACTTTGTTTTTAGTAATTTTTTTTGTAGTTTTTTGTATGTATCAATATATAGATGGATGTATGTATGCATGAATGCATAGATGGATGCAAAGAAGGATGGATGAATGTAGATAATTGTTAATTTTTTGTATAGATAATTGTTGATGCATCTATTAGTTCTTGTTGTTTGTATGGATGCTATGGAGGTCACCCCGATGATATTTGATAGATTCCGATTGTTGTCGTAGGGGGTCGTGCTTCCTCTGTTCCTCCTCTGTGATCTTTTCATAGTAGGAGGAACACAGGAAGAGCGACCATCACCGACAGTCGATGAGAGTTGTTTTTGGAGGAAGAAAATCGACTTTTGACGATGACGGTCAATCTGGGCGAGTTCTTCTTGTGATAAGGGGTTGCTAGGTCTGCTCACCGGTGGTGCACGTAACGCGCAAGAGTCCCTGGGGCAATGGCGGAAGACCCCTGGGCGCATAGGTTAGTCCAGCATGCTGACCTCTTTGTTAGGTATTCGGTCGGGTTGTGGCGTATCGTTTGGCCAAGGCCGGGCATGACCCAGAAAAGTGTGTCCGGCCGGAGTTAAGCAAGTGTGGTGGGTAAGTTGGTGCACCCCTGCAGGGAAGAAACAATCTATCGATAGCCTGTCCTACGGTAACAGACACTCGGAGTTGTATCCCGATCGATACAACTAGAACTGGTGACTTGAGATGAAATGGATAGTATGGCTCTGGGATTGCTTTCTCGCAGGGAGTCGAGAAAGAATCTCTGGGCGAGGTTGATGACATTACTAATACTTTACATTGTGTTAATCTGCACTCTTCTAATGCTGCAAGACCGATGAAGATGATTGAAGATGCTAGTCTTTGATAGGACTAGGCTCTCTCCTCTATTCTGGCATTTCTGCAGCCCAGTCCACATATACAGCCACCCGTTGATAATGTTGCATATGTAGTGTAGATCCTTGCTTGTACTTCGGATGAGTACTCACGTTTGCTTTACTTTCTTTTTCTCCCCATATCCATATGTCGCCGCCAGATGACGGAGCCCCTGAGGTAGCTGCCCCTGTCGACGACTACGACTACTACTACTACCCTCCCGGCGAGTACTACTACGAGGAACCGACCGACAACCAGGAGTAGGTTCGGAGGATCCTAGGCAGGAGGCCTACGCCTTTCGATCGTAGTGTTTTATTTTGGCCCGCCTTCCTAAAGGCCTATCTGTAACTCTGTTATATCTGTACCCAGATATCTGATGCTTCCACTGACACTTGTATGCCATCGAGCTATGTATTCGAGCCCTCGAGGCCCAGGCTTGTAATATAAAGCCTGGATGACTTTATTTATGTTTTAGAGTTGTGTTGTGATATCTTCAAGTGAGTCTTTAGGCTTGATCGTGTGCATTTGCGTGTATGATTAGTGCACGATTTAGACGGGGTCGTCACAGGTTCGAGAACTATGTAGACATGACCGAGACACCTCTCCGGTCAATAACCAATAGCGGAACCTGGATGCCCATATTGGCTCCTACATATTCTACGAAGATCTTTATCAGTCGAACCTTATGACAACATACGTAATTCCCTTTGTCCATCGGTATGTTACTTGTCCGAGATACGATCATCGGTATCTTCTTACCTAGTTCAATCTCATTACCAGCAAGTCTCTTTACTCATTCCGTAATACATCATCTTACAACTAACTCATTAGTCACTTTGCTTGCAAGGCTTCTTATGATGTGTATTACCAAGAGGGCCCAGAGATACCTCTCCGATACTCGGAGTGACAAATCCTAATCTCGATCTATGCCAACTCAACAAATACCTTCGGAGATACCTGTAGAGCATCTTTATGATCACCCAGTTACGTTGTGATGTTTGATAGCACACAAGGTATTCCTCCGGTATCCGGGAGTTGCATAATCTCATAGTCGAAGGAACATGTATTTGTCATCAAGAAAGCAATAGCAATAAACTGAACGATCAATATGCTAAGCTATCGGATGGGTCTTGTCCATCACATCATTCTTCTAATGACGTGATCCTGTTTATCAAATGACAACACATGTCTATGGTTAGGAAACCTTAACCATCTTTGATCAATGAGCTAGTCTAGTAGAGGCTTACTAGGGACACGGTATTTGTCTATGTATTCACAGATGTATTTAAGTTTCTGATCAATACAATTCTAGCATGAATAATAAACCTTTATCATGAATAAGGAAATATAAAATAACAACTTTATTATTGCCTCTACGGCATATTTCCTTCAATTAGTTCTAAAAGGAGTGATAGAAGACCGCTGGAGGTACAAATAAGAATCATTATATTACAAATACAAAATATGAGAAGGACCGCTGGAGGTACAAATAAGAATCATTTCATATTACAAACAGAAAGTGCCTGGCCATCAATACTTTTGCATTAAATGTTAGAAAAATCATATAAACACATATATCAGGAAGTTATTCTAATACTCTAGTAACATAATGTAATAACTAATCTATTAACAACACTGTTGCTTGAAGGGTCCAATTAGAAGCTCCTAGAAAATAAGCAAGAGTCTCCGAAAGTTCTTCCTTTGCAATATATATATTAAACAACACATCAGGTGGTCATGGAAGAGCACAATTATGTCATTTTGAATCAATATGTAATAGATCTACCTTTTGAGAATGACCATATATCTTATGAACGCCTCTTATTTACATTGGTCACCCGCACCCACACGTCCCCGCGTTGGCCGCATCGGGCGACTCGGGGGAAACCCTAGCCGCCGCTCCAAGGCCCCCCCTCCGCCTCCCACCGTGTTGCCGCCACCTAAGGGGCCGCTGGCGAAGCTGTGCTTGGCCCGGGGATGGTGGCGGTGGGGCGGTCTCGTACTAGTCGTGCGCCACTGTGCCTCCTCGCCTTCCCTGATCTGGTCTGGCGCGGGGTGTTTCCTCCCTGCTGCTGCTTCACCCCTGCTCGCTGGCTCGGCCTTGGCCCGTGGCAGCTCCTCCCTCGCCCCTCGGACTCCCTCGACCCGATGGCGCAGCCTCTGTCTTGTTGCTGCTAGTTGAGCATTCGTGGGGTGCTTTGTAGGAGGGCTTCGGCCGGGTTGGCCGAGACCGGCCCTGCCACGGGGCATGCCGGTGTTTCCGACGGCGTTGTCTTCCGGGCTGCGGTGGCGGGTACTACAAAATGGTTCTGTGTGGTTACGGTGGTCTTTCTTGGCGGGTGTTTGGCTCTTCATGGTGGATTCCTTGCCAGCACTGCCCGGTTCCGGCGGCCCTGGACCTGTGTCCTCTAGCGTCCATGGCTCGCTGGTGTCCTGCAGGCGCAGTTTTGGCCCTGGCGTTGTGGGTTCTGCGTCCCTTCCAGCTCCTTCAGCCGTTGGTGGTTCGGTGACTCTGTCCTCGGCAGCTCAGATTCGCACTCCTTCTCCAGTTCCTAGCTTGCCGATGTTGCCGGTAGTCACCACTTCCCTCACGTCGGCTCTCTGCTCCACCGTCCTGGCCCCGTCCACCTTGCCGCCTCATCTTTGGCCAAATCCAAAGCTCGCGACTTTTCGACGGCGCCAAGTGCCATCCTTCGACGGCAGATGCAGCCCCACCCCTTCTGTGGTGGCAGTCTTGACGAGTGGCCTGACTTCATCATCTTCGAAACCATGCTTCGCCGGCATTGGGATTGCTCAGATTTAGGCCAGGGAGAAATCCCTGATCGACTTACTATGACCCCAATTTCTATGACCCCAATTTTTACTCTCATGCAATTATTGCTAAGTTGTGAGAGAAATCGATATTGTGTTGAAAAAACAAATGTTGAAGAAAACAAAAACAAAATTTAAAAAAAAGAGCAGCGACACGGATGGATCTTAAGCAAGTTTTTTTTTCCAGTTGCATTAAGTAAGCATCAGAACAGAGCTCTGTGTGGTCACGGTGGTCTCCGACGGCATTGTCTTTCGGGCTGCGGTGGCGGGTACTGCGAGATGGTTTTGTGTGGTCACAGTGGTCTTTCTTGGCGGGTGTTTGGCTCTTCGTGGTGGATTCCTTGCCAGCACTGCCCCGGTTCCGGCGGCCCTGGACCTGCGTCCTCCAGCGTCCATGGCTCGCCGGCGTCCTGCGGGCGCAGTTCCGGCCCTGGCGTTGTGGGTTCTACGTCCCTTTCAGCTCCTTCGGCCGTTGGTGGTTTGGTGACTCTGTCCTCGGCAGCTCGGAACCGCGCTCCTTCTCCAGTTCCTTGCTTGCCGGCGTTGCCAGTAGTCACCACTTCCCTCACGTCGGCTCTCTGCTCCACCGTCCTGGCCCCATCCACCTTGCCGCCTCATCCTTGGCCAAATCCAAAGCTCGCAACTTTTCGATGGCGCCATGTGCCATCCTTCGACGGCAGATGCAGCCCCACCCCTTCTGTGGTGGCGGTTTGACGAGTGGCCTGACTTCATCATCTTCGAAACCATGCTTCGGCGACATTGGGATTGCTCGGACTTAGGCCAGGGAGAAATCCCTGCTCGGCTTACTATGACCCCAATTTCTGTGACCCCAATTTTTACTCTCATGCAATCATTGCTAAGTTGTGAGAGAAATCGATATTGTAGGAAGGGGGAGACGAAGCTCACCGAGAGGGGGAGGTGGTGCCGGCGGGTTGGGTGGGCGCCGGCGGGGTTGGGGTGCCGCAGGGTCGAGGAGCGCTCTAGGGTCGGGGGGCGCCGGTGGGGCGGGGGGAGCCGGTGGGGTGAGGGCCAGCCGAGGGGGAGGGCTCGCCGGCTCGTTGGGGCGGGGGGCGCCGGTGGGGTGTGGGGGCGCCGGTGGGAAAGAGAGAGAAGTAAGAAAGAAGAGACCGCCCGGGGGGAGGGTTAAGTGTCGCCGACCTTTACCGAGAGTCTGTCGGTGCGGCTCTCGGTAAGGTACGAGACCTAGATCTAGGGTTTCACCTTTTCCGAGAGTCACCCTCGGTAAAGGATATAACATAATATCTAGTTTACGTTTATGCCGAAGCTGCATTCGAAAATGTCCACACGTACCAAGAGCAGCACTCGGAAATGCCCCTCCTCCATCATCTATACAGGGCCTAGGCATGCCACAAGGACATCACAAATGATTTCCCTTGCCGCTACCGGGCATGATTTCATGTAACGCCTTGCTGATCTGCAATTCCCGGCGATGAAACCCTAGCAGAGCAATAAATTTCTCGAATATTGCACGCATCCCTGAAAAATGCGAGGCCGTGGCACGTACCATGCGGTTGCCCCCTCTTAGAGCACGAGAAGTTTCGAGGCCAACAGAGAAACAGGACCAGCATTTCCTGCACAAACCGGACACGTTCCCTCTCGATACCTAGATACTAGCTCGGAGACAGTGCGGTTTACAAGCGGCCACAGGGGTCACCTCTCTCAAAATGCGTCCAAACTTTTACCACACCCTACAAAGGCCCTGTGATGACACCGTGCCAGATCCCGAGCAATCCTACCATCGTACAATTTTTCGAGGATTTCAACGGTTGCATCAGGAATGACACCGAGGTACTTTCGGTAACCCGGTGGCAGGGCATGCCCCTCCCTCGTGTCTGCAAGGCCTAGCTGCCACAAGGCATCACAAATGATTTCCCATGCCGCTACCGGGCATGATTTCATGGGTCGCCTTGCTGATCTGCAATTCTCGTGATGAAACCCTAGCAGAGCAATAAATTTCTCGAATATTGCACGCGTCCCCGAAAAATGCGAGGTCGTGGCACGTGCCATGCGGGTGCCCCCTCTTAGAGATGAGAAAGTTTTCGAGGCCAACGGAGAAACGGAACCAGCACTTCCTGCATAACTAGACACGTTCCCTCTCGATCACCCAGATACTAGCTCGGAGACAGTGCAGTTTACAAGCGGCCTCAGGGGTCACCTCTCTCAAAATGCATCCAAACTTTATCACACCCTACAGAGGCCCTGTGATGACAACCATGCCAGATCCCGAGCAATCCTACCATCGTACATTTTTTGAGGATTTCAACGGTTGCATCAGGAATGACACCGAGGTCCTTTTCGGTAACCCGGTGGCAGGGCATGCCCCTCCCTCGTGTCTGCAAGGCCTAGGCATGCCACAAGACATCAAAATGATTTCCCATGCCACTACCGAGCATGATTTCATGTGCCGCCTTGCTGATCTGCAATTCCCCCCGGCAATGAAACCCTAGCAGAGCAATAATTTTCTCGAATATTGCACTTGTCCCCAAAAATGCGAGGCCGTGGCAACGTGCCATGCGGTTGCCCCCCCTCTTAGAGCACGAGAAGTTTCAAGCCAACGAGAAACAGGACACAACACTTCCTGCACAAACCGAACATGTTTCCCTCGCGATACCTAGATACTAGCTGAGACAGTGGCGGTTTACAAACTCGGGCCCTGTGATGACACACATTAATTAAAAAACAACCCGGCATCACCATTAAGAAGAGGCCTATCACTTTGAATGTTCTCTGCTCGAGACAGGTGAACATTCAAGTGATAGTCCATCTCCTTAACAAGAGCTTAAAGAATACCGAAGCTTACTGCATCTGACTATCCCACTATTAAACAGTTTTGTTGCTTGTCTCTAGGCAAGGTGGGACTAAACTTTGATGGTGGGCCTTATAATTACCGAGAGCCACTCTCGAAAACTTCTCTCTTACCGAAAACCCCTCTCGGTAACGTGGTGGATCATAAATTTGAAAAAACGCTGGCATCCACTTTTAGAATACGACAGCCACTATGATTTTTTGCTAGTTGACTGTACGGACTCTTACTAATGAAGACCGAGGTGGGACTAAATGTTTGCCGAGAGCCACTCTCGGCAAAGAGTTACAGCCGTCACCGTGCCGTTAGTCGCCGCTGAATGCTCCATGTGGCAATACTTTGCCGAGTGTGACCAGATGGCCCTCGGCAAATAGTGCCTTTGCCGAGTGTATCCTGTTTGCCGAGCAATACTGTCGGCAGCACCATGTGTTTGCCGATTTACTTCCTTTGTCGAGTGCGGCTCTCGGCATTCTTTACTTTGCCGAGTGCCCGCATTTTGGCTCTCGGCGAAGACGCCGACACCCGGCGTATACGAAAATTCCAGTAGTGATGCGACTAGCGAGCACTTACTCTGAGGTGCTTTAAGGTCACTGATTGCTTTCTACCCTATGCACACAACATGTATCTCCCTTTAGTTATGATTTGAACAGGATATTACATGGTGTTCAAGTTTTATTATATTTTACTCCTCTATAATTTTGTCCTGAAGATGACACCTTCTAGAATGTGGTTAGTTTCGTGCATGTCATGCTTGCTTCTCTTACACATAATTGTACTTTTGTCCTCAATATTTTGCTTTCTCAACTTCTTAATGCTAGAAGCATTATTGTTCTAGGTTGAGCTGTACTGATCATGGCACTGCTTTCCTGTCTTTGGAGTGAAGGATTATGAGACTATTTGGAAAAAATTCTGATTTTTTTTAACACTTGTTCCATGTGGCAGGTTCTGGGAGCACCAATTCCAACTGCTGACAAGGTGAAGGTTCTTAAGTCACTGCCAAATCTCACCAGTTAAGTAATCGATTTTACTTATCAAAGAAAACAAAGAATTGGTCACATGCCATGCTTTTAATTAAGTTTGTTGCATGGCACGAGTTAAAGGGAACATGTTCCTACTGGTAATAGAATGCAATTTTAATAGCCAGGGACTATTTGAATATTTACATGTAAAGTATCCACCCTATTTTCTATATCTTTCATGTTGTTTCTTCCCTAACATCAGCACTCAGCAGAAGATGTCGTAATCGTGCAACGTAGCAACACCAAGAAGACCACCATCAGGCGAAGCTGCGAACTGCAGAGCAGTCTTGACTCCAAACCTATTTGTCATTCATACACAGAGCCCAATAAATATTATCTAGTAATGTGAGATTTATATATAATGCCTTAGTTTATAAGTCTGTTGCATGTAGCATCCTTTTTTATTTAAATGTTTGACTTCACTTCTCTATGGGTTTGGTTCTTATATTATTCAACATTTATTAGAGCTCTGTTTCGATGCTTACTTAATGGAACTGGAAAAAAAACTTCCTTAAGATCCAACCGTGTCGCGTCTCTTTTTTTTTAACTTTGTTTTTGTTTTCTTCAACATTTATTTTTTCAACACAATATGCTTTCTCTCACAACTTAGCAATGATTGCATGAGAGTAAAAATTGGGGTCACAAAATTGGGGTCATAGTAGCCGAGCAGGGATTTCTCCTGGCCTAAGTCCGAGCATCCCAATGTCGCCGAAGCATGGTTTCGAAGTGATGAAGTCAGGCCACTCGTCACAACCGCCACCACAGAAGGGTGGGGCTGCATCTGCCGTCGAAGGATGGCACATGGCGCCATCGAAAAGTTGCGAGCTTTGGATTTGGCCAAGGATGAGGCGGCAAGGTGGATGGGGCCAGTGACGGTGGAGCAGAGAGCCGACGTGAGGAAGTGGTGACTACTGGCACGCCGGCAAGCAAGGAACTGGAGAAGGAGCGCGTTTCCGACTGCCGAGGACAGAGTCACCAAACCACCACGGCCGAAGGAGCTGAAAGGGACGTAGAACCCACAACGCCAGGGCCGGAACTGCGCCCGCAGGACGCCGCGAGCCATGACGCTGGAGGACGCAGGTCCAGGGCCGCCGGAACCGGGGCAGTGCTGGGCAAGGGAATCCACCACGAAGAGCCAACACCCCGCCAAGAAAGACCACTGTGACCACACAAAACCATCTCGCAGTACCCGCCACCCACCGCAGCCCGAAGACAATGCTATTAGTACATTACATATATACATTCTACATCAGCATCCATCAATCCTGCATCCAATAAAAGTCCATGCATCCTACATAAATCATGCATACAACAAGATCAGGAAGGGGAGACGAAGCTCACCGAGAGGGGGAGGTGGGCCGGGGGGTGTTGGGTGGGGCGAAGAGGGGTGTTGGGATGGTGGGTCAGGGAAGGGGAGTAGGAGCGGGCTGAGGGTAGGGGGGAGGACGGGGGGGAGGGGGGGGGGGGGGGGAGAGTGGGGTGAAGGGGCAGCCGAGGGGGAGGGGTGGCTCGGTGGGGGCGGGGGCGACGGTGGGGTGTGGGGCGGGTGGAAAGAGAGAGAAGTAAGAGAGAAGAGACCGCCCGGGGGGAGGGGTTAAGTGTTCGCCGACCTTTACCGAGAGTCTGTCGGTTGCGGCTCTCGGTAAAGGTACGAGACCTAGATCACTGGGTTTCACCCTTTCGAGAGTCACCCTCGGTAAAGGATATAACATAATATCAGGTTTACGTTATATGCCGAGAGCTGCATTCGAAATGTCACCGTTACCTAAGCGAGCACTCGGAGAAATGACCCCTCCTCCATCATCTATACAGGCTAGGCAGCCACAAGGACATCACAAATGATTTCCCTGCACGCACGGGCAATGATTTCATGTAACGCTTGCTGATCTGCAATTCCCGGCGATCTGTGGATGAACCCTAGCAGAGCAATAAATTCTCGAATATTGCACGCACTCCTGAAAAATGCGAGGCGTGGCACGTACCATGCGGTTGCCCCCTCTTAGAGCACGAGAGTTCGAGGCCAACAGAGAAAGAGAAACAGGACCAGCTTTCGCACAAACCGGACACGTTCCTCTCGATACCTAGATACTAGTCGGAGACAGTGGGTTTCAACGCGGCACAGGGGTCACCTCTCTCAAAATGCGTCCAAACTTTGTACCACACCCTACAAAGGCCCTGTGATGACACGTGCCAGATCCGAGCAATCCTACCATCGTACAATTTCGAGGATTCAACGTTGCATCAGGAATGACACCGAGGGTACTTTCGGTAACCCTGGTGGCAGGGGCAGCCCCCTCCTCGTGTCTGCAAGGCCTAGGCAGCACAAGGACATCACAAATGATTTCCATGCCGCTACCGGGCATGATTCATTGTCGCCTTGATTCGCAATTCTCGGTGATGAAACCCTAGCAGAGCAATAAATTTCTGAATATTGCACGCGTCCCCGAAAAATGCGAGGTCGTGGCAAGTGCCATGCGGGTGCCCCTCTTAGAGGATGAGAGAGTTCGAGGCCAACGGAGAAAACAGACCAGCATACTTCCTCATAAACTAGACACGTTCCCTTCGATACCCAGATACTAGCTGGAGACAGTGCAGTTTACAAGCGGCTCAGGGGTCACCTCTCTCAAAATGCATCCAACTTTTTACTCACACCATACAGAGGCCCTGTGATGATACCATTCCAGATCCCGAGAATTCCACCATCGTACGATTTTTTGAGGATTTCAACGGTTGCATCAGGAATGACACCGAGGTACTTTCGGTGAACCCGGTGGCAGGGCATGCCCCTCCCTCGTGTCGGAAGGCACTGCATGCCACAAGACATCAAAAATGATTTCCCATGCCACACCGAGAGATTTTCATGTGCCGCCTTGCTGATCTGCAATTCCCGGCAATGAAAACCTAGCAGAGCAATAAATTTCTCGAATATGCACTGTCCCCAAAAAGCGAGGCGTGGCCGGGCCAGCGGTTTGCCCCTCTTAGAGCACGAGAAGTTTCAAGGCCAAGGGAGAAAAAAGACAGAAAAAGGACCAACACTCGCACAAACACGAACATGTTCCTCAGTACCTAGATACTAGCTGAGACAGTGCGGTTTAAAACTCAGGGCCCTGTGATGACACCATTAATTAAAAAACACGGCATCCACCATTAAGAAGATGGCCTATCACTTTGAATGTTCCTGCTCGAGACAGGTGAACATTCAAAGTGATAGTCCATCTCCTTAACAAGAGCTTAAAAGACATACCGAAGCTTACTGCATCTGGACTATCCCCTATTTAAACAGGTTTTGTTGCTGTCTCTAGGCAAGGTGGGACTAAACTTGATGGTGGCCTTAAATTAAGAGAGCCACTCTCGAAAACTTCTCTCTTACCGAAAACCCTCTCGGTAACGGTGTGGATCATAAATTGAAAAAACGCTGGCATCCACTTTAGAATACACAGCCACTATGATTTTTGCTAGTTGACTGTACGACTCTTACAATGAAGACCGAGGTGGGACTAAAATGTTTGGAGAGCCACTCCCGCAAAGAGTACAGCCGTCACCGTGCCGTTTAGTCGACGCTGAATGCTCCATGTGGCAATACTTTGCCGAGTGTGTGACCAGATGGCCGCGGCAAATAGTTGCTTTGCCGAGTGATCCTGTTTGCCGAGCAATACTGTCGGCAAGCACCATGTGTTTGCCGATTTACTTCCTTTGTCGAGTGCGGCTCTCGGCATTCTTTACTTTGCCGAGTGCCCGCATTTTGGCTCCGGCGAAGACGCCGACACCCGGCGTTAACGAAAATTCCAGTAGTGATGGACTGCGAGCACTACTCTGAGGTGCTTTAGGTCACGATTGCTTTCTACCTATGCACACAACATGTATCTCCCTTTAGTTATGATTGAACAGATATACATGGTGTTCAAGTTTATTATATTTTAATCCTCATAATTTTGCCTGAAGATGACACCTTCTAGAATGTGGTTAGTTTCGTGCATGTCATCTTGCTTCTCTTACACATAATTGTACTTTGTCCTCAATATTTGCTTTCTCAACTTCTTAATGCTAGAAGCATTATTGTCTAGGTTTGAGCTGTACTGATCATGGCACTGCTTTTTCCTGTCTTTGTAGATGAAGGATTAATGAGACTATTGGAAAAAAATTCTGATTTTTTTCACTGTGCATGTGGCAATGTTCTGGGAGGCCCAATTCCAAATGCTGACAAGGTGAAGGTTCTTAAGTCACTGCCAAATCTCACCATGTTAAGTAATCGATTTTATTATCAAAGAAAGACCAAAGAATTGGTCACGATGCCATGCTTTTAATTAAGTTTGTGCATGGCACGAGTTAAGGGAACATGTTCCTACTGGATAATAGAATGCAATTTTAATAGCCAGGGACTATTTTGAATATTACATGTAAAGTATCCACCCTATTTTTCTTATCTTTCATGTGTTTCTTCCTAACATCAGCACTTCAGCAGAAAGAAGATGTCGTAAATCGTGCAACGTAGCAACACCCAAGAGACCACATCATGGCGAAGCTGCGAAAACATGCAGAGCAGGTCTGACTCCAAACCTATTGTCATCATACACAGAGCCAATAAAAATTATCTTAGTAATGTGAGATTTATAAATATAATGCCTTAGTTTATAAGTCTGTTGCATGTAGCATCCTTTTTTATTTTAAATGTTTGACTTCACTTCTCATATGGGTTTGGTCTTTATATTATTCAACATTTATTAGAGCTCTGTTCTGATGCTTACTTAATGGAACTGGAAAAAAAAACTTCCTTAAGATCCAACCGTTGTCGCTGCTCTTTTTTTTAACTTTGTTTTTTTGTTTCTTCAAACATTTATTTTTTCAACACAATCGATTTCTCTTCACAACTTAGCAAATTGCATAGAGTAAAAATTGGGGTCACAAAATTGGGGTCATAGTAAGCCGAGCAGGATTTTCCCTGGCCTAAGTCCGAGCAATCCCAATGTCGCCGAAGCATGGTTTCGAAGAGATGATGAAGTCAGGCCACTCGTCAAACCGCCACCACAGAAAGTGGGGTGGGCTGCATCTGCCGTCGAAAGGATGGCACATGGCGCCATCGAAAAGTGCGAGCTTTGGATTTGGCACAGGATGAGGGCGGCAAGGTGGATGGGGCCAGGACGGTGGAAGCAGAGAGCCGACGTGAGGGAAGTGGTGACTACTGGCAACGCCGGCAAGCAAGGAACTGGAGAAAGGAGCGGGTTCAGAGCTGCCGAGGACAGAGTCACAAACCACAACGGCCGAAGGAGCTGAAAGGGACGTAGAACCCACAAGCCAGGGACGGAACTGCGCCCGCAGGACGCCGGCGAGCCATGGACGCTGGAGACCAGAGTCCAGGGCCGCCGACGGAAACCGGGGCAGTGCTGCAAGGAATCCACCACGAAGAGCCAAACACCCGCAAGAAAGACCACTGTTGACCACACAAAACATCTCGCAGTACCCGCCACCGCAGCCCGGAAGACAAGCCGTCGGAGACCACCGTGACCACACAGAGCTCTGTTCTGATGCTTACTTAAATGCACTGAAAAAAAACTTGCTTAAGATCCATCCGTGTCGCTGCTCTTTTTTTTTAAATTTTGTTTTTGTTTTCTTCAACATTTTTTTTAACACAATATCGATTTCTCTCACAACTTAGCATAATTGCATGAGAGTAAAAATTGGGGTCAAGAAATTGGGGTCATAGTAAGTCGATCAGGATTTCTCCCTGGCTAAATCTGAGCAATCCCAATGGGCGGCGAAGCATGGTTTCGAAGATGATGAAGTAGGCCACTCGTCAAGACTGCCACCACAGAAGGGGTGGGGCTGCATCTGCGTCGAAGGATGGCACTTGGCGCCGTCGAAAAGTCGCGAGCTTTGGATTTGGCCAAAGATGAGGCGGCAAGGTGGACGGGGCCAGGACGGTGGAGAGAGAGAGCCGACGTGAGGGAAGTGGTGACTACCGGCAACATCGGCAAGCTAGGAACTGGGAAGGAGTGCGAATCTGAGTGCCGAGGACAGAGTCACCGAACCACCACGGCTGAAGGAGCTGGAAGGGAGCGAGAACCCACAACGCCAGGGCCAAACGCGCCTGCAGGACACCAGCGAGCCATGGACGCTAGAGGACACAGGTCCAGGCAGCCGGACCGGGAGTGCTGGCAAGGAAAACATGAAGAGCCAAAACCGCACGAAAGACCACCGTAACCACACAGAACCATTTGTGTACCCGCCACGCAGCCCGGAAGCAAACGCCGTCGGAAACACCGGCATGCCCCGTGGCAGGGCCGGTCTCGGCCAAACGGCCGAAACCTCCTACAAAGCACCCCCACGAATGCTCAACTAGCAGCAACAAGACAGAGGCTGCGCCATCGGGCGAGGGAGTCCGAGGGGCGAGGGGGAGCTGCCAGGGCCAAGGCCGAGCCAGCGAGCAGGCGGTGTGAAGCAGCGGCGGAGGAAAACCCCGGCCAGACCAGATCAGGGAAGGCGCGAGGAGGCACAGTGGCGCAACGACTAGTACGAGAACCGCCCACACCGCCACCATCCCCGGGCCAAGCACAGCTTCGCAGCGGCCCTTAGGTGGCGGACACAGGTGGGAGGCGGAGGGGGGGTGGAGCGGCGGCTAGGGTTTCCCCGAGAGTCGCCGAGCGGCAGGGGGGAGCGGGGGGCGGGGCGTGTGGTGCGGGTGACCAATGTAAATAAGGGCGTTCATAAGATATATGGTCATTTCAAAAGGTAGATCTATTACATATTGATTCAAAATGACATAATTGTGCTCTTCCATGACCACCTGATGTGATGATATATATATATATATATTGCAAAGGAAGAACTTTCGGAGACTCTTGCTTATTTTCTAGGAGCTTCTAATTGGACCCTTCAAGCAACAGTGTTGTTAATAGATTAGTTATTACATTATGTTACTAGAGTATTAGAATAACTTCCTGAATATAGTGTTTATGTTTTTCTAACATTAATGCAAAAGTATTGATGGCCAGGCACTTCTTGTTTTAATATGAAATGATTCTTATTTGTACCTCCGGTCCTTCTCATATTTTGTATTGTAATATAATGATTCTTATTTGTACCTCCAGCGGTCTTCTATCACTCCTTTAGAACTAATTGAAGGAAATATGCTGTAGAGGCAATAATAAAGTTGTTATTTTTATATTTCCTTATTCATGATAAAGGTTTATTATTCATGTCGATTGTATTGATCGAAACTTAAATACATTGTTGAATACATAAAAATACCGTGCCCTAGTAAGCCTCTACTAGACTAGCTCTTGATCAAAGATGGTTAAGGTTTCCTAACCATAGACAGTGTTGTCATTTGATAAACAGGTACACTCATTAGGAGAATGATGTGATGGACAAGACCCATCCGATGCTTAGCATATTGATCGTTCAGTTTATTGCTATTTCTTTCTTGATGACAATACATGTTCCTTCGACTATGAGATTATGCAAATCCCGGATACCGGAGGAATACCTGTGTGCTATCAAACATCACAACGTAAACTGGGTGATCATAAAGATGCTCTACAGGTATCTCGAAGGTATTTGTTGAGTTGGCATAGATAGAGATTTAGGATTTGTCACTCCGAGTATCGGAGAGGTATCTCGGGGCCTCTTGGTAATACACATCATAAGAAGCCTTGCAAGCAAAGTGACTATGAGTTAGTTGTAAGATGATGTATTACGAAGAGTAAAGAGACTTGCTGGTAATGAGATGAACTAGGTTAGAAGATACCGATGATCGTATCTCGGACAAGTAACATACCGATGGACAAAGGGAATTACGTATTTTGTCATAAGGTTCGCTGATAAAGATCTTCTAGAATATGTAGGGAGCCAATATGGGCATCCAGGTTCCGCTATTGGTTATTGACCGAGAGGGGTCTCGGTCATGTCTACATAGTTCTCGAACCTGTGACGAACCACGTCTAAATCTGCACTAATCATACACGCAAATGACACGATCAAGCCTAAAGACTCACTTGAAGATATCACAACACAACTCTAAAACATAAATAAAGTCATCCCGGCTTTATATTAACAGAGGCCTGGGGCCTCGGGGTCGAATACATAGCTCGATGGCATACAAGTGTCAGTGGAAGCATCAGATATTGGGTACAGATATAACAGAGTTACGATAGGCCTTTAGGAAGGCGGGCAAAATAAACACTACGATCGAAAGGCTAGGCCTCCTGCCTAGGATCCTCCGAACCTACTCCTGGTGTCGGTCGGGTCATCGTAGTAGTACTCGCCGGGAGGGTAGTAGTAGTAGTCGTAGTCGTCGACGGGGTAGCTACCTCAGGGGCTCCGTCATCTGCGGCGACTATGGATATGGGGAGAAAAAGAAAGTAAAGCAAACGTGAGTACTCATCCGAAGTCAGCAAGCAAGGATCTACACTACATATGCAACATATTCAGGGTGGCTGTTATATGTGGACTGGGTGCAGAAATGCCAGAATGAGGAGGAGAGCCTAGTCCTATCAAAGAATAGCATCTTCAATCATCTTCATCGGTCTTGCAGCATTAGAAAGAGTGCAGATTAACACAATGTAAAGTATTAGTAATGTCATCAACCTCGCCCAGAGATTCTTTCTCGACTCCCTGCGAGAGAAAGCAATCCCCGAGCCATACTATCCATTTCATCTCAAGTCACAGTTCTAGTTGTATCGATCGGGATACAACTCGAGTGTCTGTTACGTAGGACAGGCTATCGATAGATTGTTTCTTCCCTGCAGGGGTGCACCAACTTACCCACCACACTTGCTTAACTCCGGCCGGACACACTTTTCTGGGTCATGCCCGGCCTTGGCCAAACGATACGCCACAAACCGAGAAATACCTAACAAAGAGGTCAGCATGCTGGACAACTATGCGCCCAGGGGTCTTCCGCCATTGCCCCAGGGACTCTTGCGCGTACAGTGCACCACGGTGAGCAGACCTAGCAACCCCTTATCACAAGAAGAACTCGCCCAGATTGACCGTCATCGTCAAAAGTCGATTTTCTTCCTCAAAAACAACTCTCATCGACGTCGGTGATGGTCGCTCTTCCTGTGTTCCTCCTACTATGAAAAGATCACAGAGGAGGAACAGAGGAAGCACGACCCCCTACGACAACAATCGGAATCTATCAAATATCATCGGGGTGCCTCCATAGCATCCATACAAACAACAAGAACTAATAGATGCATCAACAATTCTCATTACAAAAAATTAACAATTATCTACATTCACCATCCTTCTTTGCATCCATCTATGCATTCATGCATACATAATCCATCTATATATTGATACATACAAAAAAACTACAAAAAAAATTACTAAAAACAAAGTCCATCATCAATCCATGCATTAATACATACATATATACATTCATACATCCATGCATCCATCAATCCTTGCATCCATATAAAAGTCCATGCATCCATACATACAATCATGCATACATACAAGATCGGAAGGGGGGGGAGACGAAGCTCACCGAGAGGGGGAGGTGGTGGTGGGCGGGTTGGGTGGGGCGCGGCCGGGTTGGGGGCTGTGCGCCGGAGGGTGAGGGAGAGACTCTGAGGGTCGGGGGGGCGGGGGGGCGGGGGGAGAGGTGGGGTTGGGGCCAGCGAGGGGGAGGGCGCCGGACTGGCGGGGCGGGGGCGCCGGTGGGGTGTGGGGCGCCGGTGGGAAAGAGAGAGAAGTAAGAGAGAAGAGACCGCCCGGGGGGAGGGGTTAAGTGTTCGCCGACCTTTACCGAGAGTTCGGTGCGGCTCTCGGTAAAGGTACGAGACTAGATCTAGGGTTTCACCTTTTCCGAGAGTCACCCTCGGTAAAGGATATAACATAATATCTAGTTTACGTTTTGCGGAGAGCTGCATTCGAAAATGTCACACGTACCAAGAAGCAGCACTCGGAAATGCCCCTCCTCCATCATCTATACAGGGCTAGGCATGCCACAAGACATCACAAATGATTTCCCTTGCCGCTACCGGGCATGATGATTCATGTAACGCCTGTGCTGATCTGCAATTCCCGCGTGTATGAAACCCTAGCAGAGCAATAAATTTCTCGAATATTGCACGCATCCCTGAAAAATGCGAGGCCGTGGCACGTCCATGCGGTTGCCCCCTTCTAGAGCACGAGAAGTTTCGAGGCCAACAGAGAGAAACAGACCAGCATTCCTGCACAAACCGGACACGTTCCCTCTCGATACCTAGATACTAGCTCGGAGACAGTGCGGTTACAAGCGGCCCAGGGGTCACCTCTCTCAAAATGCGTCCAAACTTTTACCACACCTACAAGGCCCTGTGTGACACCGTGCCAGATCCCGGCAATCCTACCATCGTACAATTTTCGAGGATAGTCAACGAGTTGCTACGAAACCGAGGTACTTTCGGTAACCCGGTGGCAGGGCATGCCCCTCCCTGTGTCTGCAAGGCCTAGGCATGCCACAAGGACATCACAAATGATTCTCATGCGCTACCGGGCATGATTTCATGTGTCGCCTTGCTGATCTGCAATTCTCGGTGATGAAACCCTAGCAGAGCAATAAATTTCTCGAATATTGCAGCGTCCCCGCAAAAATGCGAGGTCGTGGCACGTGCCATGGGGTTGCCCCCTCTTAGAGGATGAGAAGTTTCGAGGCCAACGGGAGAAGAAACAGGACCAGCATTCCTGCATAAACTAGACACGTTCCTCTCGATACCCAGATACTAGCTCGGAGACAGTGCGTTTACAAGCGGCCTCAGGGGTCACCTCTCTCAAATGCATCCAAACTTTTATACACACCTACAGAGGCCCTGTGATGACACCATGCCAGATCCCGAGCCATCCTACCATCGTACGATTTTTTGAGGATTTCAACGGTTGCATCTAGGAATGACACCGAGGTACTTTCGTAACCCGGTGCAGGGCATGCCCTCCCTCGTGTCTGCAAGGCCTAGGCATGCCACAAGGACATCAAAAATGATCCCATGCCACTATACGAGCATGATTCATGTGCCGCCTTGCCGATCTTGCAATTCCCGGCAATATGAAACCCTAGAGAGCATAAATTTCTCGAATATTGCACTTGTCCCCAAAAAATGCGAGGCGTGGCACGTGCCATGCGGTTGCCCCCTCTTAGAGCACGAGAAGTTTCAAGGCCAAGGAGAGAAACAGGACCAACCTTCCTGCACAAACGAACATGTTCCTCCGAACCAGATACTAGGTGAGACAGTGCGGTTTACAAACTCAGGGCCCTGTGATGACACCATTAATTAAAAAACACCGGCATCCACCATTAAGAGATGGCCTATAACACTTTGAATGTTTCTGCTCGAGACAGGTGAACATTCAAAGTGATAGTCCATCTCCTTAACAAGAGCTTAAAGAATACCGAAGCTACTGCATCTGGACTATCCCACTATTTAAACAGGTTTGTTGCTTGTCTCTAGGCAAGGTGGGACTAAACTTTGATGTGGCCTTATAATTACCGAGAGCCACTCTCGAAAACTTTTCTCTTACCGAAAAACCCCTTCGGTAACGGGTTGTGGATCATAAATTTGAAAAAACGCTGGCATCCACTTTTAGAATACGACAGCCACTATGATTTTTTGCTAGTTGAATGTACGGACTCTTACTAATGAAGACCGAGGTGGGACTAAATGTTTGCCGAGAGCCACTCTCGGCAAAGAGTTAAACAGCCGTCACCGTGCCGTTAGTCGCGCTGAATGCTCCATGTGGCAATACTTTGCCGAGTGTGACCAGATGGCCCTCGGCAAATAGTGCCTTTGCCGAGGTGTATCCTGTTTGCCGAGCAATCATGTCGGCAGCACCTGTGTTTGCCGATTTACTTCCTTTGTCGATGGCGCTTCGGCATTCTTTACTTTGCCGAGTGCCCGCATTGGCTCTCGGCGAAGACGCCGACACCCGGCGTATACGAAAAATTCCAGTAGTGATGCGACTAGCGAGCACTTACCTGAGGTGCTTTAAGGTCACTGATTGCTTTCTACCCTATGCACACAACATGTATCTCCCTTTTTGATGATTTGAACAGGATTACATGGTGTTCAAGTTTATTATATTTTACTCCTCTATAATTTTGTCCTGAAGATGACACCTTCTAGAATGTGGTTAGTTTCGTGCATGTCATGCTTGCTTCTCTTACAATAATTGTAATTGTCCTCAATATTTTGCTTTCTCAACTTCTAATGCTAGAAGCATTATTGTTTCTAGGTTTGAGCTGTACTGATCATGGCACTGCTTGTCCTGTCTTTGTAGATGAAGGATTAATGAGACTATTTGGAAAAAATTTGATTTTTTTAACACTTGTTCCATGTGGGAATGTTTGGGAGCACCAATTCCAACTGTGACAAGTGTGAAGGTTCTTAAGTCACTGCCAAATCTCCACCATGTTAAGTAATCGATTTTACTTATCAAAGAAAGACCAAAGAATTGGTCACGAGCCATGCTTTTTAATTAAGTTTGTTGCATGGCACGAGTTAAAGGGAACTGTTCCTACTGGATAATAGAATGCAATTTTAATAGCCAGGGACTATTTTGAATATTAATCTGTAAAGTATCCACCCTATTTTCTATATCTTTCATGTTGTTTCTTCCTAACATCAGCACTTCAGCAGAAGATGTCGTAAATCGTGCAACGTAGCAACACCAAAAGACCACCATCATGGCGAAGCTGGAACATTAGAGCAGGTTGACTCCAAACCTATTTGTCATTCATACACAGAGCCAATAAATATTATCTTAGTAATGTGAGATATAAATATAAGCCTTAGTTTATAAGTCTTGTTGCATGTAGCATCCTTTTTATTTTTAAATGTTTGTCTACTTCTCATATGGGTTTGGTTCTTTATTATTCAACATTATTAGAGCCTGTTCTGATGCTTACTTAATGGAACTGGAGAAAAAAAACTTCCTAAGATCCAACCGTGTCGCTTGCTCTTTTTTTAACTTTGTTTGTTTTCTCAACATTATTTTTCAAACAATATCGATTTCTCTCACAACTTAGCAATGATTGCATGAGAGTAAAAATTGGGGTCACGAAATTGGGGGTCATAGTAAGCAGCGAGCAGGGGATTTCTCCTGGCCTAAGTCCGAGCAATCCCAATGTCGCCGAAGCATGGTTTCGAAGATGATGAAGTCAGGCACTCGTTCAAACCGCACCAAAGAAGGGGTGGGGGCTGCATTGCGTCGAAGGATGGCACATGGCGCCATCAAAAGTTGCGAGCTTTGGATTTGGCCAAGGATGAGGCGGCAAGGTGGATGGGGCCAGGAAGGTGGAGAAGAGAGCCGACGTGAGGGAAGTGGTGACTACTGGCAACGCCGTGCAAGCAAGGAATGGAGAAGGAGGCGGTTCCGAGCTGCCGAGGACAGAGTCACCAAACCACCAACGGCGCCGAAGGAGTGAAAGGGACGTAGTAGAACCCCACAAGCAAGGCGAATGAGCCGCAGGACGCGGCGAGCATGGACGCTGGAGGAGCAGGTCCAGGGCGCCGGAACCCGGGGGCAGTGCTGGCAAGGAATCCACCAGAAGAGCCAAACACCCGCCAAGAAAGACCACTGTGACCACACAAAACATCTCCGCAGTACCCGGCACGCCAGCCCGAAAGACAATGCCGTCGGAGACCACCGTCGATGAAACACAGAGCTCTGTTCTGATGCTTACTTAATGCACGGAAAAAAAAACTTGCTTAAGATCCCATCCGTGTCGCTGCTCTTTTTTTTAAATTTTGTTTTTGTTTTCTTCAACATTTGTTTTTTCAACACAATATCGATTTCTCTCACAACTTAGCAATAATTGCATGAGAGTAAAAATTGGTGGCATAGAAATTGGGGTAAGCAGCGAAGTACGGTGAGTTTCTCCCTTATTCTCTCCTTAAATCGAGCAATCCAATGCGCGAAGCATGGGGGCGGGGGGTTGTAGAAGACTAAGTCAAGGACTAAGCCAAGAATGCCCAAAGAAGGGTGGGGGGGATCTTGGTCGAAGGGGGGAATTGGCGCCGTGAAAAAGTCGAGGAGATTTGGGTTGGCCAAATGATGCGGCGGGCAAGGTGGACGGGGCCAGGACGGTGGAGCAGAGAGCCGACGTGAGGGAGTGGTGACTACCGGCAACATCGGCAAGCTAGGAACTGGAGAAGGAGTGCGAATCTGAGCTGCCGAGGACAGAGTCACCGAACCACCCAACGGCTGAAGGAGCGGAAGGGACGCAGACAGAAACCACAACGCCAGGGCCAAACTGCGCCTGCAGGACACCAGCGAGCATGGACGCTAGAGGACACAGGTCCAGGGCCGCCGGAACCGGGCAGTTGCTGGCAAGGAATCCACCATGAAGAGCCAAACAACACCGCCCAAAGAAAGACCACCGTAACCACACAGAACCATTGTAGTACCACGCCACCGCAGCCCGAAGACAACGCCGTCGGGGAAACACCGGCATGCCCGTGGCAGGGAGGTCCGGTTCTCCAACCCGGCCGAAGCCCTCTACAAAGCACCCCACGAATGCCTAAACCAGCAGCACAAGACAGAGGCTGCCGCCATCGGGTCGAGGGAGTCCGAGGGGGAGCGAGGGAGGAGCTGCCACGGGCCAAGCCGAGCCAGCGAGCAGGGGTTGAAGCAGCAGCAGGGAGGAAACACCCCGCGACAGACCAATCAGGGAAGGCGAGGAGGCACAGTGGCGCACGACTAGTACGAGACCGCCCCACCGCCCACCATCCCGGGCAAGCCACAGCTTCGCCAGCGGCCCCCTAGGGCGGCGAACACGGTGGGAGGCGGAGCGGGGGGCTGGAGGGCTCGGCTGCTAGGGTTTCCCCCGAGTCGACCGATGCGGCCAACGCGGGGGAGGGGCGTGTGGGTGCGGTTTGACAATGAAATAAGAGGCGTTCATAAGATATATGGTCATTCTCAAAGGTAGATCTATTACATATTGATTCAAAATGACATAATTGTGCTCTTCCATGACACCTGATGTGTTTGTTTAATTATATTGCCAAAGGAAAAACTTTCGGAGACTCTTGCTTATTTTCTAGGAGCTTCTATGGGACCCTTCAAGCAACAGTGTTGTTAATAGATTAGTTATTACATTATTACTAGAGTATTAATAACTCTGATATATGTGTTTTATATGATTTTTCTAACATTTAATGCAAAAGTATTGATGGCCAGGCACTTCTGTTTGTAATATGAATGATTCTATTGTACCTCCAGCGGTCCTTCTCATATTTTGTATTTGTATATAATGATTCGTATTTGTACCTCCAGCGGTCTTCTATCACTCTTTAGAACTAATTGAAGGAAATATGCCGTAGAGGCAAATAAAAGTTGTTATTTTATATTCCTTATTCATGATAAAGTTTATTATTCATGCTAGAATTTATTGATCAGAAATTAAATCATCTGTGAATACATAGCAAAATACCGGTTCCCTAGTAAGCCTCTATAGACTAGCTCATTGACATAAGATGGTAAGGTTTTCCTAACCATAGACATGTGTGTCATTTGAAAACAGGATCACGTAATTAGAAGAATGATGTGATTGGACAAGACCCATCCGTTAGCTTAGCATATTGATCGTTCAGTGTTTATTGCTATTGCTTTCTTGATGACAAATACATGTTCCTTCGACTATGAGATTATGCAACTCCCGGATACCGAGGAATACCTTGTGTGCTATCAAACATCACAACGTAACTGGGGATCATAAAAGATGCTCTACAGGTAATCTCCGAAGGTATTTGTGAGTTGGCATAGATCGAGATTAGGATTTGTCACTCCGAGTATCGGAAGGTATCTCTGGGGCCTCTTGGTAATACAATCATAAGAAGCCTTGCAAGCAAAGTGACTATGAGTTAGGTAAGATGATGATACGGAAGAGTAAAGAGACTTGCTGGTAATGAGATTGAACTAGGTAAGAAGATACCGCTGATCGTATCTCGGACAAGTACATACCGATGGACAAAGGGAAATTACGTATGTTGTCATAAGGTCGACTGATAAAGATCTTCGTAGAATGTAGGAGCCAATATGGGCATCCAGGTTCCGCTATGGGTATTGACCGGAGAGGTGTCTCGGTCATGTCTACATAGTTCTCGAACCTGGTGACGACCCGTCTAAATCGTGCACTAATCATACACGCAAAGCACACGATCAAGCCTAAAGACTCACTTGAAGATATCACAACACAACTCTAAAACATAAATAAGTCACCAGGTTATATTACAAGCCTGGGCTCGAGGGCTCGAAACATAGCTCGATGGAGACAAGTGTCAGTGGAAGCATCAGATAATCTGGGTAAGATATAACAGAGTTACAGATAGGCCTTTAGGAAGGCGGGCCAAAATAAAAACACTACGATCGAAAGGGTAGGCTCCTGCCTAGGAGTCCTCAGAACCTACTCCTGGTTGTCGGTCGGGTCCTCGTAGTAGAGTATCGCCGGGAGGGTAGTAGTAGTAGTCGTAGGCGTCGACAGGGGCAGCTACCTCAGGGGCTCCGTCATCTGGCGGCGACATATGGATATGGGGAAGAAAGAAAGTAAAGCAACGTGAGTACTCATCCGAAGTACAAGCAAGGATTACA
This sequence comes from Thinopyrum elongatum, assembly GCA_011799875.1. Classification (NCBI taxonomy): domain Eukaryota; kingdom Viridiplantae; phylum Streptophyta; class Magnoliopsida; order Poales; family Poaceae; genus Thinopyrum; species Thinopyrum elongatum. The sequence continues at coordinate 444,895,572 of CM022301.1, read as the reverse complement.
CTACTATGCAACATATAACGGGTGGTGTATAGTGACTGGGCTGCAGAGAAATGCCAGAATAGAGGAGAAGCCTAGTCCTATCAAAGACTAGGCATTCAATCATCTTCATCGGTCTTGCAGCATTAGAAGAGTGCAGATAACACAATGTAAAGTATTAGGAAGTCATCAAAAGCGCCAGAGATTCTTTCTGACTCCCTGCAGGAAAGCATCCCAGAGCCATTACTATCCATTCATCTCAAGTCACCAGTTCTAGTTGTATCGATCGGGATACAAACTCCGAGTGTCTGTTACCGTAGGACAGGCTATCGTAGATGTGTTTTTCCCTGCAGGGTGCACCAACTTACCCACCACACTCGCTTAACTCCGGGCGGACACACTTTTCTGGGTCATGCCCGGCCTCGGCCAAATGATACGCCGCAACCCAAATACGAATACCTAACAGGAGAAGTCAGCATGCTGGACTAACCTATGCGCCCAGGGGTCTTCGATCGCCAGGGACTCCTGCAGCGTTACGTTGCACGCCGGCGTGAGAGAGACACTAGCAAACCTCTAATACAAGCGCGGTTGCGTTCCCAGTCCAACCCAGCGCGTGCGCTCCTCTTGCTGACGTCAATAAGCTCGGCCGAAAAGTATACGACGCGAGAATGCCCATACTATGCCACGTGATGGTTAGTGCTATCAGTCCAGAGGCCCCTCGATCAAATATCCAAACCGTTAGTGTTTTGTGGTTGCGGTAACGAGCAGAGCCTCATGATAGATGTGACCCCGCGCCCTTCTCGAGGACATGCGGCCAAAGGGCTAGGAATGCCCGGCCACGCCTCTGTTCAACTCTCGGGCACCATCCAGGTTCACCGACTCCCTATCATTTCATCATAATCTCGTGCGGGTACCCCTCCAGGCCGACCCGTCCTTAGTAACATGTTCCAGTGTAAGTGAAGTAAACATAGGTAGCCGTGTGTCTAACACCAAGGGGGAACCCTAAGGAATCACCCTCGATGGATTCCTCTGATGTTACCATCAAGGTGAAACGAAGGAGGAATCACCCTCGAGGTCCACTCTTGAGGAGTGCGCGACGGTTGCGTTATCGGGGGGTGGTGTAGGAGGAATGAATCACCCTCGCTGACCACGCCCGATTGAACTAACTACAAGGTTATCATCAGAAGTGCTGCGACGGGTATCACCCTCGGCACTCGATAGTAAACCCAGTAGTGTCGAGCAAATAAGGGGAGTGACGTGCGGTGCCGGGGCCTGGTTTTCGATCCCATTGCTGCGGTTCTTTGTTAATCCAGGGGCGGCAGTCAGATATAGTGGGGTCTCTACCCAAACTATTCTAAACAGTTTAGGGATAACCGGTAGGTAACAACCAGCAGGTTCTTAATTAAACAGGCTAGCAGCCGATATAGGACAACAGTAGCAGCAAACAACTTCTAATGCAAGCCTAAGAGAAGAAAGAGTGGGCGATATCGAATGCTCAAAATGGGGGGCTTGCTGGAAGCTCGGTGGTGGCAAGGGTCTGAATCGTCAAGGAGCGTAGTCGACCTCTGGAGCTACGTCAGTTCGGGGGGAGCTACGTCGATTTGTGGGGTCTATCGAGAGAGAGAAGAGGGGGAGAAGAAAACATATAATGCAACAGTAACAATGCAATACAGGGCATGCTATGCTAAGAGATGCAGTGCAAGGTTGCCCTAAAGTGCACCTAAGTCATTTTAGGTGTTTAGGATTAGAGTTTGATTTTATCAACCGGTGTATAAGCACTATTCATTTATCGGTTAGGCCTCGAAGTTGCGGGTTACCTATGTAGGGGGTGGTTTCAACATAGATACAGAACCACGATCAGATTGTCTCGTCATTCTGAGTCAACGTTCTGTTTAAGTTTTCGATCCGAGCAACGTTTTTGAAAGTTATTATTTTCAAAGATTTAAATATAGTTTCTTAGATTACTTTTTAATTAACAGATTACTAAAACGTATTATGATTGTCAGCATGACTAGAGGAGATGTGTCAGTAGTCAACAGACTCGCTGACACGGGTCAACCTGACATGTGGGCTCGATGGACCCACAGTCAGCCCTGTTGACTAAACTGGGATTAATCAAGTAAAGACTATTAAAGGAGTGGGCCCAGCCTGTCAGTGAGTGATTAGGTTACTCTAAAATTATTTATTTGTAAAAACAGATAATTAGCATAATATCCAGGAGGGGGCCCACAAGTCATTACACCATGCGTGAACAGTAACCACGTTGACTAAGAGTCAACGTGGTCAAACGAGGTGTTGGGCCCAACTAGCAGGCCTCTCATGGGCGAGGGCCCACTTGTCCATGTCGGGCGGCGTCCG